>JBBGZY010001159.1:0-600000 GCA_037952925.1 Lithobates clamitans | reverse complement strand
CATTTGTTTTTTTATATTTTTTGGGGATATGTATTATAGCAGAAAGTAAACAATATTGTTTTTATTTTTCAAAATTGTTGGTCTTTTTTTGTTTATAGCACAAAAAATATAAATTGCAGAGGTGATCAAATACCACCAAAAGAAAACTCTATTTGTGGGAAAAAAGGATGTCAATTCTGTTTGAGTACAGCATCGCACGATTGGGAAATTATCTGTTAAAATAACGCAGTGCCGTATCGCAAAAAATGGCCTGGTCAGGAAGTGGGTAAGTCCTTCTGGGGCTGAAGTGGTTAACTGGGCAACTATGTGGCAAATGAGGTTTAACTACTTGCCTATTGGCCACTATCATCCCTTTCCTGCCCAGGCCAATTTTCAGCTTTCAGTGCTGTCACATTTTGAATGACTATTGCGCAGTCATGCTAACACTGTACCCAAACTAAATTTTTATAAATTTTTTGAGACAGACAGAGCTTTCTTTTGGTGGTATTTAATCACCAGAAGGTTTTTTATTTTTTTGCCAAACAAATGAAAAATGACTGAATTTTTTTTTTTTAAAGTTTTTCTTCTGTTATAAAATTTTGTAAATAAGTATTTTCTCCCTCACTGATGTGCACTGATAGGTTGCACCGATGGGCACTGATTAGGTGGCGCTGATGGGCTTCCTCCATACCATGATGGTAGAAATAAGGTCCTCCATGAGTTTAATTTCCTAAATGATCCTTAAACAGACCATGTTAACCTGCCACTATTCATCCAAAAGCCACTTGGTCAAGAAGAAGATCAGAAATTTCTAGTATGGTACTGTCAAGGAAGATTCCCACTGATATTTAAATATGATGAAGAGGTTCAAAGGATTATTTGGGTTCTGTAACACTGAAATGCACTTTATTTTTTTCTTTCCATAACAGTTATGCCCCGTACACACGGTCGGATTTTCAGACGGAAAATGTGTGATAGGACCTTGTTGTGGGAAATTCCGACCGTGTGTAGGCTCCATCATACATTTTCCATCGGATTTTCCGACACACAAAGTTTGAGAGCAGGCTATAAAATTTTCCGACGACAAAATCCGTTGTCAGAATTTCCGATCGTGTGTACACAAATCTGACGCACAAAGTGCCACGCATGCTCAGAATAAATAAAGGGATGAAAGCTATTGACCACTGCCCCGTTTATAGTCCCGACGTACGTGTTTTACGTCACCGCGTTCAGAATGATCAGATTTTCCGACAACTTTGTGTGACCGTGTGTATGCAAGACAAGTTTGAGCCAACATCCGTCGGAAAAAATCCTAGGATTTTGTTGTCGGAATGTCCGATCAATGTCCGGCCGTGTGTACGGGGCATTAAAGGTAAGGGATTACTTCGGAATGCAGGGCTATAAATCACATTTCAGTTTGCAGGAAAGAGTGTAAATCAAGATCGCTAGTCCTATAATTTGTTGGAAGAGATTTTAATCATTGATTAAAAGAAATATCCTGCTCTGTAATTTATGAACGTCTTCCCTTTGTGTAAAGCTTGTCTCAAGCTTTTTCCTGGCTTTTGTCCTCACTGGAAAAAACTTATTTAAGGGAAACTAGAATGGTTTGGGATCAGTTCTATTTTTTTAAAGTTGTTTTAAGCTCATGTTTTGTATAATTTTGGCATTTATATAAAACCTCCATTTTACAAATAAAAATTGAACAACAGTGCACCTATGACAAGATTTTCAGAGCATTATGGAGGAGAGATTATCTAAGGAGAGAGATCCATCTGGCTTCTAGAAAAAGATGCCTGGTTCACTAATTCTATGTAAAGCTGAACTTCAGTCTTTAAAGCATATAACATAGATTGATGCGCTCTGATACAAAGTTCAATCAATGTGAGAAAATAATTTTTTGTGCTAAAAGACCAATGTGAAAAAAAATTGCTACCAAATCGCTAAAAAATCGCATTTATATAAAATCGCAAATATATGAAAAAATCGCAAATATTTAAAAACTGTGTTCCTCCAGTTATACAAATCCACTGGGAGTGGTGCGATATCTCCAAAGTAAACTAAGCAACAATTGTCTATAAATATACTAAAAATGCGTTTACAAATAGTAATCAATCCAAATTAGTGCCAATAAATAAATAAATTAGATATATACCCTGTGATAAGTGTTGAATCCTCCATAATAAAAAATAAATAAATGATAAACTTATAAAGGTGCAATATATATAAAATTGATGAGTATAAATAGATAAATAGTGCCAATAGAATCTGATTAAATATAGATGATTAAATTCATGAGATAGGATAAGTAGCAGGCGACAGTTCAATCCTCAGTATTCTGGGATATCTGGATTTCTGCAGTACTTATTGTTCAGCCTCTGAGCTATTTCTTCCACAGCCACAATGAATGGTAATTTTCTCAGTATCAAGTAGTTTTATGTAAAATAAACAAAGAGAGAAAATATTGAGCAATATTGTTACAATAAGAGTTCACAGGCAAAACAGCACAGTGATACACTCACGTGTGTCTGACTTGTTTTAGGCATGCAGATAAGCAGATAGGCAGATCTCAGCTGGCTTGTAAGGACAAGGCTTGCTACGCAAGCTGCTGCTGCTTGATACAATGTATTCAGCGTTACATCACTGACACGTGACTTTCTCAAGGCTCTGGGGCTGCCCCAGTTGAAGGCTTTTTAGTCAAAACGCGTAGTGCGTTTGCTTCCCACGTTGCCATTATTTTATCTAGTGATCACTTTTTTTATCTTGTAAGGTTTTTTATCCAATAAAATCCTTTTATTTTTTGACCTACGCCATGTGGAGCCCCTTTTTTCTTTTTTCTCCATGATTCCATCTATTATTCGATTGCCTCTGACCTCTTGAACCCGCCTGGAGCTGGAGAGTGTGTGAGTGAGGGGACAGTCGCAATCTGTGGCAATCCTGGCTATCGGTGACCATGACCCAAGGGACAACCCTGCCTATCCGAGATCAGGACCGAAGGGATAACAACTTGTTGGATTCCACGGGAGGCTACCTCCACAGGCTCTGACAGACGTACTGCTATATGGCAGATATGTCCCACAACATTCGGTAAGAGTGTCCAACCTTAGATGTTTATGACGCATTACCCGTGGTTGCTGTGCAGTTCAGTTTCAAGTCAAAATCCTGTGTTTAAGCACTCCCACTGTCTGAGAAGACTCCTTTCATCTTTATTCATGGACTCTGGTTACAGAGTTTAGCATATGACATTATAGACATTTATGCTTACTTCAGTGGTTTCTGTGTTGATTCACTTCATTATTAGTTACTATATTATATGTGTTGATTCGCCTTATTGCCAGTTATTATACTACGCACACTTGTTATTTTTTGGTATTCACATGATTTTTGGTTATGGTGTAGCGCTGCACTTATTTTACATATATCAGCTTCATCTAGTACTTTGCTGTCCAGCCCTGCGCTGCCCCTTTTATTCATTTTGTTTTAGTTTTTTCAGTCATGGAGGCCAGGGCTGGTGCAAGGATTTTTGACACCCTAGGCGAAACATCATTTTGCTGCCCCCCCCCCCCCCAGCTCCACTTCTGACTCCACCCCCTTTGCCTTGCCCACGTATACCCCTCCTTTTTAATGACTGCTACTATTTTGTATGCAACATTTTTCTAGATCCATCAATGCAGCCTCACCAGATCATCCGATCGAGGGTGAATATTGCTGTGCAAAATGTAAACGCATTGTTTCCCTGGAAGCCCAGGTTCTGAATCTGGGGAAGCACAGAGGCGGGGCCAGCACAGAGGCGGGTGGAGACAAAGAGGTGCAGGCACTAGCAAAGAGTAGATGGGTGACAGTCAGGAAGGGTAGAGGGAGGACGATCCACAGCTGGAGCATCCCAATAAGTACACTCCATTGAGTGACATTGGTGAAACTAGTCAGGGACCAGCACTGCTGGAGCTGAGGGACTCTCCTACCTGCCGGGGGAAGAACTCCTCCAGTGAGAGTGGGGGGGGGGGAGCGAAGGGAAAGGAAAGACAGATTCTGGTGGTAGGGGACTCAATTCTTAGAAGGACAGAGGTCAATCTGTAACAAAGACCTGAAGCGCCGAACAGTATATTGTCTACCGGGCGCTGGGGTTTGGCACATCATGGATCTGGTGGACAGATTACTGGGAGGGGCTGGTGAAGACCCAGCTATCATGGTGCATGTTGGCACCAATGACAAAGTCAGAGGCAGATGGAGTGTCCTAAAGAACGATTTTAGGGACTTAGGAGCTAAATTGAGGAAAAGGACCTCCAAGGTAGTATTCTCAGAAATACTACCGATACATTGAGCCACACCACAAAGGCAAAGGGAGATTAGGGAAGTAAACAAGTGGCTGAAGAGCTGGTGTAGTAAGGAAGGGTTTGGGTTCCTGGAGGACTGGGCCAACTTCTCAGTCGATAACAGGTACTATAGAAGGGACGGACTGCACCTAAATGAGGAGGGTGCAGATCAGCTGGGAATTAAGATGGCCAAAAAGTTAGAGGGGTTTTTACACTAGGCCATGGGGGGGGTCCAGAGGTAGAGATAGTCAGCGCAGAACATATTCAAGAGGGTAGTATTGGGGGCATTAAAGGTAGGTTGACCAAAGCACATAAACCCAAGATAAGTATAGTAGCAAGTCCTAGTTGCAATCTCGGAACACCCAATAAGAGGTTAATATGCTAAACTATGTGGCATGTTCACCAATGCCTGCAATCTCCAACCCCAAAGAGCCACTCTTTCAGACTGACATCCACCCTTCAAGGCATTTTGAAATTGCACAACTCCTCCCAAGAGTCAGCTCACTGCTTGCATCAGGGCTGAGAGCTCTTAAAAAGAGTACTGAGACAGGGTGCTGTGATGATTTTATCAAGCAATGTATAACTCCTTGCTGGCCCCTCCCACCATCCATGATCTGACTTCTCAAAATGTGCAAAGAATTAGGGAGACTGATATCAAATTAAATGTAGGTACTTAACATGTATGTTACCCATTTCATATTTCTGATATGTGCCTGTTGTACCATGTACTTGTATTAAAAAGTATCCTGTGCTCTTTGTATTGCTTCCTCTGTCTGACATTGCTGGTGATCCTGCCAGTCCCCCTACTTTCCTGTATTCAACTGACCACACCAAGGCATGGAAGCACATAAATCCCAATGCGGTTGGTTTGCTTCTTTGCATTCTACCTGGGAGCACACCCTGCTGACACACCTCTCTGCACAACTCTTCATTTGGAGGATCAGTGTACTGCTGTTTCTATGCCTCCTGCTGACCCCTCCCCCTGCACAGCTTGTCACAGTGTATTTCTTTCTCTGCATTTAACATTGGGATGTGCCTATGCTTTGTTCAAGCTGCTGCAGAAACACCCACCACCACCGAGAGAGAGAGAGAGAGAGAGAGAGAGAGAGACCGAATGGGTTAATTAGTACACAATTGAATTTAGTGGTATTTTTTTTTTCACATAAAGTTTAGTTTTAAATATCTCCTTTCACAGAGGTAAAAGCAAACATTAAAAAACCTTGGTAAGAACTCATCTTGGCTATACGCTTTACATTTGGACACCAGTAATAAACAAATGGTCCCTGCCACCATCTATAACTGGCCCTCACAGCAAGGAGCACATGGAGAGGGAAATACATGAAAGACAAAACCAGAGAATATTCCCAGCTCAACTCACCAACCAGTCTGCTACCAACCAAATGAACCTGTCTAACAGTAGGCGTTAAAAACATGGGTTTAGTTACACATTTGCAAATGCATGCGTAAGCTGCATAGCCACTCTAAGGCACCCTGATATTTCTGCAGTCCTAACTATTTATATTGTTATCATTGTTGTCATTGTGATATAAGTCAGGGTACGTCAAGGTGGAGGTGGTCAACAGGGCCACCCATTGATCGATTCCTGAGGAACCAGACAAAATTCATACAATTTATGGTCAGCTCAAAAGGTATGTATCCTAAATAATGTACAACTATGTTGTGCATGATTGAACACCGTGGCAAGTACCCCTGTTGTACCGATCCAAAGGTGGCTCAGTTCCTCTTTTATTCTTAAAGCAGAATTAAACATGAAACCAAAAATGTAATTTGTAGGTTACCAATCCTTAGTTGTGCATTCGTTAAAAACCACAGAGGTGATCAAATACCACCAAAAGAAAGCTCTATTTGTGGGGAAAAAAGAGCGTAAATTTTGTTTGGGTACAGCGTCGTACAACTTTGTAATTGTCAGTTAAAGCGACGCAGTGCCATATCACAAAAAAAGGCCTGGTAAGGAAGTGGGTAAATCCTTCTGGGGCTGAAGTGGTTAAAGTGATCCCATTCTGCGCAAGGGTCATTTGTAGAGAATTACTGTACATACCTGCTAAAAGAAGAGTCACTATACTTTCCTTTCCGCCAACCCATTTGTTGAAGCAGTGCCTCTTCATTGCTTCCCAGCAGCTACATGTATTCGACACTTTCAGGTGAGTGAAATACTTGATCCCCCACCACATGTTGTGTTTTCTCCAAGCTTTTATGTAATTTTATACAGGTGACCTTAACCTACCTCCAGACACTAAACTTAACCCTTAACATTTGCCCTAAACAAATTAGGGATTCCAGAACACTTCCTAATTTACAAAAAATAAAAATGAAGAAAACATTCAGAGAAAGCAAGGGTAGGAAAGCGAGGAATGGGGTTGATTTACTAAAGGCAAATAGACTGTGCACTTTTTAAAGTACAGTTGCACTCGGCTGGAGCAGTTGCTCCAGAGCTTAGTAAATGAGCTCTGCTGACTTCCATCATCCAATCATGTGCAAGCAAAAATGCTGTTTTTTCATCATTTCCTTGCACAAGATTGGGTATTCTTTGCAAAATTAGGCTTTATCTCATTTACTAAGCTCTGAAGCAACTGCACTTGCAGAGTGCAACTGCACTTTGCACATTGCACAGTTTAATTGCCTTTAGTAAATCAACCCCAATATCTACAGTACATCAAGCCCAATGGTATTTCTTTCAGCACTGAGAAATTAAAATTGAAAGAACTATTTTTGAATTCAAGGCATTCCCAGGGTCACTGGATCAGGACCTTATTATGTTAAAGAACATTTTCCCATGACTGATCAGAGGTTTGTAAAGAAAAAACACCAATGTCTTTACAACTATTTACAACTATTTGCCATTATTAACACAAAGATTACATCTAATTTACAGCTGTAAACGAATTAACACATAGTGCCTGTATTAAAATCTTATCTATAAAATGTCAAAATTAATATGAGCATTTAGGTGTAAGGAAAACAAGAAGGAACAGTTGTAAAAATTAATTTCCTCTCTTTAATGGCATTTACAATGTGCAAATTCATTATCAACATCACATAATAAACACTAGGACAGGTGAATGGAACCAGCGAAGCAGCAACAGAGTATTTTAATTACTAGAATCCCATTATCTCGAACCCTTGAAAAAATAAACTTTTATTTACCCTGCTTTAAAATGGATCCTATTTAATTATTTTTTTTAATGACATTCCCTTAGAGCAAGGCAGTTTCCTACAGAATGAAAATGCTATTTCAATTCATCATAAATGTAATATAAATTCCATTATTGTAACTGTATTTGTTGTCATATAGACTGCATTTACTGCATTTTTTTAAGGTTCTACTCCATGGTGAATTTCTTGGTCACTGTTTCTGATCTATAGCCATTCTCTGGTCAAAGTCTGTGATCAACAGTTGCACCAACTGCCAACTGTCCAAAACTGATAGCATCTTTTAGCTTTTCTGAACACCAGGTGATGGTTTCTTGTGTAGGCCATACATGTATTCATACCATTGCTTGATATAATGACTGTTTCTTTTTGTAAAATACTTTTTATTAAGTTTTATAATATACATACAACTTCAGCCGCAGGTTGCAGACAACAGTCACCGGTTACAGTAAAATTCCCAGTGTGTAACAGTAACATTAACACGAGAAGAGAAAAAAAAAAGGGGTAAATATAAACAAAACAATACAACACTTTCCCAGACAGATATACACAGTCCGAACCTCCCACTGAAGGAAAGTGCATAGTGATTTAAGTCATGGTCTCCTTTTGTAATCCTACAAAACAATACCTACATTGTGGCTCCCAGCCCCCCCACGAGAAATTAAGGTCTAGAGTATCCAAAAGCCAAAGAAATCCTTACTGCCATCTGAATTCAATTTGTGACTGCCCAACCCTCTAGAAATAACCCCTTCTCACCTCTGCATTCCCTCGCAAGGACCAATGCCTGTACTTGTGGTAAGTTAATCTGAGACCGTATCCACAGATGCCATCCAGCCTCCCCAAACCTTATGAAACTTTTCCATATCCCCCCTATTCAAGTAGGTTGCTACTAAAAAGGTACTGCTTTGTTGATTAGTGATTTCTAGGATGCCAGAGTTGGGGCAGAAGAGCTCATCCATGACAAGTTAATCCTCTTTTTTGCATAAAACAACAGGAGGGTGAGAAGAGTCTATATAGCCCTAGTAGTGGCCAAAGGTTCAACCAGATGCAACAAGCACACTTCAATTGATAGGGGAATCGAAATGGAAGTGACCGACTTAATACATTGCGCTACAGCTTTCCAGTAGGGTTTAATGTGGGGACAGTCCCAAAATATATGCATGAACTTTGCAAGGGGTGCTGAGCATCTCCAGCAAAGAAAGTGTTGGTTCCCAAACATCCTGGCCAACCTGGCTGGGGTAAGGTATATTCTATGCAGGAATTTATAGTTGATCAGACGATCCCTAGCAGAGACTAGGCACTGAATTGCAGTCCCCCACATGTCATCCCAGTCATTTCTGTCTAGCCCTGGAGCTGCTGCCTCCCAGGCCAGTCTGCAAGTCTCCATCAATACTGTCATCTCCTGAAAGAGGTCTTTATATAAACTAGAGACTGGTTTAGTTAAGGAGTCGCTGTGTGTCAGTAGTTCCAGGTCACTGGGCTCAAGATCAAGAGGTTCCCTGCCAAATTGAGAGTAAAAAGCATACCTCAGTTGGATATATCTATAAAAATGTGAGTTGGGTAAGTCATAGTCAAATGTAAACAAAATCAACCAGCGCGGACCACAAAACCTAGCTAAAAGCAGCTGTGATACTGAGGGTAAATTTATCAAATCCCATAAAAATGCATATAAAAAGGCAGTACAGCACATAAAATAAATAAACAATGCTAAAAAGTCCAACATAAACGAGATGCAGGCAAAATCCAGTGATTCCTCCAGTGACACTAGTGACATGAAAAAATTGCAGGGTGACTGTGGTGACAAACATGGACCTCCACCTTCGGTGACACTAGCCGCTCACCTCAATAGATGGACCCCTGAGTTAATCAGTCAGGTCAAAACAGCAGCTCCCTCAAAGGGATAATAACAGGAGGAGATATATGCAGGGTCAGGCATCAACAGCAACAGCATGTTATCTCAGTCAGCTTTATGACAAATGAAATGTCCACCTGGTCTTCGCAGGCTTCTGCCTAATCTCTTAATACCTCTCAGGCGATGGAAGATCTGACCTGTTCAAATTGGATTGCTTCTCCTTGAGGTCAGGTAGACACACTGCTCCTCCAGCAGCTTGTCTCCAGTGGAAGAAATGCTGAACAATAGACAGCCCCAGGTCATGTATATATCTATCTATAATACATATATACAGTTGTGCTCATAAGTTTACATACCCTGGTAGAATTTATGATTTCTTGGCTATTTGTCAGAGAATATGAATGATAACACACAAATATTTATTTCACTTGTGGTTAGTGTTTGGTTAGTGTTTGGCTGAAGTCATTTATGATCAGCTGCGTTTACTCTTTTCAAGTCATACTGACAACAGAAACTATCCAAATTACCCTGATCAAAAGTTTACATATCCTGGTGATTTTGGTCTGATAAGATGCACACAAAGTGACACAAAGGGGTTTGAATGGCTAATAAAGGTAACCATCCTCATCTGTGATCTGCTTGCTTGTAATTAATGTGTGTATAAAAGGTCAATGCGTTTCTGGACTCCTGACAGACCCTTGCATCTTTCATCCAGTGCTGCACTGACGTTTTTGGATTCTGAGTCATGGGGAAAGCAAAATAATTGTTAAAGGATCTGAGGGAAAAGGTAGTTGAATTGTATAAAACAGGAAAGGGATATAAAAAGATATCCAAGGATTGGAGAATGCCAATCAGCAGTGTTCAAACTCTAATCAACAAGTGGAAAATGAGGGGTTCTGCTGAAACCAAACCTGCCAGGAAAATTGTTCAGGATACAAAGAAAAACCCACAAATAACGCCAGGTGAAATACAGGACTTTCTGAAAACATGTGGTGTGGCTGTTTCAGGATGCACAATAAGGAGACACGTGATATAATATGGACTGCATGGTCGAGTCGCCAGAAGAAAGCCATTACTACGCAAGTGCCACAAATCATCCTGCTTACAATACACCAAACAGCACAGAGACAAGCCTCAAATTCTGGCACAAAGTCATTTGGAGTGATGAGACCAAAATTGAGCTTTTTGGCCACAACCATAAACACTACATTTGGAGAGGAGTCAACAAGGCCTATGATGAAAGGTACGGAGGTGGATCACTGATGTTTTGGGGATGTGTGAGCTACAAAGGCACAGGAAATTTGGTCAAAATTTTTGGCAAGATGAATGCAGTATGTTATCAAAATATACTGGAGGAACATTTACCAGGAAGCTGCGCATGGGACATACTTGGACATTTCAACATGACAATGATTCAAAACACAAGGCCAAGTTGACCTGTCATTGTCTACAGCAGAATAAAGTGAAGGTTCTGGAGTGGCCATCTCAGTCTCTTGACCTCAATATCATTAAGCCACTCTGGGGAGATCTCAAACATGCAGTTCATGTAAGACAGCCCAAGAATTTACAGGAACTGGAGGCTTTTTGCCAAGAGGAAAGGGCAGCTTTACTATCAGAGAAGATAAAGAGCCTCATCCACAAATACCACAAAAGACGTCAAGCTGTCATTGATGTTAAAGGGGGCAATACACAGTATTAAGAACTGGGGAGTGTAAACTTTTGATCAGGGTCATTTGGGTAGTTTCTGTTGTCATTATGATTTAAAAAGAGTAAACACAGTTGATTGATAATAAATGGCTTCAGCCAAACACTAACCATGAGTGAAAGAAAAGTTTTTGTGTTATCATTCATATTCTCTGAAAAATGGCCAAGAAATCATTAATTCTGCCACTGTATGTAAACTTATGAGCACAACTGTATATATATATATATATATATATATATATATATATATATATATACCATAGTTTGTAGATGCTATAACTTTCACACAAACCAATCAATATATACTTATTGGGATTAAAACATGTAGCAGAATACATTTTGGCCAAAATTTATGATTAAATTAGATTTTTCTTCTTTAAATATTATTAGATTTATTTTATTGCAGAAAGTAGAAAATATTCTTTGTCTTTTTTCAAAATTTTCTGTCTTTTTTCATTTCTATCGCAAAACATTTAAAAATCCAGTGTTGATCAAATACCACCAAAAGAAAGCTCTATTTGTATGAAAAATGATGACCACGCAATTACCAGTTAAAGTAGCGCAGTACTAAATAGCAAAAAATGGCTGGTCATGATCACAGATGTGCTTTAATTTTTTTTATTTTTTTATAAATTCTGTTTATTTATTTATTGTCGTGCTTTAAAATGATTTAATCTAAGTTCCATTAGTCATCCCATCTGGCAAAATGACACATACCTAGAGCTGGCTAAATTATAATATGGGGCAAGTGGAAGAAAGATGGGTTAATGCATCTTAAGCAAATATTTCATAATGGGGTGCTCTTGACATTCGCCGCCTTATAGAATAACTAAGAGAGAATTACCTTTGTTGATGCATTTTTACTATTTGCAACTCCAACATGCTATTACAGCACACAGTAATTCCTTGTAATGGCATCTGTCCCCGACTCCAATATTCAGTCTCATCAGGGATGCTGACTCATCTACGGGCGTTATATCACACTGTTACGCCATGCTCCTACAGTTTTTTTTGAAGCAGCACCCCCTGAGAGTGAGGGAGAGGTGGGTACCTGCTCACTAAAGTGGAGTTCCACCCACTTTTACAACTCTTCAGCATCCCTCACTAAACTGTGCACTGCAAACGAATTGGATATTTAAAAAAAAAAATTCTCAGCACCTACTGTATATCTGCTGTATTAATTTTTCACTTCCTCCTCACTAGCCGTGGCTCATCGCATCATTTCCTGTTTGCAATGCCTTCTGGGAAGGGGTGGCAACTTCCTCTGACACTGCCGTTGCTATGGAAACCTGACCTGAAATCTATTACACAGCTTGTGCTGCACTGAGCATGTGAGAGATCTGCAAGGATGAGATCCAGGAAGAAAGGCAGTCTGTCTTCAGATGCCCACACTTAAGATGGCCACGGCCTGCTGTAAGTTTATAAAATAACAAACTACTGCTATAAACGAACAAAACAGACCTTAGTTTACAGACTAACTTTACTAGAATACATTAAGCTTGTGTATTATATTGGTATTTTTATTTAAAAAGTATAATTTTGGCCGGAACACCACTTTAAATGTGACACAAAGACTTACTCAATTGTAAATATTGTTGCGGGTAAATTATACTCCCCATAAACTTCAATTGATGAATTTACAATTAGAATCCACATGCACGCATTGTAAACTTGATCATGCGGATCTCATCCACCTTTTGTGGAGATGTCCAAAATCACACTCTTATTGGATGGGCATAGCGGCTAAAGTCAACTCAATATTTAAAGTATCTCTCCCCCTAGATCCGAGAGCTTGCCTTTTGGGTGTACTGGAACAATATGAATGGGAAGCACATACCAGAGAGGCCATCCATAGAGTTCTATTCCCGGCTCGGAAACTGATTATGGTTCACTGGAAATCGGAAGACCCTCTAACAATAGGGGAATGGGTTAAAAATGTTGGTGAGGTATTAAGAATGGAGAAACTTATTTACCAACATAGAGAAAGTACGGTTAAATATGAGATAATATGGGCACCATGGTTGAATGTACCGGTGCTTGCCCAGGCTGATCTGATCATGGATAGGTTACTTGGGCTCAACATAGGCTAAAGTGTTACTTACAGAGGTTCTTATATTTGCATGATCATTATGTCTTTATGTTATTGACAAATTCCTTTTCATTGTGTTTTTGCACTGTAATGTACAGCCGGCAACTTGTGGTGACAACTCTTTAATAAAAATCTTTTTGGGATATTAAAAAAAATAAATCCATTGGTCAGTCGGTACTTGCATGGTCAACATTGGATAAACATCACCCTTGGGTCGGTCCTAAAGTATGGCCAGAACTTTTGTAAGCAAGGAATGCAGTACCAAAGCTGGTGAAATCTGGCAGTTACCTGACCCATGATATACTATGGTTCTTATCATTAAACATTTTATTTCAAATGCAAGGCTTCAGTCTGTTAATCACTGTAAAACAAGCAGAGTAGACCTTTTCAGGTAAACTAGGAAATGATATACTAGGGCGTGGCCTAGCGGAGCATGTGAACGGACACATCTCATAGCAGCTCCGGTCTCTCCTGCCTTAATACTTCACCATCCTGGGTTGTTCGTGACCGAATCACCGAACCCCACAGCCTACCCTGGTGCAGGGAGTGTCCACTTTGCAGTGAGGTGTTTCTTTCTGGTAAATGGCCAATCGAAATAAACAGCCGCTGGCCAAGATGAACATCACTACATGCTCCTGCCAAGATAGCTGTCGCAGCACAGCAGCTCACTGTGCCTCGCCTGCATCTACCCCTGATCTCTTTGGGGAAGCCCCGGAATAGCTCTTCGCAATCCTCCCCGGGTGTCGTGATCCCTCTGCATATGTCCTCTCAAATATCCCTTGCCGAGAATGATGTGGATAGCGCAGACAGAGCGACGGCGGATCTGGGCCTACACTGTCGGATATACTATGCACCATCAAGGAAAATCACACAAATCTAATGGGGATGGTGGCTGAAATTAAAACTGACTTTGCAACTATGTGGCAAGATGTACAAAAGATACGGGGTCGAGTTACTAAAACCGAATGCCGCATTAGTGATCTGGAAGACACCGTTAACCCTATACTGCCTAAATTTAGTACATATGGCGGGAAGATAGCAGCCCTGGAGAACAAGGTGGATGACCTTGAGAACCGCCTCTGCCGGAACAACCTGCAGTTAGTGGGTCTCCCTGAACGGGTGGAGGGGTCTGACCCTGTGGCTTTCATGGAGAGCTGGATAGAGCAGGAGTTCAACTGTGACCAGTTATCCGCATATTTTGTGATTGAATGGGCCCACAGGGTTCTGGGTAGGCCTCCCCAGCAGGAAATCCTCCCCGCACCATGGTGATCCGTATGCTGAATTACAGGGACTGGCACTCCATCCTCTGTGCCGCCCATCTGAAAGAGAACCTTAAAATCAACAATGCGGTGGTTCGCTATTTCCAGATTACTTCGTGGCTGTTCGCAACCAGAGAGCCCTATTTCAGCAAATCAAGTAGAAGCTGCGGGAGAATTCAGTTCAATATGCCATGTTGTTTCCGGCTACCCTTTGGGCGGTCCATCAGGGAAAAACCCACTTCTTTCAATCTCCTAAGGATGTCCTGATGTTATGAGAATCACTGCCATAGCTTCCCCAGCTCCCCACCTGAGGGGAGATGTATTTATCGGCCTCTATATCTTTTTCCAGGAACTGTGGAACTTACAGCAACTCTTCTAATGTGTGGCTTGGTTAACTAATATGTCTCTCGTGCAGGAGAGTCCCAGACCCTCTTCCACTAAGATGGCACGAGCTGCTATGGGAGATAAAATGTTCAATCCTCATTTCCCCTTTTTTTGAATACTGACTTTTTGTTTTTCTTTCTGGTTTATGGGAACAGGACATGCGCCCCACACATGGTACAAGTTTAGGGTCTAGGCCCACTCTGTTTTTCAGGAGTTGGGCAGGGTCGTTGTTACCTTTTGGTAACCTTTACTTTCATGTATATAGTTCTATTGTTGTGTTTATGAAGTATGGATGGATGGATGAGTGTACACCGGAAATGTATGGCCTACGACGCTGGGGCCATGACCGGAGTCTGGGTGGTCTTGTCCTTCCTCCCTTTCCATACCCCATTGATGTCTCTACTACACCATGGCTGAATTAACTGTTTGCTCTTGGAATGTCGGTGGTCTGAACTCAAAGTTCAAAAGAGCTTTGATTTTTGATCAGATCAAACATCTAAAACCACATATCCTATGCTTGCAAGAAACTCACCTGATGGGTTCCAAAGTTTTAGCCCTAAAAACAATGGGTCTCCCATAACTATCACTCCACATACTCCAGTTATGCCCGAGGTGTGGTGATCCTGATCCGTAATGGGCAGCCCTTCTCTTGTCATCAGGTTCTCACGGATCCCAAGGGCCAGTTTTACATCCTACATGCTACTGGGATTCATATGTTGCTAGTCTCAGTCTACGTCCCTTCTCTGGTCACGGCTGCAGTGTTTACAGAGCTGAGTACGAAGCTCTCCTCCCTACCATTTTGCCCTACGAGCCTTGTAGGAGATTTTAACTCAGTACTACAACCAGTTCTGGATAGGTTGAAGCCTTCATTGTCTGAATCTAAGTTGTTCCTCAAGTGGTGTGAAATATGGATATGTAGATCTCTGGCGTTGGAAATACCCTACTGTTAAAACCTACTCATGCCAATCAAAATCATATTGTACCCTCTCCAGGTTGGACAATGCACTGACCACCAGGGACTTCCTTCCATCAGTTCAGTCTATAGCCTACATATCTCATACGGTGTCTGACCATTCGATAGTACAGGTAACCTTAAGCCTGGAGGCTCAGTCCCTTCTGGATCTCCACACCTGAAATTCATGAATCTAACCTGACTAGGGATGGGCCGAGCCCCCCGGTTCGGTTCGCATCTAGAACATGTGAACAGGCAACAAATTTGTTCGAACACGCGAACACCGTTAAAGTCTATGGGACTCGAACGTGAAAAATCAAAAGTGCTAATTTTAAAGGCTAATATGCAAGTTATTGTCATAAAAAGTGTTTAGGGACCCGGGTCCTGCCCCAGGGGGCATGTATCAATGCAAAAAAAGTTTTAAAAATGGCCGTTTTTTTTCGGGAGCAGTGATTTTAATCATGCTTAAAGTGAAACAATAAAAGTGAAATATTCCTTTAAATTTTGTACCTGGCTGGTGTCTAAAGTTTGTCTGTAAAGTAGTGCATGCTTCCCGTGTTTAAAACAGTCCGAGAGCAAAATGACATTTCTAAAGGAAAAAAAGACATTTAAAAGTGCTAGCGCTAGTGCCGGCTATTAATGAATTGTCGGTCCCGACAATACACATAAAAGTCATTAAAAGTCATTGAAAAATAAAAAAAATAAATGATTGGGGGCCCTTCAGGTCTGGTATGGATATTAAGGGGAACTCCATGCCAAAATTTAAAAAAAAATGGTGTGGGTTTTCCCCAAAAATCCACATCTGAGCACGTAACCTGGCAGGCCACAGGAAAAGAGAGGGGACGAGAGAGCGCCTTCCCCCTCCTGAACCGTACATGTCACTGGGTAACCCCGACATTTCCCCTTGCGTCAGAGGGGGGTGGGATCACCTGTCCATGCCATGCGTGGCCCCGCCCTCAGTTATTTAAGAGCTGTCATCTGAGTCGCGCGTCATTCTGCCAGGCGCCTTCTATGGAGGAGGCTGTATCGTTTGTGAATCGTAGAAGGATTACTTCGCTGGAATTATTATTTTTTTTAAAGGACTTGTGCCAAGCTGTGTGTGTGTTTTTTTTTACCTTTTTTTCACTTTTTTGGGTGAAATGGTAGGAGTACAATGTATCCCATTACCATTTAACACGGGGGGGCGGGATCTGGGAGTCTGCTTTGTTAAAGGAGGCTTCCAGATTCCGATAAGCCCCTCGCCCGCATACCCCCACAACCACTGGGCAAGGGTTGTGGGGATGAGGCCCTTCTCCCCATCAACATGGGGACAAGGTGCTTTTGGGGGCTACCCCAAAGCACCCTCCCAATGTTGAGGGCATGTGGCCTGGTACGGTTCAGGAGGAGGGGCGTTCTCTCGTCGCCCCCCCTCTTTTCCTGCAGCCTGCCAGGTTGCGTGCTTGGATAAGGGTCTGGTGTGGATTTTTTGGGAAACCCCACGTAATTTTTTTTTAAATTTTTGCTCGGAGTTCCCCTAAATATCCATACCAGACCTGAAAGGCCTGGTAATGGAATTTTGGGGACCCCCACACATTTTTTTTTATTGTTCAATGACTTTCAATGACTTTTATGTGTATTGTCGGGACCGACAATTCATTAATAGCCGGCACTAGTGCTAGCACTTTTAAATTACTTTTTTTTCCTTTAGAAATGTCATTTTGCTCTCGGACTGTTATAAACACAGGAAACATGCGCTACTTTACAGGTATACTATAGACACACCCCACCCCCAGGTACAAAATTTAAAGGAATATTTCACTTTTATTGTTTCCTTTTAAGCATTATTAAAATCACTGCTCCCAAAAAAATGCCCATTTTTAAAACTTTTTTTTGCATTGATACATGTCCCCCTGGGGCAGGACCACTTTTGATTTCTCCCATAGACTTTTAAAGTGTGTTCTGTGGCTTTCGAATTTGCCGCGAACACCCCAAACTGTTTGCTGTTCGGCGAATGGGCGAACAGCAAATGTTCGAGTCGAACTCATGTTCGACTCGAACAGACAGCCCATTCCTAATTCTGACTGATATGCTTCATTATTGGACCTCTAACTCCGACACCGCGGCTACAAGACCATTGTGGGATGCTTTTAAGGCAGTAATACGGGGCTCCTACATATCAAGTATCAAACATTACCGATCTACTGGGAGAGCCATACAAACTACATTAGAACAGTCCCTCGATGCTAGATCCCGACATGTTGCAAACCCATCCTCTGAATCTTGTGGGGTGTTAACAGAGGCTCATAACACATTGCAACTACATATGGTTTATGTAACGAAAAACAGAAACTGCATCTTTCCGCTCCCATATATGAGCATGGGGGGAAAAATGGAAGGCTGTTGGCCTTCCTTGCCCATACCGACTTTCAAGACAGCTCAATCCCTGCCATACAACTCGCTGACGGGTCTGTTGCATCCGATCCTTTGATTTTCAACTAGGAGTTTGCATCCTATTACCGTGAACTCTATGATGATCAGGTGATCCCTCCAGAGACTGCGGTGCATCAGACGACGGAGATTGGGGGGATCTGCTATGGTCCACTGGAGGTGAAGATTTCTCTGTATGCGGACGATGCTCTTGTATATTTTGATGGCAAGGAAGGCTCTTTCAACAAGTTATTGCAGGTGGTGGTGTTTGGTGAAGTGTCTGGTCTGAGGGTCGGCTGGGAGAATTCCATAGCTTTTCCTAATGTTCCCTCCTTTCCCACGGACTATCTAGAGAACTCTGCCTAACATATCTCCCACACTTTCAAATACTTAGGGGTTTATGTACACAATGAAATTTCTAAATATGAGGTGCTTAATATTGCCCCAATCGTCAGCCAGATGACAGATAAGCTTTGCACATGGTCAACACTGCCACTGAACCTCCTAGGTCGTATTAATATCTTTAAAATTATTTTTTACCAAAATTTCTTTACTGATTTTAAGCAGCCTCTGTCTTTCTCCCCAAAAAGCTTTTCTTGATCATTGAATCTGCCCTCTCATCTTTCCTATGAAATAATACCCATTCTCTGATTGCGAAATCATCTCTACAGGCATCTACATCCTCAGGTGGTCTCACATACCCAAATTTGTGTAATTATTTCATTGCATCTCAATTTACATATGTCTATGACTAGTTACATGCTGACCCTCAGACCCCCTCGACAATTCTTTTGATTCGACCACCTTCCTTAAAGATGAGTTACTTAAAGTACAGAGATCCAGAGGCTCCTGTTACTCCGACATAGCAGTAGGCTTTCTGGCGTGGAAAGAAGGGGAAAGTATACTCGGGATATCAGATCAGGGACCATCGCCACATACTCCCATATGGAACAACCCCAACCTCCCTGAGCTCTATGGACACCTGGACTCAACTTGGTGGGCTCTTTTTGAGGTCACTCATCTCTTGCATTTAGTCCATGGGAAGAACTTTGTGACTTTCGAGAATGTCAGATAAGGGTACTCTCCGAGGCCGAGATGCTGAGAGCGGTAACCTCTTGCGACTAAGCGCACTCCGCTCCTGGAGATGGTATAGAGGGTGAAGGGCACAAAGAGGCAGGAGTCACCAGAAGGCAGGGCAGGTCTTGCGTGAAGGTTACCGGCAGGGAGACAGCTGTGCAGGACTGGAAGATGCTGAAGCTCAAGAAGGAAGACGAACAGCTAATCCAACAACAGGCCGGGGGTCAAACACCGGTGACTGGCAAGAGTCTCTTAGATAGGCAAAACAGTCTAGTACAAAGGATTGTTAGCAGGTCTGTCAGCAGGCTGATGATTTAGTACTGGAGACTGATAGAAAAGTCCGTAAAACAGGCCGAGGGTCAAACACAGATAACTGGAGGCAAAGTCTGTGAGCAAGTCAGGGGTCGAGTACTGAAGACAGTAGCAAAGTTCAGAAGCAGGCTGAGGATCAATCACTGGAGACAGGAAGCAATATCCGCAGGCAGGCCGAGGGTCAAACAGGAAGCAAGTAGAGGGGTCCGAGAGGGTCAGATGCAGGAAGAGATCAGAGCAGGTCAAGGTAAATCCGGGTCACAACTGGTAATCAAGAATCAGGATACAAGCAGGAAACACACGGGGAGCTGAAAGACAAACCAGCAATCTGGTCATGGCACAGAGTGGCTTTATAGGCCAGTGGGAGGCTCATGTTTTGCGTGCGCTATTGCATACGCCGTTCCACAGAATTGCGCACGCGCATTAGCCGTTTTGCTGAATTGCACACACACATTGGCCATTTCTCTGAATTGCGTACGCACATTAGCCGTTCCGCTGTATTGTGCCCAGGGATGCGCCGGAGTGCCGCTCTACCACGCATGTGCGAAGGAAGGCAGCGATATTGGCAAGACTGATACTAGCTTCTTTCCTGACAGAGAGTCTAAGGTGGGAACGGAACATAGATAACAAATTCTTCTTTAAGTATCTGCTATTTCGGAACGCCATACGTACACAATTTGGGACATTGACACTAGAGTTCACAGAGACCCATATGGAAGATTCGCCCTCCTATCCCGAACTTACCAAACTAGTGACAACATTCCATAGCAGACTGTCACTAAGGGGGGCCGACCCTTTTTAGAACTCACAAGGTAAATGGTTGGTGTTACTACCTGAGCTCTCGGATGAGGGCTGGGAAGAGGCCACCAAGGTTTGCTTTCAAGATATTATTAGTACTGCTGAGCGATTTATCCAATTTAAATCCCGCATGGGATTAGGGATTACTGCTGCTTGCTCCAGATGTAAATTAGCTGATGCAGACTTACTTCACATGTTCTGGAGCTGCTTGGGGCTAGCCTCTTACTGGAGGGATCTGTTTGGTTTTTTCGAGAACCAACTAACGCTTCCTATACCCCGGACTCCAGAGGTTTGACTCTTATTTATATTAAACGATTTTGTACACAGAACCCATGCTCGAATCCTACTCCGCACAGTTCTGTATTATGCACGAAAAGTTATACTATTGCACTGGAAGGATGTAAACTCCCCAATGACCCAAACCCTTTATCCCTGCATCTCATTGGGTAATACATTTAAAATTGTGAACAAAAGTCCTGCATGGCTTAACTCCAATGTAAAAATGCATATAAAAGCAAAGGAGAAGGCCTTCAAAAAATACTAGGTAAAGGGATCATCATCAAAATTCAGACTTTATAAGGAATGCAACAAGAAATGTAAGGGTGGAATTAGGGCGGCTAAGATAGAACACGAAAGACACATAGCGGAGGAGAGCAAACAAAATCCCAAGAAATTCTTTAAGTATGTAAACAGTAAAAAATGGAGGACAGGCCATATTGGTCCCATAAAGAATGAGGAAGGACATCTGATTACAAAGGTTGGGGAGATGGTGAATTTATTCTTCTCCTCAGTCTTCAGGAGGGAATTGGGGGGCTTCAGTAACCAAAACTGCAGTGTTTATCCTCATGACACATCATAGGAAGCACCTCCATGGTTAACTGAGGACAGAATTAAAATTAGACTTGGGAAACTTAATATTAATAAATCACCGGGACCAGATGGCTTGCATCCGAGGGTACTTAGGGAACTCAGTCAAGTAATTGCCAGACCATTGTTCTATTAACCTTCTATGAGGAGGAGAGTTGCCATCTAGATAAAGGAAGGCCTGTAGAAGTGGTGTATCTGGATTTTGCAAAAGCATTTGACACAGTTCCCCATAAACGTTTACTGTACAAAATAAGGTCTGTTGGCATGGACCATAGGGTGAGTACATGGATTTAAAACTGGCTACAAGGCCTAGTTCAGAAGGTATTGATAAATGGGGAGTACTCGGAATGGTCAGGGGTGGGTAGTGGGGTCCCCCAGGGTTCTGTGCTGAGACCAATCCTATTTATTTTGTTCATAAACGATCTGGAGGATGGGCTAAACAGTTCAATTTCTGTATTCTAAGCCAAGCAGGGCAATAACTTCTCTGCAGGATGTGGAAACCTTTCAAAAAGATCTGAACAAATTAAAGGGGTGGGCAACTACATGGCAAATGAGGTTTAATGTAAAAAAATGTAAAATAATGCATTTTGGTGGCAAAAATATGAATGCAATCTATACACTGGGGGGAGAACCTCTGTGGGAATCTAGAATGGAAAAGGATCTGGGGGTCCTAGTAGATGATAGGCTCAGCAATGGCATGCAATGCCAAGCTGCTGCTAACAAAGAAAACAGAATATTGGCATGCATTAAAAAGGGGATCAACTCCAGAGATAAAATGAAAATTCTCTCTCTCTACAAGCCTCTGGTCCAGCCGCACCTAGAGTATGCTGTCCAGTTCTGGGCAACAGTCCTCAGTAAGGATGTACTGGAAATGGAGCGAGTAGTACAAAGAAGGGCAACTAAGCTAATAAAGGGTCTGGAGGATATTAGTTATGAGGAAAGGTTGCGAGCACTGAACTTATTCTCTCTGGAGAAGAGACGCTTGAGAGGGGCTATGATTTGAATTTATAAATACTGTAATGGTGACCCCACAATAGGGATAAAACTCTTTCGTGAAAGGGAGTTTAACAACACGTGGCCACTCATTAAAATTAGAAGAATAGAGGTTTAACCTTAAACTACGTAGAGGGTTCTTTACTGTAAGAGCAGCAAGGATGTGGAATTCCCTTCCGCAGGCGGTGGTCTCAGTGGGGAGCATAGATAGTTTCAAGAAACTATTAGATAAGCACCTGAACGACCACAACATACAGGGATATACAATGTAATATTGACATATAATCACACACATAGGTTGGACTTGATGGACTTGTGTCTTTTTTCAACTTCACCTACTATGTAACTATGTATTTATCGCGTTATTAATGGGGAACTCCCCAAACTCAAACTAATATACAAAAGTAGAGCTTGTACAAAAAAGTTCACTAAACTATGGCAGCCATGGGTGGATGTCTCTAATTCATTTTGGGGTACAGGCTTGTCGTCCCAGACGACCTAATTCGCATGATCTACAGTGAGTTGTACCCTAACACTCCAAGAGGTAATTCAATAGTCTAATTGGAAGAGGCTTTATATAATATTAATCTTTTGTCTTTTCTGAAATTAAGAGTGAGGTGGGCTGAGATGTACGTTCAAGGTGCATAAGTGTGTATGAGTGTATGTGTGACTGCTGTTTTCTGTTATAGGTACCTTACCTGTTGTATTCTGATTCCTAGATCACCTCCCTTGATATAGGGAATAGGAAAACATTTTTCCAGGGAATTGGGATTATGATTGTGATTGTTATTTTATGTCATTGCTTTTATTGGGTCACCAAGACCCACAAGGATGTACGGTACTTGTTTTTCTGTAACTGATGCCTTGTTACCCCTTTTTTTTACTTTACTGTATTGTTACTCTTGTGTTTACATGTAAAACTCATCAATAAACACCTTTAAAAAAAAAAACAAAAAAAAGAAATTAAATACTAATTTATGCAAAGACTGTTACATTCCAAAGGCACGCCTTATATTAGAACAGGTCAGAGTTGGATGAAAAGACATTCAAAGATATTCAAGGGAAAAAATCAAAACCAAAAGTCATGTTCTCCTATTAATAACAGAGATCATATATTTTTTAAGGATTTTCTTTTCTATTCTTTCACAATACAAGATCACTTGAAACTGTTTGGGGTTCAAAAATTCACAAGTTTAATAGAAAAATAAATGACCCCGAAGGTTTTTTTAGGTTTTTATTTAGGTTTGTAATTGTGCTATTAGAACTCAGTTGTTGGTTCTAAATTGGGATACATTTTTTTTTTTATTATTTAAAAAAAGCTTAAAAAACGCTATTGATCTTGAATCTCACATCCACACTTTAACACCTGAGAAGACTAACAACCTCTGAGAAATCAGTTTAGTTAAAGCAGAAGAACATTAATGTGAGCTTCGCTCTTTACCCTCTGAGTCTACTATGCAGAGATAGATCTAATGTGGAATTCATCTAAAATACCAACCTTTCATACAAACCGTCTGTTCATAGAAATTGTACAAACTAGGGAAGTAAGTAGAAAAACTGGTACAGTCTTTTTTTATTTAGCTTTAAAGCTATTAAAATGAGCTTAGGTTGGGAAGGGATCTAGGTATCACTTGATCAAAGGAAAGGGAAGCACTCCCTGTTCTGGACTACTTATTGTAAACCCTACGTTGGACTTGATTAACCACTTCAGCTCTGGAAGATATACCCCCCTTCATGACCAAGCCTTTTTTTGCGATACGGCACATCGTTACTTTAACTGACAATTGCACGGTCGTGCAAAACTGTACCCAAATAAAATCAATGTCCTTTTTTTCCCCACTAATTTTTTCAATAAAAAAATGTAAAAAATCTAATTTCTTCATCAATTTGGGCCAATATGTATTCTGCTACATACTTTTGGTTAAACAAATACCAATAAGCATATATTGATTGGTTTGCATAAAAGTTATAGCATCTACAAACTATGGGATATTTTTATGAATTTTTTAATTTTTTTACTAGTAATGACGGCGATCAGCGACTTATAACGGGACTGCGGCATTGCGGAGGACAAATCAGACACTAACTGACACTTTTAGGGACCAGTGACACCAATTCAGTGATCAGTGCTAAAAAATATGCACTGTCATTGTACTAATGACACTGGCAGGGAAGGGGTTAACATCAGGGGCGATCAAAGGGTTAAATGTGTTCCCTGGGAGTGCTTGATAACTGTGTGGGGGAGGTGATTTGACTGGGGGGAGGCAGAGATCTGTGTTCCTGCTTAGCAGAAACACAAGATCTCCATATTCCCTTCTCACAGAGCGGTGATCTGCCTTGTTTACATAGGCAGAACACCATTCTGCCTCCCTCAGGAACGATCGCCGAGTGCCGTAAAACATCGGATCCACTGGACCTGCTGATTGGCTCCCACTGTGAGGCCGGTGGCATGCATTTGTGTGCCCCAGACCTGGAAATAAAGGTATGTGATTTTGCACTTCCGGGCCACCCTGTACGCGGGGCGGTCTGGAAGTATGAATAACTCTCTCTGCGGTGACACCTAGTGTCATTTACTGTAATTTCAACTTGTTAGTTTTATGTTTGTAAAATGGTATACTCCAATATACCTGTATGTTTGCATTAGTTACTTTAGTCCTTAGCTAGACCTTTTCCTTCTTCTTCATGTTCTTCATTTAGTATCCAGCCCTCATAGTGGACACAGGGTGTAAAAGATCATTGTCCATTTACAATTCGATAGGACTGGGTGACACGTACTGCATTTTCACAAGTAAAACTAAGTTGGATTAAACTGCCGTGCCTTATTGAAGAGTTGAACTGTCTGTGGAGAGCACTTAATCAACAGGTGATCATATTGGCCACATGGGGCAAAGACTAATGAAGATATGTCAATGCACAAAACCATGTGTGAATCAGAACACCCCCGCCCCCTCAAAACAATTTCAATTAGTGCACTAAAGGCAGGTGGGAATATCTAATAGTGTAAAGTAAGAACTACACCAAAATATCACTAGAGGGAAACAATAGAGATTAACATCCTGTTACACACACCTAGCTTCAATTTTCAGAAAGCTTTTATTCCAAACGTCACAACATTAAATGCAATGCTTTAGAGCTAAATTATTTCATTACAGCAGCCACTGTTTTGCACTGGTCAATATGAATTTGCAGGTGTTGGGGTGGGGCAAGCCAGGTATCACAGAGCATGATTTTTTAAAATAATTTAATATTATGTTTGTGAAGCGTTGAATCCATTGGTGAAACTTTTGCTTTCTATGGTTCTTTACTTGGCCAGGAATGGGTATGTGTGCGTATGTGTGTGGCCTACACATTTACAAAATTTTCTGTCCTCTTTATTCCTGTGAAATGTAAATGACTGGAGAGGGGTGATACAGTATTTTGAATTGATGCAGAAAGAGACATTCTATTTAAACCTAAGAACTACATAGATGAAGAATATGTTTAGTGATCATCAGCTGAGAATTTGAATTTTTGGGCTTGTAATCTCACTCTTGTTTTCCTGACACCAGGTATCAACTCACCTGGAAAATGTTGTAACTTGCATATTAGAGTGCACATTAAAATTGGCTATGAGCAGGAACTTTTATGCAGTTTTAAATATTTGGTGAACTTGCATGTGTGCAATAATTCCCTTCCTTATGCTATTACAGTATATTGGCCTTAAGCAATAACATCGGTCTCTGGAATTGCTTCTAATTTCACATTGTGGTGTAACGGGTGATGTAACAATAGCCTCAGCAGTCCATGTGGCTGCTAATGGGGCTGAGGTGGAAGGAGGGCCCATTAGGAAGACATTTCTAGTATAGAAGGGCTGAACTTAGACAAGTCATAGACCCCTCTGTGTAGTATGAATTAATAACTGTTTGATGCTTGCTATCCAGCACGCCTGTTAATGTGCCATTAATAGGCCTCCTCCCAGTCTCAAGGTCTGCAAACAGAAGAGGCCCGAAACCTAACATACTGTCCATAACAATAAAACAGATAAACAGTTGGTGTGTTACAGAAATTATTTTAAGAGCATAATAGTGGTATATGAATATTGAAACAACATAGTAGAGAAGTATAAAAATGGTACAGTATACAATAAAAACACATAAACGCATATGCAACCCTCTTGGCTGTGATCTATACAGTCAACCAGGTGAGACGCAACACATTTGCTTAAAAGAAACCAAATGGCAATGTATCTTTCAATGGGTCCACAATTTCCAGTTAGCGAAACAGTAATAAGACTACCTGGGTAGCAGCTAAACTATTCCAACAGTCTGTCCATCATCAGAGACAGAGGTCCCAGGCCTGGGATAACCAACCAAGGCTCTTAAAGTTTTTTCATTTTTTTAAGACAGTCTCTTTATGTGTATATATATTTTGTCTTCAGTATGGTATCATAAATTGCCTGTATTTACTCTGAGTGAGAAGGGGGAAGCAGAGCCAACCACCTCTGGAAAATTAGGCAACAAAGCATTGGGAGTTGTGTGGTAGGTGGGACCAATTCCTTGTCCATATACCCTAGTAGACAAAATAATGGGTCTATAGCATTGGGTAGCATAAAGACTGAATTTAGTTTAATAGAGAATCGCCTCCCAGTATCTATGCAATTTAGGGCACCTCCACATCATGTGCATAAGGAAGCCTCCGTACTTGGGACAGTAATCATCTGGTCGCTTACCAAATTTAAACAGCTTCTGTCTTGTACAATAGACTCTATGTAGAAAGTATAATTGTGCTAATTTTTGATAAGGTGATAGTGCTACAAATAGGGTTGACTCTACAATATATTGCCAGTGTTCCTCTGTAAGACCACCCAAGTCTACTGACAAGTGTTCCCTACAGGGCAGATCTGTCTTACAATCCAAAAGCTGCCAGATGTATAATATCAGAAAGATCTGAAATCAAACCCTTAGTAGATGTGGCAAAGACAAGGGCACGCCTTACTCCACTGCAAGGGGACTTTGAACCGAGCAGTCAAGACATGACAAATTTGCAAATTTGCAAATTCTGGTAAGAATGTATTTTTCAGCTCTTGTTTTAAATTGTACCAGTATACAGCTGAACAAGATGTTCAATATCCCACCTCCTCCAATCACTAAAGGCGCCCAAGCCACCCAGCTCCTTCTGACATTCATTATCCCAAAGCGGTGCAAATTCAGTATAGCCCTCATATTGCAAGAAAGATTTAACCATTTTCCACAGCTTCACCAGCAGCCATACCATATGGGCCTGTGGGGAAGAAGTTAGCCTCTAGTGCCTGGGGGCCCACTTTAAAGGACAACTCCTGCTAAAACTTTTTATATTTTAGACAGAGTGGAGAAGAGTTAGATTCAATGTCCGGTTTTAAATGCTCTGCAAGAGGGACCTGCCTGGCTTTCAGTCCCTGAGGCACCAAGTCAAGATATACAGGAAGGGGAACTGGTGTCTGAGCCAGGTAACTTAAAACAGCAACAACAAAAAACCTGAAAACAAAAGAAAAATTTGGCTTAATTCACAACCTACTAGATCTACTATATATACCAAATATATTATATAAACATATTGCAGACCATTTACTGTATTAAATAAAAATAGAGGCTCAAAATCTGGTGATTTTAGACTATTACAGTGCCTTGAAAAAGTATCCATACCCCTTGAAATGTTCTACATTTTGTCATGTTGCAACCAAAAACATAAATGTATTTTATTGGGATTTTATGTGATAGACCAACACAAAGTGGCACATACACTGTAATTGTAATTGTGAAGTAGAAGGAAATTGACACAACGTTTTTTACAAATAAATATGTGAAAAGTGTGGCGTGCATTTGTATTCAGCCCCCCTGAGTCAATACTTTGTAGAACCATCTTTCACTGCAATTACAGCTGCAAGTCTTTTTTGGGGATGTCTCTACCAGCTTTGTACATCTAAAGAGTGACATTTTTGCCCATTCTTATTAGCAAAATAGCTCAAGCTCCGTCAGATTGGATGGAGAGCGTCTGAACAGCAATTTTCAAGTTTTGCTACAGATTCTCAATTGGATTTAGGTCTGGACTTTGACTGAGCCATTCTAACACATAAATATACTTTGATCTAAAACATTCCATTGTAGCTTTGGCTGTATGTTTATGGTCATTGTCCTGCAAAAAAATGAAAACTTCTTCAAGCACATTTTAAATAATTTGCCAAGGCCCTGCTTATAGCATCCTACGCAGCCTTTGGTAATTTTATAGATAGGCAACTGGTATTCCTAATATTTATGAGTGGTTCCAAATAAATAATAACTACTGAAGTAGTGAACAAACACGAAAAGATACACTCAGCATCTTTCCAAATAACTGTTCTGTCTTTGAGGTTTTTATTACATTTGCGCATATAGGTATCACATTAATGTTAAAGCGATAGTAAACCACCCCCCAAAAGTAGAAAAAAATGGAAAAATAGAAAAAATGCTTCTCCCATACTGTATGCCCTAGAATGCAGAGCGTTACTGCGCATGTATGGGTGACGTCATCGGCTACTGCCGATGTGAATATCTCCTAAACGGTCTACGTTTAGGATATATTCATTGTACATGATTGTAAGCTTACCTGTAGGTACAAGTAAATAGAGTGCCATTATTACCACTTTAAGAAATATGCTTCTAAGGAAAAAAAGAAAATAAATGAGCAAACTAGAGACAAGGCTAGTGTCTTATCACGGTCTAAGGGGCTTTGGCTGCAGTGGACAAAGCAGAGGTTGAAATGATTCATTTTCAGAATTCACTTCATATATTTAAATTTGTTTTGTATATTCTTTATTTTCAAATCAATTAAAAATTCTAATTTTTACATTCCAAATTCAGACGACAGCAATATTCATTCTATTCTATTCGACTGTATTCTAATTTATTCTATTTTTCTACTCTATTCTATTCTTTTATTTACTATTCTATTCTATTCAGTTTTATTCTATTCTTTTATCTTCTATTCTATTCTGTTTTATGCTATTCTATTCTACGCTACTCTTTTCTATTCTATTCTGTTCTGTTTTATTGACTGTTAGAGAGGGTCTTTTCTACCACTTTAAGTAGTACACTTTTAAGGTAAAAAAGAAAATAAATGAGCAACCTAGAGGGAAGGCTAGTGTCTTATTATGGTCTTAGCAATGTGAATACATAGCAGAAAGGTTAATGTGATGCCCAGGGGTGCTGGCTGCAGTAGACAAAGCAGGTGTTGAAATGATTTGTTTTCAGAATTTATTTCATATATTTGGATTTGTTTTGTATATTTGTTATTTACAAATCAATTCAAAATTCAAATTTCAGAGGACAGCTATATTCATTCTATTCTATTCTACTCAATTATATTACACTCAATTCTATTCTTTTATTTTCTATTATATTCTATTCCTTTTTATTCTAATCTATTCTTTTATTTTCTATTCTATTCTGTTTTATTCTATTATTTTCTATTCTAATCTATTTTATTATATTATATTCTGTTTTATTCTATTCTACTCTATTCTATTCTTTTATATTATATTCTGTTCTATTCTATCATTTTATGTTCTATTCTTTTATATTCTATTATTTTCTATTCCACAAAGCAGCCTAAATAGGAATCAACATCTTATTTCACTTGTATACCTTACTGTATTTATTGCAACATGTTTACATTTCGAATTTGAATTCATTTTCGCATTTTAATTCCAATATTTTATTTTGTTAAAATTTATTTTGGATGCGTTGAAATTTATTTACTATTGTGATTTGTAAATTTAGATACATCTAAATCCCTGAATAATGAAAGTTTCATCCGAATTTTGATGTGTAACAATATGAATTGCACATGTCTACACGTTACCATATGTATTATAGCAAAAGTACACTTTTTGTACAGAATAACCACCTGCCATTTGTTATCCAATGGAATAACCACCTGCCATTTGTTATCCAATGGCATTATAGCACTCGTGAAACACTGAGTGGGGTTGATTTACTAAAGGCAAATTGACTGTGCACTTTGCAAAGTGCAGTTGATCCTGAACTTGGTAAATTGGGTAAAGGTTCAGTTTGCAAAGAATATCCAATCGCATGCAAGGAAAATAAAAAAAATGCATTTTTGCTTGCACATGATTGGATGATGGAAGTCAGCAGGGCTCCCACTAAGCTCTGGAGCAACTGCTCTTGCAGAGTGCAATTGCACTTTGAAAAATGCACGGCCTATTTTCCTTTAGTAAATCAACCCCTTTGTGTCAGCCTTACTCTTTACAACAAAATATACTTTTCATTGCAGTATGAAAACTTCTTCCTTATTATGAAACTTTCCATTCTAATTGAGTGTCCACAATCTTTCTGATGCCAAAAAAGTAAAAAAATTGGTGAGCTCTTACCTTTATATGATGGCTAAAGTTCTAATGCAGGGCCAGGAATCATGTCATTCAATTTCATCTCACCATGTTTCAAAGAGTAACATCCGAAAATGAGCAAAATCCTTCTCCCTAAAAAAGGTAGCATATGCCCCTGGAAGCTTTCATGTTTTGAGCCCTGTAAATGTACACATGATAACTCCTACAGGCTCGTTTCTTACTGCCAGAGGCACTATTAGAAAAAATCCAACACCTAGCTCTGCCGCAGCAGCGAAGCCATTTTTGTGACAGTGATTTAGCTCAAACGTACAGTATATTTTTCTACTATAAGGGGATATACATTTTTGCCATAAATCAGAATGCAGGCTATAGGACTAATATTGGGATCTGGGTGTACCTGAGACCCCCTTGACCTCAATGCTCTGTTATTCCTTCTTGTTCTCCTTGACCCCCTCTATTCACACAAACACATCAGTCTGTCTCTGCATGCTCCTCCTAAACCTTAAACTAAAACCACGACAAAGATATACACATTCAGCAATTAAAGCAGAACTTTGCTCACTTTTTTTGCTTCTGCTGATCTGACTCTTCCTCACCCCTTTCATCAAGTTGTAAAAAAAAAAAATTCCCTTATGCCTTTCTGTCCTAGGCTAGAATGATGTACCCCGGCCAAAACCTTCTGGAATTACACAAAAAAATAGTTATATGGCACTGTCATGGACCTTGAATCATTGCTATCTGGATTAGTTATGTATGGTTATGTTATGTTATTTCAGAAAGTGTATGTTTAATAAAAGGCCATTTTCGGCCATTTTAACTCCACTTATGTGTTGTGTGGTTAATTTCTATAATTAGGGGGAGGTATTTTGGGGGGTAGACCAGTGGCGACTGGTGGTTATTTGTTTGGGGGGGCGGCAAACAACCGAACCCCCCACCTCCCCCTCCACGGCAACTCAAACCCCCCCCGCTGTCCACCGGTCGGTCCACCAGCACTTACTCCATCTAGGTGTTGGTTATCGGCGGGCATCCGAGGAGCATCTGTGGGGACTGGACATCTAGGCATTGGCCAGCAGCTCTTCTCCGCCTTGCTTCCGCTGTGCATTTCCTCCCCTCCTCCTAGGTACCCAATAGGATCGCCTTACCTTTCAGCCAATCCGGGGACGTGTATCAGACCCATTTCCCAATTGACCGGGAGGAGGATCAGTGTTGCAACAGCAAATATTCATTCGCTGTTGCAACGCACCTGGTTGGGCTCTGGACGCATCCTCTTTGACCCGAGCCCACCCTATTTTGAAGCCTATTAGCACCCTAATAGGTGCTTAAAAAAAAAAACCCTGTAATTCATGCGCCCGGTGCCATGAAAGGGGTCGGACGCATGAATAGGGGTGGCCACGGCGGCCATGGATAGATTCATGCTATGCATGAATCTATCCATTCCATATAGGGGGGCCTGGAGGGGGGGCGGCGCCCGGGCGCCCCTAATGAACGGGCTGCCCCTGGGGTAGACGTGTAGTGTAACGGTCACAGCCAAATAATCAGACCAGTGGTGATGTGCAATCTCTATTTTACTTAACAGTGAAGTTCAATATAAATTGTACCGGAAATCGCGTGAAACTGGGTATACAGTACAGAACATTAACATGAACCATAAAGGAAGAGGATATAACAATTTCACTGCCTTTCAACTAATGTCCACAAGGTGGCAGCAGCGTGTTCTGAGTCCAATCTACAGATAGAAATGAAAACTTAAGAATCTCACGTGTTCCAACAAAGTAATCGTTCATTCCACAGTCTGTGAGCTGAGTGGACCTCCTGCTGACACAAAGTTCACGTTGGCACTGCTTTCTACTTGGTTTGGTCAGGGGGTTCTGGTGGCTGGAGATAGGGCCAACTCACTTCATGGACAGCTTCCACCAATGGACTGTAACAGAGTCCTCTCCAATGACTGGGGCTTGGAAAGATACTGCGTGCTCTTGGGCTCACTGCTGGTGGCCCGCACACTAGACTTAACAGGGGAGGACCCAGCACCTGGGAACAGCTCACTTGCCCAGTCACTGCTGTCCCATCAGGCAGGATCTCTCTGAGCACAGAAAGCCGGGTGGAGCTGACTTTTATATCCCCCGGGCTCAGAGGATTGTGGGGAGTTGAGTTAAAGGGACCTGCACCAGAATCTGGACAAAAGGGCATCCCACTACAGACATAGGTAGGGGTCAGGTTCAGGTGAGCTCTTATCTACCCTAGTCATGCCTACATCACAGTTCTCAGAAAGCTTGGAGGCTTTGTGTAATCCACTGAACATGTGCAGTGCAGAGTCATAGGATGGCTGCAAAGACGATGGTGCATCGTCTTTCAGTAGAAGACAGGAGGACAAAGCTGGATTTACTGAGTGGCTATGTTATTTCATCTCACACCAACAAACCAGGTAAGAATGTGTTAACATTAAAATTAAACCTGAAGGAGTAATGTTCTCCTTTTACTTATTCTTAACAAGCAATACATTAACTTTAAAGCACAACTTCTGTAGGCAATGTGGAGTCTGTGTAGCTCATTTTGCTTCCCCTCCTTAATGAGAGAACATTAAAGTGATAATAAAGTCTTGTTTTTTTGTTTAAAGATAACAAACATGTTAAACTTGCAGCTAAAGAGGTCAGGAGGAGCCAGTATCGGATTCACTGCTTCTTAAGAATGTGTACATTTTTGAAAGTTCATATCTTGGCTACGGTTCTCCTTTAACTGGAGAGCTATAGGACTTTGGTCACTATTCCCACATGAAGAAGGAGGTTTAAGATGGCTCCACACTCGGAGCCTGCATTCCTTTTTCTTACATGGTGATGTCAGTCATTCAGACAAAATTCATATGTATTCTTAAAGTGGTTGTGAAGGCAGAATTTTTTTTTATCTTAATGCATTCTATGCATTAAGATAAAAAAGCCTTTAGTGTGCAGCTGCCCCTCTAATACTTACCTAAGCCCCATCTTGATCCAGTGATGCTGCATGAGTGACTCGGCTGTCCAGTACTCTTCCTCCCCATTTGCTGAGACAGCACTGAAGTGCCATTGGCTCTTGTTGCTGTCAATCAAAGTCAGTGAGCCAATGAGGAGAAAGAGGGGGTGGGGCCGGGTCGCGGCTCCATGTCTGAATGGATACACAGAGCTGCGGCTCGGCTCGGGTGCCCCCATAGCAAGCTACTTGATGAGGGGCCAATCAACAGAAAGGGGGGGCCAGGAGCATCGAAGAGGGTCCCGAGAAGAGGAGGATCTGAGCTGCTCTGTGCAAAACCAACTGCACAGAGCAGATAAGTATAACATATTTGTTATTTATTTAAAAAAACAAAAAAAACAAGACTTTAATATAATTTTAAAAGAGCTTTAAAGTTCTTAAAGAGGAGGTCCAGCCTGGGTGAAAAAAATTAAAACTCAGCAGCTGCAAATACTGTAGCTGCTGACTTTTAATATAAGGGCACTTAGCTGTCCAGGGAGCCCGCAATGTGGGCACCCCAGCCGATCTTTGGATCGACTCCCGTGTGCTGCTGCTGCCATTCCTAGTAAGGAAACAAGTGATGTCAGTCTGGAGGGGAGGAGGAGAACAGGAGAAAGCTGTCTGGTCATGTGATCACAATCTCGGCTCTTAAATGAGGTATTTACAGCATTTATATTTATAAATCATTCACAGAGGGGGACACTGCAATGGGAGGCAGTGCTGATGGTGTATACAGGTTGGTGTTATGAGAGCAGCAGGAGGGGGAGGGGCAGCTCACACACAGACAGAGAGGGGAGGGGGGAGGAGGACACAGGAGCAGAGAGGAGAACAGATAGCAAGCTGCTGATGACGGAGGCACATAAACTGACCACGGTGTAAGGGCTAAGCAGTCATGATACACCGTGGTCAGTTTACAGAGGGGGAGAGAGAAACTGGCAGGATCAGCCAGGTTTTTTAGGTGTTACAGGGGGCCAAATGGCACAGGACAAGCACTGTGTCATATAACATGCTTTAAAGGCGCAGGATACATTTTTTTTGGGTTAACAAACACATAGAATGCATTAAGGTGAAAAACCTTAAGGCTTTAGAACCTCTTTAACCACTTGCCGACCATCCGGTTTTACTGCGGCAGAATGGCACGGCTGGGCGAAACGACGTTACATTACGTCACTTCGCCTTTTGGCCACTAGGGCCAAAAGGCAAAGTGCCCAGCGGGCGCAATGGGCTCCCGCAATCGCTGGTGAGCAAGAACTGGGATCTGTGGGTGTAAACCCACAGATCCCAAATTTTTCAGGGGAGTAGAGACAGATTGTGTGTTCATACTATCTATGAACACGATATCTCTCTCCTCGTAGACAATCCCATCCCCCTACAGTTAGAACACAGTCAGGGAACACAGTTAACCCCTTGATCGCCCCCTAGTGTTAACCCCTTCCCTGCCAGTGACATTTATACAGTAATCAGTGCATTGTTATAGCACTGATTGCTGTATAATTGTCAATGGTCCCAAAAATGTGTCCTGATAAAAATCGCAGATTGCCACCATTACAAGTAAAAAAAAAAAATACAAATAAAAATGCCATAAATCTATCCCCTATTTTGTAGACGCTATAACTTTTGCGCAAACCAAACAATATACGCTTATTGCCATTTTTTTACTAAAAATATGTAGAAGAATACATATCGGCCTAAACTGAGGAAAAAATGTGTTTTTTTGATAAAAAAACGTGGGATATTTATTATAGCAAAAAGTAAAAGATATTGGGGGTTATTTACTAAAGGCAAATCCACTTTGCACTACAAGTGCAAAGTGCACTTGAAATTGCACTGAAAGTTTACTTGGAAGTGCAGTCGATGTAGATCCGGGGGGGCCATACAAGCCAAATAAAAAACAGCATTTTAGCTTGCACATGATTGGATAATAAAATTAGCAGAGCTTCCCCTCATTTCAAATTTACCCCTCAGATTTACAGCGACTGCACTTTCACTGAAATTTCAAGGGCAATTTGCACTTGTAGTTTGCACTTGTAGTGCAAAGTGGATTTGCCTTTCGTAAATAACCCCCTCTATGTTTTTTCTAAATTGTCACTGTTCTTTTGTTTATAGCGCAAAAAATAAAAACCGCAGGGGCGATCAAATACCACCTAAAGAAAGCTCTATTTGTGGGAAAAAAAGGACGTCAATTTGGTTTGGGTACAGTGTCGCACGGCCGCGCAATTTTCAGTTACAGCGACGCAGTGCCGTATCGCAAAAAATGCTCTGGTCATTGAGCAGCCAAATCTTCTGGGGCTGAAGTGGTTAAGTGTTCTCCTTAAATACAAAGTAAGATCCTATATATTACTGAATATGTTCAAGATTAGTTTAATAAAACATTTATAGACTTTCAAGCTGCATAATAGGTTAACTACATTCAAATTTCCCCAATGAAATATTTAATTATATCTTCATTGGTAGCCATATGACACTCAGAGTGGAGGTTTTATGACGGTACATTCTGATAGAAAGAAAATGTGGAAGTTCTAGAGAATTGTCCTTGCCACTAGTTTTGGTGACCTTTGTTAAAAAGACCATGCTGTTCCCTTAACGTGATCTAGCTGGCATTACACTCATGCTGTGCTCCTGGATCAAATCCATTATCCTTGAAACGAGTAATTTATTCTGAATGAAATAGGTCAGGCTAAGTAGAGTTAATTATACATATTACTCCTTTCCATACTGGAGATTTTAGCTCACTGTCATTGCTGTAAGATTGAGCTTCAAGTTGTTGGTAACACATTATAATAGAAACAGGAAATGCTCTATGCCCAGAACAGCAATAACATACTGTCAAATGCTTATTTTACATAGAGCTGCTCAGGATCACGATAAAAGCAAAAAGTTAGCCCTAGTCATTAGATGGCAGTTGGTTTTTGTGTAATGATCTGTTCAAAAAAAAAAAGATGTTTATCTTGTCAAGAATGCATATAAATGTCATTGACAACCATTCCCCGAGGCAAATGACTACCCGCCAGCACTTCTTCTATCCTGCCTATCATGGGAACAGATACCAAACTGCAGCAATGATGAGTCAAATAGAGACAGCCAAGGATGCTTCAGTCCACAGCCAGTGGTTGGGAATACATTTTCTGGCTAGATTTAGCCCTTTGCATGCCATGTCCCAATCAGCCAACAAAATAAAACTCCATTCTACTATGAATTTGTAAGTGAACCTGTGAGGAATAGCAGTGAAAATCCTTAATAGTAAATTCCAGGGAAACAGCTACATACACAAGTGATATACGTACAGTATATGTATGACAGCCCGTTTTACCTGTCAAAGGATTTGTATTTCTGTTCATCCTGTTTTGAGATTTACACAGCAAACCTGGTGTCCAAACTTTTCTCTGTCGCAGTTAGGTACAGTAACACAGCTTGGTCCCCTCTCTGCCCCCGAATGGGCATGGAAGGAGCAGCAGATGCTCAACCCTCTACTCACCCTGTCCTCTCCTCCTGTCAGCATGTTTCTTTTCAGCACATGCTCATGCATTAAACATTAATGGCTCCTGGTGCTGCCCCACTCCCTGCGAGTCTCAGTGCTGCTTTGCAAGAGATTACAAGGTTTAAACATAGCCATATTAGAGCATACCTCCCAACTTTTTGAGATGGGAATGAAGGACGCCTATCAGAAAAAGTGTGCAGGCATAGGACACACCCCCTGCCACGCCCTCTCAAAGCAGAATTGTACAAAAAACAAGATTGGTAAACTCACAATTGCTTTTTTTACCACTACTATTCCTTTATATTGGCTTTTTGAATTAAGAAATGCAGCAATTTAGAAATCAGATGAAAGGTTTAGTGCTGGAAAACACTTGTTGATAGATAAAAAGTGCATTTTATATACATCTACGGAGATCAGACCAAAATGAGGGACAAATGAGGACAAATGAGGGACATTGCTCCAAATCAGGGACAGTCCCTCGAAATCAGGGACAGTTGGGAGCTATGATTAAGGCACTTACACTAACTGCATTTTTAAATGCAATTTATTATTTTTAAATTAATATATAACCGAATTGTTTTATTTTTGCCTGTCTTTTTATAGCTGCCCTGCATACTTCTCTCAGGTCAATGATTCACTAGGTAATGAAGCTTATCAGTATGATGGCAGTGAAGTCGGTAATCAAATGTGGCAGCTCCCATATTTCTAGCTCCCCCAGTCCATTTAAAGACCTACCAAAATAAAATGTATTTTTGTGTCAATGCCAAAAGCTCACTAAATGTCTTCTCACATTTCTTAGGCTTTTTAGTAGAGAGATCTCCCTGTCTTGAGTTCCCAGCTGTGCCCCACTCAGCTGTCATTATGAAGGCAAGCAAGGGAGTCTTACCTTCCTTTCTGAATATTCCATAAAGATTTGGATAATGGCTTTAAAGAGGAACTTCATTTTTATCTTAAAAATAACAAAAAAGGCCCAATATTTAGTAATTGCAATCTACAAACAGTTATTTATAGATAATTGCAGTATATTTTTCGTTGCATATCTTATTTTTTTAACCTAACCAGTCTATAATCCTAAAGGGTAGGAAAGGAAGGTAGTTTGTGGCATGGTAGCAAAAGACCCTAGAGCTGCTAAGATGTAGTCTCCTGCAGAGCTGAACTAAAGTGCCATTTGCAGGGCTGAAGTCACAGGAGCGGTGGTACAGAACATGGTAGTGTAGCCAGGCAATGGCCCTCTTACTACCTTCATTCAGAGACACTTCTTCTAATGCTATAAATGGAGCACTTTCCCTCTAGTACTCAACCAGGAGATAATAACATCACTTCCTGAATGCAGAGGAAAAGCTATTCACTGACAGCGGAGAATTGTGGGATGTGTAGTTCAGTCATCTAAAATTACATAGACTATACTGTTTGAAACTACAAGTTCCGGAGTGATGAAAGACTAAAAGGAATTCTGGGCAAGCAGATAAATTAGACTACCTTGGCAGACCCACTCACTTGGGACACGGGCCTCAGAGCTGCAAGAGCCAGGGACCTCACACTCAGGGGGCTGGGTGCATGGTGGTTGTCGCTGTCACTGCATACGCTGCACTGCTGATTGGGTCCACATTCCCTGCATACCCACATTGTTATCGCTGAATTCCTGAGTCCACAGGTGGACAGTCACGCACCTCATGACTCGCTGCAGACATTCAAGAGCCTGCACAGGGACTTTTTGCCTCACAGAACCCGTGTATTGGCAGGATTGGTGAGCGGGCAGAAGCCCATCTTATCTCTGACACTATTCTCAAGGACACTAAAGAAATAGTTGGCGCTTTACATCAGCCTTGGTGGGAATCCACCTGTCTATTACACACCTTACTATTAAAAGAAATGGGGTAAAAATGTTTTTATAATATGACTGAATACAGTCCATAGAGTCTGTAGTGGAGCACTTAAAGGCAACTCAGTGGAGATTAGAAGCAGAACTCTGTGAAAGCTGGGAGAGAAAGCACAAAAGCGCCACTCTAAGTGCAGTATTGTAAACAATTTATTTAAGCACAGGATCTATTGTACTCACAATGTATGTGATAAGTGGGCATTTCAGAAATGTAAGCCGTCCAGGAGGGAGTCCATCAGGGAGTCCATCAGGGGCAGAGGCGTAGAAGCCCTGGTGGGGGTTGCGCCGGTGGATGCCGGCGTTTCCTGGTCCTCAGTAGCAGGGGAAGCCAATGGATGACTCACTTCTGGTCGGACGGGTTGTCAGTAGCAGGCGACGCGTTTGCGGAGCATGAGCTTCTTCTTCAGGCCTGACAGGGCCATTTTTGTTGTGGGCTATATTGCCAGAGCTCCTGGGTCCTAGTGACCAAAGCGGTACAACAGGAAGGAACTCGGGATTTGTGCAATGTATATATGGCGAAGGGACATGGGAATGTTAAGAAAACCACACATAGAACCATCATCTAATGGCCATGAATGCATATGTATATATATATATATATATATATATATATATATATATATGAGAAAAAATTACAACAAAACAACAAATTGCAACAAAAGCATGTGGCTAAAAACAGGCATAAATGAATATTGCTGTGGGACTACAAGTGCTAGAACTAAGAATGCAATAAAGGAATTGGGTACTTCACAATAAAAGAGAAGAGGGTGGGGGGAAGGGAACAAAAGGGGGGAGGGCGATTGGCTGGCATAGGTGTGAATATAAAAATTAAATACAAATTGATTGTGGATGAAAAAGGGAATAAGAAATGCAAAATAAAAAATGTAAAAATGAGTACTGAAATATGAAATTGGTATTGAAAACCAAGGATTGCTGAAAGACAAATTCTAATAAAAATAAAAATAATAATGAAATTAAAATTAAAAATAAGAATAAAAATAAAAATAATAAAATAATAATGCTAATGGGAATATAAGAGAAAAATTGTGTGACATGTGCAAAGAAAACAAGAAATTGCTGTTCTTAAACCTGTTAGGAATGTGTCTATATATATATATATATATATATATATAGGTATCTATACAATTAATTGGAATAATATGACTATAATTTGACTACATCTGATATTACTTACTTTGTTTTTTGGAAGACCTTAAGGGTCCAGAGTGGTGTATATGGACTAAGAAGCGAGAGGAGGAAGAGAGGGGCCCTGGATGGGAAAAATTATGAAAAATAAATTGAATAAAATTTATATTGAAGATGCAATTGTGAACATGATGGAAACATTTCTAAATATATGTTTTATATATAAACATACTGTTTGAATGTTTATTCCTGTGCCAGGACACAGGGGAAAACTTCCACCCGCGTCTTCCGTTACTGGGGGCCCAGCCGCTCCCGGGAACCTGGCCAGCACCCGCCGCTCTGCCACTCCCACGCCAGGCCGCACTAGACACAGGCAGGCAGCCTGTATAACCAGCATCTCACACTGTGAGATGTGAGGGCAAGGCAGTGGGTGCCAGATGAAAAAACTCCCGCCCTGGGTTTGCCGTAGACGGGGATTCCTCCTGACTCGCACACCATGGGAAGCGGGCGTGCACTTGGCTAGTGGCAGGTGAGGGGAACTGACCTTCCTCTACCTTTGGTTTCACTTTCAATTACAGGTCATTACACTACTGCTTCCCTGAATTTCCTGTCTTTATAGGAAAGAGATAACAGTGAACAGTGCAGTCCTCATCAGTCTGTTAGCTTGGAGAAGGGAAGGGGGAGGAAGAGGGAGGAGCAAGGGAGTGTCTTCTTTTCCTAGGCTAGGGGGATGTGTGTAGCAATACTTTAGATGTACACAATGTAGAGAGACACAACTCTAGTTCTTGCACATAAGGGTGGCTCCCTAGGATGCTGCAAAAGTAAGGAGCCACCCTGGGAAATAGGAAACCTGGGACAGTGGTCATGGCACTGGCCTATGTAAAAACATAGGCAAGGATTAAAAATAAAGATATTATAAAACTCAGTATGTGGTTAAATCAGCTGCTGAAAAGGCACAAGTTATACAGTGTGACCCAATCAAGTAAATGGGGCCACACCACAACTGCCCTGCATTGCATGCGGTTGTGTGTCATTTTGAGGAATAAAACCGGCCCTCTGTCAAATGCCCTCTCAAAAACAATGTACTGTGGATGGCTTTTTAGTGGAGTGGCAATGTAAGCCTCACATGACTGGACTGGACCATGTACCTGGTATGTACAACTTTCTTACACTGGTCAGTAAGCATAGGGGTTAGGAGGGGAGAGGAGACAGTTGTAGGAGTAAATAGAGTTAAGCTGGAATTCTACTTTAGGCTGGATTCACACTGGAACACCCAGCGGTTCACAGCAGGAGTCCGGTGCATTTCCATTCACTGCTTCAGGTCTTATCTTCAGGTCTGATTTCAGCCTAAATTTTGGGCTAAATTCGGACCTGAAATGGACCAAAAGATGCACAGGGCTCATGTGCAATTTACACCGGAGCCACTGCAGAGATGTTTGAACCCAGCCTTAAGGTTAGAGGGAGAGCTAGTATAAAAGGGAGCTTAGGGGTGATCATCACTCTCTAGCCTGGAGCTCTACACCAAAATCTGCTGGCACCAACGGCCTAACACTGAAAGCTAATGCATTGTATTTACCTACCTGCATCAAAGCTCAACTGTTAAGCTTCTAGCTTGGTGGACAGACTCTGGAAAATATTTCTGCAGGTGAGCTATTTTTTGTATACATAAACATGCACACAATGTTTTTTTTCCAGTAAATGGGACTAAACTTTGTAAAACAAGAACATTAAAAATGTTTTCAAGTAGATTTGACTACAACAAAAAAATAACTAATTTATTACTTTTAGTTTGCCATCAGCATATTAAATTAAGCTATTTAAATGAGCAGAACCTTGAATGAGACTTATTAGATCATTAGTCCATAAACCCTGAGGAGTTGTTCTCTCCAAGATAGGACGTTTCCTTTGTCATTTTTCATTTTTACATTGCCCAAGTCTCTTATGACAAGTTGTTTGTACTTTTGTCGGTTTTAATTTTCAGTTTCACACTTCACTTCGGCAAACACTTACATTGTACATAAAACTTGATCATCAATGGTGGAGAAGTAGCCATGTCCTATTAGCATTAGGTCTATGCAGGTTCGGGTCATGGAATATCTAGCAGTAGTTAGTCACATTCATCTAGACTTGTTCTGTAATGTTAAAAATGTTGTGTAGCTTCTCCAAGCCATTTCTTCCGTTCTAATGAGTGTCAGGAGGATACCTCAGCATTTATATCCAATCACCATGAAATGTGTCAAGGCAGATATTGATGGTGCAAGAAAAGGATGGGAGGTATGAAAGTCCTGGATCTAGAATAAAACATATATAAAGTAGAACTCCAGCCAATTTGTATCTAATTGGATATTGCTGTCTGTGTCCTGTTAGGAAGGTTCACATTCTCTATTAGTTCCAATGACCACTGTAGCTGGACCTGAAATTAAAGGAAGATCCAACATTTTGAGTTGTCACCAGAGAAGGAATAAAACTCACATTAGGGAGAAATCCCTTATCTTTAGTTTTGAGAAGCACAGCAGAAAGAGAGAGAAAAAATCCCAACTTTAACAGTTGTCACCAACAAGGCCATGGATAAATCCATGGAAAAAAACAAGCTTAACTTACCACCAGCTTGCAGACAACCATATAACCTGTCTAACAGTATGAGTTAAAAGCAGATTTGCAAATGCACATTAAAAACACATTTGCAAATGCATGCGTAAGCCACAGAGCCTCGTCAAGGCCCCCTTGGTATCTGTGGTGCCTAACACTAACTTATGAATGTCCCCACAATGGAGGCACATGCATTCTGATGGATAGGTGAGAGCAGGTGGACTGAAGGGGAGCCACCCCTTCTTAAAGGTGAGGTGCAGGGGAACACTGAACACCCATCATGTACAGTAGCACAATGGCAGTAAGGGTGTCAATGCGTTGCCTGACCAAAAATAGGTATCGGTGTATAGGTTCCTGTATGCTTTCTTTAAATAGACCACGATAACCAGGACTGCTCCGCCTGATCACCGTGGTCCAATTGTGGCCCTCCATCATACGCTGCTGTCCCCTATGCTCTCCTCTCTCCCCATCCTTCCTCCCTGTCGTCTGAATGAATGAATGAGTAACTTGTATAGCGCTACATATGCGAACTAAATCACCTCAAGCCGCCTTCCAGCTCCGATAGGTGTCCTCTGCGGAGGAGACAAGCGGCCATGTGATCTCCCCGGCTGACATCAGAGGGAGATCATGGCCCCTCCCTCAGAAGCCACCCATCAGAGCTGGAAAGGGGCCATGAGTCATGTCACCGGCCTGAAGACAGCTCTAATTAGGTATTTACACTGCCCGTTTTGTAAAACTAGTGACACATTGTGCTATGCCAGCCTCTAATATAGGGGCTGGCATAGTTTTATATATATGGGTTAACAAACCCTTTAAGTTCTGTATGATGGCAATTGCAGAATTTTGATTTCCCTTCACTTTTTATTGTTGTCTGTGGTCCCACTGGGGATATCTATCTCCATTATTTTCTATGGTGAAGATGGTCTTAAAAAAACTATATGCACTTACATGTTCTAAATGCATGTATTGCATTAAAGCTTATCCATGTACAAACCACAAGCAGGCATAAGGACAAAAATGGCAAGTCAATCCCTTAGTGTCCGTGGACGTAGTGCCATCACAGGACCTGCCCAATGCATACGTGTTTTTTCACATCAACTTCCTCAAGAGGAACGTGTTTTAATGCTATACCTGCACTTAGATCATAACAGTGCATATGGTTTCATTTATTAAAGAAATCATAGCGGTATTTCACTTGTTTCTCTTATTCCTTTAGATACATGTACGGTGTTCTGGTCTGCAAGATATGATAATATCTTTAAACCTTCAGTTATGAGTGGAGCTGTCATCCTTTGGTTGGATCATTTGAATGCCTTTTGACCTTCCTCGATGTGAGGGTCTAAAAAGAAGGCATCAGCTTTTTTTTTTAACCAATTAGACACATAGGTTTTTGGGCGCTGTATAAAATGAATAGTTTTATTTACATTTATATAATCCATTTATATAATACATTTTATAATCCCAAAAATGCTCTTTCCCTCTTGTTGCTCTGATACCTTGGCACAGTTGCACAGCCTTTTTCTTAGTTTTAAAACATCTCCCAAGTTCCCGGTCCTTACATAACATAAAGTTCTGGTCTGCCAGATGCCGCAGGAAAATCACTATGTTCCAACCACCTATGTGTTATTTTTTCTGTCCAGAATGGGCTTTACATAGTATTTCTTATATTAAACTAAGTTGAAGCATGGAGTTGTTTTATGCTATATCTCTGGCTATCCATTTTTAAGCCATAGTGCTGTCTAAAGATTATAGCCAGTAACACAACTTATAGAAACTGGAGTCTCAGCAGACCAAAATCTAATTCTTCTGCAAAGTCATTCATCTCATCCATTTTTTTATGTCTGCAAACATCACATGGCACAAAAGAACATCCTCAGTTTGTGTTCCGCTATTCCTGGTACAGAAAGTCCTTATCACTGACATCTACACCTGCATGTGGTCCGTGTAATGTCCCTGAAATCATTAATCAAAACTAAGTACAGTAGTTGCTCTTTTCAAGGAGCTATGGCTGATTTGTTCAAAATGACATTGGGAACCTTAATGTAAAAGGGGAATAAGGGTAGGAATATGAAATGGGACAATATTGATAGCATCTTCATAAACAAATATGTAATTGCACAAAGGTCGGGTTCAGAGAATCTGAACAAGGGTCAACAGTTTGCAATCTCTAAATCAAAGGCAAATAATTGATTGTACAGTAGTATACTGCTATTTAACAGCTTCAATCTAGGAGTGTGATGAACTACATCTAAATTGGTTTATAGCCCCTACATATACCCAGTGAAGTGACTGGCCTCAGGTCATACACAGAGATTAAACAAATACTCCTACATAGGATGTACCTGTTTATCTACAGTCCTCTCTTATCCACAGCCTGCTAAAACACACAGATCAAAGGCTATGTTTCAGCTCCAACAGGCAGTGGGCAGAGATGTGACATCACACACTGCACTGCATAGGGAACTGAGTTAATCTGAGACCTGAATGGAAGAAATTGACACACACTTCTCTACACAGTCTCATAGGGAAACATGCATAGTTGAGGTTGTCAATATTAGGCTGTGTGCTGGAGCTATTCTCCCTCACCCCATCTTGATCACTTAGAGTCAGCAAGCTTAATCTGTCTGAAGTGACTAATGCAGATAGCAGAGGAAGGAGACAGCAGACAGAAATCACTCTAAGTGATTTGGATTAAGGCAAATACACATTATAGAGGGATGCACTTTGTTCCTATTTCATTTCAGAGGTTTACAACCACTTTACACTTTAAGGCATGATAAACCTTCCAATCTGCACCTTTTGGTTTTCATCTGCATAAGATGTGCATTGATCATGTAGTTTCATTGTGTCATTTGCTGCCCTGTACGCACAGCTTATAGAAGACTACATACTCGCATTCCAGTATCAGCAGTATCAGCAGTTTCCAATTGTGTCCAAACATAGTTACATTACATTACAGTTATATAGTATGTGAGGTTGGAAAAGGACACAGGCCTATTCTATTCAATCTCTGTGTGTTTATATGTGTGTGCAATGTTTACTCGCTAATAATTCCCAGAGCTCTAAATAAAATGTTTTCTATGGAAGACATCTGAAAGTTTGTTGTTGTTGACACTCTCAGCTAGTACCATTTCTGGGAGGGGGGGGGGTTCCACATTTTTACTGCTCTGACAGTAAAGAACCTTTCTGTAATCTATGTTTATACCTTCTTTCTTCTAACCTTTAATTATGCCCTCATGTCCTTTTCAGGAACCTTACAGTAATCAGTTTATCACAGTTACTGAAGTCACCTTTGACATATCTGTACACTGTAAAACATGAGGAATGCCTTTTGACACTGAAATGGTTCATGCATGACCCATCTGTAGTCTAAGAACTGACATTTGCTGTGCAGGAACTATATATCCCACAATTCCTGGGTTTCTCGGTCTGGTCTTCTGTAGGTGAGAGCTTAACAGTAATTAGGTCAGACACAGACAAAGGCAGGTTAGAGCAATAAAGAGATGTGTTTCATCAATTTAGCACTCCCACATTTGTGATGCAACACAGAGAAATGATGAGGTGTGGAACTTACACTGTGTGACCTGGCCCTGTAGAGCATAGAGACAAATCCATTCCTTCATTTCTAAGTAGTGTGGTCAGACAGGTCCACCCCCCTCAACAACACTGCTAGGAAGAAGACAGATCTGTAAGTGACAGCTCTGATCTCTGGTTCCATGGGCTCCCTGGAGACAAGCACTGACATTCACAAAAACAGATCACAGATCCTGCTGTGCTGTGTGTCTAATAAGTTGCTGCTTTTACACATACACAGCCTGACGGATGGATGACACAGTGCTGCGGTGCTGTGTGAGCTTTCAATTTTTTGAATAGACAATCAGCAAGGTCGGGTAATGTTATACACAGTCCCAGCTTGACATTGCTGATTGTTCATTCATAAATTGTTAAAGCTCACACAGCAGTGTGTGATCGAGCTCTGTTTACATCGCTGGCACTCTTAAAAATTTTTTAACGCTCCCCCACCCTTCATGTACATGTGCATATGTACATAAATGCAGATATTGGGCGTCCCTACGTACAAAAATGACAATTGCCCCACACAACTTATATATTGTTACACACACCAGAGAGAGTGCAATAATTCTAGGATGATTATTCCCAGTTAACTCTAATGCCCTGTACACACGACCGGTTTTGCTGTCGGGATAAACTCCAAAGGTTTCTTCGACGGAACTCCGACAGAATTCCATTCAAGCGGTCTTGCCTACACATGGTCAAACCAAAGTCCGACCAAAGTCCGACTGTCCAGAACGAGGTGACGTACAACACTTACGACGGGACTAGAAAAAGGATTTTTGATAGCCAGTAGCCAATAGCTTCCGTCTCGTACTTGCTTCAGAGCATGCGTCGTTTTTGGTCCATCGGAACAGCATACAAACGAGCTGTTTTCCTGATAGGAATTGGTTCCGTCGGAAATATTTAGAACATGTTCTATTTCTAGTTCCGTCAGAATTTTCTTAAAAAAAAGTCTGATGAGGCATACACATGATCGGAATATACGATGAAAAGCTTCCGTCTGACTTTTTCTGTCGGACATTCCGCTCGTGTGTACAGCGGCATTAGTTGATGAACTGTGAGGGCTTTTAAGGCAATTTCGAGTGCCAAAGTTTGTTGCCATTTCACAGGCACATGTCATTTTAAGGCTTGACAAGTTGGGTATTGGTTTGCTCAGAGCAACCTCATCTTTGACCAAAAAATTTAATTGGGTGTTATATTGCGTTTGTGCTACTAAGCAAAGTCAACCGGAAGTAGGAGTAGGTACCTGTCAAAAACAAGTACCTGCTCCCCCCCCCCCAAAAGGTTTCAAATGTGGCAGCAGAGATGGGGAGGAAGCAAACAAGGGGCGCTTCCCCTTTTGGGTGGAGCTCTGCTTTAAATTTCAGACAATACCATTGCTGGCAATAGAAAATGTTTGTAAAAAACGGAGTGGGCCCCCCCCCCACAATCCATATCAGGCCCTTTGGGTCTGGTATGTATTTTAAGGGGAGCCCCACTGCAAAAAAAAAAACAGTGTGGGGTCCCCCCCCCAATCCATACCAGACCCATATCCGAGCATGTAGCAGGTCAGGAAAGGGGGGGGGATTAGCGAGCAGCCCGCCCTCCTGAGCCATATCAGGTCACATAACCTCCACATGGGGGGGTGCATTTTTTTTTTTAATAAAGGACTTATCAAAAACTGTGTGTGTGCTTTTATTTATTTTTAAACACTTTTTTGATGAATTGGTAGGGGTACTCATTCACATATGGGAATTGTTAAAGGGGGCTTCCAGATTCAGATAAGCCCCCTGCCCCCAGACCCCCACAACCACAGCACATGGTTGTGGGGTAGAGGCAATTGTCCCCACCCCCCCTTTCCTGGTCTGCATGCTCGGATAAGGGTCCAGTATGGATTGAGGGGGAGTGTTCCGCTGAGGGCCCACAAATTAGGGTATTCGCCGAACAGGGAAACAGGCGATGTTTTCCCCCGAAATTTTGTGCAGCCGAAACCGTTCATCCAACTCTATTAATCGCTGTAGCGTGGGGGAGAAGATACTGCAGGGACTGGTATAGAAACACAGAGAAGTGGAGGATTAAGTAAGTAAATCCACTTTAACAAGTCCCCTAGACCTAATCAAGCAATTAAATACAACTAAGGGTAAAACTTTTTTTTATAGTTTTGGACAGATTAGATTAACCCTGTCAGTTTATTTTGCTGTCTGTGTCACCTGTTAGGGAGATTCACCCTCTCTATTTGTCCTGTTTACCATTAGCAAGTGAAAGAAAAAGAAAATCCCAAATTTTGGGTTGTCCCCAGAAAAGTAGTAGAGGAGAAATCTTCCAATGGAGACATTAGTTCTGGTGACCTGGGAGTCCCCAAGGAATTTTCCTAATTTGCAGGGATTTTTAATGTTCTTATTTTGGCTATAGGACAGGATGTGAAAGGAAATCTCCCAAATCGGACACAGGTGGCAAAAAATAAACTGATTGTGGTTATGACCCTCTCTTACTCTATCCAAAATAAAATAAAAAGTTTTGCCTATAGTTCTACTTTAATTCTTGCAGGCACAGCCCAACTGCAAGGGATATATTTTAATGATTCCTAAAGTTGGGCAACATGGCTCAGAGATTGAAGTGGTTAAGGAATCATAGCAACCTCAGGAGGAACCCATGAGTTCCACAGTGTCCTGGTTAAAAAAAGGTTAGATAATATATGCACTTTATGCATGATAAGCCCTGAAAAACGGACAGGCGGATCTGAGCGGGCCTCCCATTGACTCCTATGGGCAGGCAGGTGTCATCGGAGATGAGTCCGCTGACACACGCCTGTCATCTGGCGTGTCATCAGTCCACTCAAGGAAGATGTAAGGCAATACATTCGCCATCCATCTGGTGAATACGATTGGATCTGATGAAAACGGACATGATGTCCGTTTTCGTCCAATCTCCCCATAGAAATTAGCGGGGCTCTGACAGGTCCCTCCCCGCTCAGTGAGCAGAGATGGACCTGTCATCCGCCAGCTCAGAGGAGATCAATGGAGCGGATCCGCCCTGTGTGAAAGGGGCCTTACAATTACATTATATATGTTTATGTATACAGCCATATACAAAAACAGGCTTCAGTAAAATAGTACTAAGATCAATAGGACACATATGCATTCAGTAGAAATATTGGATTGTGCAATAGCAGAAAATGTGTCTGGGACATCACAGACTTTATGGCTGTTCTCCTAGGCTGATTGTATGACAGGTTCACTTTAGGAAAGAACTAAATAAAAATAAACACATAAATGAAAATTTCAAACCGCAAAGTATGATCCCTGTCCATCACAGTTTCTGTTTTCTCTCCGTTTTATGCCTTGATGCTGAAATTTAAGCATTAAAAATTCAAAGCCTCTTTTTGAAAAGAAAACACACAACAAATGTTTGAGATTTATGACATGCAATTATGAAATTCTGAGCATAGTATCTAGTTGGTATTTCTTTTTTGTACCAATTTGAACATTTTGTGGATGCAAATTATATGGGTCCTTTCACTGTAAATGCAAAACTTTAGCATATGTAAGTGCTGCGAGAAGTGACAACACTGAGGGCTTCAAAGCTTTCATTCTGGGTGAGTTTAATTGTCTATAATTGTGTTTTTCAGGAAAGCTGATTATGCTGCTATTTGTCTTGGTAGTTACTGCAAACAGAAAATATGACATTTAATAGAAATATAAAATAAATCTGTAAACAGACTGTATTTACACAGCACTTCTTGGGATACACAGCTGACTACTTGCCAACTGTCACAGATTTGCCAGGACAGCCCCGCTTTTACACAGCTGTATTGCAACTGCTACATCCCGGGTTGGATTTCAGTGAGAGGCATCAACATCCCTAATGCTGCGTACCCTGTGGCCTGCACCCCTCATCTCTCGGATGGTTCCCTGCACCTCTTCCCTATTTTAAAATTGCTGCTGTCAATTTTTGTCCACACCAGGTGGCTTCTATGCCACCTGGTGTGGACAAAATTACCTTGTTGTACGCAATACATCTTATGCCGCGTACACACGGTCGGACTTTCCGGCATACTTGGTCCGGCGGACCAGAGTGTGCCGGACAATCCGCCCGTGTGTGGGCGGCGGCGGACTTTTCCGGCGGACTTCTTCCCAAAAGCCCGCCGGACCTAGATTTGAAGAAAGTTTCAAATCTTTCCGTCGGACTCAGTTTCGGGCGGAAAGTCCGCTCGTGTGTGTGCTGGTCCGACGGAAAGCCCGCTCGTGTGTAGGCTGGTCCGACAGACCAAATACGACACGAGGGCAGGGTATTGCATTTCGCGCTCGCTGCAATAGGAAAAACAAATCTTCCTATTGCGGCGAGCGCGGGACATACCAGGCCCTTAGGTCTGGTATGGATTATAAAGGGGAACCCCTACGCCGAAAAAACGGCGTGGGGCCCCCCCTAAAATCCATACCAGACCCCGATCCGAGCACGCAGCCTGGCCGGTCAGGAAAGGGGGTGGGGACGAGCGAGCGCCCCCCCCCCTCCTGAACCGTACCAGGCCGCATGCCCTCAACATGGGGGGTGGGTGCTTTGGGGGAGGGGGCGCCCTGCGCCCCCCCCCCAAAGCACCTTGTCCCCATGTTGATGAGGACAAGGGCCTCTTCCCGACAACCCTGGCCGTTGGTTGTCGGGGTCTGCGGGCGGGGGCTTATCGGAATCTGGGAGCCCCCTTTAATAAGGGGGCCCCCAGATCCCGGCCCCCCACCCTATGTAAATGAGTATGGGGTACATGGTACCCCTACCCATTTACCTAGGAAAAAAGTGTAAGTAATAAAACACACCACACAGGTTTTTAAAATATTTTATTAAACAGCTCCGGGGGGGGGGATCTTCCTCCGGCTTCGGGGGTCTTCTTCCGGCTTCGGGGGTCCCTCCGCTTCATCTTCTCCCGGCGTCCGGTTGGTTCTTCTCCGCTCTCCGGCCTCTTCTCCCGGTGTCGCAGGTCTTCGGCCGGCCCCTCCGCTATCTTCATGTAGCTCTATTGCCAGCGGAGGTCCGGACTTCTTGGCTTCTTGGCTTCTCTTCTCTTCCCCCAGATGTTGACACGACGCTCTCTCCGGCTGGACTGGTCTCTGAGGGCTGCGTTGTGACTTATATAGGCGGAGACCCCGCCCCCATATGATGTCACAGTCCTTGGGCATGCTGGGACTGTGACGTTTTAGGGGGCGTGGACCACGCCCCCTAAAACGTCACAGTCCCAGCATGCCCAAGGACTGTGACATCATATGGGGGCGGGGTCTCCGCCTATATAAGTCACAACGCAGCCCTCAGAGACCAGTCCAGCCGGAGAGAGCGTCGTGTCAACATCTGGGGGAAGAGAAGAGAAGAGAAGCCAAGAAGCCAAGAAGTCCGGACCTCCGCTGGCAATAGAGCTACATGAAGATAGCGGAGGGGCCGGCCGAAGACCTGCGACACCGGGAGAAGAGGCCGGAGAGCGGAGAAGAACCAACCGGACGCCGGGAGAAGATGAAGCGGAGGGACCCCCGAAGCCGGAAGAAGACCCCCGAAGCCGGAGGAAGATCCCCCCCCCGGAGCTGTTTAATAAAATATTTTAAAAACCTGTGTGGTGTGTTTTATTACTTACACTTTTTTCCTAGGTAAATGGGTAGGGGTACCATGTACCCCATACTCATTTACATAGGGTGGGGGGCCGGGATCTGGGGGCCCCCTTATTAAAGGGGGCTCCCAGATTCCGATAAGCCCCCGCCCGCAGACCCCGACAACCAACGGCCAGGGTTGTCGGGAAGAGGCCCTTGTCCTCATCAACATGGGGACAAGGTGCTTTGGGGGGGGGGCGCAGGGCGCCCCCTCCCCCAAAGCACCCACCCCCCATGTTGAGGGCATGCGGCCTGGTACGGTTCAGGAGGGGGGGGGGGGCGCTCGCTCGTCCCCACCCCCTTTCCTGACCGGCCAGGCTGCGTGCTCGGATCGGGGTCTGGTATGGATTTTAGGGGGGGCCCCACGCCGTTTTTTCGGCGTAGGGGTTCCCCTTTATAATCCATACCAGACCTAAGGGCCTGGTATGCCCCGCGACGGGGCTCGCAAGGTGTCAATCTAGCCGATAAAAGCGGCAAGATTGACATCCTTTTCTAGTCCCGTCGCACCTGAGTCACGTTCAAAATGAACGGACTTGTCCGTGTGTGGGCAAGTCCGTTCATTCTGAAAGTCCGCCGGAACTCCGGCGAAAGTCCGTCGGAAAGACGGGCGGACTTAGCCCGCCGGAAAATCCCGGCGTGTGTGGGCAAGTCCGTTCGTTTTAAAGTCCGGCGCACCTGGCGGACAAAGTCCGTCGGAAAGTGTGCCGGACCAAGTAGGATAGAAAGTCCGACCGTGTGTACGCGGCATTATAGAAGCTGGCCCATTTTAGATGAATGCCCTGCCCCTAATTAAAGTACAGCTTCTGCTCACAATAACTTTCTGAACACAGCAAGAAAAAAAAAGGTTTACATTTTCTTTTCTTTTTTTAAACATTGATAACTATGCTACCTGTGTACCCAAACCATTTACTATAGGGGATATGACAGTACCATGCAGTGTGCACTGTATATACAGAGATCTTATCCACATGGACCTTTGAAGTGGGAACACATAACAAACATACAGTGTTTTTTTTATTTGACTGCAAAAGTGGACAAATTGCACCAAAGTTAGAGTTGTTCTTTAAATCTTCTTAGTCACTTCTAAAAGGTTTGCCCAGACAGATGCTTGTACTGTAGAAGAACCTTAAAGTGATTGTAATGCCACGTAGGCACGAGCGGACTTTACGGCAGACTTTGTTCTGCGGATTTTTCAACGGACTTTCCGAATGAACGGACTTGCCTACACACGATCAACCAAAGTCCGACGGATTCGTACGTGATGACGTACTACCGGACTAAAACAAGGAAGTTTATAGCCAGTAGCCAATAGCTGCCCTAGTGCCGGTTTTTGTCCGTCGGACTAGCATACAGACGAGCGGACTTTTCTACCGGACTCGAGTCCGTCGAAAAGATTTGAAACATGTTTCATTTCTAGGTCCGTCAAACTTTTGGGGAAAAAAAGTCAGCTGGAGCCCACACACGATCGAATTGTCCGACGGACTCTGGTCTGCCGAACCAAGTATGCCGTAAAGTCCAGTCGTGTGTACGCGGCATAATTCTTTCTAAAGTGATATGCACTTCAATCTCTGCTTCAAGTTCTGCCTCAGCTGTGGCAGCTGTGGCAGCTCAACCACATCTTCCACCTTTAAATGAAATAGGGATCTGCTTGCTGTTTCTGTGTATGTGTCTTTGGTATGTGGCCTTCTCTATCTGTTGCCCTGTGTGCATAACCATGATGTTGTTTTCTGTTGCTCTGGACTGTCTTACCTAAGTTTTATGTGTTGATCTTATCTTGGCCTCTTGCTATTCTGACTAGAATCGAAAGGTTCACTTTGATTGTAAAAATATTCTTTTATTCACTCATGAGCATCCTTAAGGGGTCAGCACATTACTTCTATCCTTAAGGCTCTGTTTCCACTACTGCGACTTATTTTGCGACTTGACACATGTCAAGTCGCATGACAAGTCAAAACCCATGTATTTCAATGGTCCCCGTTCTAATTGGTGCGACTCAAGTCGCAGCGACTCCAAAAAAGGTTCTTGCACTACTTTGTTCCATCTTCGGTGCGACTTGTTCTCCATAGAAAGGTATTAAGTCGCAATGCAGTCGTATGTACATGTCTGACACCGCGACTTTGTTGCGACTTCCACGGAAGTCTATGAAAGCACATGATCTCTGCTCCTCCCAAATACATCACTTCCTATTTTGATGTCTGTGAGTGTGGAAGACAGCAGGAAGCATGCCTAGGGCTAGAAAAAACAAGCGACAAGTGCATGACAATGAGGAAATTATTAGGCTTGTCAGACAACGTCCAGCAATATATGACCTCAGAGATGCAGGTTACAAAGATCATGCAAAGAAGGAGAGAGCATGGTTGGAAGTGGCTCGTATATATTATGAGACCTGGGACTCTTTATCAGCCACAGAACGTTCTTCAAAAAGTAAGTGGTTGATATATGCTGCTTAGCACTTTGTGCCTTGCACCTATTTAAATATTCTGCAACCAATGGGTGTGTGTTAACAATGTGCACTGTGTTTTCTTGGTGGGGACCGCTTCTCCTGCCAGGAGATCACAATGGTTTGGCAGGAAGGAATCCCTTGTCAACACTATCTGTGTTGATGGTGGAATATATATAGTTACTTTCGTGTAACCTGTGGCTGCAGGAAAGTAAATCTGTGTGTGTGTGTGGGACAACAAATAATATTTGACCACGATCCTAATAATATAAAATAATATTAAAGATGGCCCTGTCAACATCCTCCAGCACATGTCCAATTATGTAGGTGTCATGGTTAATATATTTAGCGGTTGTTTTAACACCATCCATATCAATTATGCAGCCTAGCAAATTAATGACCTATAGGCAGTTGATACTTTTTTTTTGTTAATTTATTTTTTGCTTTATATTTTGTAGTGCACTCATTACAAACTCGATGGAGAAGTCTCAAAGACTGCTACAACCGGTACTTACGAAAATTAAAAGAAGGAAGGAGTGGTTCTGGCTCAAAAAGATTAGCCCCATATGCCCATGCCGGGGATCTGGATTTTTTAAAACCAGTGTTGGAAATGCGAGAGTAAGTTATCAGCAGGCATATGTTACAAATTGTACATATCAAATTGTAATGCTTACTTTACAAATCTGTGATTTGTATTTCAGAACCCAAGCAAGCTGGGGAGACAGCACACAGGGTTTGGCAGCAGAGGATGAGTCAGAGGAAGCTGCTGCGGAGGAGGAGCAAGAACAATTCCAAGACAATGTTGACAAGGAACTGTTCGTAGATGAATGAAAGGTCAACATCAAACTCAATGAATGAGTAGGATGCAGAACCAGGGCCTAGCAATGTCTCTAGGCCTTTGCGAAGATCTTCAAGGGGAAGTGCCCGGCCTGTGAAACCCATGGAAAAAATTTTAAATGTAGTTAGTCAGATGTCCACTAAAATGGCTGAAAACCAGTGTGAATACACAGCATTTCTCACTGTAATTTTAGGCATATGTAAACAGGTACCCCCTGAGAAAAAATATGCACTCAGGATGGCTTTGATGTCAACTGCTCAATCATTTGTGGGTGAGGGGCCAACAACATCCTCAGCATATATGCAACCCCCCCTTCCCCAATATCCCCCTTATCAACAATACACTCACTTTCCAAGTACAGAGTATGCTCCACCAATAAACCGTCCATACTGTGACCAGTATGGTAATATGCTGAATCCCTCAAGGCCACGCATGTTGCATCCAATTCCTGCCCCCTCTACCTCTACCCTTTGCCCCCCAACCACTCACCAACTTAGGCAGCCTACACCCAGTCAGGTTCCGCCTTTTCTGGAAAGGAAATATTACCCTGGTCCATCAGTGGATTTCCCTGGACCAACCAATAGTTCCGTTTCCGGGACCAATGAAAACAAAACATACGAGCAATTGTAATTTTCTAAAAAATTTTATGTGGGTTTAACACTTGTTCTATATTTTTTGGTTGGTTGTGGAGGCCAAAACAACAACTGTAGAATTTTTCAGTTCATGGAAGTTCTTTCTTTATTTTTTCCTTTTTGAAAAAAGATTTGTCTTGTAAAAAAGATTCAGATTATATATTTTATTTTTTTATGACTTTTATTTTTGTGTTTTTGAAAGTGAAATCTTTTATAATTTTAATATTTGTTGTGCTTGTTAAAAAGTAAAAGAAAATGGTGTCGTTCACCAAAAACCAAAAAAAAAACATTTTTGGTGCATTCTTGCACAAAAATCTGGAAAATAAATATTATTCTGGTTACATTATGAATTTTCTGCTTATCCTTTTTTAGAATTTGTGTTCAAGACCTGTTATTCTGCATTTGGATGCAATGAAACATAACAGACATTTAAATAATATTACAATAAAATGCATTAATTACATTATGCAATGGCATCCTGCTGCCAGGGGACAGAACCAGCAGCAGACATAAAATAAGACGAGAATCCCTCACGCACAGTGGCACCATTGGTGGTGCCCCTACTGGCACTCCATTGTGCACCTTCCAGATCGTGCCTGAGGGAATCTTCAAAAAGGTAGCCATCACGAATTCGAATAAAATTATGAAGCACACATGCTGCTTTTACTGCAGATATTGCATTCTCAAGTTTTAAATTAATCGGTGTATGTAGCAAACGCCACTTGTTGGCTAAAATGCCAAATGAACATTCTACCACTCGTCTTGCCCTTGTTAACCAGTAATTGAAGATTCGCTTCTCTTCACTCAGACACCTATTGGAATAAGGCCTTAATAGATGCTCACTGAGAGCAAAGGCCTCATCCCCAACATACACAAATGGCATTGGCGGCCCATTTGTTCCTGGCAACGGACAGTCCTGTGGCAGGTCCAGACCATTTTCCCGCAACATTCTTCCAAACGATGATCTTTGGAAAATACTGGAGTCTGAGCTGCTGCCATATGATCCTATGTCTATATAGGTAAAACAATAATTGGCATCAGACACTGCTAGTAATACAAAAGAAAAATATTTTTTGTAGTTAAAGTATTTGGTTCCACTGCCGATGGGCATCACTACCCTCATATGTTTTCCGTCAATTGCCCCGAGACAATTCGGGAAATTGCAACGATCCCAGAAAACTTCAGCGATCTTGCACCAATCTTCGCAAGTGGGCTTCTTCAGGACCAAATCCCTAAGGACATTCCAGATGTCTCTGCATGTACCGTGGACAATATTGCTGACAGTAGTTTTGCCAATCAAAAACTCATAATGCAAACTTGCAAAGGAATGTCCAGTTGCCAGGTACCTAAAATGGAAAAGTACATACAGTTTATTATAATGATACATATTTACACTAAGCTACTTCAATAAACTAAAAAAAATGAGCTAGGAAGGAGGTGCCTGAGGAAGTGAAGGAAGAAGAGGATCAGGAGAAAGACACTGGTGATGTAAAGGCAAAGTTAATATTGTAAAAACAATCTCACGCACAATTACATGCTAGTATTTTTTGGTTTACTTCATGTAAAGAGGATGAAAGAATGCTGTGGATATCCAAATGCCACATAGAAGAAAAAGTAGGTATGAAAAGTTACCTCAATGTTATAATGAGTCTTTCTACAGCTGGAATACTCCTTCGGAAACTTGTGTTTTGTCGCTCTAGATGGCTAGAGAGCAAAGCCAACAATTCATCAAAACTGTAAAGAGATAAAATATGGCTATTATTTACATTGACCATGTGAAAATAAAACATTTACAAATCGAGTTCCATTATTATAACAATTTGAACAGGTTATAGTTAACACTTCTAGCTATTCAAACCTTAAAATTATAAAAAGAGTCATAATGACCAGGCATATACACATTTTCCTAAATATATCTGGCAGCATTTGCAAGTTGACATCCAAAAATGTTCTCACCTTCTAATTGACATCCTTGTGTAGTTGAAGAATTTGTCTTCATGAGCACGGAGGTCGTTGTAAAGGACCCCAAACTGGCCTCTCACTTCCCTTTGGGTGATGATGGGATGGATCCAAAACCTATGCCTTCTCCTCCTCCGGTTATCCTCCTCTTCTTCATCTATAAATGCTGCTACAGCAGCCAAAATGACTGCTGACCCAACATATTGCATAGCCAACATGTTTCCTAACAAACATACAACACGTGACAACGAAAGAGGAAGGGTAAATAAGTAAGCAGGATAAGGAATTACATCACTATGGCTAAATCGCAGAACATCCAAGTCGCACAAAGTCGTATTTAAAGTCACAACAAAACGCACCACAAATCGCATTGCAAAGTCGCAGTGTAAATCGCGCGACTTTGGGGACGCACTAGTGGTCCTCTCCCTACTACTGCTCCTACCAACTCTTGCTCACTCTACCTCCATACAGTTGCAATAAAAAGTATGTGAGCCCTTTTGGAATTATATGGATTTCTGCACAAATTGGTCATAAAATGTGATCTGATCTTCATCTAAGTCAAAACAATAGACAATCACAGTCTACTTAAACTAATAACACACAAATAATTAAATGTTACCATGTTTTTATTGAACACACCATGTAAGCATTCACAGTGCAGGTGGAAAAAGTATGTGAACCCCTAGAATAATGAGATCTCCAAGAGCTAATTGGAGTGAGGTGTCAGCCATGAGATGAGATTGGAGGTGTTGGTTACAGCTGCCCTGCCCTATAAAAAACACACACCAGTTCTGAGTTTGCTCTTCACAAGAAGCATTGCCTGATGTGAATGATGCCTCACACAAAAGACCTCTCAGAAGACCTACGATTAAGAATTGTTGACTTGCTTAAACCTGGAAAGGGTTATAAAAGTATCTCCAAAAGCCTTGCTGTTCATCAGTCCATAGTAAGACAAATTGTCTATATATGGAGAAAGTTCAGCACTGCTGCTACTCTCCCTAGGAGTGGGCGTCCTGTAAAGATGACTGCAAGAGCACAGCACAGACTGCTCCATGAGGTGAAGAAGAATCCTAGAGTGTCAGCTAAAGACGCTATCCAAAATTTGCCGCCTCCACCTCCGCAACATCTGCAGGATACCTGGATGTCACATCACTTCTTCAAACTCAACCTATCCAAAACCGAACTCATGATATTTCCTCCCTCAGGTGCCACTTCCCCTGATTTCTCTGTCAATATCAAAGGCTCAACTATCAACTTGTCCCCCCACGCCAAGGCCCTAGGTGTAATCCTGGACTCTGAACTAACCTTTCAGCCCCACATCCTATCGCTATCCAAAATTTGCCTCCTCAACCTCTCCAAGATATGCCCCTTCCTAACCAATGTCACAACAAAGCTTCTAATCCACTCCCTGGTCATCTCCCGCCTCGACTACTGCAACTCCCTCCTCATTGGCTTACCTCTAAATAGGCTATCCCCACTTCAGTCCATTATGAACTCTGCTGGCAGGCTCATCCACCTCACAAACCGCTCAGCGCCTGCTATACCCCTCTGCCAATCCCTCCATTGGCTGCCACTCAGCCACCAAATTAAATTCAAGATACATAGGTTGGACTTGATGGACTTGTGTCTTTTTTCAACCTCACCTACTATGTAACCATGTAACTATAACTTACAAAGCCATCCACAACCTGGCCCCCCAGCTACACCACTAACCTAGTCTCAAAATACCAACCTAATCGTTCTCTTCGCTCCTCCCAAGACCTCCTGCTCTCAAACTCCCTTGTCACCTCATCCCATGCTCGCCTTCAGGACTTCTCCAGAGCCTCTCCCATCCTCTGGAATGCTTTAGCCCAATCTGCCCGATTTTCTCCTACTTTATCCACTTTCAGATGATCTCTGAAAACTCATCTCTTTAGAGAAGCCTATCTGGTCCCCACCTAACAACTGTACATTTATCTTCTCAATCAGCACATCACCCACAGTCATTACCTCTTGCATCTCTTGACCTTCCCTCTTAGATTGTAAGCTCTAAGGAGCAAGGTCCTCTGATTCCTACTGTATTAAAGTGTATTATATTTGCACACACTATACACTATATACACTATATTGTCAAAAGTATTGTGACACCTGCCTTTGCATGCACATGAATGCATGCATGAATGAGGAGTCTTTCTATGGGAATTGACCATTCTTCCAGAACCGCATTTGTGAGGTCAGGCACTGATGTTGAATGAGAAGGCCTGGCTCACAGTCTCTGCTCTAATTCATCCTAAAGGTGTTCTATTGGGTTGAGGTCAGGACTCTTTGCAGGCCAGTCAGGTTCCTCCACCCCAAACTCGCTCATCCATGTCTTTATGGACCTTGCTTTGTGCACTGGTGCGCAGTCATGTTGGAACAGGAAGTGGCTGTCCCAAACTGTTCTCACAAAGTTGGGAGCATGAAATTTTCCAACATGTCTTGGTATGCTGACACCTTAAGAGTTCCCTTCACTGGAACTAAGGGGCCAAGCCCAACCCCTGAAAGACAACCCCACACCATAATCCCCCTCCACCAAATGATTTTAACTAGTGCACAAAGCAAGGTCCATAAGGACATGGATGAGTGAGTTTGGGGTGGAGGAACTTGACTGGCCTGCACCGAGTCCTGACCTCAACCTGGTAGAACACCTTTGGATTAAATTAGAGCGGAGACTGCGAGCCAGGCCTTCTTGTCCACACCAGTGCCTGACCTCACAAATGCGCTTCTGGAAGAATGGTCAAACATTGCTATAGTCACACTCCTAAACCTTGTGGACAGCCTTCCCAGAAGAGCTGAAGCTGTTATAGCTGCAAAGTGTGGGCCAACTCAATAATAATCCCTAAAGACTAAGACTGGGATGCCATTAAAAATCATGTGCGTTTAAAGGCAGGCAGCCCCAATACTTTTGGTAATATAGTGTATATGTCAGGTCCCACACTTACCAGACAGGTGAGTCCACTTGGGCAGAGGGTAGGCTCCCTTACGTATCCGATTCGGGGCCCCTGGTAGAGTAGACAGGAGGCCACGAATGCGGAGTGGTATGAGGGCCTGAAGTAGAGTCCTGGAGCACAATGGTCTGGCAAGCAACCGGTGGATCTTCAGACTGGATAGAGCAGATGCTGGGCAGGAACTAGTCAGGCTGGTCACACACAGGCAGAGGTTGGCAACGGGCTGGCAGCAGCGGTACAAGAGGGTAAGGCAGAAACAAGGTCAGACAAGCCGGGGTCGGGTTCAGGCAGCAATCAAGGAAGGTCCAAAGGGTAAGCCGGGTCACAACGGGTAAACACTACGAGGATACAGGAACACAGGATGATCACGGAACAAGGTACAGAGCTGTTTGATCAGGCAGCACTGGGTCAGCATGGAGGCAAGCTTCAAATAGGCCGATTGGCGCCAAAACGCCGCGCACGTGCACGCGCCGATTCGCCAAAGCGCGTCGCGCCCCCGCATGCGCCCGAGCGCGCCCCCGACACCGGCGTGCACGCCCACCGAACCGGGTCGCGTCAAAAGCAACGCCCACAGGCGGACGCGCGCTAGCGCGAACGCGCGTACGCGCGTACGCACGGACGCCACCCCACACGCCACGGTCGGCCAGCCCAGACACACCGGCGCCCCCAGGGGCACGCGCCCCAGCACGGACAGGAACGCGAGCGCCAACACGCCCCAGCGCCCAACCAGGTAACCTCTCTGACAGTATATGTAAAAGGAGTAAAGGTGCAGCGCTTAAACATAAATTAAATTAAGTGACATGATAGTCCATGGAGAAAAAAGTTCACAGGATGTATCCTGAAAATGGCTTCTGAAGCAAAGTGCAGCTAAAAAGCACACATGTGAGGAATCCACCACCGGCACCCAATAACACTGCCTTTTACCTTCCTTTTAGACCCTCATTACAAAAGTCAAAAACGCATTTGGTAGCAGTCAAGTATAGCATCAATCTTTGTGTAGGTTAGCAGATAATCCAATCGTATCCTCCAAGGCTCAACCACATAAAGGGACAAAAGAGACGCTCCCCTTGGTGCAGAACATCAGTCCAATTTATTTGTGAGATAAAGAGTAATACTCACATAACAGCAGTTAAAACACACTTGTCTCAGTTTAAAACAGCATTCCCAACAAGCAAAATGGGCGCTGCGCCCCGGCATACACGAGTGTCACACGTTTCCAACTCCACCCCACGCGTTTCGTTATAATATGACGTTGTCAGGGGCATGGTTATATATGTGTTCTGACTCTATATATAGGCGGGACAGGTATAGGCAGCAGCTACAATTGCGTTCCAAATACCAGAACTAAAGTCCAACCCCACAATGGGGAAGCTTAATAATCGGCAAAAATTGTGTTCGACCCAGGAACAAACATCATAAATACACCTCTGTGGCCGGAAGTATAAAAAGTAAAATAAAAAAATATTAACACACATATTGAATCGCCAATATGAGAAAATCATTAATGAATAAACATTATGAATCATCCAAACATAAATCAATAAATATATTACTCTAAAAGCAATTATGCCAGGAAACACCGCCATCTTGTGGTTGGAAAGAATATTGCAATGTCAAATTAATTCAATACATGAAACACAAGTTTTATTAAAATGATAAAAACAATACTAATAAAATTAAATAATTACTGTCAATAGTCTATAGACTCAAGCACAATTAATAAAATCATTGGCATCCCACTCTATATTGATGCCAAAAGGAGTGTATGTCTTAGCTTTATATATCCACTGGGTTTATAATTTTGACACCTCCCAAATCACAGATGTGGCTAGATGGTTGTATTGGATACAGCACCTCATCCCAAAATAATTGAATAGTTAGTAGATAAAGGGACTGGGGATTATAATGGTGCTAGGGTAGAAGGAGTGAAAATGAGAGGGAGATGTAAAATTACAAATATTTTATTTCACAATATTAAATACATAGAAAAAGCAATAAAATGATTAGCCACAGAAAAACATATATATTGCGTGTGACCCAAATACGGTAGGGTGGGCCAGATGGAGGCGGCCTTCGAAGGTAGGGCTCGGTTTCCTACATGTTTTGCCAAGGCATTGGCTTCCTCAGGGAACAAGAGCTTTTTGCAATATAAAATATAAAAAGATCCTTTTATATTGCAAAAAGCTCTTGTTCCCTGAGGAAGCCAATGCCTTGGCGAAACATGTAGGAAACCGAGCCCTAGCTTCGAAGGCCGCCTCCATCTGGCCCACCCTACCGTATTTGGGTCACACGCAATATATATGTTTTTCTGTGGCTAATCATTTTATTGCTTTTTCTATGTATTTAATATTGTGAAATAAAATATTTGTAATTTTACATCTCCCTCTCATTTTCACTCCTTTTACCCTAGCACCGTTATAATCCCCAGTCCCTTTATCTACTAACCTCCCAAATCACATTACTACCTCTCCAATTGCTGGTAAACCTATCTATACCCAGAAACACTGTTCTCTCTGGGTTTCGGTTGTGATGTGTATCATAATGTTTGGATAGGCTATGTTTAGGGAAACCTTTTTTTATATTTGCCACATGTTCATTTAAAGTGGATGTAAACCCGAAATTTTTTTTTTTTACCATACTGTAGAGTATACGATTTGCTATCATTTGAGCCCAGTCTTGCCACACAGAGTTAATCCATCTCTGAGCAATCCCCTTTTATTGTTCAGTGAGACAATTCTTGACAAACTGAGAAAAACGTTGTCAAATACTCCCCATTGCTGTGAGTGACAGGTGATTTACATATCTCAGTGCTTCAGCTTAAGACATGCATTATTTTTTAATTCCCTCACCCACTCCTTTCTTCAGCAGCTCTGCAAGGATTGGCTGTTCCACACCTCAGCATGATTTGGCATGCTGAAGTCATGTGGTTACTTTCCTGTCTTTTCACTGGATGTTAGAGATCATAGCAGAAGTTCAACAGAAGTTCAGTGTTAGAAATACACAGAGAAAATGAATATTGACAAGGGGAGTGTAGAGGTGGGCGGGGAGTCTACTGACATCACGACTCCACCGACCGAGCTCCAGACAACAGACCCACCCACAGAATATGCAGTTTTTCGGTCTAATAACAGACAGAGGGGAGATATTTGACAGGTAAGGATACATGCAGGAGGCATGTATATCCTTATAGATAACCCCTATGGCAGTAGTTTGGAAAGGATGACATTGGGTTTACATCTACTTTAACCTGACCTGGAGTTTACGAATAGTACGGCCAATATACTCCAAGCCACATGGACACGGAATGAGATAAACCACATTCTTAGATGTGCAAGTTATAAAAGGCTTAATGGGGAAATGTTTATGGGTAGCGTTAGACTCAAAAGAGTCAACCCTCCTACTCCTCTGGGCATTGATCTTACAAATTGGACATTTTCTACAAGGAAAGAAACCACCCAAAGTTTAAAATAATTAAATCTTTTTGGGAGGCTCAATTACTCTAGGTGAAAAAAATAAAGAAGGAAACAATGGGAATTTAAATGGGACGCGAGGCCACCTTGATGCATCCAACACCTTATGACAATCTTTAATCGGTTTTACGATTTATGAGATTCCTTGACATGACTTGCCTGTTATGAGAGATTATGTTGTACAACCTTATTTGTTCATGCCAGGTTTTTGCATATACTCTTTTGCTATGTACATATATATATATATTTTTTATGCAATATTGTTTGTTGTAATCGCTGATCATTGGTCCACTAATAAACATACATATGTTTGTACCTTTGTGAATCTGATTGGTTCCACCATCTCACACCTTATTTAAAGTCCCAACATCCCCCTCTTTTTCCATATTACATTAGGTGCTACCTGTAGTCTTAGGGGGGGAACTCCTCTATAGAAAACAGCAGGCAGCTCAGGCAGATGAGGCCCCAAGACCCTATCAGTCCATAATACCTCCCAATGTTTTCGCAAAATCCTCTTTACCGCATAATGCTGAGTAGAATATGCAGTGAAGAAGGCAAACTTGAAAGATTCATTTTGTCCAGCTTCCCTAGGTAACAATAACTTGTCCCTATTTTTGCCATCAGCACGTACGAGGACCTGATCCACTTCAAATGGATCATAGCCTTTTTCAATAAACTTATGTTTCAAAGAGGAGGCCTCCTGCAAGATGTCATCACAATTGGTGCATTTCCTCCTAAGCCTAAGAAACTGACTTACAGGAACTGATCTTAACCAAGAAGAATGGTAACAACTGTTGGTGGTAATTGAATTGTTCCTGTCAGTTTCTTTAAAGTTAGTAGATGTAACAATGGTTCCCTCCAGAACCCTAATTTGCAAGTCCAAAAAGTGGACCTCAGACTTACTAAACTCATGTTGTAACCTAATACCCCTATCATTGGCATTAAGCATAGTCATAAACTGAGCCAAAGAGTCTTGGTCACCATCCCATACAAGGAGGACGCCTTTAGCTCTGGTATTTGAAACGCAATTGTAGCCGCTGCCTATATCTGTCCTGCCTCAATATAGAGTCAGAACGCACATCTAACTACGCCCCTGAAGATGTCATCTGATGAAGAAACACGTACAGAGGAGCTGGAGACGTGTGATGCTCGTGTATGCTGGGACGCAGCACCCATTTTGCTGGCTGCTAATGCTGTTTTTAAACTGAGACAAGCTTGTTTTAACTGTTGTTATGTGAGTATTACTCTTTAACTCACATATGAATTGGATTGATGTTCTGCACCATGAGGAGTGTCTCTTTTGTCCCTCTGTGTGGTTGAACCTTGGAGGATACGATTGGATTATCTGCTAACCTAAGATTGACACTATACAGTACTTGACTGGTGATGCTAAATGCGTTTTTGACCTTGGTAATGAGGGTCTAAGAGGAGGGTAAGAGGCAGTGTGATTGGGTGCCAGTGGTGGATTCCTCTAATGTGTGCTTTTTAGATGCACTTTGCTTCAGAAGCCATTTTCAGGATATTTCCTGTGGACTTTTTTTCTCAATGGACTATCATGTCACTTAATTTATGTTTAAATGCTGCACCTTTTATTCACTTTGTTGACCTTTCATTAATATTTACTAATTTTTACCAAGCGCAGCAGATAGAAATTATTTGATTAATAGTGTATATGTGCATGACCAGCAAGAACACGTTTTAAATTTTTATCCACTGAAATAAATCGCACCATGCATTATAGGTTTTTTTGCCTTCCTGTGAATCAGCTGTGGGTATAGGGTTCTGTATATGGAGGTTTTTAATGTATTTATTTATTCCATTTATTTTTTTTTTCTATTGGTTGAACTAGATGGACTTGTGTCTGTTATTCAACCCGACTAACTATGTAACAGCAGGCTTTCCCCTGTTCTGCACTGACACTTCTCGGTTTGGAAACATATATTTTCGACTCCTTCATGTTTATGCCAGCGTGACACCGTAAAATATGCAAACACAGATTGAAAATTGGTGAAGCAGTGAGATATAAAGTATATTTACCAATGACATCTGCCAGCCAACACTGGTAGGGCAGATTGATAATTAGGCAGACAGCATATGGAACAATTTGTACCAGTTCATTATTCCAGCCCATATACCGCCACGATTGAGTTTGTTGAAGCAAAGCCAACTGTTTTCTCTCTTTTCATCTGGCTAATTTACTGACATATATGTATTTTTAGCAACTGTATGCAATAGCATCGCTAAAGCCTTGGTTATATTTCAGTTTTGAAGAATTGCTAGTTTTAACTTTTGTCATGGAATGACTGTTTTGATCTGCAGAGAATGAACACTTCAGAAGACTTCCAAAGGCAATCCAGTTATTATCATTTCATTATTATTTCCCCCATTAGATTTATGTATGCATGACTGAGCATTAGCAAGAGTTATCGGTAGGCTAATACTGGCATGTGTAAGTCTCCTTTGGTGGGTTTAAATTGCAATTAAAAAGGAAGCCAGACTTTACAGATTAATATAGTACATAACATTAATCTTCTTAAACTAATAATGGGGAAATAATTAAAATGCATGAATAGGTATCTTCTTTTGTAGTTGATCTAAGTATTTATTTTTGTCTGTGTTATATATTCTAAGACGTTCTTGCTTTCAAAAAACAATGTGAATTTATGTGTATAGCTAAGTTAGCATGATGAACAACGTGGTGCTAAAAAGAGTATCTAAATGTAGGAAGAAAAACATGAAGTGATTGTAAAGTCTCATTTTTTTTTTAATTATTAAAAATAACAAACATGTTGTACTTCCCTGCTCTGTTGCAGTGAATTTGCACAGAGCAGCCCAGATCCTCCTCTTCTTGGGTCCCTCTTCTGTTATCCTGGCCCCTCCCTCCCAATTAGTGCCACCACAGCAAGCTGCTTGCTATGGTTGCACCTGAGCCATTCAGACACGGAGCTGCGGCCCGGCTCACTACCTTTCTATTCTCATTGGCTGACTGACTTTGATTGACAGCAGCCATGCTGCTGTCTCAGCCAATGAGGAGGGGAGTCTTGGACGGCCGAGACATTCCAACAACATCGCTGGAGCTAGAGGGACCTCAGGTAATTATTAGGGGGCTGAGGGGGGGGGGGCTGCTGCACACAGAAGGATTTTTATCTTAAGGCATAGAACGCCTTAAGATAAAAACTCTTCTGCCTTTACGATCACTTTAATATATTACAGCTTACTAGTGCTGCACTTAAATGTTGTAAAGTCTCATGTTTTTTCTCTTTAATGCATTCTGTGTATTAAGGTGAAAAATCTTCTGTGCTGCAGCTGCCCCCCAGAGCCCCCCTTTTTCTTACCTAAACACTATCCAATCCAGCGACGAGCACGAGCCCAGCAGCTGCAGCCACTGTCTCGGGTCCTCATTGGCTCCCGCTGCTGTCAATCAAATCCAGTGACACAGGAACCAGGGGCGGGGCCAAGTCCTGCTGTCTGTGTCAATGGATGCAGTAGCAGGACTTGGGACTGTGCCTGCACAGGTGCCCCCATGGACAGTGGCTTTCCTCAGGGGGCACCCAATGAAGAGGAGGGACCAGGAGCTAGGGTTGCCACCTCATTCTTCATTCCATGCCACTGTGCCCATCAAACGCTGCCATTGTGCTCATCAAACGCTGCCACTGTGCCCATCAAACGCAGCCATTGTGCTCATCAAACGCAGCCACTGTGCCCTCAAATGCTACAACTGTGCCATCAATTGCAGCCACTGTGCCCATCAAACGCTGCCACTGCGCCATCAAACACTGTCACTGTGCCCTTTAAACGCTGCCACTGTGCCATCAAATGCTGCCACTGTGACATCAAACGCTGCCACTGTGCCATCAAATGCTGCCAGTGTGCCCATCAAATGCTGCCAGTCTGCCCATCATATGCTGCCACTGTGCCATCAAATGCTGCCAGTGTGCCCATCAAATGCTGCCAGTCTGCCCATCATATGCTGCCAGTGTGCCCATCATATGCTGCCAGTGTGCCCATCAAATGCTGCCAGTGGGCTCATCATATGCTGCCAGTGTGCCCATCAAATGCTGCCAGTCTGCCCATCATATGCTGCCAGTGTTCCCATCAAATGCTGCCAGTGTCCCTCCCAGGACACCCCGCTAACACCACCACCACCCCACGTTGATGGATCGTGGGACACCCCGTGCAGGAGGACCGGTGCTTACCTCGATAAGGTGTCCTCTTCTCCAGCATCTCCTCTCCAGTCAGCTTTCTCCACTCTGTCCCACTTCTGCCAAAGAGCTCGGGGGATGCCTGGCGCTTCGGCCAATCAGGAACAGGTCTCACTGACTTGCCTCCAGATTGGTGGGGAGGCAATGCGGTGTGAAAATAGGCAATATTAATTCGATATGGTCGCACAATTGGGTGGAATCAGGGCGCACTCTCTGCACCTCGAGCCCACCCTTTTTTGAAGCCTATTAGAGCCTCTGGCTCTAATCAGGTGCTTAAAAAAAATACACCCCCTCCTGCCCCCGCCATAGGAGTCTATGCATCCGGCATCCTGAAAGGGGCCGGACGCATGGATAGGGAGGTGGCAGCAGGGCAGCAGTGTTGATCTCCAGATTGTCACTATTCCTGAGGTTATCACCCAGGACTTATACCTTGGACTATTTACATCAATTAATCCTTATGTCATCTTTTAATTATTTTAATGTTCTAAACTAGCAACATCATCTCCTCACCATTTCCCCCACTTCCTATCCATACCATATATTTAATTATTGTGTATGGTTAAAAGGTTGACTTGCCTATATCAGTACCCCTGCTTACACCTGGGAGTGCCTTAGCATGACAAACATTGTTGTTTTACTTGTATTCTCTGAAGAGAAGGGTTTTCAGGAATCGTCTAAAAGCTAATAGAGTAGGAGATAATTGGACAGATTGGTTAAGGAGTTCCATAGGATTGGAGAGGCTCTGGAAAAGTCCTGGAGGCGAGCATGGGAGGAGGTGACAAGGGAGCTTGAGAGCAGGAGGTCTTAAGAAGAACGAAGAGAACAATCTACACTGATCTACAGATTTAGTTTACAAATAGCTGCCTCTTTCTTTATCTCCATTACATAAAGCTTTTAAAGCGTTATTAAACCCAAAATCAAAAATGTATTATATTGCAGTTTACCAATCATTAACTGTAGTGGCTGCATTAGTTGGTTTTTTTTTTAGGCGTTTTCTTTCTGTTTGTCACCTGGTGATCTGGCCAGTAGCATGCCTCCTGTATTATACAGACACCACTCTGGACGAACACAGGGGGCACAGCATACAGAAGCTGCATTGTTAATCTGGGGGAGGGCAGGGTTAGATGTACAAGCAGATTTAGATACACTAACACATTGAAGCCAAACTCCAGCTTACACTACAGTTACACAAGCAGTTACAGCAAAACTTTTTTTTTTACTTTTGGGGTAAGGATTTTACATGAATAAATAAAAGCGGATCAATGTAAGGACCCATGTCAGTGAATGAGTAAAAATGAATGAGCCTGATAACGAATGCAGCCATCACATCTAAGAACTGTTAAGCTGCAATATAATAAATGCTTGCTTTTGGGTTTATTACTGCTTTAAGTTCAAGCTAAAAAACCTGATAATTTAGTTTGAGATTTCAGTCCACAAGAAGTTATAAGGGTACAAAATTTCAGACAGGATCATACATATTTTTCTGGCAGAAAGTGTTACCTTACAATTGACTAGGTGAATGGGTATACGTAGTTGAACCCATGTCCAATCCACATCTCTAATGCAGCGTACACACGATCGGAATTTCCAACATCCAAACCGTGGATTTATTTCCGATGGATGTTAGCTGAAACTTGTCTTGCATACACACGGTCGCACAAATGTTTTCGGAAATTCTGATTCAAGAACGTGCTGACGTACAACACGTATGACAGGACTAAAAAAAGGAAGTTCAATAGCCAATGCGCCACCCTTTGGGCTCCTTCTGCTAATCTCTTTTTAGTAGAAGTTTAGTGAGAGACGAGTCACGCTTTTCAGCCTCGTGCTTTTCAGATCGTTACTGCTCTTCAGTTTGTGCTTGTAGGTTCGTATCTGTTTTTCAGTGCGTGTTGTCAGTTTGTATCTGTTTTTCAGTGCATTCTTTTATAGTTCGTATCTGTTTTCCAGTGCATTCTTGTCTGCTCGTTTCTAATTTTCAGGTCGTTCTTCTCAGGCATTTCTGATTTTCAGTAAGTTCTGTTAGTTCGTTCTGACCAGCCAACCGTTTTCTAGCCATGTTGCGGGTACGTACTCATCGTAGAGTTTGTGCTATGCGGGGGCTTGGTGTTGGGGTTCTTACTTTGACCCAAGCCCAGTCCATGAACAGGGGGAGGAGGAGTTCATAGACAAAGAATTGGTTACTCCAGCGTGGCCATTTCTCGCACATGCCTTTGTTGCGCGAGATCCGTGAGAATAATCCTGATGATTTCAGGAATTATCTCCGGATGAAGGACCCCATTTTTCACTGTTTATTGCCTTTGCTGTCCCCTTATATTACGAAGCAGGACACTTGCATGTGTCAAGCCATCACTCCCGAACAAAGGCGACGGGGAGAATTCAGAAAGACATCAAGTTCTCGACAGGCATCTCCCCCCAGGCTCTGGGGATCATTATTCCAGAGACCTGTTCTGCCATAATTCAAGTCCTGCAGAAGGACTATATTAAGGTAAGTTTTCTCCTTTAACATCACATTCTATGTATTTAATGTTTGCTAATGCATTGTATTTCTTTCATCATTCCCTAATTACCATGATTGTAATATGCTGTGAATGTCCTCTTTGTCCTCATGCATGCTGGAAATTTTTAAAGTTCCTTTTTGTCCTTCATGCATATTTGCCATCACTAACCTCCCCAGCATTCTATCCTGGGCCCATACACACCTAGCCTAGTCACTTAACAATGTATTTTGTCAGCTCCCTTGTAGTGCTTTACCCTAAACACCCCCTAAAATGTGTACAAACATGATTTTTGTACTTAAATTCAGGCAGAGTGCCAGAGGCTTTTTTTGGGGGTCCCAAACTCATTTGGAACCCTCCCTCCCCCCAACCGCTAAGTCAACCGATACCAATCCTCTATCTGCTGACTTTGCTAAACCCATACACACTATACCTACCTCTTTGGTGGTCATATTTATGGATGAATTCACCAAAGCATGCAGTGAAAGGGCCTGCCTGAATACTTTCAAATTGTACTGTTTAAAGTTTTGTTCTCCTATTAACTTGATAGGTAAAATTGTGCTTCAATTTGGACAGTGTATACTTATATTTTTTATTATGACACTTCTTGCCTGTCCAGTGGGCTACCAATAGTGTAAGTAAGGAAGGCCTGGCCAAAGTAACACACATTATGTATGCATTTAGTTCTCAATGAAGTGGAGAGGGTTACCTGTCCAAAACATCTCCCCCCCCTAAAATTTTTAAAAGGGCCATCAGAGGGGGGGGGAGATCTGATAAGTGGACCCTATATTTTTGTCTTTAAATACTCCTTAAAATAAATGTTATACTGATGTTGTCCAAGAATGTTTGTGTCTAATCTGCTTGCAATGTTATGTGCAAAAGTACTAATTTTTTTTTCTTGTTTGACTCCACAGTTTCCTTCAACGTCACAGGAATGGCAGACTGTGGCATCCCACTTTGCCCAGCGGTGAGACTTTCCCAACTGCGGAGGGGCAATTGATGCAAAACACGTCCACATTATGCCACCCCCCAACTCGGGGTCATACTATTACAACTATAAGGGGTTTAATAGTATAGTGATGTTGGCGGTGGTGTCGGCGACATATGAGTTTCTCTATGTGGACGTGGGGAAGAATGGCCGGATGTCGGATGGTGAAGTCATCGCCCAGACCGAGTTCTACCGATGGCTCCAGAGTGGTGGCTTGGGATTGCCACCCGCAGAAGACAGCGTGGCTGAACTACCTTTCGCCTTTGTCGCTGATGAAGCGTTTGGGCTTGGTGAACACCTGATGGGGCCATTCCCTATGAGGACCCTCACCCCGGACCAGAGGGTTTTTAACTACTGGCAGGCCAGAGCCAGAAGAGTGGTGGAGAATGACACCAATTCACATGGCGGAATACAAAATAAATCAAATCGTAATTGCATGCTGCATTATGTACAACTTTCTAAGGAAAAATGATTTGAACTATGTGGCCTCAGTTGGGCCTGAAACAGGACTGCCAGATCAGTCAACCCTGACGGCGCTTGAAGCTGGCTGTCCTGGCTTGCCCCCCCAAAGCACCCGCAAAGTCCGTCAAAAATATCTGGAATACTTTGCGGGTAGGGGGGCCATTGATATGCCAGCAAATGTTTGAGAAAAATTTTTAAAATAATTTTTTTTCTAAAACTAACATAATATTTCATTTGACTTACTCCTTGTGTTTCTTTTAGCTGTCTCCTAGGTTCTCCAATGGGCTTTCCTTTTTGGCCATTTTCTTCAATAGTGAAAACGTAATTTATTTGATACATGAGGTGACAATCTCTTCTTCAGCTAACTATTATGTTGTGGGTCTGCTACACACACACAGCAATGTATGTAATGCATTAATGCTAAAAAAACACATCCTTTTCAGCACCATCTATCAAATGTTTTGAGTCCCGAAAATAGCCTGATTGTGGCAAATTTTAGAGCACTGCGGATATTATTTACTAAAGGCAAATCCATTTTGCACCACAAGTGCACTGCAAGTGCACTTGAAACTGCACTGAAAATGCACTTGTAGTGCAAAGTGGATTTGTCTTTAGTAAATAACCCCCATTGTCACTGTAAACACTAATTTACTCCAAAAACTGGTATTGAGCATTGAAATAAGAAGCCACACTTTGTTGAGTTGAAAACATTTTACTCAAAGCACATTCACATGTGCATTAGAAAAGGGTATTTGAACAAACTAACATATTTGTTGTATAACATTTTTAGGTTTGACAGTACAAATGGCCTTTTTTGGGTTAAACAGGCATGTTTAAAACCATAAAACATACACAACTCAGGAATTTACAGAGTACAACTTTGACAAAGTGAAGGCATTATCCGACATTAGTATGTCCAAACTGTGTTGATATTGCCTTCATCAGATGGGGTGATGTCACCCCTACAAAAGCCAAATTTTGAAGATGCACACAAATTGCAAATCAAAATGTGGATTTCTCTCCTGATCCTATGCCTAATGTCAACATGTGCTAGCTCCCATCATGGGGGATCAATGGACGTGTTTTGGGGGGTGCAACCCCTTCCTCTCATCTACTTTAGTTGCGAGGAAGGGGTCGCACCCACAAAACACGTACATTAATATCCCGTGATGGCAGATAGCACATGTTGACACACTGTGTGCATCTTCAAAATTTGGCTTTTAAAATACTTTAAAACTTGATTTAAAAGAAAAATTTACACAACAAGACGGTACACTTTTTGTGTGTTTTAGATTAAGCCTAAAACATCAATGATGTTCTTCATTTTTTTTTTGAACCTCATTGATGGTTTCCTTTATCAGCTCTAAATCACGATTGCACGATTGATCTCCCCGATGAGGACGTGTGCACTTGCACTGGTGAAATGAGATTCTTCTTCCACAACATCCACATCACCTAAAAATAAAAAAAAACACCATGCATTGTAAATATGCAGGCATACATCTATTACCTGAAGCTGTGGTCTCAGACACTCACCTGTTGTGGTCACTATTTCGCCCACTTAATAAACCTTTCCTACCTCCACATGCTGAGGTTGTGGTGTGGTGACTTCCCCTTCTTTAGGAGGTTGGGGGTCCCTGGTGTCCTCTGATGTCCCGAGTCTTTTCTCCCCTATGTGAATTAAAAAATAGGTATACTTAGCACACAGATATTTGAGGACAGAATTAGGAATATGAAACATTGCTTGGAAGTGACGTACATATGTCTGTTTTGTTAGAGTTCCAAGCTGAAGACATTATTTTTTTCCCAATCTAAAGCTAGAATACTTACCTACTTTTTGCAAGTTTCACACATGGAGACACCCCTAGCATCCACTGGAGCACCTGTGTGGGACACCCTAAAAAGGGTGTTCTGGTGTCCCACACTAGTGCTCCTGCGTCCAGATGTGTAAACAGCTGCTGAGTGTCCTCTCCTTACACTGAATCAAGCTTCAGTTCTTTTTATACAAATAGGCATGAACAAATGTAGTTAACCTGCATCTGGCAAAAACATCATATTAGTGGGCGAACGAACGATGTTTACTACTAACGATTACTGTGCCCATGAAACTGAAACTTGCCATTTTAAACGCCATTTTAAACTGTACAACAGTAAAAAAAGCACATGGTGCAGCACTAAAGTAATAATAATAATAGGAACACACGACAAATTACTTACTTTTTTGCAGCACTCGCTTGATTCTTCTGTACTGATCCTGCTCCCTCAATTTGAGGTCTGACCATCGTTTCCTCAGTTGATCCTTGGATCGCCGTTCTTCCGCAGACTTTTCACAACTTTAGCCATGATCTTGGCCTTTCTCACATTTGGGTTTGGGTAAGGTCCATGCTTCCCATCATAGTCGGCCCTCTTCAAGATGTCCACCATCTCCATCATTTCTACAAAGGACATATTTGAGGCCTTAAATCTCCTCCGGGATCAGGACGTTTGTGGCTCTGGGCTTTTGTAATCCTCCTCGTTGCTGCTCTCCTCTGCATGCACTTGCTCTTTCTTCACCATGTGCTCTCCCACTGCGCTGAAAGAGAAGGGGCAGGAAATATACTAGAAAGAAGGTCAGGGGTGGGTGGAGTTTCACGCATGTGCAGTGTATATAAAGGGTAACACCCATGCGTCATACATTCGATCTGTGAGCGGAGGACGGAGTAGCGTAAGTGCCGATCGTGCTAATGAAGGTAACATTTTAACTTGGGGCATCAGTGGCCTATACTGCTTAGAGATTGAGGCCTATATTGGGACACGATTAGGAGAGTTTAGCCTGACATTAGGGTCTGTCTTGTGTTGTGTCTTGTAGATAAAATGGATAGATTCAATAATCATGACTTCCTCCCCAACTTCATTGATAAATACAGGGAGCTGCCCTGTCTGTGGCAGGTAACACAAGCCGGTGATTTCCATGGCAACCATTCCCTATTTGAAGTGCAAAATTGGTGGCCTGAGGAGCACCTATAATAGGGAGTGCAAGAAGGTCCAGGATTCCATGAGATCAGGAGCAGCAGCAGATGACATTTATGTCCCCAGACTCTGGTACTATGACAGACTGTGTTTTTTTGTCAGACCAGACTGAAATCAGGCCATCACTCTCAACCCTTCCTTCCACTCTTCCTTCCACTCTTCCTTCCACATCAGATGAGACTTCTGACGTACAACCTGGGCCTTCCACCCAGGAAGAAGTGGAGGAGCCCAGCTTGAGCCAGGTATAGCATTGTTCCATATATTTCTTGACCAAGAATTAATGATGTTAACTAGATGTTAGTATTGATCACTAATTTCGGAATTAACAAAGTGGTTTACATATCAATAGACAGTAGTAGCCAAAAATGAGTGGGACAAGAATGAAAAATGATGGGGTCAGAATGATAGTCTTTTCTATTTGTTAACATTCAATTTGCAACAGTCATGACCTTAAAAGTGTGTGTGATTGATGACCAAAAAACTAAAACTATATCCCTTTTTCATACACAGGCAAGTCTTGGCCAGGAGGAGGCCGTGGAAAGTCTGAGCCAGGAGGAGGCCGTGGAAAGTCTCAGCCAGGAGGAGGTGGGGGTAAGTGGCAGCCAGGAGGTGGCCGTGCCCAGTAGCCTGACCAAATTGCAGGTTCCTCCCCTCCGCCTTCCAACAAAAAGTACCAGGAAGGAGAGGAATGTGGAGGAGTCAGCGCTTTCTTTGATTCGGGAGGCTACTGCGGCCCTCAGAACCACCCCCAATATTCAAGAGGCCTATGCCTGCATGGTAGCCAGCAAAATGCAGGAAATGGAGGTGGGCTAACGCCTCATTTGTGAGGAAGTGATCTATCTGGCCCTAAATAAGGGGTTGAGGGGTGACCTCACAAGCAAAAAAGGTGAGTTGGACCATCCTCCTCCTCCTCCACCTCCTCCACCTCCTGCCACAACTCGAACACCAGAGTCACAGCCTGGAAACAAGTGTGGAAGCAAGCATGGAAGGAAGACAAGAGAGTGATGGCCTGGGTTCAGTCTGGTCTGACAAAAGATGCAGGCTGTTGTAAGACCACAGCCTTGGGACACATATGTCATCTGCTGCTGCTCCCGATCTCTTGTAGTCCTGGACCGGATTGTGCTTCCTATTAATGGACTCCTCAGGCTACCAATTTTACCTGTCAAATAGTTGATGTGTGCCCTGGGGTACAAAGGTTTTGCCAATTTCACCAGTTTATCCAGCATTGCCTTCCTCTTTATTTTGTTATGACCCCTAATAAATGTCTATTTTTTTAATCACAAATACTTGGCTAAGTGTTTTAGTTCAAAAAGGACAGTTTGTTTGTTAGTAGGCAGGTACATTTCAAAAAGACAATGTCAAATTAACAAGGGACACCAACACCAACCAATCTCCTTGAGGTTAAAAAATACAAGATAATAATGGTGTTGTGGTAACTTGACACAGAAAACGAGAAAAAATACTATGGAGATCACTAGAAAAAAAAAATCAGGAGATCTTGACCCAAAAAAAAATAGATCAATATAAAAAAATATATAAACATTATTCTGGAGATCTGGCGACAAAAAAAAAAAAAAAAAAAGATTATTCATGAGATCACGAGACATAATAAAGAAAAATCAGCTTGTCAGAACTCTGTGTGAATATCAGCAGCAAAACAACTTCATTATTCTAGCATTATAAAGAAGAAGAGAATGCGCTGCATTAAAAGATTAAAAACTTTGCAGCGTGACGAATGTACTGTCTCCATTACGAACTCTAGTTTTACCAGACCGAGCGCTTCCGTCTCGTAATTGATTCAGAGCATGCGTGGAATTTTGTGCATCGAAATTGTGTACACATGCTCGGAATTTACGACAACTGATTTTGTTGTCGGAAAATTTGAGATCCAGCTCTCAAATTTTTGTTGTCAGAAATTCCGACAGAAAATGCCAGATGAAGCCTATACACGGTCAGAATTTCCGACAACAAGCTCACATCGAACATTTGTTGTCGGAAATTCCGATCGTGTGTACGTGGCATAAGAGTTGTGACTTCCTTCTTTGTTAAAGGTTCTTTAATACTATCCCTGAGTAGCTGATACCTGCAATATACTAACTATCTCAGAAGTTACTGGAGCATGTAGATTTGTTCTAGTGTCAATAGCGGCACTACTGTTAAGGTTTTTTTATTATATTGTTAGTTTTATTGTGATGTATGTGGACCGAGCCTGGGTATGTCCTATAGGCTCTGTTTTGTATCTGAACTTGAAACCCAATAAAAAGAATTTTCAAAAAAAAAAAAATGAAAATGTTTTACTAATGCTAAAACCACCTCTAAGGACTTGAAAGTTATAATACACTATATTGTCAAAAGTATTGGGACACCTACCTTTTACATGCACATAAACTTTAATGCCATCCCAGTCTTAGTCCATAGGGTTCAATATTGGGTTGGCCCACCCTTTGCAGCTATAACAGCTTCAACTCTTCTGGGAAGGCTGTTCACAAGATTTAGAAGTGTGTCTATGGGAATGTTTGACCATTTTTCCTGAAGCACATTTGTGAGGTCAGGCACTGATGTTGGACGAGAAGGCCTGACTCGTAGTGGGGTTGTTTTACAAGGGTTGGGCTTATCCCCTTAGTTCCAGTGAGGGGAACTCTTAAGGTGTCAGCATACCAAGACATTTTGGACAATTTCATGCTCCTAACTTTGTGGGAACAGTTTGGGGATGGTCCCGTCCTGTTCCAACATGACTGCACACCAGTGAATTGTTATTGTGTTTAGATATACTTTAAAACAAAATATAGGTGTCTTGCGAGCCACAGATGGACTAATGCCTCTAAGGAGTAAACTATTTAAGCTGCAAGCACTGAACCACGTAACATTGCGTGTAGATAGATTAAAAAATAGTAAATGTGCCCGCGCTAGTATAGTGTTACATATAAAATATATAATATATAAAAAATATTTTCACATATAAACATGTAATGTGATAAATAAAACCATACAGGTAAAATATAATGCAAATAATTATAAACGATAAACCACCAAGTGCATATAAAGGTGCAATCGTGGTAGTAACTAATAAAAGTGCAACGTGCTAAAATATAAATATCAAAACACTTTCCAGTGACAAATGAGTGTATATCCCAATTAATAAATACAAATCACAAAAAAAACGTGAATAAATATTGTCCATAAAATGAATAAACATCATGCTTCTTCTGATGGGTGTATAAATCACAACACGTGAAAACTGTGCTCTCCCGTGACACCCCACATGTGCTTGCGCTCACCTTCAGTCCTGTGACACAGTAATTAAACGGTGTCAAAATAAGCATTGGGGCCACTCCTAGGCTCACTCAGGATACAATGATGCAAAGATACTCCTCCCAGGTGAAACTGCTAGGCTCACTCAGGTTACAATGGTTAAGATTAACAGGTTAATAAATGTCCTGGCTATATTGCACTATGGAGTCCCTCTGTTTGTTTTTTCTATGATTTTGGATCTTGGTTTTACCTGAGAGGAGTGTTTTTGCACCATTGTAACCTGAGTGAGCCTAGCAGTTTCACCTGGGAGGAGTATCTTTGCATCATTGTATCCTGAGTGAGCCTAGGAGTGGCCCCAATGCTTATTTTGACACTGTTTAATTACTGTGTCACAGGACTGAAGGTGAGCGCAAGCACATGTGGGGTGTCACGGGAGAGCACAGTTTTCACGTGTTGTGATTTATACACCCATCAGAAGAAGCATGATGTTTATTCATTTTATGGACAATATTTATTCACGTTTTTTTGTGATTTGTATTTATTAATTGGGATATACACTCATTTGTCACTGGAAAGTGTTTTGATATTTATATTTTAGCACGTTGCACTTTTATTAGTTACTACCACGATTGCACCTTTATATGCACTTGGTGGTTTATCGTTTATAGTTATTTGCATTATATTTTACCTGTATGGTTTTATTTATCACATTACATGTTTATATGTGAAAATATTTTTTATATATTATATATTTTATATGTGACACTATACTAGCGCGGGCACATTTACTATTTTTTAGATATACTTTAAATTGGAAAAAATATCAGATTTATTTCTCAGGTTAATTACATACATGTCAAAAGGGTTCAAGGGAAACACTTACCGATGTTTATTACCTATCGCTAAGCATAAATATGTCATTCTGTGAACTACCAGTGGGTAGTAGTTCAAGAACATTAAGAAAAACAAATATATACTGTACCAAAGAGAGTATATAACAACAGACAGTTAAGGAATATGTTGAGGTTTGTACATGTGAGACTTTTGCTTGTTGCATAGTATTCGAGGAGTATTTAACGGGTACATAGACTGTGGTATACTGCGCATTGCATGCTGCAAGTAGAATCAGACTAAAATTACCCATGTCCTCTTAGGCTATGTCCAATATTTATTGCTGAGAAATGACACCTATTTCTTCTCTGCACTTTAATGTCCTTGTTTCCTCAAAAGTTGGAAGGTATGTTGGAAGGCAAGGCTGCCAATAGGAGGTTATAAGCAGCCCTTCCATATGAGGTTCTGACTCCTTCAAATCAGCAGGGGGGCTCGGGTTCTGCAAGGAGTGCCTTCGGACAGCACAAGGTCCTTCATCCCCAGGTCTACCCTCTCTACGCTCCTCTTCCTTTTCTGACTACAACTCACAGAATCCCCCATGGTAGTCTAGTAGTGTAGTAAGGATAAAGAGTAAGTAGTGGGTGATGCAGGGAGTACAGAGTGAGGTGTATTGGAGTTACAATGTGAGGAGTAACTAGGAATGAAGGGGGTGTAGAGTGGGGTGTAATAAGGAATGCAAGGGGTGCAGAGTAAGGTGTATTGAGCAATCGGTGGTGCTGGGTAATGGGGGATGCAGGGGATGCAGAATGATAGGTAATGAGGCATGCAGAAGGTGCAGATTGCTGAGTAATGGGGAATGTAGGGAGTGCAGAGTGATATGTAATGGGGTTGCAGGGGGTGCAAGGAGTAATGCAGGGGGTGCAGAGTTAAGTCTAATGGGGGAAGCAGGGGGTGAAGAATGTGGGATGCAAGGGAGTATGTTGGGGTATTGGAGATCCATGGGATACAGAGCTGTGGGGTAATGAGGGATGCAGGGGGTGCAGAAGGTTGCGGTAGAGTGGAATGAAGGAAACATAGTGTGGGGAATACAGGGGGTACAGAGTGTGCGTGATGAAAATATTACAGAGTGTAGAGTAATGGGTATGGATGCCAATAGGTAGGTACTGGGACCTGTCAGCTAGGCTGTATGGTGTCCTGTAATTTCTAATGATGGCTCTGTTGGGAGGTATGTCATTATTTTGATGATAAATAATTCAGAGATAGGTGAAGTTCTGTGAACTCAGGCAGGGCTGACAATACCGCTTGAGATTTTTTTTACAGGATTAAACATTGATAAATATTGATTTATTTTTACCTGACATACATTTTAACTAGCTAAATCTGAGGATTACTCTGGCCCTAGGACTTAGAGGTGAGAGGTTCTCTGAAGACTGAAGTTTCATATCTGACCTCATGCTTATAACACATTCTACCTTCAGTTCATGAAGTTAAAACACTAGGATAAGGATCCCATTGAAAAAAAGTTATTTGCAGCCCAATGATATTCTACACTGCCTCCTGAGTATACATAGCAGTATCACATAATAGAGTCCTGTCGTTAAGACATAAAAAGAAAAACAAGTTCCTTTGATTGATGCAAAGTTGGTTTCTTTGAAGCTGAAAAACAGCATGGGGTCAATTTATAACAAGCAGAGAATATTGATATTCACTGTATTCTGTTATACACCACAGTATAGTTCAATACTGCATCTGTCACCTCTTTTTATAATACATACTGTGGAATTGAGCCTGCGGTAATTCACAGTATTCTCTGCAGCATAACGCAGCAGAGAGAACTCCATGATGGGAGGAGAACCAATCATGGGACTTTGACAAGTCGTGTGACCAGGTTCTCTCCTTGGATTTTTATTTTTCTTCTTACAGCTCAACTCAAATGTATTGACTCCCAAAGCAGGTGGAATGCAATGCACATTTTTTTTCTTTCTTTTTGTAGCAGCATGGCCACAACACATCTATGCTGCCTTTCTAAATGTCCTGTGGGGTTTTTGCCATTGATGCAGGCAACTGACTTAGCTAAATAGTTGAAGTGGTTGTAAACCCTTACATATACCCAGTGAAGTGACTATCCTCAGGTAATTCACAGAGATTAAGGCCACTTTCACACTTTTTACAGATGCTTTTGCGCTAAAAATAGTGCCTGAAAAGTGCCTGTAAACTGCTTCTTCTGCAGCCCCATTGTGAAAACCCAAGTGCTTTCACACTGGGGCGGTGCACTTGCAGGACAGGAAAAAAAGTCCTGCAAGCAGCATCTTTGGGGCAGTGCGGGAGCGCTGTATTTAGCCCAGTGCTTTGTGGTCACTTTTAACCCTTTTTCGACCACTAGCGGGGGTTAAAAATGCCCCACTAGTGGCCGCAAAGTGAAACTTAATTGACGGTAAAGCGCCGCTAAAATGAGCGGCCCTTTACCGCTAACGCAACCAGCGTCTCAGTATGAAAGTGCCCTTAACAAATCCTCCTACATAAGTTGGACCTGTTTATGTGCTGTCTTTTCTTCTCTACATTTGTTAAAAGTTCAGTATTTATAAAGCTTGTCTGAGTTTCAGAAAGCAGAGGCAGAGAGCTGAAATTACCATTTGCAGAGCTTAGTGAGGAGAGCTCTGAGAGCTGATTGGAGGAAAGGGACACACCCACCTTCGCACAACACACAGGAACAGAGCTGAGGCTGGTAATCAGCTGCCCCCTGCCACTCTCTGATGCTTTTCCGGGCTCTTCCATCCAACCAGAGAGCCCAGCATCCACACCGGCAGTTGCGGCCAATGACAATATAGGTGACAATATAGGTGATTGGGGACCACAATTTGTTCAATTTTATTACAGAAACGAAGAAAAATACGTATTTTTTTACAAAGTTTTCGGTCTTTTTTTCATTTAAAGTGCAAAAAATAAAAAACTCAGTGGTGATTAAATACCACCAAAAGGAAGCTCTATTTGTGTGAAAGAAAGGACAAACATTTTATATGAGTACAGTGTTGCATGACTGAGTAATTGTCATTCAAAATGTGAGAGCACTGAAAGCTGAAAATTGGTCTGGTTAGGAAGGGGGTTTAAGTGCCCAGTGAGCAAGTGGTTAAATAAGTGATTCTCAGGTGTGTATAATGTGATATATGTAAAATAAAAAGTCCTGAACCATGCTCTATTTCTATATTTGTAAATAACTTGGCTGTGCTGTCTGGCAGAGCACTACAAATATTAGAACTGGATAGACAGAACTACAAACTCTTTGGCAGGTAAACTAAGCCACATATATATTTTTTGACTGTGCAGGGGCGTAGATAAGGAGGGGTCAGGGGTGTTCAAACCCCCCAGAATATACTAGCAAAATGCACAGACAGTGTCCCTGCTGTTTAGCCTCAGCATCAGCACAGTAGAAGCAATCAGAGTTTCGAAGTGCAGCAGCCAGCCCCCTTTCTATTGTGCCCCACCCCTCAGTTTAATAAGGGGTCCCCCTGCAAAGCATGAAATTACTGCGAGGTCTCAGATGCCAGCAATTGACAGTGCACGGTTGAGGGAACTCCTAGTCTCCCCCTCAAGGTATCATATGACACAACTGAAAGGAGACTGGGGATGCAGACGTTTTCCTACTCCTGTGCCATGCTGAATCTGAGGTCTGGTAAGTGGGAAGGCATCAATTTTCTGTTTTGGGAAGGAGGAAGTGAGAATTCCAGCCTGAGGGAGTTTCTTTTGGTGGGGGGTTAAGGAAAGGGGGGTGGGTTTGCTTTTGGAGAAGGGGGGAGTCTCTTGTAGAGAAGTTTACAGGGGGTGGTTAATGGCAGGGATTTGCTTCTGGGAAGGAGTTTGATTGGATGAAGGGAGATTTTCTTCATAATTAGGAATAATTAGGTTTAGAGACAGGGGAGTTTAATTTTTGGGGAGATATTTGAGGGAGTACTAAGGAGTAAGAGAAGGAATAAAATAGAGAATAAATGGAGGGGAGATGAAAAGAGGGGGAGGAACAAATGAAAAAGGGGAAGAAAGAATAAGAGAAAGAACAAGAAAGACGGCTAGAGAGAGGGATGGGGGGGAAAAAAAAGAAATTAGGATAGAGAGGGATAAAAGGGAAATAAAGGAGAACAAAGAGAGAGTGGTCCATCCTAAAATGTACCATAACGGGTTTTAATACTGTACGAGTGGAAGGGACTCAGGGAGCGCTAAATGTCCGTGGGTTAGGGGGGCAAATTACTTGTCTTGCCTTGGGTGCTGACAACCCATGCTGCAAAAATAATTTTACTGTTAGGGGTCCCCACAACTTGGCAAAATTTTATTAAGGGGTCACGGCACTGGAAGGTTGAGAACCACTGCACTAAAGAGAAGAGAGAAAAAAAATCCCTGGTGCCGCACATCCACGGAGTCCTGTGGTAATGTATTAGTGATGGGAGAGACTACCTCAGCCCGGGTTCCCGCCAGGCCACACCCCAACGTTTTTTGCTTTGCCCCTCAGAGCTTAAACATGGGGACCACTGCATGTACAGATACATGTTAACAGCAGTGGCTCTTTTCAGCCCATCACTCAGGTGAACAGGCTGAGCAGCTGACAAAAAATAGAACATCTGGGATCCTGGCTGTAGGTATTCATGGTATATTTATGAGGATGACTATAATAAATAGTATAAATCCATGTTAGGTATACAGAAACATATAAATATAATAAATCAAATAATATAGTCCATTAATTGTTTTGGTCAATAATGACTAGTGGAACAGAAAACCACCACCAAAAGTCTATAAGGACAAAAATGAAAAAAAATAAAAGTATAATAGAAATTGAGAGATTCCCAGGGTTTCCTCCTAAGCGAAGTGGTTCACTTCTAGTAGGTGAATAAATAGATCACAGATGGGTGGAAGGTCTAGATAGTGGCAGGACCAACACCGAAGCATCTAAGGAGGCTTACCGGAATCAGATGACCTGAGAAGACTTACGTCTCACAAGTCAAAAAAAGCTTAAAGACCACCAGGTCTTGCAGGGTAAAACGTCAGATGGTCCTCGGCTTCCAAAGGTGGGGGGGGGGAGGGGGCTTCACCACAGCTTCAAAGGCATCAATTTATTAAAATAGCAAAATGAACACTCACATGGTAGGAGATCAGAAATAGCTCATATAAAATTGTTTGCGGTAATAGTGAGGGGTCCACCTCACTATTACCGCGAACAATTTTATACGAGCTATTTCTGATCTCCTACCATGTGAGTGTTCATTTTGCTATTTTAATAAATTGAATAAACGTTTTACCCTGCAAGACCTGGTGGTCTTTAAGCTTTCTTTGACTTGTGAGACGTAAGTCTTCTCAGGTCATCTGATTCCGGTAAGCCTCCTTAGATGCTTCGGTGATGGTCCTGCCACTATCTAGAGATTCCACCCATGTGTGATCTATTTATTCACCTACTAGAAGTGAACCACTTCACTTAGGAGGAAACCCTGGGAATCTCTCAATTTCTATTATACTTTTATTTTTTTTCATTTTTGTCCTTATAGACTTTTGGTGGTGGTTTTCTGTTCCACTAGTCATTATTAACCAAAACAATTAATGGACTATATTATTTGATTTATTATATTTATATGTTTCTGTATACCTAACACGGATTTATACTATTTATTATAGTCATCCTCATATGTCTACTTTGTATCACCTAGTGTTGTTTTATATTGGCTCTGTCCCGTACAGAACATTCTGACACACTGTTCACATATGCTTTTTATATGATTTGTATATGCACATAGCGCTACACTATATTTTTTGTTTCTGTGTTTTGCCTATGTCTGTGGTGTGTTAGCTGCTAGCTGTATATTATAATCATCTCTTATTTTGTTAACGTTTGGTGCAGCGCTGTACTCATTTTCCTTTTTGTATTCATGGTATATTTGCCATTACATGGCCATTTAGAACATATGAATGAGATCTAAAGCCTGGTTTACATGGTAAGTTCTTTTTTAGTTCAACCCGGCGGGCTGAACGAAAAAAAACTAGGGAGCTTAGGAGGAGCTCGCTGTACTAATGAGTACACTACCGTACCACAACTGCGTGAACTGCGTTCTATTCAGTTGAATGGGGATAATTTTTGCTGCGCTGCATTGCAAAGCCCCATGGCCCCACTCTGCTGTCACATGTTTTTACCATACCTCCCCCAACATAAAAGTGTAAATGTTTGAAAGACCAGACCCCCCCCCCCCCCCAGGAACAAAAATTATCTACGGCCCTGTGACTGTGTAATTGGGTGCTTGCTTGGAGTTTAGCTTTATTGGACTGGAAGTGTAGCAGAGTAGAATCAGTTTGTACCCTATAAATTCTTCTGCTGGAATATGTCTTTACCCAAGGAGATTTCTAACCACACACTGAACTGTGAATTAATTATAAAGTGCTGTAAAACATAGCTTGAAAAAAGTGCAAATGATTAGAAAATTACACCGTTGCAACTTTTAATAATAGTGGATGCTATTTTATGTAGGTTAATATTCTTAATGTAGGAGAAAAAAACCTACAAAATGTTTTTTTTTTTTTTCTGTAAGATCCTTGTTCAGCAGTTTGCATTGCCCAGTGAGATCTCTGCTTCCATTCCTAACACAGCTAATTACTGATCATGCAAGCTACCTACTGTTTTCTGACACAGTGAAAAGCTATAGATGAAGGAGAAATTTATGGTGCTTGGAAATGCAGCTCTAGCATAAACTGACATGTACTCCAGTAATAAAGTAATACAAATATAATGTTTAATGAAAAATAAGTCCCAGAAAATCCATTGTAGTATTTGTACTAGATCTGAATCACAATATTGAATCACAATACTTATCCTTGCCACCCACAGGAAAAGATTCCACAACATAAACACTTGTCAAGGACCCATTCGCGATATGCTGTGTTGTCACGTGCACTTTTATGCACATTGTTTCATGAATTGAGATGTGTTGCATTATGGCAGCCCAATCATTTTGAATCAACGCACAAATAAAATACCTACACTTTTTTTTTCAATGCAGTGCACTACAAGTCACACACAGTTCACATCAGTGCATTTTGGCTTGTTATTGCATGCATGTTAATCCTTCTCAATTTATTTTAAAAGACTATTTTAACTTAACCACTTTAGCCCCGGACCATTAGGCTGCCTAAGGACCAGAGGACTTTTTCCAATTTGGCACTGCGTCGCTTTAACTGCTAATTGCGCGGTCATGCATTGCTGTACCCAAACGAAATTTGCGTCTTCCCACAAATAGAGCTTTCTTTTGATGGTATTTGATCACCTCTGCCGTTTTTATTTTTTGCGCTATAAATGGAAAAAGACCGAAAATTTTGAAAAAAAATGATATTTTCTACTTTTTGTTATAAAAAAAATCCAATAAACTCAATTTTAGTCATACATTTAGGCCAAAATGTATTCGGCCACATGTCTTTGGTAAAAAAAAAATGTCAATAAGCGTATATTTATTGGTTTGCGCAAAAGTTATAGCGTCTACAAACTAGGGTACATTTTCTGGAATTTACACAGCTTTTAGTTTATGACTGCCTATGTCATTTCTTAAGGTGCTAAAATGGCAGGGCAGTACAAAACCCCACAAATGACCCCATTTTGGAAAGTAGACACCCCAAGGAAAGTGCTGAGAGGCATGTTGAGCCCATTGAATATTTTTTTTTTGTCCCAAGTGATTGAATAATGACAAAAAAAAAATATTTACAAAAAGTTGTCACTAAATGATATATTGCTCACACAGGCCATGGGCATATGTGGAATTGAACCCCAAAATACATTTAGCTGCTTCTACTGAGTATGGGGATACCACATGTTTAGGACTTTTTGGGAGCCTAGCCGCGTACGGGGCCCCGAAAACCAAGCACCACTTTCAGGATTTCTAAGGGCATACATTTTTGATTTCACTCCTTACTACCTATCACAGTTTTGAAGGCCATAAAATGCCAAGATAGCACAAAACCCCCCCAAATGACCCCATTTTGGAAAGTAGACACCCCATGCTATTTGCTGAGAGGCATGTTGAGTCCATGGAATATTTTATATTTTAACACAAGTTGCGGGAAAGTGACAATTTTTTTTTTTTTGCACAAAGTTGTCACTAATTGATATATTGCTCAAACATGCCATGGGAATATGTGAAATTACACCCCAAAATATATTCTGCTGCTTCTCCTGAGTACGGGGATACCACATGTGTGGGACTTTTTGGGAGCCTAGCTTCATACGGGGCCCCGAAATCCAATCACCGCCTTCAGGATTTCTAAGGGCATAAATTTTTGATTTCACTCCTCACTACCTATCACAGTTTCGAAGGCCATAAAATGCCAAGATAGCACAAAACCCCCAAAATGACCCCATTTTGGAGAGTATATACCCCAAGCTATTTGCTGAGAGGCATGGTGAGTATTTTGCAGCTCTCATTTGTTTTTGAAAATGAAGAAAGAGAAGAAAAATGTTTTTTTTTCTTTTTTCAATTTTCAAAAGTTTGTGACAAAAAGTGAGGTCTGCAAAATACTCACTATACCTCTCAGCAAATAGCTTGGGGTGTCTATTTTCCAAAATGGGGTCATTTGGGGGGGGGGTTGTGCCATCTGGGCATTCCATGGCCCCCAAAACTGTGATAGGCAGTGAAGAGTGAAATCAAAAATTTACGCCCTTAGAAAGCCTGAAGGCAGTGCTTGGTTTTCGGGGTCCCGTACGCGGCTAGGCTCCCAAAAAGTCTCACACATGTGGTATCCCCGTACTCAGGAGAAGCAACAGAATTTATTTTGGGGTGTAATTTCACATATCCCCATGGCATGTTTGAGCAATATATAATTGACAACTTTGTGCATAAAAAAAAAAAAAATTGTCTTTTTCCCGCAACTTGTGTCACAATATAAAATATTCCATGGACTCGACATGCCTCTTAGCAAATAGCTTGGGGTGTCTACTTTACAAAATGGGGTCATTTGGGGGCATTTTGAACTGTCCTGGCATTTTATGCACAACATTTAGAAGCTTATGTCACACGTCACCCACTCTTCTAACCACTGGAAGACAAAGCCCTTTCTGACACTTTTTGTTTACATGAAAAAATTATTTTTTTTGCAAGAAAATTACTTTGAACCCCCAAACATTATATATTTTTTTAAAGCAAATGCACTACAGATTAAAATGGTGGGTGTTTCATTTTTTTTTTTCACACAGTAATTGCGCAGAGATTTTTCAAACGCATTTTTTGGGGAAAAAACACACTTTTTAAAATTTTAATGCACTAAAACACACTATATTGCCCAAATGTTTGATGAAATAAAAAAGATGATCTTAGGCCGAGTACATGGATACCAAACATGACATGCTTTAAAATTGCGCACAAACGTGCAGTGGTGACAAACTAAATACATTTTTAAAAGCCTTTAAAAGCCTTTACAGATTACCACTTTAGATTTACAGAGGAGGGCTACTGCTAAAATTACTGCCCTCTATCTGACCTTCTCGGTGATACCTCACATGCATGGTGCAATTGCTGTTTACATTTGACGCCAGACCGACGCTTGCGTTCGCCTTTGCGCGAAAGCAGGGGGGGCAGGGGTGCTTTTTTTTTTTTTTTTAATTATTTTTTTGATTTTTTATCTTATTTTTAAACTGTTCCTTTCATTTTTATGTTTTTTAATCATTTTTATTGTTATCTCAGGGAATGTAAATATCCCCTATGATAGCAATAGGTAGTGACAGGTACTCTTTTTTAAAAAAAATGGGGTCTATTAGACCCTAGATCTCTCCTCTGCCCTCAAAGCATCTGACCACACCAAGATCGGTGTGATAAAATGCTTTCCCAAGTTCCCAATGGCGCTGTTTACATCCGGCGAAATCTAAGTCATGAAATGCTCGTAGCTTCCGGTTTCTTAGGCCATAGAGATGTTTGGAGCCATTCTGGTCTCTGATCAGCTCTATGGTCAGCTGGCTGAATCACCGGCTGCATTTTCAGGTTCCCTGTTGGGACAGGAGAGCCAGAGAAAAACATGGAAGACGGTGGGGGGGGGGGCATTCCCTCCCACTGCTTGTAAAAGCAGTCTAGAGGCTAATTAGCCACTAGGATTGCTTTTACATGAAAGCCGACCGCTGGCTGAAAAGAATGATACCAAGATGATACCTAAACCCGCCGGCATCATTCTGGTATAACCGCTCAAAGTCCAGCAACATACCAGTACGTTGCTGGTCCTTGTTGGGCATATATTGTAAACTTTTTTTTCATGCAGCCTGTGGGCTGAACGAAAAAAAGATATTGATCGGTGGGTATGCCCACCATTAGTATACCTCCCTTCATCCACCCACTTCTAATGATGGGCATACATGCACCATTTATATATGCCGAAGCATGGGGGCATCCTCCCGCAAAAGGCAGGAGTAAATCGCTCCTCCACCCACTGCTGCCCCCACGCTTCGGCATATATGCTGAAGTATGCAACTGTGGTGGTGAAATCACCTCCGACAGCGCTGGAGTCACGGCTTTATATATCGTGGGAGCAAACGCTGTTGTTGTCAAGATAAATAAATCCGCGCTGCAACTGAATGGCGTACCTGCTAAGCAAATGATGGTTAACAATAAAACAAAGTAACATTACAGTATAACAGGTCGGATTTTCCGATGGAAAATGTCCGATTGGAGCGTGTTGTCGGAAATTCCGACCGTGTGTGGGCTCCATCTGACATTTTCCATCGGATTTTCCGACACACAAAGTTTGAGAGCAGGATATAAAATTTTCCGACAATAAAATCCGTTGTCGGAAATTCCGATCGTGTGTACACAAATCCGACGGACAAAGTGCCATGCATGCTCAGAATAAATAAAGAGATGAAAGCTATTGGCCACTGCCCCGTTTAGTCCCGACGTACGTGTTTTACGTCACCGCGTTCAGAATGATCGGATTTTCCGACAACTTTGTGTGACCGTGTGTATGCAAGACAAGTTTGAGCCAACATCCGTCAGAAAAAATCCTAGGATTTTGTTGTCGGAATGTTCGATCAAAGTCCGACCGTGTGTACGGGGCATAAGACTTACCATACCTGCAAAGCAAATACAAAAAAAACATAGTAAAAAATAAAACATTTAACGCAACCTGTGCCTAAAATATATATATGCCGAAGCATGGGGGCATCCTCCCGCAAAAGGCAGGAGTAAATCGCTCCTCCACCCACTGCTGCCCCCACGCTTCGGCATATATGCTGAAGTATGTAACTGTAGTGGTGAAATCACCTCCGACAGCGCTGGAGTCACGGCTTTATATATCGTGGGAGAAAACACTGTTGCTGTCAAGATAAATAAATCCGCTTTGCAGCTGAATGGCGTACCTGTAAACAATAAAATGGTTACCAACAAAACACAGTAAGCAGTAAAGTATAAAAAAATTGCATATCTGAAAAGCAAACATGGTAAAACATAATAACAATAAAACATTGCAGAATAGAATACAGTAAAAAAGAGCAGAACAATAGAGAGAGAATAGAGAGAGAGAGAAAACAATAAAACAACAACTATTTTTGTTTTTTTTATTTTATTTTTTTTTTGTGTTTTTATTTTATTTTTATTTTTTTTACACTTTTTTTTAGTAACTTTTAACTTTTGTAACTGGTACCAGGTTTGGGTCTCTCAAAATGCGATGGCATCTTGGGAGACCCTGTGAAAGTGTGTCCTAGTCTGTGCAGTGCTGTACCCTACGCAATAAACTAGTGAATGGTAGCGTTCAAAACATTCACCCATGCAAAGACCAGGATTGCCAGGACAGGAGGGACAATAACACCGGGTCTCACGCCTAAATCCACGCTTGCTGTAGACACAACATCTTTTTTGGGGGGCTCTACTCGGGAGGGCATAAGGAAAATGCCTCTCATGCAGCCGGCTTACTGCATTTGGTTGGGGATGGTGAGGTGGAGCACCGTCTGGATACAGAAGGGCTCTGACGATCTCTTCCTGGAATTTAAGGAAGGATCCAGTCTGTCCTGAAGCTCTGTATAGCACATAAGCATTCAGCAAAGCCAATTGAAATAAATAAACAGACACTTTTTTGTACCAGTGTCTGGCCTTACGGGCAACTAGGTACGGCGCCAACAACTGGTCGTTGAGGTCCACCCCTCCCATATTTTGGTTATATTCGTGGACACAGAGGGGTTTCTCCACAACACCAGTCGCCGTAGTAATTTGTGTCGTCGTGTCTGCATGAAGGGAGGTGAGAACGAAAACATTCTTCTTATCCCTCCACTTCATACGAGCAAGTTATTACACTTCAAGCAGGGTCTCTCCCCCAGCCTAAGACGGGAATCTACAAGCCGCTGGGGAAAGCCCCGGCGATTAGGTCGCACGGTGCCACATGCTCCAATCTGCTGATCAAACAAGTGACTAAAAAGTGGCACGCTCGTGTAATAATTGTCCACGTACAAGTGGTACCCCTTTCCGAATAAGGGTGACACCAAGTCCCACACTATCTTGCCAGCGCTTCCTATGTAGTCAGGGCAGTTTGTCGGCTCTGCGTGACTATCTTTGCCCTCGTAAACCATAAATCTACATGTATAGCCTGTGGTCCTGTCACAGAGCTTATACATCTTGACCCCGTATCTGGCACGCTTGCTGGGAAGGTACTGTTTGAATGAGAAGCGGCCAAAAAATTTAATCAGGGACTCATCAACGCAGACAACTTGATAGGGAGTAAACAAGTCTGCAAAACGTTAGTTGAACTGGTTCACGAGGGGCCGAATTTTGTAGAGCCGATCGTATCCAGGGTCTCCATGAGGACGACAGAGTTCATTGTTATTGAAGTGCATGAACCGCAAAATCTGCTCGTATCGTGCCCTGGCCATGGAAGCAGAGAACAGGGAAGAGAAGCAGAGGCATATGGTAAACTGGGTCAGTGGACCAATATGACCGCAACTTACCCTTTTTATTTATGCCCATGTTGAGGAAAACGCCCAGAAAGATCTTAAATTCGGAGACCGTAATTGGTCTCCAATCTCTGGCAAGGGAGGACTGGGGATTAGCGGCGATGTGTTGACCAGCGTATAAAATGCTTTGGTCCACAATAGATCTATAGAGATCTTCGGTGAAAAACAGCGAATAAAAATCCAGTGGCGTAAAATCAACTGTTTCCACCTGAATTCCGGGTTGGCCAGTGAATGGGGGAAGTACGGGTGCTGCAGAAGTGGTGGGTTCCCAATTCGGATTGGTGAATGCAGCAGGAAGGACACTATGGGCACGACGGGCCTGTTTTTGTCTTCTTGGTGGCAGCGGGACACTACTTGTGCTTGCCACCTCGCCAGCTTGAACTGCACTTATGGGACTCGCCACGTCACCAAGTGTTACTGCAGTGCTGGATGTACGACCAGGGTGTACTAGGCCACTGGTGCTTGCCAGTTCACCAGAAGGAATAGCGGCACTAGTACTTCTCTGCTCCATACGAGAGCCCTGTGGTTCTTGCACTCCAAGGACAGAAGAAGAAGATTGGGGTCTGGTACGCCTGACCTTGGCAGGGACCACAACTCCGTCGACAGAGCTATCTGTCATGGAGCCGCTGTCCTCTACAGGATCGTATTCTGAGCCTGAATCTGACAGATGAGTGACTTCCTCTTCACTATCTGTCATGCTCAGAAACATGTAGGCCTCTTCACTAGTGTACCTTCAATTTGCCATTTTGGGCTTTAAATTTAGGGGTACACTAGTGAGACTCACAGGCAAAAAAGCTCCTGACTGTCAGCGACTGTATCAAAACGCTACCAAAAAACTGTTAGCGATCGCAGGGATCAGGCCTGACTCTGCGAACGCTGCAGTTATGTGTGCTTAGTGTTTTGTAAGTGTCAGTGATCGATTGATACTGCACTTGGGTGGGCTGGGCAGGGCTGGGCCGAGGGACAAAACGCAGGTGCTAGCAGGTATCTGGGCTGATCCCGCTAACACTGTGTTTATGGGAACCCTAAACTGCTGGGGACGCTAGTATAGATCTGATCGGATCAGATATCGATCCGCTCAGATACTATAGCACTAAGGGAGGTGTATGCTGCGTGCGTGGGTTTTAGCGGTACTGGGGCTAACCTGCTGCTGCCTGGGGCGACGCAGACCTTATCTGACCCTAAAAACTTAACTTATATCACCGCCGGGCAATCAGGGGGTTAAACATTTATAAGGTAGTAAACGGCGGGTGCCCTAAAACTATAAAAAACAAACTAACTAACCAGCGTCACCCGTAACACTTATACGGTGATCGCTGGTAAAAGGGTTAACTAGGGGGCAATTAGGGGGTTAAAACCTTTATTAGGTAGTATATGGGGGTCCCTGTCGCTATAAAACACTGACAGCGAACCTATATACTTACCTCCCTAACTAGCGTCACCTGTGTCACTAACACAGCGATCAGAAAAATGATCGCTTAGCGACACTGGCGACGGGGGAGAATCAAAGGGTTAACCTTTATTAGGGGGGTTAGGGGGGTACCCTGGACCTAAAGGGGGGTACCCTAGACCTAAAGGGGGCTAACCTAACTGCCCTAACACTTATAACTGTCACAAACTGACACCAATGCAAAAAAAAAACTGTTATTGGTGTCAGTGTGACAGGGGGTACAGGGGGGTGATCGGGGGGTGATCGAGGTGTGATCGGGGGTGAAAAGTGTGCCTGGCGTGTTCTACCGGAAGTGTAGTGTTGGTGCAACTTACTTGGATGTCTTCTCTCCTCGGCGCCAAATCGAAAAGACCGGCTCGAGGAGGGATGACATCACTTCCTCTCCCTCTGTTTACATTACAGAGGGAAAGGAAGCGTTTTAATTCGCCGGTAGCGATCGGGAGGGGGTGGCCACGAATGGATGGCCTCCCCCTCACCTCTCATCGCCCGGGAAGAAATGGCGACCACCTCAGACCCCCCACCCGCAGAAGGCAGATCACGTATATGTACGTGATTCTGCCTGTCCGTGCCACCTTGCCGACGTACATCGGCGTGAGGCGGTCGTCAAGTGGTTAAAGGAAAAATACTAAGCAAATACACTCACCGGCCACTTTATTAGGTACACCTTGCTACCCTGTTTCCCCCAAAATAAGACCTAGTGTGATTGTCTGTGATGGCTGCAATATAAGCCCTACCCTCCAAATAAGCCCTACCCTGTTTCCCCAAAAATAAGCCCTACCCTGAAAATAAGACCTACAAGGACTTTAACTAGGGCTTATTTGGGGGGTAGGGCTTATATTGCAGCCATCACTGACACTCACACTAGGTCTTATTTTCGGGGAAACAGGGTAGTACCGAGTTGGACCCTCTTTTGTCTTCAGAACTGCCTTAATTCTTTGTGGCATAGATTCAACAAGTAAAAATACATATAAATCAACATTTGCCATGCTAAATAAATAAATGGTGATATGTAAAATAAAATAAAGTGACAATTATCAGTCCATTGGATTTCCATATAAGTCGATACAGAAATAAAGTGATATAATGTTGCAACACGTGTCCAAGGATAGTGAGCGACCATACACCCCAGTGCGCCTTCCACCATATACAGTAAAACCGTGGATTGAGAGTAACTTGGTTTGAGAACATTTTGTAGGACAAGCAACATTTTTGAATACATTTTGACTTGATATAGAAGCAATGTCTTTATATACAAGTAGCATCATATCACAACTGAGTATAAAAGAGAAGAGAGGCACCTCTAAGTGTAGCAATATGATTACATTTAACTGCTTCCCGACCAGCCGCCGCAGCTTTACTGCGGCAGAATGGCACGGGCAGGCGAATTGTCATTATGTTACAGGGATTCGATCCTGAACCAATCAATCCCCAGGCCTAGGCCAATGAAATCTGGCCTGGACCTGGTGATGCTCCTGGCGAATGACATCCTTCCCCTGTATGTGAAAGTGTAAACACAGCAGAGGAAGTGATGTCATCTCTCCTCATGTCGGTCTTTTCCGTTCCAGACCGAGGAGAGAGAACATCTCACAGTAAGTGCATCAACACTACACTGACACAAGTTCACGTAGGTACACTTGTCACCCCCCGATTACCCCCTAAGTTAACACTTTCACCCCCTGTCACTGTGTCACCCAGTGCAGTGTTCAGATTTTTTTTGATCACTGTACTGGTGTCTTTAGTGACACTAATCGGTGTTAGGGTAATTAGTGGTAGGCCCAGATAGGTCTAGGGATCCCCCCTTACCCCCCCTAATAAAGGTTTAAACCTTTGATCACCCCTTGTCACCAGTGATCACTGTATAAGTGTCATGGGTGACGCAGGTTAGCTAGATTTTTTTTATAGCGTCAGGGTACCCGTCGTATATTACCTAAATAAGGTATAACCCTCTGATCACCCAGCAAGTGATATCAGTTAGGTTTTAGCTTCAGTCAGGAACTGCGCTGCCCCAAGCAGCGTCAGATTAGTGCTAGTAGCGCTAACACTCACGCACGCACCATACACCTCCCTTAGGAGTATAGTGTCTGAACAGATCAATATCTGTTCTGATCAGAACTATATTAGTGTCCCCAGCAGTTTAGGGTTCCCAAAAATGCAGTGTTAGTGGGATCAGCCCAGATACCTGCTAGCACCTGCGTTTAGCCCCTCTGCCCAGCCCAGCCCAGCCAAACAAAATGCAGTATCAATCGATCACTGTCACTTACAAAAACACAACTCACCTAACTGCAGCGTTCGCAGAGTCAGGTGATCCCTGCGATCGCTAACAGTTTTTTTGGTAGCTTTTGAATCAGTCGCTGACAGTCAGGTGCTTTTTTTCTTGTGAATCTCACTACTGTACCAGTAACTTTAGAGACCAAAATGTCAAATCGAAGGTGCAGTGAAGAGGCCTACACGTTTCTGAGCATGACAGATAGTGAAGAGGAAGTCACTCATCTGTCAGATTCAGGCTCAGAATACGAACCTGTAGACAGCAGCGGCACCCTGACAGATAGTTCTGACGGCGGAGTTGTGGTCCCTGCCAAGGTCAGGCGTACCAAACCCCATTCTTCTGCTGTCGTTGAGGTGCAAGAACCGCAGGGCTCTCGTATGGAGCAGTACTAGTGCCGCTCATCCTTCTGGTGAACTGGCAAGCATCAGTGGCCTAGTACATCCTGGTCGTACATCCAGCACTGCAGTATTACGTGGTGACGTGGCGAGTCCCATAAGTGCAGTTCAAGCTGGCGAGGTGGCTAGCACAAGTAGTGTTCCGCTGCCACCAAGAAGAAGACAAAGACAGGCCCGTCGAGCCCATAGTGCCCTTCCTGCTGCATTCGCCAATCCTAATTGGGAGCCCACCACTTCTGCAGCACCCGTACTTCCTCCATTCACTGGCCAACCCGGAATTCAGGTAGAAACAGTTGATTTTACGTCACTTTATTTTTATTCACTGTTTTTCACAGAAGATCTCTATAGATCTATTGTGGACTAAAGCCATGGCTTTTTTTCTCAGAGAATAGGTGCAGGATCTCCCCCCTTCTGAGGTACCCTTCGTCTCTGCCCCCTACCCACCTCTGAGCATTGTCTCTTGGCTCCACCCCCTACCCATCTCCCAGTACCGCCCCATTTAGAGAATACAGAACCAAGTCTCATTTTGTGCTACTAAGTAATTTGTATGGAATTTGATAGACCCCACCCCAGCAATAATAGACTCCCCTAGCATGAAAAGATCCCACCACAGCAACAATAGATCCACCACACAACAACAGACCTCCTACCAGCAAAATACCACCCTAGCAACAATAGACCCTCAGCAGTAACAGATCTTCCAGCAGCCATCTTCAATAAACCCTCCAGCAGCCAGCAACAATAGACCTCTCCCTCAACAGTAGATCCCCCCAACAACATAAGACCCCCCCAGCCAACAACAATAGACCCCCACAAAAAAATAGATCCCCACCAGCAACAATAGATCCTCAGCAGCCAGCATCAATATACCCTCCAGAACACCTTGCCATAAAATACATTCAGTGTTGGAGGTGCCGGAACTGCGTTCCCCCACGTTCCTGCTGAAAAAAAGCCCTGACTAAAGCAATTTTTATGCTGGTCGATTCATCACCGATAATCCCCAGCTGACCAGAGAATGGAAAGCAATTACGGTTTCCAAATTTAAAACCTTCCTGGGCCTATCCCTCCTCATGGGCATAACTAAAAAGAGTGAGTTGTGGTCATATTGGTCCACTGATCCAATTTACCATATGCCCGTGTTCTCTACCTCCATGACCAGGGCACGATATGAGCAGATCTTGCGGTTCATGCACTTCAATGACAGTGAACTCTGTCATCCTCGGGGTGACCCTGAATTTGGTCGACCCTACAAAATTCAGTCCCTCGTAAACCACTTCAACCAACAGTTTGCAGCCTTGTTTACTCCCCATCAAGTTGTCTGCATTGATGAGTCACTGATTAAGTTTTCTGGCCGCTTGTCTTTCAAGCAGTATCTTCCCAGCAAGCGTGCCAGATATGCGGTCAAGAATTATAAGCTCTGTGACAGGGCCACAGGCTATACATGTAGTTTTATGGTTTATGAGGGAAGAGATAGTTAAGTTTTGCCGGAGAACTGTCCAGACTACATAGGGAGCGCTGGTAAAATTGTGTGGGACTTGGTGTCACCCTTATTTGGAAAAGGGGTGACATTTGTATGTGGACAATTATTACACAAGCGTGCCACTTTTTAGTCACTTGTTTGATCACCAAATTGGCGCATGTGGCACCGTGCGATCTAATCGCTGGTGCTTACCCCAGTGGTGTGTAGATTCTTAGGCTGGGGGAGAGAGCCTGCTGGAGATGTAACAATTTGCTTGCTGTGAAGTGGAGGGATAATAAGAATGTTTTCGTTCTGTCCTCGTCTCACGCAGACACGACGGTCCAAATTCAAAGGGCGACTGGCGTTTTGAAGAAACCCCTCTGTGTCCACGAATATAACCTTAATGTGGGAGGGGTGGACTTCAACGACCAGTTGTTGGCGCCGTAACTATTTGCCCATAAGGCAAGACGCTGGTACAAAAAAGTGTCTGTATACTTATTTCAATTAGCTCTTCTGAATGCTTATGTGCTATACAGAGCTTCAGGACGAACTGGATCCTTCTTTAAATTCCAGGAAGAGATCATCACAGCCCTTCTGTTTCCAGACGGTGCTGTGGCCCAACTTCCCAGGCTCAAACTAGAAAACTAAAGCAGACATATGTGATGTAGACTAGTGATATGGAAATTGAATCACTAAGTGATGTGAAAACTGGTCAAATAAACATCACTAATCATAAATAACAATGATCAATTAAACAAATAAATCAATAAAGTTCATAATAGAATATTGTGAATCTTATAATCACAAGTGAAGTATATTAGCATGCGAAATTAAATAAATTAAATCAATAGCGGCCACAATTGGATATGGTGAATCAGATAATCACAAATAAAGTAAATTAGCATGCATAAATAAAGAATAATAGTGAATATAAAGTCCCAATGAACTTGCAAAAGAAAAAAAAAAAGAAGAAGCTTCAACAAGTGGCACAGTGATGAGAGAAAAAGTCCCTTAATCCAATGGTACCGGAACACCCAAGGTGAAAATAGATTGGCTCCTTACCAGCTGTACAGACCAAATAATTGGTCTCACCAAGCCTCGGGAATTAGGTCTCCCAAAACCATATGCCAAGGCTGTGGTATCTGTAATGCCTGAGGGGGTAGATAGGACCAAGACTGCTCCACTGTGGTTGTCGATGTCACTCAAAAATATAAACCAGAAAGGACTCCCATAGTGCAGTATGTTAATGTATTAAATGAGTTAAATAAAGTAATGCACTTACAGAAAGGCCGCTGTATACAGGCGCACACATATCAGAGCAGTGGCTTCCCTCGAGGTTTCCTTCGTACACTACCGCTGTTAGGATATCTCCTCCGAGGAGGAAAGCTTGATGACGTCAGAAAAGGCAGGCTCCTCCCTACGCGTTTTGTCACAATCTGGGGATTGGCTGCTCATCGTTTTTCTTTTGCAAGTTCATTGGGACTTTATATTCACTATTATTCTTATTATTTATGCATGCTAATTTACTTTATTTGTGATTATCCTATTCACCATATCCAATTGTTGTCTCTATTAATTTAATTTATTTAATTTCGCATGCTAATATATTTCACTTGTGATTTTGTGCTATCTGGGCATTTCCTGGCCTCCAAAACTGTGATAGGCAGCGAGGAGTGAAATCAAAAATTTAAGCCCTTAGAAAGCCTAAAGGTATCCCCGTACTCAGGAGAAGCAGCAGAATGTATTTTATATATTTTTGAGGTGTAATTTCACATATAACCATGGCATGTTTGAGCAATCTATCATTTAGTGACAACTTTGTGCAAAAAGAAAAAAAAAAATTGTAATCCTGCAACCTGTGGCAAAATATAAAATTTTTCATGGACTCAACATGCCTATCATCAAATAGCTTGGGGTGTCTACTTTCCAAAATGGGATCATTTGGGGGGGTTGTGCCATCTGGGCATTTTATGGCCTTCAAAACTGTGATAGGTACCGAGGAGTAAATTAAAAAATGTACGCCCTTAGAAATCCTGAAGGTGGTGATTGGTTTTTGGGGCCCCGTACCCGGCTAGGCTCCCAAAAAGTCTCACACATGAGGTATCCCCATACTCAAGAGAAGCAGCAGAATGTATTTTGGGGTGTAATTCCACATATAACCATGGAACGTGTGAGCAATATATCATTTAGTGACAACTTTGTGCAATTTTTTTTTTTTTTTGTCATTTTTCAATCCCTTGTGACAAAAAAATAAAATATTCAATGGGCTCAACATGCCTCTCAGCAATTTCCTTGGGGTGTCTACTTTCCAAAATGAAGTCATTTGGGGGGGAGGTTTGTACTGCCCTGCCTTTTTAGCACCTCAAGAAATGAGATAGGCAGTCATAAACTAAAAGCTGTGTAAATTCCAGAAAATGTACCCTAGTTTGTAGACGCAAACCAATAAATATTCGCTTATTGACATTTTTTTACCAAAGACATGTGACTGAATACATTTTGGCCTAAATGTATGACTAAAATTGAGTTTATTGGATTTTTTTTTATAACAAAAAGTAGAAAATATACATTATTTTCAAAATTTTCAGTCTTTTCCCGTTTATATCACAAAAAATAAAAATCGCAAAGGCAATCAAATACCATCAAAAGAAAGCTCTATTTGTGGGGAAAAAAGGACGCAAATTTTGTTTGGGTACAACATTGAATGACCGCGCAATTACCAGTTAAAGCAGCGCAGTGCCAAATTGTAAAAAGTGTTCCGGTCATTGAGCAGCCAAATCCTCCGGGGCTGAAGTAATTAACGAAGGTACAGCATTTAGCAACTCACATGGCTGATGAATAAAACAGGCACATCTAAGTATGCAGGCATCCAGGTAAAGTTGTCCACATAGAACGTCCTCCGCACAGCCATCGACGCCATCCCTTCCAAGCTGCGCTCCACAAGCGATTCAGATCGCTTTACTGCATGGTAGACTTCCCGGTCATGATTGCAGACTGACAGTGTTGAAAGCCAGAAGTGCTGAGGATGGTCTATGTGGATAGCTTTCCCCTGGATGTCTGCGTACTTAGATGTGCCTGTTTTAATCATCAACCATGTGAGTTGTTAAATGTTGTACCTTCATTAAATGTAACCATATTGCTACATTTAGAGGCGCCTCTCTTCTCTTTTATACTCTGTAGCTCCTGCTGGATTTTGCTTCTAATCCCCTTGTGGATGGACATGTTGTTGGACACAACCTATCACATGCTATAATCTTTTTATATAGACTATAAACTGAAGGATTTATGAATAAATGGTTGTGGAACGAATCATCTTAGATTCCATTATTTCTTATGGGGAAATTCGCTTTGAGATAAGAGTGCTTTGGATTACAAGCATGTTTCCGGAATGAATTATGCTCGCAATCCAAGGTTTTACTGTAGATACAAGATGTGCCTTTACCAGATAGCTAGACTCCACTTTATACACCAAATTGATTGGCAATTTGTGTTACCAAGCAATTGAACAGGTGTACCTAATAAAGAGACCAGTGAGTGTAATTGCAATGAATGCCAGAATTTTCACATAAAAGCATTCTGAACACCAGACTCTAGGAAAATGTAAAAATCCATGTAAGCAGGTGTTTACAGGGTGTCTGTGAGTATTTTAGCCCTGTCTGCACTCTGGGCCACAGTGTTAACTGCATTGTTGGTTGTGTATATAGTGGGTTACAGGCTGCAAAGGTTGGGATGGAGTTAACTATAAGGGTCCTTTCACACGGGCGGTCAGTTCGGCGGACTCCGCTTGCTCAGTGGGGGATCGATCCGCTGATCCCGGCTGAGCAGGCAGATGACAGGTCCGTCTCTGCAGTCTCAGCTGCACTAAAGATGAATGGACAGGAGACAGAGGCTCCTCTCCATTCGTAAACTGAGACAGCGTAAACATAGTTTACTATGCTCAGTTATGAATGGACAGTCAGTGATCACTGACTCTGCATTCGGAACAGGAAGGAGCCGGTAAATGACAGATTAAACGTCTCCTTCCTCCACTCTCCATCCAGACAGATCTGGGGCAGGGGGAACCGGAGGAGGACGTGGAGGGGGAGCGGAGAAGGAGCAGAGGAGGACATGGAGGGGGAGTGGAGGAGGACACGGAGGGGGGGGGGTGGAGGAGGACATGGAGGAGGACAGAGGGGGACTGGAGGAGGACATGGGGGGACCTTAGGAGCACGGAGGAGGACACGGGACAGTCACAGACGATCATCGGTGCGGCGGTGGGGGCACTGATCTCCCTGTATAGATTTCAATAAAGCAGCTGAAAGCTGCGGGAGGGAGAGGAGGAGAAGCGTCTGTCAGCTACTTTATTGCAATCTATACAGGGAGATCGGGCTTGTAACAGCCCCCACCACTGCACCGATCACCCCTGACTGCCCAGGTATCGGATTAGGCATTGAAACATTTGCACGAGTACAAGTACTCATGCAAATGCTCGGTATCGGCACCAGTACCGGTAATAGTATCAGTGCAGCCATGGTTTAAAGAGAATGCTTATCCTTGGGGATTTTTATATACACACTGTAACGGATCCCTGTCGTACTCCACTTGAATGCTTCCGTCAGTACGCAGCCTCCTCCAGTCTGAACATCAGATATCAGATATTACAGCCCATATATTGCAATATATAGTGCTTGCAGGGACATGCAGTCAGGGGAGGCAGGTAAGGCAGAGCCATGAACATCATTTTTTTTTTTTTTAACTATCGAGCTTTGAGGGTCGTAGTTCGGTGACCTGGGGTCACAGAGAGTAGATAGCCGAAGTCCTACCCCACCACTGGTCAAAATTTGGGGCTCCTCGGACCTATGGTTCCAGAGATACGGGGCTCCTTGCGTAGCCTGTCAGAAGCTACATACAGCATGGCCAGTTTAAATACAAGCTGGCACACTCTGTTTGCAGCAGACTGAGAGGATGAGCTCACAGTGCCTCTCACTTCTTGTCAGAGGCTCTGATCTCAATGGACAGTTTGGAGTCTTGGACCAATGGTAAAGCACCATTAGAACAAGCTGTCCAATAGGCTCTCCTCTCTCTGCAGTGTCATAGAAGGGGGCATGTGTCTAATAGACACATGCTCCCTTCCAGCCCAGCCCTCTAACACACAGCTGAGTGAACAGCGAATGCACAGCATTGCGCACGCTGTTCACCTTTTTTGGGCGTCTATTAGAGCCTATGGCTCTAATTAGGTGCTTCCAAAAAACACCCCGGCCGCTGTAATTCAGGTGCCCAGCGCCCGAAAAGGGGCCAGACACCTGAGTAGGGGGTGTCAGCGGCGACCATAGATAGATTCATGCAATGCATGAATCTGTCTATGGTGATAGAGGAGAGAGGGGGCGGCGCTCCTGCACCCTTTATGGAAGCACTGCCACTGCGCTGGTGTACCCAAATCCACTAATAATCAACTTCAATATGTCCAAACTTCTGCAGCCAGAATCCTGACTAGGTCTGGTACAAGTGACCATATTACCCCTATCCTTGCACTGGCCAACTGTCAGGTTTCAGCTAGATCCTATTGCTCGCGTATAAGGTTCTTTGTGGCCTGGCACCCTATTATCTGTCTGAACTTTTATCACTTACTCTCCCCCTTGTAACCTTCGCTCATCAAATTCTGGTCTTCTATGTTCCCCCTACTCACCTACACTCGATGGGGGACAGAGTCTTCTCCTGCTATGCTCCAAAACTCTGGACTTCACTACCAACGAACATCAGAGAGTCATTTTCTTTAAACTCATTTAAATCAAATCTTTCTTTAGACAAGCTTTCATATTATTGTCCCTTTTTTTCCTTTATGTTATCCTGTGTATTTCTTGTGTTTTCCTTGTAAAGCGCTGTGAGAAAAGACCTTTAACCACTTGCTTGCTGGTCACCTTTACTCCTTCCCTGCCCAGGCCAATTTTCAGCTTTCAGCGCTCTCACACTTCGAATGACAATTGCACGGTCATGCGATACTGTACCCAAATGACATTTTTATTATTTTTTACACACAAATAGAGATTTATTTTGGTGGCATTTAATCACCACTGGGTTTTTTATTTTTTTGCTAAACAAACAAAAAAAGATCAAAAACTTTGAAAAAAGGCAAAACGTTTTTGATATGTTGTTATAAAATATTACAAACAGGTAATTTTTCTCTTTCACTGATGGGCACTGATGAGGTGGCACTAATGAGCACTGATAGGATGCACTGATGAGCACTGATGAGGTGGCACTGTTGGGCGCTATGAGGCGGCACTGGTGGGCACTGATGAGGCTGCCTTGATGGGCACTGATAGGTGTCACTGATAGGCAGCACGAAGAGGTGGCACTGATAGGTGGCACTAATAGGCGGCACTGATAGGCGGCACTAATGGTTGGCACTGATAGGCGGCACTGATACGCAGCACTGATAGGCACTGGTAGGTGGCACTGATAAGTGACACTGATTAAGAGGCACTGATGGGCACTGATTGGCAGCACTGGGCACTGATTGGTGGCACTAATGGGCACTGATAGGTAGCACTGGAGGGCACTGATAGGTGGCACTGATTAGCAGAACTGGTGGGCAGTAAGGGGACTGATGTCCCTCTAGCAGAAGCCGGTGAACGTCTTTCTTCTTTTCTTCTTCTGACAGCGTGAGAAAAAAAAAGCCTATTACTGGCTTCTGTTTACTTCTGTAATCAGCTATGATTGGCTGATCACGTGGTAAAAGGTCCGCTGTGATTGGCCCTTTACCCCGATCTGTGTTCAGCCGAGTCCCAAGTACTCAGTGATCACAGAAAGGGAGGACGTCCATGTACCCCCTCCTGCTGAAGCCTTCTTTTGGCTATACCATGGGCACCAAGTAGTTAAAGGCGCTATACAAAATAAAGTTTTTTTATTATTATGATGCTGGACTGTGTGTCCAAGATGTTAAGTAAAGTTTTATTAACTGTTCATTGCCTGGTCTGACGTCATTGCAAAGGGGTGCATGGTGGTATATGGCATAGAACAAATAACTGTCCCTGTCACATACATGCTGGGTAAATAGAAGGACATTTAGTTACTAAAGGCAACAAATACAAGGGAATTAGATGGCAGCCAGACAGCAGGAGGATAGTACCATTTGGGGTGACAGGTTCTCTGTATAACGAGGAGATAAGGTTGCTATTTCCCTCCCTAGCGGTTGCTGTCCCAGTAACCAGGACCGAACCCGAGACTTCAGGGACCTAGGAAGAGTTAATGGAGTAAGACCTGTACAGAGGAGGTTCGTGTTGTGTGTGGTGAAACCTGTACTCTATCACTGGGAGTGAGGTGATAGGCAGGTGGAACGGGACACAAGCTCAACAGTGTTCCCTTCTAAATGCTACATTCTAAAAGACAAGATGTGCAGTACCAAGGGACGGAGTGCTTCACAGCACAGAGCCTCAGATTATGGTAAAGCAGCACCAGGGGTACAGTTCACGTCTAAGTACGGGGTGCAGCTTTAATGTCAAGTTCACATGAGCATGCCCCACCTGGTCCCATGCATTGGTGAGTGCGTACCCCAAAGAGAGAGGAGGCCCCGTGTGCCAGGCAAGTAGGCCACACCCACAACCACCTTGGCAGTGGCCCCACCCCCTGCAGTGGAAGGGTTAAATGCTCATTTAGTCTCGGGCAGAGGATTAAGGTGTAAATGCTTATCTTAAGCCATACATAAATCGAAAATCGACTGGTGCAGCAGGGACCTGCTGAATTTTGATCCATGTATGGGCTAGCTGGACGTACACAAATCAATCTGTTGTGTACAACCAGCCTGCCAGATATTTCCAGGACAATCAGTGCCGCTGGCCAGCAACACTGATCCTTGTATTCTGCCGGTGGGGAAGGACTCCCCCATCCGCACAGCAACAGGATTCCCCCATCCTCATGGTGTAACTGGGGTAATTGGGTAATTTTTTCAACTCACTGGTTAACCAAAAAAAATTAATCATATGTGGCCTCCCTTAGTCCTGGCTCCAGCAACCAGCAATGCGACTGTTCTCCCAAAGCTGCTATGTAAGCTGTAACCAGCTATGGTTGCACACCAGCCTCCTCAACTTACAATACAGGGTTAATGTCCATGTTTTGTACGTAATGACGCTGAAGTTTTGCCCACAGACCGGAGCTTCAGGTCGAGGAGGAGAGACCCGGAGCAAGAAATAGTAGAAGTGCACTGCCGAAAAATTTGTTTCCTATCATTTGTTTTTTGTTTATTTATTTTTTTTCGTTTTTCAGGTCGTTCGTTATGATCGCAATTCAGAAATTCAGAAATTCATGAATTCAAAAATGTGAAAATTCGAAAATAAGAAACAAAATCCCAAAATTTGAAAGAATAACTAACTAACGAATCATAACTAACTATTAAATTATAGGTATTGGAATTTCCTTTCAAATTTGGCTGTTAGTGAACGTAACGAACACGAATTTATCCGAAGTTACGAATTATCCGAAATAACGAATGCAGCATCGAAACAAATGGAATGGAACAAATTAATAATAAATAACAATAATATTAAAAAGTTTTAATATTGTTATTTATTGTTATTAACTTGGTACATACCATTCATTTAGATACGGCATTCGTTACATAGTTACATAGTAGTTACATAGTAGGTAAGGCTGAAAAAAGACACAAGTCCATCAAGTTCAACCTATGTGTGTGATTATATGTCAGTATTATATTGTTTATCCCTGAATGTTGTGGTTGTTCAGGTGCTTAACTAATAGTTTTTTGAAACTATCAATGCTCCCTGCTGAACCCACCGCCTGTGGAAAGGAATTCCATATCCTTGCCGCTCTTATGCCGCATACACACGATCGGACATTCCGACAACAGAATCCATGGATTTTTTCCGACGGATATTGGCTCAAACTTGTCTTGCATACACACGGTCACACAAATCTTGTCAGAATTTCCGAACGTCCAGAACGCGGTGACGTACAGCACGTATGAGAACTCGTGTTAGTAGAAGTTTGGTGAGAGACGCATTTCAGCCTCGTGCTTTTCAGATCATTACTGCTCTTCAGTTTGTGCTTGTGGTTTCGTATCTGGTTTTCAGTGCGTGTAGTCAGTTCGCATTTGTTTTTCAGTGCGTATTTTATAGTACGTATTTGATTTTGCAGTGCGTTCTTGTCCGCTCGTTTCTGGTTTTCAGCTCGCTCTTCTCAGGCCTTTCTGTTTTTCAGTGCATTCGTTCGTTCTGACTAGCCGACCGTTTGGAAGCCATATTGCGGTTACGTACTCGTCGTAGAGTTCGTGCTGTGCAAGCCATCACTCCCAAACAGAGGCTAGTCGCCACGTTGCGGTACTTGGCAACAGGGAGAAGTCTGCAGGACATCAAGTTCTCATGCTGGAATTTTTTTAAGTTCCTTTTTTGTCCTTCATGCATATTTGCCTTCACTAACCTCCCCAGCATGCTATCCTGGGCCCATACACACCTAGCCTAGTCACTTAACAATGTATTTTGTCAGCTCCATTGTAGTGCTTTACCCTAAACACCCCCTAAAATGTGTACAAATTTTATTTGTGTCCTTAAATTCATGCAGAGTGCCTGAGGCTTTTTTTGGAACTCATTTGGAACCCTCCCTCCCCCAACCGCTAAGTCAACCGATACCAATCCTCTATCTGTTGACTTTGCCCAACTCATATACACTATACCTACCTCTTTTGTGGTCATATTTATGGATTAATTCACCAAAGCATGTAGTCCAACGGCCTGCCTGAATACTTTCAAATGGTACTGTTTAAAGTTTTGTTCTCTTATTATCTTGATAGGTAATTGCAGAATGAAAAAATGTGCTTCAATTTGTACAGTGTGTATTCATATTTTTTTATTATGACACTTCTTACCTGTCCAGTGGGCTGCCAATAGTGTAAGTAAGGAGAGGCTGGCCAAAGTTAAACACATTATTTTTGCATTCAGCTCTCATGGAAGTGGAGAGAGTTACCTGTCCAAAACACCCCCCCTATAATTGTTACAATGGGCCATCAGAGAGGGTGAGGAATCTGATAAGTGTACTTTATATATTTGTCTTTAAATACTCCTTCAAATAAATGTTATACTGATGTTGGCCAAGAATGTGTTTAATCTGCTTGCAATGTTTATGTGCAAAATTACTATTTTTTTTTGTTTGACTCCACAGTTTTCTTCAATGCCACAGGAATGGCAGACTGTGGCATCCCAGTTTGCCCAGTGGTGGGACTTTCCCAACTGCGGAGGGAAAATAGATGGGAAATACGTCCACATCACACCATACTTTTATAATTACAAGGGGTTTAATAGTATAGTGTTGTTGGTGGTGGTGTTGGCCACTTACGAGTTACTGTATGTGGATGTGGGGAAAAATGGCTGGATGTCGGATAGTGGAGTCATCGCCCAGATGGAGTTTTACAGACGGCTCCAGAATGGCAGCTTGGGCTTGCCACCTCTGGAAGACAATGTGGCGGGACTCCCGCTTGTCTTCGTCTTGAATGAAGCTTTTGCGCTGGGGGACCATCTTCTGTGGCCATTTCCGATGAGGACCCTCACCCCGGACCAGAGGGTTTTTAATTACCGGCTGGCCAGAGCCACAAGAGTGGTTGAAAATGCCTTTGGAATAATGGCCAGCTGGTTCCACCTATTTCTGACAGCGATCCATATGGCAGAATATAAACTGAATCATATTGTCCTTGCCTGTTGCATTCTCCACAATTTCCTATGGGAAAATGCTATAAACTATGTGGCCTCAGTTGGGACTGAGGCCGGTGTTCCAAATGCAACTACCTTGACCGCACTTAAACCTGGCCGTCCTGGCTTGCACCCCAAAGCGCCCGCGAAGTTAGACAGAAGTATCTTGAGTACTTTGCGGGTAGGGGGGCCATTGATATGCCAGACAATGTGTGAAACTTTTCTCAAATAAATATTTTTGGTATAAACTGAACTCATATTTCATTTGATTTACTGCTTGTGTTTCTTTTAGTTGTCTCCTAGGTTCTCCAATGGCCTTTTTTTATGGCCAATTTCTTCAATAGTGCAAAAGTAATTTATTTGATACATGAGGTGACAATCTCTTCTTCTGCAAAATATTATGTTGTGGGTCTGCTACACACACACCTTGTTTTTGTTGTTAATGTATGTAATGCATTAACCACTTGAGCCCCGGACCATTATGCTGCCTAAGGACCAGAGGTCTTTTTCCAATTTGGCACTGCGTCGCTTTAACTGCTAATTGCGCGGTCATGCAATGCTGTACCCAAACGAAATTTGCGTCCTTTTCTTCCCACAAATAGAGCTTTCTTTTGATGGTATTTGATCACCTCTGCGGTTTTTATTTTTTGCGCTATAAACGGAAAAAGACCGAAAATTTTGAAAAAAAATGATATTTTCTACTTTTTGTTATAAAAAAAATCCAATAAACTAAATTTTAGTCATACATTTAGGCCAAAATGTATTCGGCCACATGTCTTTGGTAAAAAAAATGTCAATAAGCGTATATTTATTGGTTTGCGCAAAAGTTATAGCGTCTACAAACTAGGGTACATTTTCTGTAATTTACACAGCTTTTAGTTTATGACTGCCTATGTCATTTCTTGAGGTGCTAAAATGGCAGGACAGTACAAAACCCCCCCAAATGACCCCATTTTGGAAAGTAGACACCCCAAGGAAATTGCTGAGAGGCATGTTGAACCCATTGAATATTTATTTTTTTTGTCCCAAGTGATTGAAAAATGACAAAAAAAAAAAAAAAAATATTTACAAAAAGTTGTCACTAAATGATATATTGCTCACACAGGCCATGGGCCTATGTGGAATTGCACCCCAAAATACATTCAGCTGCTTCTCCTGAGTATGGGGATACCACATGTGTGGGACTTTTTGGGAGCCTAGCCGCGTACGGGGCCCCGAAAACCAATCACCGCCTTCAGGATTTCTAAGGGTGTAAATTTTTGATTTCACTCTTTACTGCCTATCACAGTTTCGGAGGCCATGGAATGCCCAGGTGGCACAAAACCCCCCAAAATGACCCCATTTTGGAAAGTAGACACCCCAAGCTATTTGCTGAGAGGCATATTGAGTCCATGGAATATTTTATATTTTGACACAAGTTGCGGGAAAGTGACACTTTTTTTTTTTTTTTTTTTTTTTTTTCATAAAGTTGTCACTAAATGATATATTGCTCACACAGGCCATGGGCATATGTGGAATTGCACCCCAAAATACATTTAGCTGCTTCTCCTGAGTATGGGGATACCACATGTGTGGGACTTTTTGGGAGCCTAGCCGCGTACGGGACCCCGAAAACCAATCACTGCCTTCAGGATTTCTAAGGGTGAAAATTTTTGATTTCACTCTTTACTGCCTATCACAGTTTCGGAGGCCATGGAATGCCCAGGTGGCACAAACCCCCCCAAATGACCCCATTTTGGAAAGTAGACACCCCAAGCTATTTGCTGAGAGGCATGGTGAGTATTTTGCAGCTCTCATTTGTTTTTGAAAATGAAGAAAGACAAGAAAAAACATTTTTTTTTTTTCTTTTTTCAATTTTCAAAACTTTGTGACAAAAAGTGAGGTCTGCAAAATACTCACTATACCTCTCAGCAAATAGCTTGGGGTGTCTACTTTCCAAAATGGGGTCATTTGGGGGGGTTTTGTGCCACCTGGGCATTCCATGGCCTCCGAAACTGTGATAGGCAGTGAAGAGTGAAATCAAAAATTCACGCCCTTAGAAAGCCTGAAGGCGGTGACTGGTTTTCGGGGTCCCGTACGCGGCTAGGCTCCCAAAAAGTCTCACACATGTGGTATCCCCGTACTCAGGAGAAGCAGCAGAATGTATTTTGGGGTGTAATTTCACATATTTCCATGGCATGTTTGAGCAATATATCATTTAGTGACAACTTTGTGCAAAAAAAAAAAAAAAAAAAAAAATTTGTCTCTTTCCCGCAACTTGTGTCGCAATATAAAATATTCCATGGACTCGACATGCCTCTCAGCAAATAGCTTGGGGTGTCTACTTTCCAAAATGGGGTCATTTGGGGGGGGGTTTGAACTGTCCTGGCATTTTATGCACAACATTTAGAAGCTTATGTCACACATCACCCACTCTTCTAACCACTTGAAGACAAAGCCCTTTCTGACACTTATTGTTTACATGAAAAAGTTATTTTTTTTTGCAAAAAAATTACTTTGAACCCCCAAACATTATATATTTTTTTAAAGCAAATGCCCTACAGATTAAAATGGTGGGTGTTTCATTTTTTTTTTTCACACAGTAATTGCGCAGCGATTTTTCAAACGCATTTTTTGGGGAAAAAACACACTTTTTTAAATTTTAATGCACTAAAACACACTATATTGCCCAAATGTTTGATGAAATAAAAAAGATGATCTTAGGCCGAGTACATGGATACCAAACATGACATGCTTTAAAATTGCGCACAAACGTGCAGTGGCAACAAAATAAATACATGTTTAAAAGCCTTTATAGGTTACCACTTTAGATTTACAGAGGAGGTCTACTGGAAAAATTACTGCACTCGATCTGGCCTTCGCGGTGATACCTCACATGCATGGTGCAATTGCTGTTTACGTTTGACGACAGACCGCCGCTTGCGCTCGCCTTAGCGCGAGAGCAGGGGCGACAGGGGTGCTTTTTTTTTTTTTTTTTTTTCTTTATTATTTTTTTGCTTTTTTAATCTTACTTTTAAACTGTTCCTTTCATATTTTTTTTTTTTAATCATTTTTATTGTTATCTCGGGAAATGTAAATATCCCCTATGATAGCAATAGGTAGTGACAGGTACTCTTTTTTGAAAAAATTGGGGTCTATTAGACCCTAGATCTCTCCTCTGCCCTCAAAGCATCTGACCACACCAAGATCGGTGTGATAAAATGCTTCCCCAATTTCCCAATGGCGCTATTTACATCCGGCGAAATCTAAGTCATGAAATGCTCGTAGCTTCCGGTTTCTTAGGCCATAGAGATGTTTGGAGCCACTCTGGTCTCTGATCAGCTCTATGGTCAGCTGGCTGAATCACCGGCTGCATTCTCAGGTTCCCTGTTGAGACAGGAGAGCCAGAGAAAAACACGAAAGACGGTGGGGGGGGGGGCATTCCCTCCCACGGCTTGTAAAAGCAGTCTAGAGGCTAATTAGCCGCTAGGATTGCTTTTACATGAAAGCCGACCGCTGGCTGAAAAGAATGATACCAAGATGATACCTAAACCTGCAGGCATCATTCTGGTATAACCACTCAAAGTCGTGTATGGCGTACCTGAAGACAAAAAAATGGTTAACAATGGTTAACAATAAACAGTAAACAGTAAAGTATAAATAATTACATACCTGAAAAACAAACATGATAAAACATAATAACAATAACAATAACAATAACAATAAAACATTGCAGAATAGAATACAGTAAAAAAGAGCAGAACAATAGAGAGAGAGAATAGAGAGAGAGAGAACAATAAAACGACAACTATTTTTTTTTATTTCATATATTTTTTTTTTTTACACTTTTTTTGTAACTAACTTTTATAACGGTAACCGGTTCCAGGTTCGGGTCTCTCAAAATGCGATGGCATCTTGGGAGACCCTGTGAAAGTGCGCCTAGTCTGTGCAATGCTGTACCCTACGCTATTACTCAACTAGTGTATAGTAGCGTTCAAAACATTCACCAATGCAAAGACCAGGATTGTCAGGACAGGAGGGACAATAATAGCGGGTGTCACGCCTATATCCGCGCTTGCTGCAGACACGACATCTTTTTGGGGGGGTTCGCTGGGTAGGGGTACTCGGGAGGACATATAAATGCCTCTCATGCAGCCGACTGCATTTGGTTGGGGATGTGGATGGGGGAAGTATGGGTGCTGCAGAAGCGGTGGGTTCCCAATTAGGATTGGCGAATGCAGCAGGAAGGGCACTATGGGCACGACGGGCCTGTGTTTGTCTTCTTGGTGGCAGCGGGACACTACTTGTGCTTGCCACCTCACCAGCTTGAACTGCACTTATGGGACTCGCCACGTCACCACGTGTTACTGCAGTGCTGGTTTGACTACCACCGGGGTGTACTACGCCGCTGGTGCTTGCCAGTTCCCCAAAACGCTACCAAAAAAACTGTTAGCGATCGCAGGGATCAGGCCTGACTCTGCGAACGCTGCAGTTATGCGTTTAGTCTTTTGTAAGTGACAGTGATCGATCGATACTGCACTTGGGTGGGCTGGGCCGGGCAGGGCGGAGGGGCAAAACGCAGGTGCTAGCAGGTATCTGGGCTGATCCCGCTAACACTGCGTTTTTGGGAACCCTAAACTGCTGGTGACACTAGTATAGATCTGATTAGATCAGATATTGATCCGTTCAGATACTATACCACTAAGGGAGGTGTACGGTGCGTGCGTGGGTGTTAGCGGTACTGGCGCTAACCTGACGCTGCCTGGGGCTGGTGCTTGCCAGTTCACCAAAACGCTACCAAAAAAACTGTTAGCGATCACAGGGATCAGGCCTGACTCTGCGAACGCTGCAGTTATGCGTTTAGTGTTCTGTAAGTGACAGTGATCGATCGATACTGCACTTAGATGGGCTGGGCTGGGCCGGGCGGAGGGGCAAAACGCAGGTGCTAGCAGGTATCTGGGCTGATCCAGCTAACACTGCGTTTTTGGGAACCCTAAACTGCTGGTGACGCTAGTATAGATCTGATCGGATCAGATATTGATCCGTTCAGATACTATACCACTAAGGGAGGTGTACGGTGCGTGCGTGGGTGTTAGCGCTACTGGCGCTAACCTGACGCTGCCTGGGGCTGGTGCTTGCCAGTTCACCAAAATGCTACCAAAAAAACTGTTAGCGATCGCAGGGATCAGGCCTGACGCTGCGAACGCTGCAGTTATGCGTTTAGTGTTCTGTAAGTGACAGTGATCGATCGATACTGCACTTAGATGGGCTGGGCTGGGCCGGGCGGAGGGGCAAAACGCAGGTGCTAGTAGGTATCTGGGCTGATCCCGCTAACACTGCGTTTTTGGGAACCCTAAACTGCTGGGGACGCTAGTATAGATTTGATCGGATCAGATATTGATCCGATCAGATACTATACAACTAAGGGAGGTGTATGCTGCGTGCGTGGGTGTTAGCGGTACTGGCGCTAATCTGACACTGCCTGGGGCGACGCATATCACCGCCGGGCGATCGGGGGCTAAACCTTTATTCGGTAATAAACGGCGGGTGCCCTGACACTATAAAAAATAAACAAACTAACCAGCGTCAACCGTATCGGTTATACGGTGATCAGTGGTGAAAGGGTTAACTAGGGGGCAATCAAGGGGTTAAAACATTTATTAGGTAGTATATGGGGGTCCCTGACGCTATAAAACGCTGACGGCGAACCTAAATATTTACCTCACTAACTAGCGTCACCAGCGACACTAATACAGCGATCAGAAAAATGATCGCTTAGCGACACTGGTGACAGGGGGTGATCAAGGGGTTAAAACTTTATTAGGGGGGGTTAGGGGGGTACCCTAGACCTACAGGGGGTAACAGTAACTGTGCTAACACAGTAACTGTCACAAACTGACACAGCAGTAATCAGAAAAAAAAAAAAAAACGGCTGGTGTCAGTTTGTGACAGGGGGGGGTGATCGGGGGGGGATCGGGGGGCGATCGGGGGGAGGATCGGGGTGTTTAGTGTGCCTGGCATGTTCTACTGTGTGTGTAGTGTTGGTGCACTCACTCACATGTCGTCTCTCCTCGGGCCGGAACGGAAACTACCGACCCGAGGGGAGATGACATCACTTCCTTTGCTGCTGTTTAGCATACAGCAGCAAAGGAGTGTTCCTATTGGCCGGCGGCGATCGCGAGGGGGGGGCCACGATCGGATGGCCTCCCCCTCGTCTCCGATCGCCGGGGGACAAAACGGGACCGCCTCGGGCGGCGGGGGGGGGGTCCGACCGGACCCCCCACCCGCGGGAGGCAAATCACGTACATGTACGTGATTTTGCCTGCCCGTGCCGCCTTGCTGACGTACATCGGCGTGAGGCGGTCCTTAAGTGGTTAATGATAAAAAGATTCCTCATTTTCAGCACCATGAATGAATCTTGGGGAGTCACGAAGGAAAATCCACTTTGCACTCCAAGTGCACTGCAAAAGTGCACTTGAAAGTGCACTTGTAGTGCAAAGTGAATTTGCCTTTCGGAAATAACCCCCCTTGTCACTGTAAACAACAACTTACTCCAAAAACTGCTATTGAGCATTGAAAGAAGAAGCCACACATTGTTGAGTCTTAAAATTTTTACTCTGTGCACATTCACATGTGCGTTAGAAAAGGGTTTTTGAACAAACCAACATATTTTAGGAATACAATTTTTGGTATAGACAGTACAAATAGCCTTTTTTATGTTAAATAGGCATGTTTAAACCCATAAAACAATACCCAACTCAGGAACTTACAAAGTTCAACTTTGAAAAAAATGAAGGCAAGATCAGACATTAGTATGTCCAAACTGTGTTGATCTTGCCTTCATCAGATGGGGTGATGTCACCCCTGTAAAAGCCAAATTTTGAAGATGCACACAAATTGAGAGTCAAAATGGGGATTTCCCTTCTGATCCCATGCCTAATGTCAACATGTGCTAGCTCACATCATGGGGGATCAATGGACGTGTTTTGGGGGTGCAACCCCTTCCTCTCGGCTACTTTAGTTGTGAGGAAGGGGTTGCACTCACCAAATTGATATCCTGTGATGGCAGATAGCATATGTTGACACACTGTGTGCATCTTCAAAATTTGGCTTTCAAGATACTTAAAAAAATGGTGAAAAATATCAAAAAAATGAAGACTTTAGGTGTTTTTTAGATTCGGCCTAAAACAATGATGTTTTTGAGTCTTTTTTCAACATCATTGATTTCTTCCTTGATCTTCTGTAAATTTACAATTGCAGACCATGATCTCCCCGATGAGGATCTGTGCACTTGCACTTGTGAAATGAGTTTCTTCTTCCACAACATCCACATCACCTTATATTAAAAAAAAAAAAACTCCATGTATTACAAATATGCAGGCATACATGTATTACCTGAAGCTGTGGTCTCAGACACTCACCTGTTGTGGTCACAATTTCGCCAACTTCCAAAACCTCTCCTTCCTCCACATCCTCTGGTTGTGTTGGTGGTATTTCCCCTTCTTTAGGAGGTTGTGGGGCCCTAGTGTCCTCAGATGTCCCAAGTTTTTTCTCCCCTATGTGAATAAAAAAATGGTATACTTAGCACACAGATTTTTGAGTCCAGAAATAGTAATATGAAACATTGCTTGGAAGTGTCGTACAATTGTCTTTTTGGGCAGAGTTCCAAGCTGAAAACATTTTATTCTCCCTTTCTAAAGCTGGAATACTTACCTTTTTGTACAATTTTCACACATGGAGACGCTCCTAGTATCCACTGTAGCACCTGTGTGGGACATCCTAAAAAGATTGTTCTGGTGTCCCACACTAGTGCTCCTGTGACCAGATGTGTAAACAGCTGCTGAGTGTCCTCTCCTTACACTGAATCAAGTTTACATTTCGTTCTAGTTACAAACCCATCTAGACAACAATGTACTAAACTTTTTTTAAACCAAATAGGCCTGAACAAATGTAGTTAACCTGCATCTGCCAAAAACATCGTATTAGTCGGCGAACGAACAATGTTTACTACAAACGATTACTGTGCCCACGAACCTGAAAGTTGCCATTTTAAACTGTACAACAGTAAAGAAAAGCACATGGAGCAGCATGCAAGTAAATAAAAATAATAGGAACACACGACAACAACTTACTTTTTTGAAGAACTCTCTTGATCCTTCTGTACTGATCGTGCTCCCTCAATTTCAGGTCTAGCCAGTGTTTCCTCAGTTGATCCTTGGATCGCCGTACCCCAAAATTCCAGCGCAGACTCTTTAAAACTTTAGTCACGATCTTGGCCTTTCTCACATTTGGGTTTGGGTAAGGTCCATGCTTCCCATCATAGTCAGCCCTCTTCAAGATGTCAACCATCTCCACCATCTCTACAAAGGACATATTTGAGGCCTTAAATCTCCTCCAGGATCCAGACGTTCGTGGCTCCGGGCTTTCGTCGTTGCTGCTGCTGTCTGCATGCACTTGCTCTTTTCCACCATGTGCTCTCCCCACTGCGCAGAAAGTGAAGGGGCAGGGAATAGACTAGAAAGAAGGTCAGGGGCGTTTCACGCATGCGCAGTGCATATGAAGCGTAACAGGTGCACGTCGTACATACGATCTGTGTGCGGAGGAAGGAGTATCGTTAGAACGAAGGTACAACTTGAACTTGGGGCATCAGTGAGATATACTGCTTATAGATTGAGGCCTATATTGGGGCAAGATTAGGAGAGTTTAGCCTGACATTAGGGTTTGTCTTGTGTTGTGTCTTGCAGAGAAAATGGATGGCTTTAATGACCACAACTTCCTCCCCATATTCATAGACAAGTACAGGGAGCTGCCCTATCCGTGGCAGGTGAAACATCCGCATTATAATCATAAACAAAAGAGGCAGGCAGCGCTGGAGAAACTTCTGGAGTTAGTGAAGCCGGTGGTCCCCACGGCAAACATCACCTATTTAAAAACCAAAATTGGTGGCCTGAGGAGCACTTATAATAAGGAGCATAATAAGGTCCAGGAATCCATGAGATCAGGAGCAGATGCCATTTATGTCCCCAGGCTGTGGTACTATGACAGACTGCGTTTTCTAACAGACCAGACTGAAGTCAGGCAATCCCTCTCAACCCTTCCTTCCACTCTTCCTTCCACGCTTCCTTCCACCCCAGCTGAGGCTTCGGACATCCAACCTGGGCCTTCCAGCCAGGAAGAAGAAGTGGAGGAGCCCGGCTAGAGTCAGGTATAGCATTGTTCAACATATTTCTGGTCGTAAAATAATGATGTTAACTAGATGTTATTATTGATCACTAATTGCTGATTTAATAAAGTGTTTTACATATCAATAGACAGTAGTGCCCAAAAATGTTTGGAACAAGAAGGAAAAATGCAGGGGTTAGAATGATAGTCTTTTCTATTTGTTAACATTCAATTTGCAACAGTCATGAGCTGAAAATTGTATGTGATTGATGAAAAAAAAACTAAAACGATGTTCTTTTTTCATACACAGGAAAGCCTCAGCCAGGAGGAGGGCGTGGAATGTGGCAGCCAGGAGGAGGCTGTGGAATGTGGCAGCCAGGGGGTGGCGGGGGTAAGTGGCAGCCAGGAGGTGGCCGGGACCAGTAATAGCCTGACAGAATCACAGGACCCTCCCCTCCGCCTTCCAACCAAAAGAAGGGGAGTAATGTGCAGGAGGCAGCACTTGGGATGATTCGGGAGGCTAAGGCGGCCCTCAGAGCCACCCTCACTCTTCAAGATGCCTTTCCCTGCATGACTGCCAGCAAAATGCAGGAAATGGAGGAGGGCCAACACCTCTTGTATGAGGAAATTATGTATATGACCCTAAATAAGGGGTTGAGGGGCCAAATCACAACCAAAACACACCTGTGTGAGTTGGACCATCCTACTCCTCCTCCTCCACCTCCTTCCACACCTCCAACACCACAGCCACAGCCTGGAAGCAAGTGGGGAAGCCTGGGTTCAGTCTGGTCTGACAAAAGACGCAGGCTGTTGTATGACCACAGCCTGGGGACATATATGTCATCTGCTGCTGTTCCTGATCTCTTGTAGTCCGGGACCGGATTGTGCTCACTATTATATGGACTCCTCAGGCTACCAATTTTGGGTGTAAAATAGTTGATATGTGCCCTGGGGTACAAAGGCTTTGCCAATTTCACCAGTTTCTCCAGCGTTGCCTTCCTCTTTATTTTATCAATAATAAATGGCTATTTATTTTTCACAAATACTTGCCTATGTGTTTTACTTCAAAAAAGACAGTGTGTTTGTGAGTAGGCAGGTACATTTCCAAAATACAATGTCAAAATAACAAGGGGCACCAACACAAACCAACATCTTTGAGGTTAAAAAAATACAAGATAATAATGGTGTTGTGGTAACTACGAAAAACAATATTATGGAGAGCACTAGGAAAAAAAACAAAAACAAGGAGATCTTGATTAAAAAAAAACAAAAAAAAACACTATAAACAAAAATTAAATACATTATTATGGAGATCTGATGAAAACCAAAAAATAAAATATTCAGGAGATCGTGAAAAATAATAAAGAAATCACTTTTTCAGAACTCTGTGTGAATATCAGCAGCAAAACAACTTCATTATTCTAGCATTCTAAAAAAGAGAATGCGCTGCATTAAAAGTTTTAAAAAATTGCAGCGTGATGAATGTGCTCTCTCTATTGCGAACGCTAGTTTTACCAGACCGAGCGCTTCCGTCTCGTACTTGATTCGGAGCATGCGTGGAACTTTGTGCGTCAGAAATGTCTGCACACGTTTGGAATTTACGAGAACAGATTTTGTTGTCAGAAAATTTGAGATCCAGATCTCAAATTTCGTGTGACGGAAATTTCGATGGAAAATGTCCGATGGAGCCTACACATGTCTAAATTTCCGACAACAAGCTCCCATTGAACATTTTCCGTCGAAAAATCTGACCGTGTGTACGGGGCATTACAGTAAAGAAGCCTTTACTCAGTTTAAGGTTAAATCTCATTTCTTCTAATTTTAATGAGTGGCCACGTGTCTTGTTAAACTCCCTTCTGCTGAAAAGTTTTATCCCTATTGTGGGGTCACCACCAGTATGGTATTTATAAATTGAAATCATATCCGCTCTCAAGCGTTTCTTCTCCAGAGAGCATAAGTTCAGTGCTCGCAATCTTTCTTCATAACTAATGTCCTCCAGTCCCTTTATTAGCTTTGCTGCCTTTCTCTGTACTTGCTCCATTTCCATGGCATCCTTCCTGAGGACTGGTGCCCAGAACTGGACAGCATACTCCAAGTGAGGCCGGACCAGAGTCTTGCAGAGTGGGAGAATTATCACTTTATCTCTTGAGTTAATCCCCTTTTTAATGCATGGCAATATTCTGTTTGCTTTGTTAGCAGCAGCTTGACATTGCATGCCATTGCTGAGCCTATCATCTACTAGGACCCCCAGGTTTTTTTGTTGCAAGGTTTCCACCAATGCTATAATGGGACTATAAACGGGGCAGTAGCCAATAGCTTTTGTCTCTTTATTTATTCTGAGCATGCGTGGCACTTTGTGCGTCGGATTTGTGTACACACGATCGGAATTTCCGACAACGGATTTTGTTGTCAGAAAATTTTATAGCAAGCTCTCAAACTTTGTGTGTCGGAAATTCCTGTGGAAAATGTGTGATTTTCCACATTCAAAATGGGCACTATTGATTTTTCCTATTTAGCTCCCATGAACCTCCATGGGGTTCGCTGTTCGGGTTAAACCTTTTCCCCTGTTCAGGAGTTCTGCTGCAAACAGAACAGGGGGGTGTTCGGCCCATCTCTACTCTGCAGTTTTATCTCAAACAATGTTATCAGCTCTTTCTCCTATTTATGTAGATTAGGAGGGGGGTGTTGTTTTGCAGTCCTAATACATGTCTTCTCCTAGGGGACAACATTGCTCTCCAGAGATACAGTAAAAGAGCATTGACACCCTGAGACAAGATATGTGTTACTGACATAATTACCAGGTGAAAGTAAAAGGGAAATAAGCCTGAAAACGAATACAGCCACTACATCTAAGGACTGGTAAGTTGCAAAATATTACATTTTTGTGCTTGGGTTTAGACACACTTTACGCTGCCAAAGCATTGACACACACAACCATAACCCCCACCAATCGCAATCTGCATATGTTTCCCCATTATAACTGTCATCAAATTGACTAAAAAATAAGGTGCAGTACTTCAGATGCTCTTAAACACCGCCCAGTGGGCATTATGTTGAGAAGTCTAAAATGTAAACTAATGATGTATAAACGTGTGCATTAATGATAAAAAAAACTCAGTGTGCTAGCTCTACCGTCTACTTAGTGTTCTGGCATCAGCTGTGTTTGATTACATATAAAACCCCTGTTGGCGAGCAGTGCAGAAGCAATAAAAATAAATAAAACAGTTATTTCAGGACGCAATTTGAGTTCACCTGGTAGACAGTGATTATTTCAAATGGCAACAAAAGATAATCATGTGTAGATAACATTTAAGTGAAAATCTTTTAATTAAGCAAACAGCAAGCTAATTATATATGGAAAATCTTAAATTGTCGGCACAGAACTGAATGGAAAATAATTATTATTATTACTGGTTGAACTAGGCGGTCTTGTATCTTTTTTGCAGCCAGACTAACTATGTAACAATTGTACAGTACATTTTTCCAGAATTTCTGCAAAAATATCAGGAATAGAAGTTGTGATTGCCCTATGGTTATAAACCATTAGGCCTCATGCATGGTATGTAACACAAAGCTTTAAAGTGGTTGTAAACCCTTCCATGTACCCAGTGAAGTTACTGGCCTCAGGTGACACTGAGATGAAAGAAGAAGTTATAACCCCTGTCAGATTTTTTTTTTTTTTGGTATCCCTGTCCCATTGGACAGCTAAACTTTTGGGTGGTGGGTGGAGTTTACTCTTATTTTGGGGGCACAAAGCTCAATTTCTCACATTCAATAGAGGCCTATGGACCCTACATCGGTCTTGAAGATATCAGAAAATTCAAGCACTGAAGCATGGGGGGGACTGCGGTGCACATTAACCTATAGCATAAGGTGCGTTACTATCCACATAAGGCAACAGTGTGAACCCACTCATCAGGCATTAATTTAATTTTAAAAGAACATACATATGTAGCACCCTCCAGTGGTCGAGAAAAGGTAGTGTACATAGGTTTGTTAGTGTCGGTAAATTAGCCTGGCTGAGAGCCAGGCTGGGCTGAATCTGGGTCAGGGTGAGTGGGTCAGGGTGAGTGGGTCAGGGAGGCTGGAATGACTTATCAGGCAGCATCTCTTTTACCTCCCCATACTTGCTGGAAATTTTGAGAAATTTCTTAGAAGAATGGAAGGGAGGTTAGGGGGAGCTGCCTGGAGTATCGATGAAGGCCCCAACCAATCCCTGGTCAAATGGGCTGGCAGGGGGAAGGGACCTCTTAAACACTCAGGGTCAGGCCAGAAGGGGCAGTGGAGTTTGGGTGAAAGATTAGAGATGGAGTGCTGAGGATACTGTCGGAGGCCCTTGAGGTTTGCCCTCTAGTCTGGGGGGTGACCTCAGGCCTGGGGCTTGTGTACTGGAGGGATCCTTTACAACACACAGAGGAGTCCTGTCCTGGATGCACGGGAGCAGGTATGAGGACATCGGGAGAGAGTCAGCATTACCAGAAGATCTCCAGTAGAAGTCAGTCAAGAGGGCTGGTGAGTGTGCAGTCTGGGAGGACTGTGGGAAGACTAGCCAGGAGGGCTAGGAAAGGGGCAGCTGCAGCCAGGTGAGCTGGCAGTGCCTGAAGAGGAAGTGCTGGGATCAGTAGCCACAGGGATGGAATCTGGACACTGATTTTGTTACACAACCAAATGGCCCGCAGTCCCTGCCTGTACTGGGCCTTTGCTTTATCTTACTGATGCCTTATTGTCAGATTATCTAACAGTGTGCCAGCTGGGTTTGAGAAGTTGTTCTGCAGAGCACCACAAGGCATGGTAGCACGCAACCATACATTGTGGCAACTTGTGCCTAGAAAAATGGTACATGTCTGATTTAAGGATTGTTGTGGTGCATTTGCAGCCTATTCAAACATATACAGATTACTGATAAACCATTTCAATCTACAGGGATATAAACTGAAGAACACATTCATCGGTGAAGATGGCCACATTAGAATTAGCGATTTCAGGAAAGCTATAGAGCTCGGAAAAGGCATTAAAGGGACCTCTGGATATATTGCCCCAGAGGTAAGTCATGTTAGCCCTGTTGGCTATGTCAGCACCTTTTATCTTTGTAGGAGTGCGCACACAGTCTCAGTCACTCTTCCGGATTAGTCTAGGAGTATTCTTCTTTGATGTTTTATTGAAACTTGTTCCTAAATGGGTGCAGAGTAACTGCGGGTTACTCCAGCAACGTTAAGTAGTAACTTGAGGACACCTATCATCCTCCTAAAGATTCTGTGCACAGTGCTTGCAGCAGCAAATAATGGGCTGAGCTACACAGAGACACCATGATCAATGTCCAATTTTAAGCGCAAGTTGACACTGATGCAAGAGGGATAGCAGCAGCTCAAAGTCACTGGGATCTCATATACCTTCTGTACTCACCAACGTCCTTGGATAACTGGATGCCTCCTTCCAATATCTTCCAGACACCTCTCCTGTGAATCCTTCAGACCAGATCCCCGAAAAAAAGCCCTCATTCAACTTGTAGGCAGTTGCTTATTGTGTTTATTTTAGCGAAGCTAGTGTGGCTGCCCAGGTTAAGGGGGTGTTAATTCTGCTTTGCATTGCCTGCTCACATTTGTAGGCTTTTTTGGGGTCCAGCCACCTGTCCTGTGATATATAAAAGAAAGAGGTTTGGGTCCCAAGAGAGTGTGGGGTAGCGGGCTAAGAACAGAAACCCTGCAGGACTTGCTAAGACTTGTAGTTCATCTACCGAGCACCGGCCTCTTGGAATACACCCAAACCATGGACTTCCACTTGACCTCCAGTCAAGTCTTGCCAGTTATGGACTTCACCCATAAGGACTAGGGATGGGCCGAACACCCCCCGGTTCGGCTCGTACCAGAATATCTCGAACAGGCAAAAAGTTCTAGCAAACATGCAAACTCTATTAAAGTCTATGGGACACAAACATATATGCAAGATATTGCCATAAAAAGTCTATGGGTACCTGGGCACTGCCCTGGGGGCCATCTATCAATGAAAAATAAAAGTTTTTAAAACAATCCTTTTTAAAGGAGCAGTGATTTTAATGATGCTTAAAGTGAAACAATAAAAATGAAATATTCCTTTAAATATCTGTGGAATGAACATGCCACAAACTTGCTTGCTGCTGTAATGTATTGTCGGCTCCAGGCAATACAGATTTAAAAAACTGAAAATAACAGTGTGGGGTCCCCCCCCCAGTCCATACTAGGCCCTTTGGGTCTGGTATGGATTTTAAAGGGAGCCACTCCAAAATTTTTTTTAAAAGTGGCATGGTGTCCCCCCTCAAAATCCATACCAGACCCTTATCCGAGCATGCAGCCTGGCAGATCAGGATGGGGGAATGGATGAGCGAGCGCCCCCCCAACCATACCAGGCCACGTGCCCTCAACATGGGGGGTTGATGGGGACAAGGGCTGTTTTCCGACAACCCTGGGCTGTGGTTGTCGGGGTCTGCGGGTGGGGGGCCCCCAGATTCCAACCCCCCCATGTGAATGGGTAGGGGTACATTGTACCCCTACCCATTCACCAAAAAAGTGTCAAAAGGTAAGAAAAACAGTAAACTGTTTATGACAAGTCTTTTATAAAAAAAGAAAAAAAATAGTGTCCCTCAATGTAATCCACTGTCAATCACGTCACCCACTGGACCGAAAAATAGAAAGAAAATCGCTCTGCCCCCTAGGAGGCCTCCCAGCAGTCTGCCTCCTTCCTGCTTTAATAGCACTTTTATAGGCATGGGACAGGGCCACCTGGCTACGTCACCTGGTGGGACCACCCTTTCTGATGTCACGTGACCTGCAGTTGAAAGGTTGCCAAGTCTGCTCTTGCCCCTAGATAATCCTGCACCATATGATGCAGGTGCTGCCAATGGTTGATTAAACCTAACAGCCCTGGACTAAAGACATGTTTAAAGGCATCGGTCAGCCGAACGCCTTCTCCACCGCTCTTCTTCTGACCGAACGAAGCCTCAAAAAAACGTTGTCCAGGACATGGTAACCTCCCAGTGTCTGGAAAGTTGTTACACAAGTTTCATCCTCTGCTCCCTCTGCAAAGGCAGGATGAGCTCTGCAACTTTACCCTTGTAACGTGGATCAAGAGGGGTTGCCAGCCAGTAATGATGCCTCTCCTTGATACCACCAATCTTTGGGTCCTTTTGCAGGCTTTGCAGAATCAAGGAGCCCATGCAGCGTAAGCTTGAGGAGGCATGAGATTCTGAGTCCTCTGGATCACTATTGTTGCATACAACCATTCCTGGCTCAAGCTGCTGTGGCGTCAACCACCTCTTACCTGCCCCTGCAGAGCTGACACAATCTCTGCCCCGGTGTGACTCCTGTTCCCTAGACAGACCAACTGAAGCACCACACGGCATCTTTTAGCCTGACTGCTTGCGTAGCCCCTTGAATGCTTAGGAAGCACTGCTGGTTTAGAGGACAATTCAGCAGATGAAGCCATAGAGGAAGAAGAGGAGGGGGTGGAGCAGACAGATGTGGCAGAATCACCACCAGCTTTTTGGCGGCGTGGTGAAGGAACAAGCTCCAGCACTGAACCCTGTCCTGCATTCTTCCCAGCTGCCAGCATAGTTACCCAGTGCGCTGTGAAGGAAATGTAAATTCCCTGACCATGCCTGCTGGACCATGAGTCAGCAGTAATGTAAACCTTGCTGCTGACCGCTCTGTCCAACGAAGTCAAAACATTGGCTTCCACATGACAGTACCGAGCTGGAATGGCCTTCTGTGAAAATAAATTTATTTTTGGAACCTGCCACCGTGGTACAGCACATTCTGCAAATGCATGAAAGGGGGCAGAGTCTACCAGATGAAAAGGCAGCAATTGTAGTGCTAGCAATTTGGCCAAGCTAGCATTTAGACGCTGAGCATGTGGATGGCTGGGACAATATTTTTTTTACGGTTTAGCAACTGGGGTAGCGAAATTTGCCTGGTGAAATCAACAGGTGGTGTACTGCTAGCAAATTGGGTGCATGTGCCTGTGGCACTCATTGCTATACCACCATTTCTCTCAGTGGAGGTTTTTTAGAAGACTTGAGGTATAGTAGGGACAGAGATCCCGGAAGAGGAGCAAGAAGAAGTCTGCATTTTTTTATGATGTGGGTCTTTCAGGTGCTGTTGCCAACGGACTGCATGGTAGGTCTTCATATGTCTTGTCAAGCATGTGGTGCCAAAGTGGCTGGTGTTTTGGCCATGCTTATTCGGCTTCAGACAGAGAGAACAGCAACGCTGCATTCTGCTGCACATGTGCTGAAAAAAGCCCACACCAATGAACTTTTGGAAGGTAGGCCTCCTATGTGACCCACACTTAGCGCCCAATGGTTTATTGGGGAACATATGGAGGAAGTGTCATCTGCCTACTGTAACATATGCTCTACCCTTACAAGCTCCAGCAGAATTCAGCAGGATAGGCCCCCTGCCTAGTCAGCTGGGACATCGATAAGTAGGAGAAAAACACATCTGGACTGCCCAGAAGGGCAGCAGCCCTTCAGGTTGAGATCTCTGCTCCAGGCTTAAGACTATTTATACTCACGCCCAGCCACCCACTAGTCAGACTCCACCACTGCTTGGCTGGGATCACATAAATATTCATACTGTAGATCTGGCTCTTCCAGCCCACTACTTTTCAGAACCATCCAGGAAACAGGGGGAAGCAGCCAAGCCCACAACCTGTGAAACTCAGAGCAATCATAACATCTGTTCATTGTAGTCAACGGATAATGCCACAACATATGCATCTTACCTAGACAGATCTGATTTCTAGAAAACTGCATGATGGAGCACCTAAGGCTGTAACATGAACAAATGTAAATTCTAGTCTCATGTAATTGATGGTGCTGCAATCACATGCAATTAATTGGCTCTGGGCACAGGCAGTCTGCACCCAGGGCCGATTATCACATGTGATTGCGGCACCAGCATTGAGATGTGAGTGTGTGTGGGGGGTTAGCCAGCAGCCTTCCATTGCCTTTGATGGGGATGCCTACTTACAGTTGGGGTTCTCACAGCTAATCAGCAAGAGGGTGGAATTTTTAAGCAACTTGGTATTGTACGCATAATTAACTTTAGTTAGGGGAGGATTCTGGAGGTATGAATCACCCTGAGACTTAGAGATCAGTAGAAGTTTGTGCTCCCACTTGGGCTCCATAGTAGTAATACATCTGACTGGTCATACCTTTATAGCAGCATCACAGGCAAATAGCCAGGCTAAAACTATTGGACTTAAGGTAGCCCTAGTAAGGTAGCTAAGGGTTCAGATTCAGTTAGGTTTAGGGGGTTAGATCTGAGTGTAGAGTAAAGGTCTCTTGTTAGGGGGAGAGATCGGGTGAGCTGATGGATTGGGAAAGCTTTGAGTTTTAGGTTATGAGTTAGGATTTCTTAACTTTATTTTGTATTTTATTAAAGTTTAAGGCTTCAGTGTAAAGGTTATTTTAAGTGCTAAGACTAGGTTAAGTGTTGGGTCATAACACGTTTTAGGTATAGGTGATGCATAGAAAGTCTGGGTGTAATTTTTGTTTTCCTTTGAAAATTGAGGAGAATTATAAACAATTAAAGTTTATGTGAACCCTCCCCTTTTAAAACAACCTATTCAGTTTAAATAGAAATTAAAAGCAAAATGTTTGTTTATAAATAATAAAATAAATACCCTTCCCCCCCCCCCTTTTTTTAGTAAGTGATCACCTACCCTCAGTTCGCAGCTGCATAAGGAGCTCAGAAAGGTGGGGGAGGAGAAACAGCAGCACACTGGTCTCTCCGGTGAATGGCTGTGGGGAGGGGGCATGTCAGGACTAGTTTTATCATTGGAGGAGAGCACACTGAGTTCTCAGCACAGCTAGAGACCTGATCACGCTGTGCTCTCCTGCCTAGTGTGGTCAGTTTTTGATAGGAAAGTAGAGGGACTAGCAGGAACACCAGGGATTTCACACAAAAGGAAAACAAAAGGAAACAATAAAAAGAGAACACGATACTTTATCATACAAGTACATGATACAGCAGGCACATATCAGAAATATCAGTCATCCTTTCTTAAGCAGTATCAACTGGGATGACCTCCAGCAGCTGAAAATGACTCCCCCATTTATCCGATAGGTAAGTTAGATAAGTATGTAAGTATGTAAGTATCTAAGTGCTTTAATATCACACTCTTAACAGTGACCTAAACCCAAGTATTATGAACCTGGAAAATAAATGAATGCTTTAAAATTTGGCTAGTATTCTAGCAATTAATAACATATACACTTTTCTAAAAATCATATGGTGACAAATGAGTGTGCAATCTTATATAAAGTGACTAGTGCTCTAGTGAAAAAATAGATATAAAAGATATATTTAATCATATATACAGTTCTTTTTAAATCCACAAAACATAGTCTTTTTAAAAACAAAGTCTTTTTGAAAAAGTGACAGGTGCTCTTCAATCGTGTTTTCCTTTAATTATGAACTTGCTGGTGCTTCTTATGGTGCTCCCCTTAAGGTGTTGCACTCACCAGAAATATTCACCCCTCAAAGGGGTATTCCACATTCACAGTATATGCCACTGTGTAGCAGATCCCAGATAGCTCCTATAGCATGATACCGTTTTCAAAAAGTTTATTGTATATAGGACAGAGGTTAGAATTAGAAATAGACTTGAAAACGTAACATTAATATGTCACCGGGAGAAGATGGCTTGCACCCAAGGGTCCTTAAGGAACTCAGTCAAGCACTTGCCAGACCATTGTTCCTAATTTTTACGAACAGTCTACTGACTGGAATGGTACACGCTGATTGGAGAAAAGCCAATGTAGCAACAATATTTTAAAAAGGGCCGAGATACATCCCTGGGAAATACAGACCAGTTAGCCTAACATCAATTGTATGCAAGCTCTTGGAGGGGATGATAAAGGACTATATTCAAGATTTTAGTAATAAAAACAGTATCATTAGCAGAAATCAGCATGGATTCATGAAGAATCGTTCTTGCCAAACCAACCTATTAGCCTTCTATGAGGAAGGGAGCTGCCATCTAGATAAAGGAAGGTCCATAGACCTGTAGGCCCATATCTGGATTTTGCAAAAGCATTTGATACAGTTCCCCATAAATGTTTACTGTACAAACTAAGTTCTGTCGGCATGGACCATAGGGTGAATACATGGATTGTAAACTGGCTTCAGGGGCGTGTTCAGAGGGTAGTGATAAATGGGGAGTACTCAAAATGGTCTGGTGTGGAAAACGGGGTCCCCCAGGGTTCTGTTCTGGGACCAATCCTATTTAATTCATTCATAAAGAAATGAATAAATAATAATAGTTCTGCGCTTAGGACTGAAAGGAAAAAAAAGGAGAACTGCAGCCCCCCTATGTGGTAATTTCACCAAGTGAAATACAGATCAGCAAATGTCTTAGGAGAAGGGGAATTGGCGCTGTTCTACTAAATGTGCATAGAATGTAATTCATAGAAAACATATATAAAACACAAATATAACACAATGGTATGTGAGTATATCCAATGTGCTCATAGATAGCCGTGGTATAGTGCAAAAAGGGCTCGTCCAACCAGTGTTGTACAATAAAAGTGCGTACCCAAAATACGTAAACAATCCAAAACTGAACAAATGGTGATCTACTTATTAGACCAATATTGTGAAATCCCCAGCATAAATAAGTAAAAAATCCAAATAGCAACTCAAGTGATGAATAAAAAGTGCTGAGTGAAAACAATGGCCCAAACAAAAAAAACCAAAAAAAACCCCAAAAAAATATATATAGTTTTAAAAAGTCTCAGAAAAAATATTTTACATCCCAGGGAAAAAAAAAACAAAAAAACTTTGTTTTATATGAAGAAAGACTTCTTAAATGTGTCCCTTGTATGGAAAAACTGTGAAATTAATGTTGCAGGTGTCCCCCGTCTTCCACCGCACCCCCATTCGTGCTCTCACTCACCGGACAGCCCAACCCCTGCAGGGGTAAAAGGCATGTAGGTAGACTCCAGCGATGTTGAATCCAGGAGAGAAGTCCTCAGCCCACTGTAGTGTATCCTTCAATGGTGTCAAAGGTGTCACGATATCCCCAGTATTAAATACGATTTATACCATATTTGATGTAAGGGGGGATCTCTGGGGACCCTGATGTAAGGCGGGGCTCTCTGGAGACCCTGATGTAAGGGGAGGCTCTCTGGGGACCATGATGTAAGGGGGATCTCTGGGGACCTTGATGTAAAGGGGGGCTCTCTAGGGACCCTGATGTAAGGAAAGGGCTCTCTGGGAACCCTGATGTAAGGAAGGGTCTCTCTGGGGACCCTGATGTAATAGAGGGCTCTGGGGACCCTGATGTAAGGGGAGGACCTCTGGGGACCCTGATGTAAGGGGAGTCTCTCTGGGGACCCTGGCGTAAGGAGGGCTCTCTGGGGACCCGGATGTAAGGTGGGCTCTCTGAGGACCCTGATGTAAGGGGAGGCTCTCTGGGGACCCTGATGTAAGGGGGGCTCTCTGGGGACCCTGATGTAAGGGGAGGATCTCTGGGGACCATGAGGTAAGGGGAGGCTCTCTGGGGACCCTGATGTAAGGGGGGCTCTCTGGGGACCCTGATGTAAAGGGGAGGCTCTCTGGAGACCCTGATGTAAGGGGGGCTCTCTGGGGACCCTAATGTAAGGAAAGAGCTCTCTGGGAACCCTGATGTAAGGGAGGCTCTCTGGGGACCCTGATGTAAGGGGAGGCTCTCTGGGCACCCTGATGTAAGGGGGCTCTCTGGGGACCCTGATGTAAGGGGAGGATCTCTGGGGACCCTGATGTAAGGGGAGTCTCTCTGGGGACCCTGATGTAAGGAGGGCTCTCTGGGGACCCGGATGTAAGGGGGGCTCACTGGGGACACTGATGTAAGGAGGGGCTCTCTGGGGACCCTGATGTAAGGGGAGGCTCTCTGGGGACCCTGATGTAAGGGGGGCTCTCTGGGGACCCTGATGTAAGGGGAGGATCTCTGGGGACCCTGAGGCAAGGGGAGGCTCTCTGGGGACCCTGATGTAAGGGGGGCTCTCTGGGGACCCTGATGTAAAGGGGAGGCTCTCTGGAGACCCTGATGTAAGGGGGGCTCTCTGGGGACCCTAATGTAAGGAAAGAGCTCTCTGGGAACCCTGATGTAAGGGGGAATCTCTGGGGACCCTGATGTAAGGCGGGGCTCTCTGGAGACCCTGATGTAAGGGGAGGCTCTCTGGGGACCATGATGTAAGGGGGATCTCTGGGGACCTTGATGTAAAGGGGGGGCTCTCTAGGGACCCTGATGTAAGGAAGGGTCTCTCTGGGGACCCTGATGTAATAGAGGGCTCTGGGGACCCTGATGTAAGGGGGAGGCTCTTTGGGGACCCTGATGTAAGGAGGGGCTCTCTGGGGACCCTTATGTAAGGGAAGGCTCTCTGGGGACCCTTATGTAAGGGGGGCTCTCTGGGGACCCTGATGTAAGGGGGGCTCCCTGGGGACCCTGATGTATGGGGAGGCTCTCTGGGGACCCTGATGTAAGGGGAGGCTCTCTGGGGACCCTGATGCAATGAGCAGGGCTCTGGGGACCCTGATGTAAGTGGGGGATCTCTGTGGACACTGATGTAAGGGGGGATCCGCACTCAGATATGTAACAATTTTTATTATATGTATTATATTTATAATATATATATATATATATATATATATATATATATATATATATATATATATATATATATATATATATATATATATATATATATAAATACATACACACACACATGTATATTATATACATGTGTATGCCCGCCCAAGTGTATGACTTTCTTTACTTCACTGCAATGGGCTCTAGCCCGAGATCTTTTGTAGAACTAGCAACGCCCTTGGTGGGGGCCCTGCATGGTTTCTTGCACCGGGGCCCTGAAGATTCTAGTTATGCCTCTGGATTGGAGGACCTTAGTTATGAGGAAAGGTTACGAGCACTGAACTTATTCTCTCTGGAGAAGAGACGCTTGAGAGGGGATATGATTTCAATATACAAATACCGTACTGGTAACCCCGCAATAGTGATAAAGGTTTTTCGCGAAAGGGAAATTAAAAAGACACGCGACCATTCACTAAAATTAGAAGAGAATCGGTTTAACTTTAAACTGCATAGACGGTTCTTTACTGTAAAAGCGGTAAGGATGTGGAATTCTCTTCCACAGGCAGTGGTTTCAGTAGGAAGCATTGAAAATTTAAAAAAATGATTAGATAGGCACCTGAACGACCACAACATACAGGGATATACAATGTAATACTGACATAAAAGCACACACACAGGTTGGACATGATGGACTTGTGTCTTTTTTCAATCTCACCTACTATGTAACTTTACACCCACTATAAAACCCATAAATAACTTCAGGGAAAATACAGGACTCTCTGAAAACATGTGGTATGGCTGTTTCAAGATGCACAATAAGGAGGCACTTGAAGAAAGATAGGCTGCATGGTCGAGTCGCCAGAAGAAAGCCATTACTACGCAAATGCCACATAGTATCCCGCTTACAATATGCCAAACAGCACCGAGACAAGCCTCAAACCTTCTGGCACAATGTCATTTGGAGTGATGTGACCTAAAATTTACAGTATCTCACAAAAGTGAGTACACACCTCACATTTTTGTAAGAAATTTATTATATCTTTTCATGTTACAACACTGAAGAAATTACACTTCGCTACAATGTAAAGTAGCGTGTATAACAGTGTAAATTTGCTGTCCCCTCAAAATAACTCAATACACAGCTATTAATGTCTAAACCGCTGGCAACAAAAGTGAGTACACCCCTAAATGAAAATGTCCAAATTGGGCCCAAAGTGTCAACATTTTGTGTGGCCAACAATATTTTCCAGCACTGCCTTAACCCTCTTCGGCATGGAGTTCACCAGAGCTTCACAGGTTGCCACTGGAGTCCTCTTCCACTCCTCCATGACGACATCATGCTGCTGGTGGATGTTAGAGACCTTGCACTCCTCCACCTTCCGTTTGAGGATGCCCCAGAGATGCTCAATGGGGTTAAGGTCTGGAGACATGTTTGGCCAGTCCATCATCTTTACCCTCAGCTTCTTTAGCAAGGCAGTGGTCATGCAGACCAATTTGATGCAGTGTGCCGCGTATGGTCTGAGCACTAACAGGCTGACCCTCCCACCTCTTCAAACTCTGCAGCAATGCTGGCAGCACTCATACTTCTATTTCCCAAAGACAACCTCTGGATATGATGCTGAGCACGTGCACTCAACTTCTTAGGTCGACCATGACGAGGCCTGTTCTGCGTGGAGCCTGTCCTATCAAACCGCTGTATGGTCTTGACCATCGTGCTGCAGCTCAATTTCAGGGTCTTGGCAATCTTCTTATAGCCTAGGCCAGTGATGGTGAACCTTGGCACCCCAGATGTTTTGGAACTACATTTCCCAAGATGCTCATGCACTCTGCAGTGTAGTGGAGCATCATGGGAAATGTAGTTCCAAAACATCTGGGGCGCCAAGGTTCGCCATCACTGGCCTAGGCCATCTTTATGTAGAGCAAGAATTATTTTTTTCAGATCCTCAGAGAGTTCTTTGACATGAGGTGCCATGTTGAAATTCCAGTGACCAGTATGAGAGAGTGAAAGCAATAACACCAAATGTAATACACCTGCTCCCCATTCACACCTGACACCTTGTAACACTAACGAGTCACATGACACCGGGGAGGGAAAATGGCTAATGGGGCCCAATTTGGACATTTTCACTTAGGGGTGTACTCACTTTTAGTGCCAGCGGTTTAGACATTAATGGCTTTGTGTTGAGTTATTTTGAGGGGACAGCAAATTTACACTGTTATACAAGCTGTACACTCACTACTTTACATTGTAGCAAAGTGTCATTTCTTCAGTGTTGTCACATGAAAAGATAGAATAAAATATTTACAAAAATGTGAGGGGTGTACTCACTTTTGTGAGATACTGTAGCTTTTTGGCCACAACCATAAATGCTACATTTGGAGAGGAGTCAACAAGGCCTATGATGAAAGTTAAACCATTCCTACTGTGAAACACGGAGGTGGATTGCTGATGTTTTGGGGATGTGTGAGCTACAAAGGCAGAGAAAATTTGATCAAAATTGATGGCAAGATGAATGCAAAAAATACTGGAGGAACATTTGCATTCATCAGCCAGGAAACTGCTCATGGGACGTACTTGGACATTCCAACATGACAATGATCCAAAACACAAGGCCAAGTCGACCTGTCATTGGCTACAGCAGAATAAAGTGAAGGTTCTGGAGTGGCCATCTCAGTCTCCTGACCTCAATATCACTGAGCCACTCTGGGGAGATCTCAAAAGTGCAGTTCATGCAAGACAGCCCAAGAATTTACAGGAATTGGGGGCTTTTTGCAAGAGAAATGGGCAGCTTTACCATCTGAGAAGATAAAGGGCCTCATCCACAAATACAAGGTTCGAAGTGAATAATAAAGTGGCAGTGTGGCGCTAATTAGAAACTGTGTGAATGTGTACCCTGGATGTGATACAACTATAGCAATATATTGTGCAAGTGCACCATAACAAAATGAAAAAGTGAGCTGGAAAATATATAAAATCTGTGCAGCATAAAACAAAGTCCACAAAAATGTGACAAGGTGAATTCCTCCCGTGAGGATGTCTTCAGTCACATGGGGATGATGAATTGCTTGTCTGAAGTTACTTTCCAATAACAAATTATGGAGAAAAATGGATAGACTTACCGACTGAGGTAGACCCTAGGTGTCATACGACAAATGGGTCATACAGGCTCAAGATCATATGAGGTATGGATCAGGTGCTAAGCAGACGGGTCCTGAGTGGTGTCCTTAACTCTCGGTCCGTGGACTTCACATGCACTCTGTGGTCCAAACGATGGTCTCCGAACACACCTCCTCATAGACAGTATTAGTCCAGATATCAGGGATGATGTGCCAGTAAGAGTAACATAGAACTTTGGAGTCAGTGTACTGATAAAAGCAGATACAGCCAGCGCGGTCTCGTATAGGCGGAGTGGCGCTCGGAAATGGTAGAGAAGAAGCAGGCCCGCAAGCAGCAGCAACAGCCACACGTGTGACTGTTGCTGCTGCTGGTGGGCCTGCTTCCGGGCAATCTCCGCTTATCTCCACCATCATTTGAAGCAAAGCATTATTACTACAGAGTGCTCACCACTTTAAAACGCATATATTAAAAGCAATTCCAAATAAAAACATGCTCACATTGTATAGTACACTAATGCTCAGTGCACACAAGTAAAACCTCAGTTTGTACAGTCACTGGTATCATATATATGGCCGATAACATACAGTACATACAAAATCCACAATCATGTGACTTCTTCAGGGATCCATTTGTATGTTATCAGCAGTTACAGTAAACATTTATTTTCCTTTTGGGATAGATATTTTACAAATAAATAAAAGCTGACCCTTGAAGGCACTTGGTTTGTTAAAGGAAGCTGAAAAATAACAGACTTACTGGCTGGATCACCAGGTGAAAATAAAGGGAAAAAATCCTACAAAAGATAATTCATACAGCCACCACATCTAAGCTGCACTTTAAGTTTTCGTTTTTGGGTTTAATACCACTTTAATTCAACAATATACGTTCTGTAAATGCCATTTGATTTCCCCACCTTTTCTTTTCTTTCCTGTTGCTCTTTTATCTTTTGCTGTGGGCGGCTACGCATGATGCATCTTTCCTTATACTCTGTTTGCTGTAGGTGTCCACTTTTGGCATTAACAGAACCTGGAAACCATATGTCTATGAAATTATTTTGATATTTTAAATGGGAAAAAAAACATACACAAAAAGGTTAGACACCCGGAGGGACACATCACTTTTCCCAGTAAGCATAACAACTAGGCATGCAGAAAATAAGTGTTCTCCTAAAGGACATCAGTAAATGGGAACCGGTTTACACAAAGCAGCGAGCTGAAGGGCAGAGAGGAATTACTCTCTTTATAGACTTGCTGAGATTCAGGAAACCTGTCTTAATAAGCAAGGTTATTTCATGTCTAAGAAACAAGAAGCAATCTGAGGTGTAACAGTTACTACTCTACGATTGCTTGTCTAGCCTAAAATATTAAAACAAATGGAGCATTGAACTGAAAATGAGTAACTGTATTGAATGTATTATAAGAAAAAATATATGTTTCCTGCATCTCTTGAGCTTTAAAAGTATTTATTTGCTTAAAATTATATTACCATGTGAAGTCAATGGGCTAATCTCACAGGCCTGTGGGGATTGTAAGGTACAACCTTATGCAGAGTTATCGAGGGTCTAAAAATACCCCTAGACAATCTACATTTCTAACACCATGTATATGAATTTACTCTATAACAGCCCTTTCACATGCTGTCTGATCAGGTCCGCCTGTCCGTTTGTCCGGTGAACCTGATCAGAAGCTCCATGCACCTCTATGGAGCACTGGATGTCAGCTGTGACATGTTCGCTGACATCCGGTGCTATCCGATCTGCCAAATACAGATGGATGGAAACCCTATTTTCCATCAGTCTGGCAGATCAGATCACATAGAATCGGATGAAAGCGGAAAGGCGGATTCTATGAGTTTTTATCCGATCTCCCATAGAGGACAGCGGCAATGGCGTCCCTGGGGGGGGGCCAGAGGGGGCCCTGACCCCCCCCCAACATTATGCTGTGCCCCAACATGTGCCCCCCCCAATAAAAAAAAAATAATACTAATTTTTTTTTTTACAAAAAATCAATGTCTAAGAGGGAGAGGGTCCCCAGTCATCTCCTGTGGGTAATTCCTGTCCTCTCCCTCTGCTTGCTGACACTGCGAGCGCTCACACAACCATGGCCCGATCTGCGCCTTCCCCTGCATCCTCATTGGCAGGGAGAAGAGCGAGTTGCAGGAAGGACTCCACCAGGACTCTCAGTTACTGAAAAAACAGACTGATTTCTCCCATCCTTAGGACAGGAGAACCAGCCTGTAAATTCCAAGAGATGCCAGACCAGAGCAGTCAATAGCAGGGGCAGGACAGTAAGAGGAGGCTGGGGTACCCCACAGTGGCAGAACACCAGGGCAAGGCAAGACAACTTTTGCAACCCTGATAGTTCTCCCACTGCTTTGGATCCTTATATTTTCTTGGTATGCTGGTGACAAATATATCTTGTTTTCTGCCACCCTGGGGGACCCCGATACAGTAGGAAGGGAGCTCACTGCAGAACATGTGAAAGGGCCATTGTGGGGTCGTAGTAAAAGGCCCCAGTATATATTTATATATCTATATATATCTATATATCTGTATCTATATATATATATATATATATATATATATCTATATACCTATATATATATATATAGATATATATATATTTATGTATATATATATATATATATATATATATATATATGCATTTTATAGTTGCCCCCCCTACTTTTGTCCCTGCCCCCCCCCCCCCCCTAAATATGAAAGCTGGAGACAGCGGGCCCTGACAGGTCAGTCTCCGCACAGTGAGAGGGGATGGACCTTTCATCCGTCTGCTCAGCAGAGATCAACGGATCGATCTGCGCTGAGCAAGCAGAGCTTGTCAAAACGAACAGCCCCATGTGAAAGGGGCCTAATGCCGCGTACACATGACCAGTTTTGCCGTTGGAATAAACTCCAAAGGTTTCTCTGAGGGAACTCCAACAGAATTCCGCTCAAGCGGTCTTGCCTACACATGGTCACACCAAAGTCCGGCCGTCAAGAACGCGGTGACGCACAACACGTACGACGGGACTAGAAAAAGGAAGTTCAATAGCCAATAGCCAATAGCTTCCGTCTTGTACTTGCTTCAGAGCATGCGTCGTTTTTGGTCTGTCGGAACAGCATACAGACGAGCGGTTTTCCCGATAGGAATTGGTTCCCTCGGAAATATTTAGAACATGTTCCATTTCTAGGTCAGTCAGAATTTTCGAAAAAAAAAAGTCAGATGAGGCATACACACGATCGGAATAGATGATGAAAAGCTTCCGTGTGTACGCGGCATTATGCCCTGTACACACGGTCGGATTTTCCGACGGAAAATGTGTGATAGGACCTTGTTGTCGGAAATTCCGAGCGTGTGTAGGCTCCATCACACATTTTCCATCGGATTTTCCGACACACAAAGTTTGAGAGCAGGCTATAAAATTTTCCGACAACAAAATCCATTGTCGGAAATTCCGATCGTGTGTACACAAATCTGAAGGACAAAGTGCCACGGATGCTCAGAATAAATAAAGGGATGAAAGCTATTGGCCACTGCCCCGTTTATAGTCCCGACGTATGTGTTTTACGTCACCGAGTTCAAAATGATCGGATTTTCCGACAACTTTGTGTGACCGTGTGTACGCAAAACAAGTTTGAGCCAACATCCGTCGGAAAAAATCTTAGGATTTTGTTGTCGGAATGTCCGATCAATGTCCGACCGTGTGTACGGGGCATTAGAGTTTTAATGGAAAATATAAGAAAAGTGAGGTGATCGATTGTTACTAACGGTAAGGTTAACAACCTATAAATCTGAATGCAACTAGTATATGTACTTGAATTTGAGTTGGTATCAGCTTTTTACAATATCTGTACAGCAATATTTAGCCTGGAAGTAGCACAAGAAGCTAATCAGGTGTGCTGCAGTGCTTGTTTGTTAACAATGAACATTGTGGCAGGAGGAGAGAAGAGTAATTAGGAAGAGGAGCTCATCAGTCTGCTGCTTCTTCTTATGTGTGATAGTGCTGTACTGCTAGAAGTACAAATTGGTTCAGATGAATCTACCATAAAGTGATTTCTCCTTTAGGCTAGGTTCACACTGCTGCAGTGCGAATTTACCGCGATTTTACCGCGAATTTACCGCAATTTTACCGCGAATTTACCGCGATTTTACCGCGAATTTCAGGAGTTGGATATAGCTGCGATTGATAGTCTAGCCAATGGAATCATAATGTAAAAAAAAAAAGGGTCTTAACTTCCTGTGTACTTCCTGGTTTTTGTGGAGAGTAGTGTGGTGGAATTCGCACATATGTGAACCATCAATGCGATTCAAGAACGATTTACATTGATGTCTATGGAGACTAAATTCGCAACGCAACGCAGTAAACTCGCACAGGACCTTTTTTTCACGCAGGTTATATTCGCAACGCGTCGATGTGAACGGCACTAATGTTAATCTATGTAATTTAAATGACTTGCGAATTTGAGCGATCGCAACGGCTCAAATTCGCAATAGAATTCGCAGCAGTGTGAACCTAGCCTCAAAGAAGCTAATCCGTGATTGAATTGTAGTATGGATGGACTCTGTTCAGGTCCTAGGCTGCTACCCCTTTGATAGTGAGTAGTGACACAAGGAAGCGCTCTCCATACAGTAGATTCTTGAATGTGTATGAAGGAGAAAACCCCTAATGCTCTGTGCTACCACTGTAACGGTTGCACCTTGTATTAAATGTTTGTAAATATTTTACATACTGTACATATTACTTTGTCTAAAGTATTGAGACGCCTGCTTTAACAGGCGCATGAACTTTATTATTATTATTTATTATTAAACAGGACTTATATAGCACCAACAGTTTGCGCAGCGCTTTACAACATGAGGGCAGATCAATACAGGAGGAATCAGAGAGCCCTGCTCCTTAGAGCTTACAATCTAGAGGGGGGGGGGTAACTTTATTTGGCATCTCACTCTGTCCGTAGGGTTCAATTTTGAGTTGGCCCAACCTTTGCAGCTATAACAGCTTCAACTCTTCTGAGAAGGCTTTCCGCAAGGCTCAGGAATGTGTCTATGGGAATGTTTGACTATTCTTCCAGAAGCGCATTTGTGAGGCCAGGCACTGATATAGGACGAGAAGGCCTGGCTCGCAGTCTCCGCTCTAATTCATCCCAAAGCTGCTATATCGGGTTGAGGTCAGGACTCTTCTGTGCAGGCCAGTCAAGTTCCCCCACATCAAACTCGCTCATCAATGTCTTTATAGACCTTGCTTTGTGCACTGGTGTGCAGTCATGTTGGAACAGGAAGGAGCCATCCCCAAACTGTTCCCACAAAGTTGGGAGCATGAAATTGTCCAAAATGTCTTGGTATGCTGACACCTTAATGCCGCAGACACACGAGCGGACTTTCCGGCATACTTGGTCGGGCGTACCGGAGTCCGTCGGACAATTCGATCGTGTGTGGGCTCCAGCTGACTTTTTTTTCTCAAAAGTTTGACGGACTTAGATTTGAAACATGTTTCAAATCTATCCGATGGACTCGAGTCCAGTCGAAAAGTCCGCTCGTCTGTATGCTAGTCCGACGGACAAAAACCAACGCTAGGGCAGCTATTGGCTACTGGCTATGAACTTCCTTGCTTTAGTCCAGTCGTACGTCATCACATACAAATCCGTCGGACTTTGGTTGATCGTGTGTCATAAAGTCATAAAGCTCGTCGAAAAGTCCGCCGGGCAAAGTATGCCGTAAAGTCCAGTCGTGTGTACGCGGCATAAGAGTTCCCTTCGTTGGAACTAAGGGGCCAAACCCAAACCCTGAAAAACAACCCCACATCATAAATAATGGAGGAGTGGCCCAATACTTTTGGCAATATAGTGTGGATGAGCGAGTCTTGGGTGAAGGAACTTGACTGGCCTGTACAGAGTCCTGACCTCAACCCGATAGAATGCCTTTGGGATGAACTGTGAGCCAGGCCTTCTTGTCCACCATCAGTACCTGACCTCACGAATGCACTTCTGGAAGAATATTCAAACATTCCCATAGACACACTCCTGAACCTTGTGGACAGCCTTCCCAGAAGAGTTGAAGTTGTTATAGCTGCAAAGGGTGGGCCAACTCAATATTGAACTCTTTGGTCTAAGACTGGGATGCCATTAAAGTGTTACTAAACCCAGGACCCTGCATTCACGATATCTGGTCTCCCACAGTACACAAAATATGGAAATGTAATCATTTTAGTAAATGTAAACTGCTAAATACCTTTTCTCATCAGCAGTATATAGCAGTCTTGTGACTTCTATCAGTGTCTGGTTAAAGCTTGTAGGAAGTTTTCATACTGCACTGGCTGTTCTCAGAGCGTCCTTTACATCAGAGTTCCCCTTTACACAAGAGGCCACAGTGTTCCCCATTAGATCAGAGTCCTCTCCATACCTCAGAGTTTTCAGTGTTCCCCTTAAATCAGGGTTCCCAGAGCATCCCTTATGTTAGAGTCCCCAGAGTTCTCCCTTATATCTGAGTCTGCAGAGTCCCCCCTTACAGTGAAGTTCAGATGTAAAAGGGGAACTCTGCGAATTCAGATGTAAAAGGGGAACTCTCTGGACTCTGATGTAAAGGACTCTTAGCTTCATTTGATTAGAAATGTTACTTAATTGCAAAATATATGTATAGTTTATACTATAAAAAGAATACTGTACACCACTAAAGTGTTTGGGTTTGTCTTGAAGAAAAGGTGGCAACCCCATGATTGGCCCTGTGCCGATCACATGCACTCTTCCAAGAAAAAAAAAACTTTTTAGCAATACACACCAAACTGAGCATGTGCAGCCTGATTCCAATAACTCTGCCTTATCCAGACATGTTTAGGGTACAATGCAAGAAGAGGAGGATCTGTGCATACAGGATCAAACAGCCTTTTTATGTAATGCAGAGGATTAACCTCTTAGGTTCCACGGTGAGTATAACATGCATGCTTTACTGCATATGGAGACTGATTTTATGGTTGTGAATTTAGTAACACTTTAATGTTCATGTGCGTGTAAAGGCAGGTGTCCCAATACTTTTGACATTATAGTGTAGCTATGAACTGTACTGGAACCCCAAAGTCCTGTGTACCTATCACATGACAGACATGAGCCGTAGTTGGGATTTTGGAGCAGTTAAAAGCTTTTTCAGTGTAGTAGACTGCCATTAAAAGTCATCTTTAATAGATGTGACAGTAGAGGGAAAACCAGGATATCTAGTTTATAGCCAAAATCCAGCTGATGGACCCAATGCAGATCAGAAGTGGTGGGAGATTACACTATAGGAGTCACAGGTAGGGATGAGCCGAACACACTCCGGTTTGATTCACACCAGAACATGTGAACAGACAAAAAATTTGTGCGAACATGCGAACACCGTTAAAGTCTATGGGACACGAATATGAACAATCAAAAGTGCTAATTTTAAAGGCTTATATGCAAGTTGTTGCCATTAAAAGTGTACATGTAGCAATGAAAAAAAAAGTTTTAAAAACGTCCATTTTTTCAGGAGCAGTGATTTTAATAATGCTTAAAGTGAAACAATAAAAATGAAATTATCCTTTAAATATCGTTCCTGGGGGTCCCCTTAGTCTGCCTGTAAAGTAGCACATCTTTCCGATGTTTATTACAGTACCACAGCACAATGTAATTTAAAATTACAGCTTGCGGCTGTAATGTTTTGTCGGCTCCCGGCAATATAGAAAAAAAAAACAATGAAAAAAACACCCCCCCAGACCATACCAAGCACTTCGGTTCTGGTATGGATATTAAGGGGAACTCCACCCCAAAATTTTTTAAAAAATGGTGTGGAGTCCTCCCAAAATCCATACCAGGCCCTTATCCGAGTATGAAACCTGGCAGGTCAGGACCTGAACCGTATCAGGCCACATGCCCTCAACATGGGGAGGGTCCCCCCCCCAAAGCACCTTGTCCCCATCTTGAGGGGGACAAGGGCCTCATGCCCACAACCCTTGTCTGGTGGTTGTGGCGGTCTGCGGATGGGGGCTTATCAGAATCTGGAAACACCCTTTAATAAGGGGGCCCCCAGATCCCAGCCTCCCCCTTTGTAAATGGGTATCGTGTACATTGTACCCCTACCCATTCACCAAAAAAGTGTCAAAGCATCAGAAGGGGGGCGGGGTCACCCGGTTTATGTCACTGGGTCACCCGCCCTTGCCTATATAACAGCTTCACAGCCAAGAGACAGTAGTTGGCAGGACGCTTCCCATCGAGGCGGAGCTTTTTTTATTTTTTCTTTCAGTCCATCGGCACCGAGGGACACTTTTTTTGTTTTTTTGTTTTTTGTAAAACTGTGTAATGCCTTTTTTTACTTTTTTGACACTTTTTTGTTAAATGGGTAGGGGTACGATGTACCTGATACCCATTCACATAGGGGGGAGGCTGGGACCTGGGGGCCCCCTTGTTAAAGGGGGCTTCCAAATTCAGATAAGCCCTCCACCCACAGACCCCCACAATCACCAGGCAAGAGTTGTGGGGATGAGGCCCTTGTCCCCATCAACATGGGGACAAGATGCTTTGGGGAGACCTCAAAGCACCCTCCCCATGTTGAGAACATGTGGCCTGGTACGATTCAGGAGGGGGGACCTACTCGTCCCCCCCTATACTGACCTGCCTGGTTGCATGCTTGGATAAGGGTCTAGTATGGATTTTGAGGGGGGACCCCCATGCCTTTTTTAAAAAAAAATTGTCGTGGGATTCCCCTTAACCACTTCAATACACTGTGTTGTATACTACACTGCCTGCAATGACTGTATATAGAGTCTACACTAAATACAGCGTATATATATATATATATATATATAATCTGGCTCAATCTATCTCCGTCCACACACTATACACGGCCGCTATGTAAGCAGCCTTATATAGTGTGGGGCGTGCACTTAGTCCCCCTGAGCCATGATTGTCCAAAGACACCCTGCCTTTGGCCAATTAGGACCCTCACAGCAGAGCGTGCTGTGATTGGCCAAAGCATGCAGGTCAAGTGCATGCTTTGGCCAATCATCAGACGTCAATGCACTGCGATCTCGCAGTGCATTTTGGAGCGTTCCGCGGCGCTCGAATTTCCCGCGAACGCCCCATATGTTCGGTTAGTTTGCGAGCTCATCCCTAGTCACAGGCTAGAGTCGGGAGAAAATCAACAATCTCCCTCTCCAACCAAAGGCAACAAACTGGGTAGGCCACACAACTTAGATCACTTACACTAAATTTATTCCAAATGGATCTTCACCAATTACTGCAAGTCAAGTCAATAAAACAAATACACTCATAACTTCTTTATATTCAAACAACTGAGGTGAAAATCTTTTTCATGAAGATTCTGTACATTGCTGTGAAAAACAGCATTCAGCAGCAAAGTATAGACTATCCTATTGAATGTAATGTTATTTTGTTCATTGATTAATCTGGTTCATGTGACAGTTCCACTTCCTTCAGTGAGATGAAACCATTGTGTGTTGTCTGTGACCTTTCTTCACCCCCCTCTTTTTTCCAAGTAACAGGATAGATTTTATTAATAGCAGGCACATAACGATGTAGGTTGGAGGAGTTTTGAAGGAAGACAAAATGTACAAGAGCAATATTATAGAAGAAAAAGCTTTATTAAGATCTTAAATGACAGGCGTTCCATAGACACCTTTATGGGTTTATCCTCCTATCAAATATATTGCAGAGGATTTGGATTATAGGGTAAAGGCATTATAGGTAGTGCTGGTTCTTATATATGGTCCTAAGGCTCACTACTCTGGGGCAATCTGCTTTTTGTGTACAGGTATTTCCCAAAGGCACTGTATATTATAATAGAGAAACTGGTTAGCAGCCTGGATCAAATACCTACTGTATTAAAGTGATTGTAAAGACAGAAGGTTTTTTACTCTTAATGAATTCTATGCATTAAGTTAAAAAAACCTTCTGTGTGCAGCTCCCCACCCCAGCCACCCAAATACTTACCTGGGCCTATCTTGATCCAACAATGTAGCAGGTGTGTCCCGGCTGCCCGAGACTCTCCCTCCTTATTGTCTGAGACAGCAGCATGGCGCCATTGGTTCCTGCTGCTGTCAATCAAATTCAGTGAGCCAATGAGGAGAGAGATGGGGCGGGGCTGATCGGCGGCTACATGTCTAAATGGACACACAGAGCTGCGGCTCGGCTTGGGTGCCCCCATAGCAAGCTGAACATGCCAAAGGTCGGGGCTACAAGCAGACAGGGATAGTTAGGAAACAAGCCACAGCCGGTCCATGGAAACAAACATAAAGCACGTGGCAAGAAAAACACAGGGGAGCCTAAACACACTGTTGCTCGGGCAAGGCAGGCTTGGAGTGCACAGTGTTAAATGGTGTTTCCTGTTAGAGGCTAGTGTGGAGCCACGCTGAGAGAAGATTACTTAACCACTTCCCGCCCGGCCTATAGCAAAATGACGGCCGGGCGGTGGTTCAGTTATCCTGACTGGGTGTCATATGACGTCCTTCAGGATAACAGCCGCCACGCGCCCGTGAGGGCGCACATCGCGGCGATCAGTGGAGCGGTGTGTCAGTCTGCTCCACTGATCTCGGTAAAGAGCCTCCGGCGGAGGCTCTTTACCATGTGATCAGCCGTGTCCAATCACGGCTGATCACGATGTAAATTGGAAGAGCCGTTTGACAGACATGAGTAGAGGAGAGCCGATCGGCAGGGGGGGTCTGCGCTGATTGTTTATCAGCACAGCCCCCCTCAGATGACCACACTGGACCACCAGGGATCGCTACTAGGACCACCAGGGAAGGGGGCAACATGTGGAGGGCCAGGTATGTACCCCATGGCCATCCACATGTTCAAATTAATGCCCAATCTGTGCCAATCAGTGCCCACACATGGGCACTGATTGGCACCAGTATGTAGTAACAGACATCAGTGATGCCCAGCAATGCCACCCATTAGTATCATCAGTGCCACCCATCAGTATCATCAGTGCCCCCTGTCAGTGCCCATCCATGCCCATCAGTGCCCACCTATCAGTACCCATCAGTGCCCATCCGTGCCACCTATCATTGCCACCCATAAGTACCCAGCAGTGCCACCCATAAGTACCCATCAGTGCCGCCTACAAGTGCCCATCAGTGCTGCCTACATGTGCCCATCAGTGCTGCCTATGAGTGCCCATCAGTGCCGCCTATGAGTGCCCATCAGTGCCTCCTATGAGTGCCCATCAGTGCCGCATACCAGTGCCACCTATCAGTGCCCATCAGTGCTACCTATCAGTGCCCATCAGTGCCACCTATCAGTGCCTATCAGTGCCCGTCATCAGTGCCCATCAGTGCCACCTCATCGGTGCCCATCAGTGCCATCTTATCAGTGCCCATCAGTGCAGCCATATCAGTGCCCATCAAGGAGAAAACATACTTATTTACAAAAATTTTTAACAGAAACAAAGAAAAAAATAAAAATCCCAGAGGTGATCAAATACCACCAAAAGAAAGTTCTATTTGTGGGAACAAAATGATAAAAAATTTGTTTGGGTACAGTCTAGCATGACCGCGCAATTGTCATTCAAATTGCGACAGCGCTGAAAGCTGAAAATTGGCTTGGGCAGGAAGGTGTCTAAGTGCCCTGTATTGAAGTGGTTAAACATACAGGTGTGAGAGTGCAATCCCTAAAGCTGATACACAGACCAGAGGTAGACAGACAGGGCATGAAACATTACTGCAGATTCATGACAAAACCACTGCACAGAGCAGGTAAGTATGACATGTTTGTTATTTTTCAAAAAAAAATTAGACTTTAGTATTACTTTAAGGGCATGTATAGTTATATGCTGCTATATGCCACAAATTAATTAAATATTTTTCTCTAGACTGTTAAATGTGATAAAGGGTTCCCAAATGATGATTATGCCAACTGAACAGAGATAGATTAAGGGAGAATGTGATCATAAGCAAGGTAGCAGCTTTTGAACAAACATTGGCAACAGGGTAAAGATAGAAAAAAATCTTCTTTATTGAAAATATGGAGTAAAATGTTCCATAGCACGACCCACACTAATGCGTTTCAGTCCAGAAAATACCTTATTCATTCAATGGGGCTAGGAATAAGGTCTTTTTCTGGACTGAAATGCGTTATTTTCAATAAAAAAGATTTCTTTCTACCTTTACTTTGTTGCCAACAATCTTTTATGAGTATCTACTGGGAAGCAGATGGAGATGGCTTGCTGGTCTGGCATGGTGAAGTGCCGCACTACAGCCAGAGAGAGGTATAATTGGGTTGCAGCACCTTACTTGTGTGGAACTGTACAATGTAGCAGCTTTGCCCGCTTGATGCCCCAGAGAAACACAATGCTACAGCAAGTAAAACAAACCCCCAAACTGGGGAATCAAATATATCAATAGTAAAAAGGTAATGAAAGTACAGACAAGCCCTATAAACAGATGAACATGGGAAGCTGATCACAAATCACAAGGTAAAGGCAGAAGTATTAGGACGTTTTTCGCTTCAGTTTTTACAGTTGAAAAAGGTGGGCTTGATTTTTGTCTTAACAGTGATATTAATTGATGCATGCTTTAGATCCGAGCAGAGAGAAATTGGCCAGGTAACCCAGCATTTTCAAGAGGAGGTCAGGAATGTCAGTCTCTCCTAATAGACTAAGCCCATCTTGTGAAAGTTTTCATATCACCACTGTAAAATATAGATGGCACATTGTTCCTGCAGCCTGTCATTTGGAAAGCTTATGGAGAGCCTCAAAAATGTCTCCCCAAAGTGAATATGTCATAACAAATAAATTGCTTGGAATGTGTGGTTTTTGAATGATACTTTTTTTTTATAAAGACCCCTTGTTGTACATAACAAGAACATAATAAACGCATGGGCACATGGTGGTTCATATTAATAAGGGAATGTTATTAAAAAGTTGAGAATTCCGGGCGTACTTCACAAGCCCAAAAAATTTCAAATTATGCAGGACATATGTAATACACCTCAACCCTATGCCCCATTGTAGCTCCCTCCTTCACACGCAGGCAATTCCTGACTGTCAAAATGACAGCCATGATTTGCATGTTAATACTGCAACTGTAGAAGTTGCTTCTGTCAAAAAATGAACCGTCTTGGCAGTGTTTATAAACACTGTTCTGACACCAAAGAGAAAGATACAAAAAAACATTGTTTCTTTTGTGTCTACTGTTTCATTAATCTTCAGATCAAAGGGCTGAATTTTGATCTGTTTGTGATGTCAGTTAAAGTGGTTTTAAATCCAAAATAAATATTTCATATATTGTAGCGTACCAATTTTTATATGTGATGGCTGCATTCAGTTCCTTTTTAGGCTTTTTTTAATGTTCACCTGTTTCTGCCAGTAAGTCTGTTATTTGCAACTTTTTTCCTAACAGGCCTTGCTGTTCAGCAAAAGTTGCAGTTAGAGGGTTTAGGCAAACCATTTACCACCAGCAAGTTCACTTACAATGGTCAGATTTTATTTATTTACGTAGAACCTTTATCATAAAAGGAAAAGAAAGAAAACTGTTGCTGTAACTACATAAAAATGTGTTAGCTGGAGTTCAGTATTAACTTTTTAGTCAAGTCCATCTAATTCCCCATTTACACTTGTGCAATTTGTCATGCGACTTTGGACCCCAAAGTCGCATGACAAGTTGCACCCCATGTTTCCCTATAATAACTGTTCATATCTGTGCAGCACTACTTTGGTCTGACTTTCATGCGACTTGAGGTCCATAGGCCTCAATGTAAACCCTCAAAAGTCACATGAAAGTCACACCTGCATGATATAGATGCGATTTGGATGCAACTTGTGAAAAGAATAGCAGCAATAAATAAAAAATTAAAATGACAGCCCTATACATACCAGACCCTTATCTGAGCATGCAGCCCGGCAGGTCAGAAAAAAGGGGAGGGGCGAACGAGTGCCCCCCCCAAACCATGTTCACATGGTACTCCTACTCATTTACCCAAAAAAAGTGTAGTGTAAAAAATTACAGTAGGCAGTTTTTGACAATTCCTATATTTAGAAGATAAAAATAAAATGTCTGTTTTTTACTTTTTAACAAAGGAATTGTCAAAACCGTGTGTTGTGTTTTTATTTACCTTTTACACTTTTTTGATGAATGAGTATGGGTACTATGTACCCCATAGACATTCACGTGGGGGCGTCGGGATCTGGAGGCCCCCTTTTTGAGATTCTGATAAGCCCCCCGCCCGAAGACCCCCACAACCGCCAGGGTTGTGGGGAAGAGGACCTTATCTTAAACAAAGTGCCCCAAAGCACCCCCATGTTGAGGGCATGTGGCGTTATATGATTCAGGAGCCCCCCTTCCTGGCCTGCCAGGTGCATACTCGGATAAGGATCTTGTAAAAATTTTGGGGCGGAGGGGCCACGCTGTTTTTTAATTTTATTTTGGTGTGGTGTTCCCCTTAAAACCCCCAGACTGACAATGCTCCTCTCCAAGAGTGGAAACCCCCTACAACAGGAATGGTGTTATTGGCCAGATTACCAGGTGACAAAGGGAAATAAAGGCCCCAAAAGAAAATTTATCCAGCCACCACAGTTAAGGAATGGTAAACGGAAAAATATTGTATTTTTGTTTTGGGTTTAATACTGCTTTAACTGACATCACATGCAGATAGAAGCTCATCCCTTTGATCTGCTGATGAATAAAACAGTAGATACAAAAGTAACAATGTTACTTTGGGGTTGCTTTACTAAAGGCAAATAGACTGTGCACTTTGCACAGTGCAGTTGCCCTTTGCAAGTGCAGTAGCTTCAGAGCTAAGTAAATGAGGTAAGGCTTCACTTTGCAAAGAGTACCCAATCACACGCAAGGAAAATTAACCACATCCGGACCGCCGCACGCCGATATAGGTCCTTACTTTGAGAAGGAATATCGTTGTTACTGCAGCAGCTAGCTTGTTCGGCCGGCGGTCCGCTACGAGATAAAAGTGGTCTCTGCGGCATATTCGCCGCAAGATCACTTTTATCGGTGGTGGAAGAGGGCTCCTGCCGCGCTCCGGCAAGTAGCGGAGGGCACTGTCGGCAGCAGCGGAGGCGATCGGGTCCTCTCTCTGGCTGGGCATGGAGACGAGTGAGGGGTCAAAACATTACTTCCACCCAAAGCTCTTAAAGGGACATTTTTTTAAAATTCTTTTTTTAAATTACATTTTTTTTTTATTGCATTTTAGTGTAAATATGAGATCTGAAGTCTTTTTGACCCCAGATCTCATATTTAAGAGGTCCTGTCATGCTTTTTTTCTATTACAAGGGATGTTTACATCCCCTGTAATAGGAATAAAAGTGACACCATTATTTTTAAACAGTGTAAAAATAATAGGTCAAATAAATTCTAAAAAAAAAATTTAAATGCGCCCCGTCTGCCGAGCTCGCGTGCAAACGCATACGTGAGTAGCGCCCGCATATAAAAACGGTGGTCAAACCACACATGTGAGATATCGCCGCGATCAGTAGAGGGAGAGCAATAATTCTAGCCCTAGACCTCCTCTGTAATTCAAAACATGCAACCTGTAGAATTTTTTAAACGTCGACTATGGAGATTTTTAAGGGTAAAAGTTTGTCGCCATTCCACAAGCGGGCGCAATTTTGAAGCGTGACATGTTGGGTATCAATTTACTCAGTGTAATATTATCTTTCACAATATATAAAAAAATTGGGCTAAGTTTACTCTTGTCTTATTTTTTAATTCAAAAAAGTGTACTTTTTTCCAAAAAAAGTGCACTTGTAAGATCGCTGCGCAAATACGGTATGACAAAAAGTATTGCAACGACCGCCATTTTATTCTCTAGGGTGTTCGAAAAAAATTGTATAATGTTTGGGGGTTCTAAGTAATTTTCTAGCAAAAAAAAATATTTTTAACTTGTAAACAACACATCTAAAAAAGAGGCTCGGTCCTTAAGTGGTTAAAAAAAATAGCATTTTTGCTTGCACATGATTGGATGATGGAAATCAGCAGAGCTTCTGCTCATTTACTAAGCTCTGGAGCAACTGCACACTACACATACTCTAGCTGCTGACTTTTAATATTAGGACACTTACATGTCCTGGAATCCAGAGATGTCGGCACCCCAGCTAATGTTACCATGTTCACAGCTGGGTCTCTACTGCGCATGCATGGAGCGCACTGCGCTCTTTTACTGGCCCGGCAGCAGGGGAAGGAGGAGTGAGGAGGAGAGGGCCGAACTTCTGACATACCTCGCCACGGCGAGGTCCGATAAAAGTGGGGGCAGGGTACCTGTCAAAAGCAAGTACCCGCTCTCCCCTTCCCCCCAAAAGGTGCCAAATGTGGCAGCGAAGGGGGGAGGAATCAGATAAGCGGAAGTTCCACTTTTGGGTGGAACTCCACTTTAAAATGTGTTTCTATTTAACCCTTATTAACCCTTAGTTTAGCCTAATGAGCGCATATCCTGTTAACTATTATTTTCCAGCTGATTTTTGGTTTTAATTTTATTCTATTATTTAATTCTAACCATTCAATTTTTTTTCTTTTTTATTCCATTTGTTCATTCATATTTTTAGTGTCATGAAAGAAAAATGTGCAATACTGAAAGAAAACAGAGCCTTTGTTTAATTTGTAAATAACTTGCAAATCTTTGTACCAGAATCAAAACTTGTGTTTTTTGAAATCAGACAAATTGTGGAAAGAATTTATAGATTTTAAGTGATTGTAAAGTCTCGTTCTTTTTAGTTAAAAATAACAAACATGTTATACTTACCTGCTCTGTGCAGTGGTTTTGCACAGAGCAGCCCAGATCCTCCTCTTCTCAGTTCCCCCTGCTCCTGGCCCCTCTCTCCTGTTGAGTGCCCCCCACAGCAAGCAGCTTGCTATGGGGGCACCTGAGCCATGGCCCAGGCCCACCTCCTTTCTCTCCTCATTGGTTGACTGACTTTGATTGACTCCAGCAGCGGGAGCCAATAGCGCTGTCTCAGCCAATGAGGAGGGGAGTCCCGGGCAGTCGAGGCACTCCTACAACATCGCTGGATAGAGATGGGGCTCAGGTGAGTATTAGGGGGGCTGCTGCACAAAGAAGGTTTTTTATCCTAATGCATAGAATGTACCTGCCTGGCCACGTCACTCATTCACAGGGTTCTGTGAATTGAAAACTTCAAGATCCGGCAACCTTTGTGGCTGCCGGCTTGTAGTTCTCAATGAACTACCACAGCGCTGTTGAGCGTTGTGGTAGTTCATTGATGCTTTCTGTCATCGTGTAACTGTTTGGCCATGTGATGTACTGCCAAACAGCTTACACACAGAGCCCTGCATAGCACCCAAGATCTGCTGATCGTCTGCAATGCATTCCAGGCTCCCAAGTAAAAAAATAATGAATGCACATTTTTTTACCTGCAAAAAGATTTATTATTATTTTTTTAAAAGGTGAACTTATCCTTTTAAGTTGCCCTTTAAGCCTTATTAGGGGACCCTCTTCCCACTAACAGTTTTATTTTGCTTTGCTCTATGTTCCCTCTGGCAGTCCCCTTTTAACCATGCCCTTTTTTACCAAAAGTTTGTTAATTGGCTCGAGTCAGGGGTTTGGGCATTATGTTCGGGTTCTTAAAATAAAGGTGAAAACCTCTATGCCGCGCACCCTCGACACCACAATGATCAATATAACCAAATATAGAGCAGCTCGTAGTATAACCAAAGGTCAAAGAGTGAAAAGAAAATTATTAATTCATTTCATACCGTGCTCAAATGTACAGGTAGTATTAAAAATAAATACAAATGAATATTAAATGCGTGATCAAATAATGTTCAAATGTTGATATAAATTTTCAATAAAGCCCAAAGAACAAGCGACGATTCTTCAATCAAGTGCACAGTGATGAAATAAATTCAGTGACAGGAATAGAAAGTGCCGTCTCCTACCAGTTCAGGCAAACATCCTACCCACCAGATTCATCAGACCCCCATGACAGGTGTCAGATAAACTCCTCATAGCGCAACTTGTAGCCATTTATTCATAAAACTTTGTTCCAATAAAAAACACATAAAATGGAGCCGATACCCCTAGCTGCATTCCACCTGCGCTCCAGCACAATGGCGGAAGTGACGTATCACATGGGTTACGCTATACGTGATGCGTCACTTCCACCATTGTGCTGGAGCGCAGGTGGAACGCAGCTAGGGGTATCGGCTCCATTTTATGTGTTTTTTATTGGAACAAAGATTTACGAATAAATGGCTATAAGGAGTTCTTCTTTTCTCCTTATAAATCCTGTCTGGCTGCATCGCTGGTGAGAGGTGTCTGCATCGGTGGCCACTAGACATGTGCACTTGCAAAAAATTTGTTCATTTTCCTTTTCATTTTATTTGTTTTTTTTTGCTTTTTTCGAAAACTCAGAAATTTGAAAATTAGGAAATTCGTCAATCCAAAAATTCGGATCTTCAAATTTCAGAATTTCAGAATTTCCAAATTCTGAATCTTCAAATTTCAGAATTTTTTAATTTCAAATTTCCTAATTTCCGAGTTTCGGATTTCAGATTTCGAATTTCCGAATTACCAATTTTTGAATTTTGACTTTCGATTTTCGAATTTCTGAATTTCGAATTTCCGAATTTCGAGTGGATTCACACATGCTTGGGATAAACATAAATCTTTGCTCAGACAAAATATTTTAAAATGTAAAAAATGGGGCAGACTTGATGTACCACTTGGTCTTTTTCTGCTCTCAGTCTCCTACGTTTCTATATTTTATATGCTGTAAAATTCTAGTTTTTATTCATTTTATTTTATTTGCACATGGTTGTGCATTAAACATAAGGAATGTAGAAAAAATGTTCATATTTTTAAGTTCAGGTTGTATGTGGTGATATAAACAAAGCGTCATAAAATAATGCTCTGCTTTTCTATTTTTCAAGTTGATAATATGTTCAACGATTGTAAGAGATAATGAAATCCCGAATGTGCACACGTAAAACACAACAGTAGTTCACAAAACGTTATATTTGTGTAGTGTATGAAGTAGCTACTGCAGCTTTTCCCTGCACAGCCACAAGATTCGTTTTAGGAGAGAGCAGAAATATTATTAGCCCCGGGCATCAATTGTGTGAGACTGTCCCTGAATTATCACGCAGATTTCATCACGTAATTCATTTTCAGAACAGTTAATCATTGGCTAACAGACAGTTATAAGACCTGATTATTGCATGAAAATGTAGAGAAACAGAATAATAATGATAATAATAACAATAATGTTAATAATAATATGATAACACATATTGTACATCTTTATTTAAATATATAATTGTATTAATAACATTATGCCATTTATTTTTTTAAATCGTATTATTATATATTTGAATAAGGATGATATCTATGTAAAGATCGTCTAGATGTACATAGATAGGGAGAGAGAGAAAGGGGAAAGGATAAAAAGATACTGTACATAGATAAGACAGACAATTTGTGAGTTTGGAATATTATGATTTCAACAGGTCTTTCTAACAACCATATAGAATTTTTTAGATATAATATATATAAATACAGTATACACATACACTGTGGCAGTGTGATACCCCACCAGGGTGATAACGCAGGGTTCTCAACCAAGCAGGTTGAGGGGCTCAAGGAGCTTTTCTTAATTAGGAGGAAACTGGCTTTTCCATTTCCTTATGGTTAAGAAAAAACAGTTTTGGGACCTGGAGCCCGGGGATTTTTTAGCGATCCATGTTAGATGAAATCCCTCGTCCTGGGTCCTGATTTTGTGAACCATCAGCTCACTGACCGGTCAGATGTGTTCTGGGCTATTAATAGGCACCTGCCCAGGGTTCTAGGTTTCACCCTCCTGAGGAGTCCAGGCTTGCAAAAGAGAAAAGTGAGTAGTGCATGTGTGCAATGGTACAGACTGAGACCCAAGCCTGATAGTCAGAGCAGCGAGGGGCTGCTGTCTATGCAAGGAGTGTGTCCATGGGAATGTTTGACCATTCTTCCAGAAGCACATTTGTGAGGTCAGGCACTGATGTTGGACGAGAAAGCCTGGCTCGCAGTCTCTGCTCCAAATCATCCCAAAGGGGTTCTATTGGGTTGAGGTCAGGACTCTGTGCAGGCCAATTAAGTTCCTCCACCCCAAACTTGCTCATCCTTGCTTTGTGCACTGGTCCAAATAATTTGATGGAAAGGGTATTATGGTGTGGGGTTGTTTTCCAGGTGTTGGGCTTGGCCCCTTAGTTCCAGTGAAGGGAAATCTTAAGGCATCGGCATACCAAGACATTTTGGACAATTTCATACTCCCAACTTTGTGGGAACAGTTTGGGAATGGCCCCTTCCTGTTCCAACATGACTGAGCACCACAAAGCAAGGTACATAAAAAACATTCACTGGCCTGCTGAAGTCCTGATTTCAACCCGATAGAACACCTTTGGGATGAATTAGAGCAGAGACTGTGAGCCAGGCCTTCTCCAACAACAGTGCCTGACCTCAGAAATGCGCTTCTGGTAGGATGGTAAAACATTCCCATAGACACACTCCTAAGCCCTGTGGACAGCCTTCCCAAAAGAGTTGAAGCTGTTATAGCTGCAAATGGTGGGCCAACTCAATATTGAACTCTACGGACTAAGACTGGGATGCCATTAAAGTTCATGTGTGTGTACAGGCAGGTGTCCCAATACTTTTGGTGAAAGTGTGTGTGTGTGTGTATATACACACATATGTATATGTATATATTATTATTATTATTATTATTATTATTATTAATAATAATAATACATTTTTCTTTTTTTTTATTTATTTCTGAAAAATATATATATATATAAACTTTATGGAATGATTTTGCAGAAAACTATGACCTATAAGCAATCCTTTTAGAATGCATAAAAGGACACATAGCTGAGCTGCAGACAGCTAGAGGACAAGGTAGACTGTTATGAAGCAGAGTGGACCTTACTCCCCTATGGCAGGCCGGGGGTTAATGTCAGTGGATCCCCTCCAGATGTTCCCTCCAGCTGCCAGACACTGATGTTAGAGACCTGATCTGAGTTCCATTGCTGCAGGAGGACACAGGTGTCATTACATATGCTGTGTGCCAATGAGTCTGGAGCTGTCCTCACCAGTGGTGTGTAAATTATGCCATCCCTCGCATCCCTTTGGGTGTGCATGTTCCAGTCTTGTGGATTGGATGGTTACACATTTAGAATTATGTTTAAGTGTTCATGTCTAGGTGGGAAGAAATGCATTCTTCAAATTGTGCATGGATTGTTATGTTTCAGTTTACTTACTTGTTTCGCATGGAAATTTGGCGTTTTATATTGTAGGCCTGTATTTCTTAGGAATAACTCACTTAAACCTGTCCAGATAAGAGTCTAGTAGACATCCCGGGTATGATAAAGTTTGAAACACTAAATCATAAATTATAATATAATAAATAACTATAAATTATAACAAATAATAATATCATAATATTAATAAAATGTATTCAATAATGTAATCAAATCAAAAACAATGAAATTTGCTCAGTCGCAGAATTGTCGCTGTCGTTACCTTCAGTGTTTGATGACAAATTTCCCCACAAATCACTATCACTCAATTCTGCAAGTGATTCTAATTTATTATCGCTGTTTTCTAGCTGGTCTAAAACTCCTTTTGGCGTAAAGGGACGCTTTTTGGTTGCCATGGACATTCTCAAGTTTCCAGGCAGAATGAACAGTATATATAATACTAAACTGCAGGCAGGGCACTGGACAAAGCATTAGGGACAAAAGGGAGGTGAAATTATTTGATACATTAATGTAATCTGTAAGATTACAGTGTACTGTATGTGTTATGTTTTTTTCACTTTTTGAATTTGGCACCAGGCTCCGTCCCCGTGCGTCGCAATGCTCGCAGGGAACTGAGCCCAGCACAGTGATAGATTGAGCGGAGGACACAGCCCGCGGATACAGCGGGAGGATATCGCAGGATCCTGTGGACAGTGGCAGCTGGTGCTCAAAAATTTTGGGGGGGGGCGCAAACAAACTGAAAAATTCTGAAAAAATTGCAGCCTCACTGTACCATCAATCGCAGCCACTGTGCCATCAAACACAGCCACCGTGCCATCAAACGCAGCCACCGTGCCATCTAACGCAGCCACTGTGCCATCAAACACAGCCACTGTGCCATCAAATGCAGCCACTGTGTTCATCAATTGCCACCACTGTACCATCAAACACAGCCACTGTGCCATTAATTCCCGCCACTGTGCCATTCATTTCCGCCACTGTGCCCAAACGCAGCCACTGTGCCCATCAAATGCTGCCACTGTGCCATCAAATGCAGCCTCACTGTGCCCTATCAAATGCAGCCTCACTGTGCCCTATCAAATGCAGCCTCACTGTGCCCTATCAAATGCAGCCTCATGGTGCCCCATCAAACGAAGCCACTGTGAAATGTTGTCATGTGTGTGACAGCTTCCTGCACAGGACTATATTTCTTTTTTCCCCTGGTCAAAAGCTAAATATAAAAAAAAAGTTTTGGGACATTGGTGATCTCACCAATGCCCATATTTTGGGAAATGTGTGGGCAGAGCCAGATGGTGAATTGAGCAACAAGTTCCCCATTAGGTCCATCTTACATTTTAATGAGAGTGGATGGCGATGTGCAAACTCGAATATCGATTATGGATCCGCCCACTGCAATGCGCTGTCACTCAACAGTCAGGTGGACCTGATGGGAAACCTGTTTCTCAGTTCCCCAACAAGCTCTGCCCACTCCTATTACAAAAATACCCAGTGATACGCCTGTCAATGTGACTGGCACAGTGGCTGTGGGGGAATTGTCGAGTATAGATACTCTGACCTCAGTGCCCAGTACCAACAGATTAATGTTTCTGTCCGTGACAATTTTGGTGACATTCTTTATGAATACTCCAATTGTTCTGTAATAACTGTATGCAATAAAGCATTGTATTAAAATATTCCACATGTGAATCATGTTTTTTTTTCTTGCCTTTTCATATTGACATGTTGGACCTTCTAAATGTACTGGTTAGAGAAATGACAACACTGCCAAAGATGCTTGAGTAGTCAAACTTTTTTATTTTTTAGATTTAAAGTGTATGTAAGGGCAAAATTAAAAAAAAAAAAAACATGCAGTACAACTCTCTAATACATGCACATGTATTAAATATTCATTCATCCTGCCAGAGTTTCAGTGAGCTTGTAACTTTCTGTAGTGAGCTGACAATGCTGCAGGAAATGTCAAACAATGTTATCAGCTCTGCCCAGTTCACCTCTGGACCAGTGGCGGCCCGTACCTTAGGCACGAAGGGGCGCCGCCCCCCTAACCCATGCATCTGGCCCCTAATCTACATGCAGGGTGCTGAACGCATGGATTCCAATGGGTTTTTTTTTTTCAGAAGCACATGATTAGAGCCGGAGGCTCTAATTGGTTCAAAAAAGGGTGGGCTCAGGGCGCAGAGCACTGCATCCCAAACCCACCCAATTGTGTGACATTAGCAAATTAATATTCGCTAATGTATTTCTTGTTCTCCTCCAGGACAATCTGGAAGTGAGTCCTGAGTCCCGATTGGCCGCGAGTCCTAAATTCTGATTGACCAGGAGGAGACACGGGGGGGGGGGGGGTGGATCTGCCACCTGCATGGGGTAGGTGCAGGGGCTGGCAGCATGGGCTTCCGCAGAACTTTTTTCAGGGGGGGGGTCATTTTAAGGATCTGCCCCGTTTTGACAATGTCATGAAGGGAAGGGGCTTAGTTACTATCACATATGCCCATATAGCTGCTCTTGTGCTCGTACTCCCCTACTAGAGTCCTCTTATATCAGCCGCTCCCTTAGAAACCTCTATTAGATCAGGGAGCCCCATTAGATTGCCTTAATGAGAGGCGTTTCAAGCCAGGAAGTGTGGGAGCCGGAGTTTGGGAGCGGAGCAAAGCTGCTCTACTGTAGTGCTATTTTCCTTTCTTCCTTCCATTGTGTGGGGGGGCTTAGAGAGAAGGCAAAGCAGAGGCAGGTGCTGCATCGTTGTGCCCAGTGTGTCGAAAAGACACAGGAATCAAGACACAGAGGTGGAAAAGAGGTGGGGGGAGGCAGGTGAGCAAGGGGAAGGTGAAAGTGGGTGTGAGGAGGAGGTGAGATAGAGGAGTAGGTGGGGGGGGTGAGAGAAAGGGGGGAGGAGGCAGGGGAGAGAGAGAGAGAGAGAGGGGGGGTGGGGGGGAAAGAGAAGGGGTGAGAGAGAGAGGGGGTGAGTGAGATAGAGGGGGTAAGAGGGGGCTGAGAGAGAGGAGAGTGAGAGAAAGGGGGTGTGAGGGGGGGTGAGAGAGAGCGGGGTGGGAGAGAGAAGGGATGTGAGAGAGAGGGTTGGCTGACAGAGAAGGGGGTGGCTGACAGAGAGGGTGGGCTGACAGAGGGGTGTGGCTGACAGGGGGGCTGACAGAGGGGGGGTAGCTGACAGGGGAGCTGACAGAGGGGGGGCTGAAAGAGGGGGCTGACAGAGGGGGGGGTGGCTGACAGAGAGGGGGGTGATAGAGATGGGGTGGCTGAAGAGAGGATGGGTGGCTGACAGAGAGGGGGTGGCTGACAGGGGGGTGGCTAATGGGGGGTTGGCTGACAGAGGGGGGTGGCCTGAAAGAGGGGGTGTAGCTGGCAGAGAGGAGGGGGGCTGACAGAGGGGGAGGTAGCTGACAGACAGGGGGTGGGGGAGCAGATGAGAGAGAAACCTCAGTCAGGAGACACACAGCATGCGCCAGGCAATGAGGCGGGACTCCAGGAGCAAGTGGCCGCAAACACTTACAGTGCAGCCCCGCCTACACATGTGACCAGCTCTGCTGGGCCATTCACAGACCCTCATGTCTACCGCCCGCACATGACTCATTCAGCCAACCCCTTCACTGCCCCCTAGTGGTTAACCCCTTCACTGCCAGTGTCATTTACACAGTAATCAATGCATTTTTATAGCATTGATCGCTGTATAAATGACAATGGTCCCAAAATAGTGTCAAAAATGTCCGATGTGTCCGCCATAATAAATTACCGCAGTTATATTATAAACATAAATTGAATCAATATGCAAACCACAATAAACTTATATGCATAAATATAAATGACACGTAATAAAAGAATACGTGAAAAAAAAACGAATAAAATAAATTAAATTAAATTAGTTGATTAAATCTATAGGGGTCTTCAAAGATCCACAGTGTGCAGTGATTAATAACAGTCCATATTGGAGTGAGATGGTCTTGATCACTATACATAAAACCAAATATGGTAGATGGAAAATAAAACACCAACGTGATGATGCCACCACCAGTATAAATGCTGGCTTACCAGAGAGTTTGAACTCAAGAGAACATACATTCTATGAGTCAAACAAGCTTGTATTGTCAGCCGACAATGGGGGTAAAACCTTGAGTTGAATTTCTTAGATCTATTTGGGAGATCTCAAAGTTTAATGTCAGGATCACATCAAGCGGATTGGATATACTCAATAGGAAACCAGGCTTCAAAGAGTGTTCATAATACCATGCCACAGGGGCAGCGTGCATGGTGGTGGAGAGACACTCTGTGGAGTTGATTGGCTGATCCTGGTGGATCTGGTGTTTTTCTGAGATTCTGTGTAATATCCTATTATGAACACTCTTTGAAGCCCGGTTTCCTATTGAGTATATCCAATCCGCTTGATGTGATCCTGACATTAAACTTTGAGATCTCCCAAATAGATCTGAGAAATTTCAGGCTCCAATTACTGAGGACCCTCAAGGTTTTACCCCCATTGTCGGCTGACAATACAAGCTTGTTTGACTTATAGATTGTATGTTCTCTTGAGTTCAAACTCTCTGGTAAGCCGGCATTTATCCTGGTGGTGGCATCATCACGTTGGTGTTTTATTTTCCATCTAACATATTTGGTTTTATGTACAGCGATCAAGACCATCTCACTCCAATATGGACTCCTATTAATCACTGCACACTGTAGATCTTTGAAGACTCCTATAGATTTCATCACCTAATTTAATTTAATGTATTTTTTTGTTTTTTTTTCACATATTCTTTTATCACATGTGTCATTTATATTTATGCATATAAGTTTATTGTGGTTTGCATATTGATTCAATTTATGTTTATAATATAACTGCGGTAATTTAGTTTGGCACTTCAGCGCTACACTTGATGCACTTGTTGGTTTGAGCAAAATTTCTGTTTGTTGTGTTAGCTGCTAATATTTCAGGCAGCGCGGAGTATTATATTGGATTTTTGTCCGCCATAATGTCGCAGTCCCGATAAAAGTCGCAGATCGTCGCCATTACTAATTAAAAGAAATTAAAATTAAAAATGCCATAAAACTATCCCCTATTCCTAGACGCTATAAATTTTGCGCAAACCAATCAATATACGCTTATTGCGATTTTTTTTTACCAAAAGTATGCAGAAGAATACATATTGTTTTTTACATATTTGTAAAAAATTGTTTACATATTTTTGGGGGATATTTATTATAGCAAAAAGTAAAAAATATTGCATTTTTTTCAAAATTGTCGCTCTTTTTTTGTTTATAGCGCAAAAAAAAAAAAAAACAGCAGAGGCGATCAAATACCACCAAAAGAAAGCTCTATTTGGGGGAAAAAAAGGACTTCAATTTTGTTTGGGTACAACGTCGCACAACCGCGCAATTGTCAGTTAAAGCGACGCAGTGCCGAATCGAAAAAAGTGCTCTGGTCAGGAAAGGGGTAAAATCCTCCGAGGCTCAAGTGGTTGAAAAAAAAAACCCCATTGAAATCCATGCATCCGGCACAATGCGTGTAGATTAGGGGCCGGTTGCATGGATTAGAGGGGTGACACCCCTGCGCCCCTTAATGCTGCCACTGCTTTATACGCATATAATGGACAACCCAAGAATCCCGCAAAGCAGAAAATAAGCAGGATTTACAATGTGGGAACAAAAAACCCTCCAAAAATGCAGCATCTGTTCTCTAAAAAAAAAAAGATACAAACCTAAATCTTTTAAAGATTTGACAAAAGAATAAACTGTCCCTTTCAAATACATCCTCCACTACTTACAAATGTTTACAACCTAACTTTCTGGACACTTTAATCACCACCAAAGCCATTCAATGCATTTATTTCAGACCCGTATCAACCTCTAAATAAAGTTTTTGCAAAAACTCCAATGCACCAATGTTACTACTAAAGATTTCCCTATCAATGATATTGTTGAGATATTATTAAGAGGTTTGCAAGCAACCACATGGTTTCCAAGCAACCACATCAAATATGATCAATGGACCCTGAGGGGGTATGAATTTAAAGTCCTTCACAGGGCCCATGTACCCTTTTCTCCCAAACAAGAAGTATAACAGGTACATCAATATCTCAATGCCCCAAATGTGGTCAGCATGCACCCTCCCTATCTCACTACCTATGGGTTTACCCTGGGAATGCTGAGTTCTGGACCCAAGTAAGGAGCTATTTTTATTTTAGATTTCAAACCAAACACCCTGCATTTCGAATATTAAAAAGAATTACAATAATTTTTCTATTGTAAAACCCTACATGCTGAACTTTAAATGAGTACACTTTAAAAGATGGTGGAGGTACTTTGAAAAATAGGAAGTCAAATAAATTATGACCCCCCCTTTCAATATACAGAGTGGTATACCAAAGCTCAATTACCTAAGGCTGTACTTACAATAGGCACAGTTGAACCAAACTGCACCCGAGTTTGACTGTCCCGACTCTTCTTTTCCCCGATGGTCTGTGCTCACACTGTGCTTTAACCACTTGCGCTTCGGAAGATTTTACCCCCTTCGGGACCAGGCCATTTTTTTGTTATTGGGTACTGTGCTATTTTAACTGGTATTTGCGCAGTCATGCAAACCTGTACCCAAACGAAATGTATGGAATTATTTTCACACAAATAAAGCTTAATTTTGGTGGTATTTGATCACCACTGGGTATTTTATTTTTTGCGATAAAAATGAAAAACCCCCCCCAAAAAAAAAAAAAAAACATTTTCTACTTTCTGCTATAAAATATATCCTGAAAAAAAATCTTCATAAATTTAGGCCCAAATGTATTCTGCAACAGTCTTTGGTAACAAAAAATCCCAATAGGTGTATATTAATTGCGTGAAAGTTATAGCACCTACAAAATATGGTGTATATATACTGGAATTTGTATTTATTTATTTTATACTTAGTAATGTCAGTAACTTATAGTGGGACTGTGATGGTGCAGTGGGCAATTTGACACTAAGTGACACTTTGTGGGAACTGACTAACTGCCACTGATATCTCCAGTGACACTAATACAGTGATCAGTGCTAATAATATACACTATCACTGTACTAATGACACTGGCTGGGAAGGGGTTAACATCTAGGGTGATAATAGGGTTAACTATAAGCCTAACAAGTGTTAATGTGTGTACTTTGTGCTGTTTTTAGTAAGCCCTGCTTTGCAGGGAGGAAAAAAACGGCACATCGTTGCTGTCTGTAGACGAACACATGGCTTTCTTCTGTCTTTTGCTCAGCCGATCAGAGGGTGCCAGCCATAAATCATTGGGCGGGACCCTCTGATCGGCTTGTGTTGCAGTGAATGGCAGCTCAAGCTTTAGGGTGCATGTGCGCATGCGCGAGCGGACCTGGAAGAAAGCCGCGACGTATAGGTACATGATTGTGCCTGTATGACCCGACCTGCCACATTAAATGTAGTGCAGCAGGTCGGTAAGAGGTAAAAGGTAGCATTCCAATGCACACTTACATCATCTCCTGCACCAACTAGACCACAGTGATCTCAGCTTCTATGCTCAGGCACTGAATACAAAAAAGAAACAGCACTCAAAATGCCTCATCCGTAAATTTGTGAAGAAAGAGTTCCAAAAAAGGAAAACCTGTGGTCGGACTTTAAAGGCACAACAAACAGTAGAAATATATAAAAAATATTAGCATTTATTGAAATATATATATAATACAAACAACAGGAACATGAAAGAAACATCGATAAAAATGATTAGGGCTGTTACTGAATTAAATTTTCGTGTCTGATTAATCTATTTTTTTTTTTTTTTGTTTTCAAAAAGTTTTTATTGAAAATAGTAAAAAGGAAGGAGTACTTACATATAAAGTAGCATTAAGAACAATTTCCATCAATGTAATATAACAATCATGGGATATCAATTTAAAAGTGCACCTTCAGAATTTGAATTATGAGCTATATATCACTGTTATAGCTATTTAAGTTACATTCAATAATATACTGATATCCTAGGACACATTAAATGCTTTTCTTTTAAAACCAGAAAAAGAAAACTAGGTCAAAAACAAACTGAAGGACCAAATAAGAGGGAGGGGAAAAGAAAACTTAAAATTTGTAAACAGAAGGAAGTATAGCATAATCAAACACGCTGTTACACGGTCAGTCTTGAAGCCTGTGAAGGAACCAAGGGTTCCATTTAGCATCAAAAACGGGTATGGAATCATGTAAGGTGTGAAATATTTTCTCGGTAATCCTCATAGAATCTATTCTGGATATGATTTGAGTAAAGGGAATCGAGGAGGATTTCCAGTGAAGGGTGATTCCCCAAAGCATGGCGAGACATATTGAGTGAATCAACCTCATCTGTGGTTTGGTGACATCTGGGATATCTTGAAATAGTATGCAATGGTGGAAGGTGAGACTTATGGGATCCCCTACTAATTTGTCAATTAGTTTTAGTATCTCTTTCCAGGTGGGTTGTAACCTTTCACACTCCCAGAAAATGTGAATGTATGAGCCTAATTGAGTGCAACCCCTAAAGCAGTTAGGTGAGGACTGCGGATAGATCTTGTGTAACCGGGATGGGGTATAATACCATCTCGTTATGAGTTTGATGGCTGTCTCTTTTATTGAAAGAGATTTTGAACATTTAAGTATATTCGACCATCCCTTATCCCAGTCTATATTATTTTGGTGTAATAATAGTTCCTGCTCCCATTGGGATCTGTATTTCACAGCCAGAGAATCATCCCCCGATACCAGTGAGTTGTGGATCACTGAGATGATGCCCTTTTGACGAGGGGCCGTAAGACAGATGTCTTCGTATACCGTCTTATGGTCGGTTGCGGAGAAGGGGTAGTGGTGTTGGAAAAAATGTCTGATTTGAAGAAAATGGTAAAATTCTCTGTCTGGCATAAGAAAACGAGACTTAAGAGAAGAAAATGAGATAAATTTAGAGTCTTCCAGAAAATCCCCCAACGTGGTCAGATTACGTTGGGTCCACTCCTCAAATAGCTCCGGGTGAGCAAAGGCCGTAGGGAATCTGGGATCTCCTATATAGGAGGCACCCAGGGGGGGTTGAGAGGAGAGGTTGTATTTCTTCTTATAGGTATTCCAGAGTTTTAAACTTATAGTGACTATGAGGTTTTTATTAGATATTGCAGTGAGGGGGGGGTTGGAGGACCACATTATTCCAGGTAGGTACAGTGGGGCAATAGAGTCCTGTTCAAATTTGACCCATAGGACCTTAGAGTTCTTAATGTTCCACTGAGCTTGTTGAGCAAATCTACATGCTATATAGTATAACCAAATGCGGGGAACCCCCAAGCCCCCCCTCTTTGAGGGACCATATAGAACTTCTCTAGCGAATCTGGGAGGCTTGTCTTGCCATATGAATTTATTAATGTGGGCTTGAAAGGAGAGGAGGTAGGATTTAGACACTTTAACTGGAAGGGAACGAAAAAGGTACAAGAGTCTGGGGAGAATTACCATTTTAAGGGCTGTTATTCTGCCCAGAAAAGAGATGTGGAGTTGAGACCATGATTTGAGTGTTTTCTTCAGTTTGGATAGCATGGGGGGGTAATTATGTTCAAAGAGTTTGCTGAAGTCCCCGGTCAGGTCAATGCCCAGATATGTTAGGCAGGTCTCCTTCCATATAAAGTGGAAGGTACTTTTAAAATGTTGCACCTCAGCTTGAGAGAAGCCTACAGGGAGGGCAACTGATTTTGAGACATTGACTCTGAGGCCGGAGACCCCAGCAAAGCGGGACAGGGTTTGTAAGAGATTAGGCAGGGAGGTGTGGGGATTCGTTAGGAAGAAAAGGACATCATCTGCATACATACAGAATTTGTATGAAGAGGAGCCTCTGGTATAACCTGATATATTTTGGTCATTGAGAATCGCAATAGCCAGGGGTTCAAGTGCCAGGGCGAAAATTAATGGGGAGAGTGGACATCCCTGCCTGGTGCCCCTACCCAAGGGAAAGAAATCCGAACTACAGCCTGGGATTTTAATCCGAGTTTTAGGATTTTTATAAAGGGCACTAAACCCATGCAAAAATTCCTCTCGGAAACCCATGCGTTGGAGAAGTGTGGATAGATAGGTCCAGGAGACGCTATCAAATGCCTTGTGTATGTCTAGGCTGAGTAAAAATAGTTTACGGGAATTTAAATTGGAGTCTTGGATTATGTTGGAGGGTAATCTAATGTTATCTGTTATGAATCTATGGGGTATAAAACCTGACTGGAAAGGTGAAATAAGAGAGGAAATTATGGAAGCCAATCTGTCCGTCAGGATTCTACTAAAGATCTTTACATCATTGTTCATGACCGAAATAGGTCTGTAATTTTGGGGGAGTAGGTGATTTTTGTTAGGTTTAGGGATCAGGGACATATTCGCCAGCAACATCTCATCTGGAAAATCACCTCCCTGCAAAATCCAATTAAACAATTGAACCAGGCCAGGGATGAGTAGGGTGGCGAATTTTTTATAGTATATGGCCGAAAAGCCATCAGGGCCAGGAGCAGAACCTGTCTTAAGAGATTTAATAACATTTAGTACCTCGGAGGGGGTGATAGGGGAATTGAGTTTTTCTAATTGAGTAGGTGAGAGAGTGGGCATATGAATGTCTTGGAACCAGGCTTTATCCGTTGGAGTAGGGGAATTTGTAGATGGAGATAATAGTGAGGAATAAAATTGTTCAAAAATTTGCAATACCTCTTTGGGATGGGAAGTGGGCAGTCCTGTGTTTGAGGCAAGCTTATATACATGTGTGGGGCGGAATGTCTGGTTTAGTTTTTTTGCAAATAAAGTGGAGGCTGTGTTGTTGTGCAGTAAAAATTTGGCTTTGGACCAACGTAGGTCCTTTTCGATCCTGGAGGACAGAAGGGAGTCCAACTCAAGGCGTTTTTGGTCTATCAATTTTCTAGTGGAATCTAGGCTTAACATGTTGGTATTTTTATATATGCGGTCTAGTTCGGTGGTGAGGGTTATAATTTTTTGTCTGTGAATTTTGTTGTGGGAAGAGGCAATGCTGATTAGTTTACCTCTCAGGACAGCCTTATGGGCTGTCCATAGAATAGAAGGGGGGGTGTCTGGGAGGGCATTTAAAGAAAAGTAATCCTCAATGGATTTAGCTGTCTCGGATTCTGCCAATACGTCTGAGAGTAATGCTTCATTCAATCTCCATGTATAAGGTGTCTGGGTCAGCCCTATAAATTTAGTAGTGAAGGACGTTTCATGATGGTCCGACCAAACACAGGGGTGGATCCTGGCTTCAGTGGAGTTTGCCATTATAATGGGGGTGGTGTAGATGTAATCTAACCTGGCATAACTATTATGCGGGTGAGAGTAAAAGGTGAATTCCTTGCTCCCCAGGTTGTGCGTTCTCCAGGTATCCACCAGTTGGTGGTTCAAAAGGCCCTGAGTAAGAGACCTGGGGAAGGCTTTGGAGACCTTAGTGGAGGAGGATCTATCAAGAGTGGGGTTAGCCACTAAGTTAAAATCCCCTCCTATTATAAGGTGGGGAGAGTTCAAGGAGGTCAGTTTATCAAAGAAGGATTGAAAGAAGGATGCGGGTGCATCATTGGGAGCGTAAACGCTAGCAATCGTAATTTCTCTATTGTGTAACACACCTTTTACAATAACAAACCTGCTATCCTTATCCTTAAAACATTGTTTAACCTCCATGGGGAGGGAAGCATGTAAAAATATGGTGGCACCTCTGCTCTTGTTCGAGTGAAGGGAGTAAAACGATTGAGGGAAGTGTCTATGGAAGAATTTAGGGTGTGAGGAATGGGAGAAATGTGTCTCCTGAATTAGGAGAATTTTGGCGCCAAGTTGCCCATATAAATTGAAGGCCTTGCGCCTCTTTATGGGGGAGTTAAATCCCTTCACATTATGTGATATACAGGTAATAACCATATTTAGTTACTTGAATTCTATAGTTCATAAGAGGGCCTAAAAGAAGATCTACTTGTGCGTCTGTGAGACTTTTCAAGCCAGGACTCACTGTACATAGCAGGGGTACCGCCACAATCACATCTAGCCAACCATAAAAACAATATACATTATTCTGATGAAGGATATTTACGAGGGTAGGCTTAGGGGTTGACCTTAAAAGGTAGATGCTGAAAAAGGTTTCTAGACTTTGAATTAGCTGACCAGCGTAAAAGGAAAAACAGTATACACTTATGAAACAAAAGAAAAGAAAAAAACAGCTAAAGGAACAAGAAAACAGCATGGAGGTCAACCACCAAGCCGGGTCAGGTAAAGTAAAGGAAGAAAAAAAAAAAAAACCCTTTACCTGACAAACAGTACAATTACACCCGAGACAACTAGGTCTCGTTCCCAGCAGTTCTGCAAAGCCCACTGGAGGGCTACAGAGTGAAACTCTTGTGGAGTTGATTAGCTTGAAAAAAGAATTAACTGGTAATACAACGTCCCAAAAAAAGGGAAAAAAAAAAGTGAAAAACCTTGTAGCTGGGTGGGGTGAACCTAGCGCGACTCCGAGGGACAGTCACTCTTAACAAAAATGCAAAGTGAAGTCGGTGCAAAGCGTCTTAAGGAGAAAAAAAGGTGGTAGACTGCGATGCTTTCAGCGAGGTTGAATGGCGAGGTCCTCTCCGATGTCATAACGGATTCTCCGTCTATCTCTCCTAGGAGGTGGTGTTTGCCAGATGGGTGCAGGACGAGGTGTCAAGGGGGGGCGGCGGATTGCAGCCGGATCCAGAAGGCCAAGTTTCACCAGGATTTCTTGACCTTCCTGTAAGGTGGTAGCAGAGAAGGTAGTGCCATTGTGTGGGACTTGTAATTTAAACGGAAATCCCCATCTATAACGAATGTGTGCTGATTGAAGCGCGGTGGTGATTTCCTTCAGGTTCCTTCTCCTGTCAAGGGTAGCTGGAGAGATATCCGGATAAATCTGGATCAGATGATCATCAAGTGATATACGTGGTTTGTTCCGGGCAGCTCTCAGAATTTCTTCCTTGATGAGAAAGTCCTTCATACAGAGGACTATATCTCTAGGAGGCTTATCGTCCGGGGGTTTTGGACGGAGCGCCCTGTGAATGCGGTCACATTTAACGCTGCGGAGTCATGTTCTGGTAGGAGAGATTTAAACAGTCTAATCACAGTTGGGATTAGGTCCGTTTCAGACTCTGGGATGCCTCGCAGACGCAGATTATTGCGTCTATTTCTATTGTCAAGGTCCTCGACTTGTGCTTGGATGGCCGTCAGGGCTAAAGCAAGGGATTCGTGTTCACGGCTGAGATCGTTGTATGCCAGGGCTAGCTCATCGTGTTTAGTTTCCAGGAGTTCTGTGCGTGAGCCCAGGGCCGCAATCTCCTGTGACAGAGTGTGTGAAGTTTTGTGTAGTTCTGTTTGAAACTTCGTGGCCAGTCTGGTATACATAGCTTCTAAGCTGACATCTAAATCCGCTTTTGAAAGGGTAGCATGGTACTCACCCGCCGAGCTTGCGGACAGAGAGAGATTCAATCGAGGCGGAGTAGCTGGAGCGGGAGATCCCCCTTTCCCGGCCGCGCCATCTTGAGGCATGCTGAACCGCTCCCGCGTGCGAAGGAGATAATGGGTCAGGGTATTTTGAGAGGATCCTCAGGATTTTTGTCTCCTCGACGGCATGCACCGAGTATTGCTGGCTCGAGGGGTGCAAGAATTGAGGATGAGAGTGCAGTTAATAGCCCTCCAGAGGAAGTTATTGTCCCGGGTGGAGCGGAGCTACAGACTCAAGCGTCCATCTTCCTCGGCATCGCGCATGCGCCCCCCCTAATCTATTTTTTTAAAATCGATTAATCGACTAATTTCAATTAATTATAACGCACATACAGATCCAACTACTTTTAGCTGATTTAGCATGTTATGGCAACGGCCGAAGCTGGACATAGCGGGGCATGGCTAGGAAGTCACACGTCATAAACTCAGCCTCACCGTGCCCATAATCTCAGCCTTACCGTGCCCATAATCTCAGCCTTACCGTGCCCATAATCGCAGCCCTACCGTGCCCATAATGCAGTCTCACCGTGCCCATAATCTCAGACTTACTGTGCCCATAGTCGCAGCCTCACCATTCCCATAATGCAGTCTGACCGTGCCCATAATCACAGCCTCACCGTGCCCATAATCGCAGCCTCACCGTGCCCATAATGCTGTCTCACAGTGCCCATAATCGCAGCCTTGCCGTGCCCATAATCGCAGCCTCACCGGGCCCATAATGCTGTCTCACTGTGCCCATAATGCTGTCTCACCATGCCCATAATCGCGGCCTCACCATGTCTATAATGGCAGCCTCACCGTGCCCATAATGCAGCCTCACCGTGCCCATAATGCAGTCTCACTGTGCCCATAATCGCAGCCTTACTGTGCCCATAATGCAGTCTCACCGTGCCCATAATCTCAGACTTACCGTGTCCATAATTGCAGCCTCACCGTTCCCATAATGCATTCTCACCATGCCCATAATCACAGCCTCACTGTGCCCATAATCGCAGCCTCACCGTGCCCATAATGCTGTCTTACCATGCCCATAATCACAGCCTCGCCGTGCCCATAATCGCAGCCTCACCGTGCCCATAATGCTGCCTCACCGTGCCCATAATGCTGTCTCACCGTGCCCATAATCACAGCCTCGCCGTGCCTATAATGGCAGCCTCACCATGCCTATAATGCAGTCTCACCGTGCCCATAATTGCAGCCTCACTGTAGTCAGTGCCTGTGCCTGGATTTCACAGTCTGAGGGCATCTCCTGCTGTGTGTCTCTGAGCTGAGTGTGAAAACTTTGGCCGCGCTGTGAGAAAAGTCCCGACCTCCTTCTAGATCAGCTTGTGTGATAGACTTAACACTGCGTCTATCACACAAGCTGATCTAGGAGGAGGGCGGGACTTTTCTCACAGCGCGGCCAAAGTTTTCACACTCAGCTCGGAGACACACAGTGGGAGATGCCCGCAGACTGTGTATGACATATAGTGGAGGAGGAGGAGGAGGGAGCGGAGCGCTGCGCTGCAGCCACAGCCTGGCCCAAAGCAGCCCCAGGGCAGGCAACCTACCGATCATATAAATTTTGATCGATCAAAAAATTAACGATTAATCGAGGAATTCATCTTTAATTTCCACAGCCCTAAAAATCATATATACAAAAAACAATCTCATTTGGGGTTCAGTAGTTGCAAAGAAGAGAAAGGGGTCTCACTATCTTGCAAAAGGAATCACATATTAATCAATCAATCAGTGATCGACAAAGTAATTTCCAACAAAGGGAAAAAAGCAAATGAGGTCAGAGCGAATCTCCAGGCAAACAACACCCAGGAACCACGTGTGAATCAAGGATCATGAGTGTCTAGGTATGATATATCAAAGTGAATATTCATAGAAGACCGGATATAATCATAGATTGTTCATATCAGAAAATATAGGAATCCCTCAGTCAGAGGTAGCCACAGACTAAGAAATGTGGCCATATATCAAAAGTAATGAATCCAGATCTGGGCTGTTCTCATCCAAGATAGATAAAGATACGGCAATGTAACGAAAATCCCCTGGGAGAGAGCAGGACACATCATGAGGTCATCCATATAGCGACCATACCATACAATCTGCCTGGCAAAGAGTTTGCTGGGAGAGAACAAAAATTGTCCAACTCATGTGTACTAAAGGCTATAGGTGCCGGTCTACCCATTCCCCAAACGCTCCAATAAGGAACCAATTCCAGCCACGAATAGTCGTCCCTGTAAAGGACAATCAAATCTGTGATTTTTGGGGAGATGATGGAAGACCGGCACCACAGGTTTATCCACATAGAGATACTCAGCAGTTTTGGATGACAAAATTCTCATGCTAATGCCCAACTGTAAATGTTTTAAGAGTTGATTGAAACGGCATAGTGGGATTGTTGGACAGGGGGCGATATGTATCACTGTCACTAAGCTGTCTGAGAGCTTCAGATCTATATTGTTCCCTAGTCTTCACCACCACTGCTCCTCCCTTGTCTGCTTCCTTTATCACTAACCCCTTATTGTCTTTTAACTGCTGTAAAGCCTGTCTCTCTTCCTTAGAAATGTTAGTTTTCCTAGATGTTAAGCTACATTGTTTCAATTCCCCCTCTATTACACCACAAAAAATGTTATCATCTAAACAATGCCAACCCACCTGGCTCTCCTATCCTGGAAGTTACCCTTGTAATACAAAAACCTGTAGGTACTGTAATTTGTGTCTTTTGGGTAAAATGTTTGTTGCCACAGCCAAAAATAAAGAGTTCATTATACAGCAATACATCAACTGTGGCACAAACTATGTAATTTACTTGATCGCCTGTATTTCATGCAGCCTCCTATATGAAGGTTGTACAACACGTCCTTTGAGTGCCCGTATAGGAGAACATTGCTGTGACACAAATAGCCCAAATGCTAGAAATATTTTGAATGCAACACGTCACTTTAGAGAATGTCATCAGGGCGATCTTTCCTCATTTCGCTTCAGAGGAATAGAAAGGTTGTCTCACTCGCCCAGAGGAGGTGATAGGGAGAGAAGGCTACTGGGGAGAGAAGCATGGTGGATTTTTTGATTAAAAACTAGATCACCTCAGGGGTTAAACCTGAGGTGGGATATGGACTTGCACTTACGTTAAGAATGCCTCTCCCAGAGCCTCCTCTCTCTCTTTTCCTTTCTCTCTTCTGGTTTTTTTTTCACAAACCTGGATTATTATTTTCATCTTTTTTATTTAATGTTTTTTTAATTTTATGGTGTGCTTCCTTATGAATATGTCTATACGTGTATGAATGTATGCACGTGTGTGTACATGCGTGTGTGTACATATATGTGCATATTATCACTACAAGGTGTGTGAAAATTAGTGGCATACACATGGATCACCCTATATGTATTGCAGCTGATCCTATTTTTTGGATAATTGCCAGCGGTCAATTAAGACAATCAATGGGTGGAGCCTGTGATCTTTAGAGCTACTATTTATTTCAAAGTTTTATGACTGTAATGTGGTTATGACTTATGCCCCGTACACACGATCGGAATTTGCGTCGGAAAAACCTTGGTTGGTTTTTCCGACGGAATTCCACTCAAGCTTGCCTTGCATACACACGGTCACACAAAAGTTCTCTGAACTTTCGACCGTCAAGAACGTGCTGACGTACAACTCTACAACGAGCCAAGAAAATGAAGATCAATGCTTCCGAGCATGCGTCGAATTGTTTCCGAGCATGCGTAGGAATTTTGCGCGTCAGCATTGCTACAGACGATCGTAATTTCCAATAGGAACTTTTTCCGTCCGAAAAATAGAGAACCTGCCCTCAATCTTTTGCTGGCGGAAATGCCACCAGCAAAAGTACAATGGAGCATACACACGGTTGGAATTTCAGACCAAAAGCTCACATCGAAGTTTTGCTGGCGGCATTTCCGATCGTTTGTACGGGGCATAATCTGCGTTTGTTCACTGTGGCTGTTCAATAAAATGAAGAAATTTTAAGAGCAACAACCGGAGTGCGTATCTTTTTTTCTACATTACTGTGCTGTAAAGGCCTTTATAATTGTTTCTATTTAGTGACCTAGAGGGTACAGATGGGTCTAACCTCTTTTTTTGTGATAGTTGGTGTTTGGGACACCTGTAAGGATCTCCATTAACCCCTTGGCACCAACGTAACACAAATATGTGGCCCCGCTGTAGTGGGCTTTTTGCCATGGGGCTGCATATTTGCATACCTCCCATTGTAATGGGTGCAAGCTGCATGTTGCGCTCCCAGCACAGTGACCAGGGTCTCACCGAGAGTCCCGGGCCCCGTTGTAACAATTGGGACCCAAAACGTCAGATTCCGGGTCACCTGATCGCTGTGATAGCCTCTGATTGGCTATCACAGTGATCAGTCACTGTAAAGTCCGCCCCTGTGTTTTTCTGTCTCTGTGAATGGATGAGAGAGATACATTGTATCTTTCTCTGTCCTTGCAGAGATAGAAAAAAAAAGTGTGTGTAGAAAAAAATTAATTGTAATTAAAAAAATATTTATTTATTTATTTTTTAAAAAATACCTAGATCAAGGTTTGATCTAGGCCAATGCCAGGGTTAGTGTTTGGAGCAGGGTTAGGGTCAAAGGTCAATGGCAGGGTCAAAGGTCATTCACAGTAATTTTTTGGCAGGATTTTTTTTCTTTTAATTAGCATCAGTGTCATAAGAAAAAGCTATTAGCGCCAAAAGTAAATGAACAGCGAGTTGCGAATACTGTGTTATAAATAGACAGCACATAAAGTCAGAAAAAGTGTTAAAGTGAAAAAATGCTAAAGTGAAAAAAAATATAAGTCCAAACTTGTAGATGGAAATCAACAATAAAAAACCAATGTAGTGAAAAATTTAGATTTAGATTTAAATGCACAGTCCCATGGTAGGATCAGCAATATAAACTTTTTGGTGAAAACACAATAGTTCCGTGCAAAAATGTGCACAAAAAAATGTGATCAAGTACAGTGCTCCAGAATCATCCACAGCACCACTGTGAAATGGACACACACCAGAAAGGCTGGATGCCATTACAGCAGCAAACGCACACTCAGTGTAGATCAGCTTTCTGTTGTGGGGAAGGCTGTTCAGCTACTCGCACCATCCAGATGTAGCTGTAGTTAATAAAGCTCATGGGAGCCAGATGAAGTCTCCATAGTGTTTTATTTTTTGGAATTGTATGTTAAAAGCCAAAATAAAATGAATCATAAAAACATATGACAATGGGTGCCACTGCCGACCCGGTATCGGACAGTGACCTTACGTAGCACTAGTGTCTGCTCCCCAAAAGTCCAACAGAATATTATCAATGGGTCCTCTAGTGTCAGATGTCAAACTCGTTTACGGGCATATCCTGCTTTAAAAGTACACTCATTTTACGTACACTAGCGAGTACTGAGATACCCGCGTATGTACGTAAAGTGGCTCGAAAGTACAGACATCCCCGCACTGCACAGCTGCAGTATGGCCTGGAAGAGGCGGAGCTGTCACCTGGAGTTGTCGCCAGTGAAAAGGGCCGCAAGTGAGGAGGCAAAGTTCCCGCCAGCCAGCCCAGAGTTGCTGTCTAAACGTAAGTGGATTACTGCACAGTACTGTACAATACTATAAACTTAACTCCCTGACCCCCCCCCCCACTATGGCCCATGACCCTCAACTATAGGTCCTGATACCCCCACTACAGTCCCTGACCCCCCTCTACAGTCCCCGACCCCCCTCTACAGCTCCTGACCCCCCACTACAGCCCCTGATCCCCCTCTACAGCTCCTGAACCCCCCACTACAGCCCCTGACCCCCCTCTACAGCTCCTGACCCCCCCACTACAGCTCTTAAAACCCCCACTGTAGCCTCTAACCCCCCTCTACAGCCCCTGACACCCCCCGACTCCCCTCTACAGCCCCTTACACCCCCACTACAGCCCCTGACCCCCCCCACTACAGCCCCTGACCCCCCATTACAGACCCTGACTCCCCTCTACAACTCCTGAAACCCCCACTACAGCCCCTGACCCCCCTCTACAGCTCCTGACCCCCCACTACAGCCCCTGACCCCCCTCTACAGCTCCTGACCCCCTCTACAGCTCCTGACCCCCCCACTACAGCCCCTGACCCCCCTCTACAGCTCCTCACCCCCCTCTACAATTTCTGACCCCCCACTACAGCCCCTGACCCCCTCTACAGCTGCTGAACTCCCCACTACAGCCCCTGACCATCTCTACAGTTCCTGACCCCCCTCTACAGCTGCTGAACCCCCCACTACAGCCCCTGACCCCCCTCAACAGCTCCTGACCCCCCTCTACAACCCTTGACACACCCACTGCAGCCTCTGACACTCTACTAAGGCCCCTGACACCCCCACTACAGCCATTGACACCCCCACTACAGCCCCTGACCCCACTCTATAGCCCCTAACATCCCCACTACAGCTCCTGACACCCCCACTAGAGCCCCTGACCCCCCTCTACAGCTCCTGGAACCCCCACTACAGCCCCTGATCCCCTCTACAGCCCCTGACACACCAACTACAGCATCTGACACCCCACTACATCCCCTGACCCCCTCTACAGCCCCTGACACCCCCACTACAGGCCCTGGCCCCCCTCTACAGCTCCTGACACCCCCACTACAGCCCCTTACCCCCTCTACAGCCACTGACACCCCCACTACAGCCCTGACCCCCCTCTACAGCCCCTGACACCCCCACTACAGCCCCTGATCCCCCTCTACAGCCCCTGACACCCTACTACAGCCCCTGACACCCCCACTACAGCCCCTGATCCCCATCTACAGCCTCTGACATCACCCACAAAGGTATTGCTTCACTTTAAGTACATTTTTGTTTTACATACATGCTCTGGTCCCATTGTGTACTTAAAATGGGGTATGCTTGTATATCGCCTCTCAAAACTGCTAAAATCACGGTGTCTCCTAAGACCCTTTGACACTGGGCCATTTTTCAGGTGCTTTTGGGCTAAAAATAGCGCCTGTAAAGCGCCTGAAAAATGCCTCCCCTGCAGTCCCAGTGTGAAAGCCAGAGTGCTTTCACATTGGGGCGATGCGCTGGAAAGACGTTAAAAAATGTCCTGCAAGCAGCATCTTTGGGGCGGTGACAGAACAGTGTATACACCACTCCTCCACCACTCCTGCCCATTAAAATTAATGGGCACCGCTGCCAAAGTGCCTGCAAAGTGCCTCTGCAGCGGTACTATATGGGCGCATTTAACCCTTTATTCGGCCTGTAGCGGGGGTTAAAAGCATCCTGCTAGCGGTCGAATAATGTCGCTAAAATGACGGTAAAGTGCCGCTAAAACTAGCGGCGTTTTACTGTCAACGCCTGCCCCGTGTGAAAGCAGCCTTAGAGAAATTGCAAACAGGAAGTGATTAGTGACTGTGAAGACCACCCCCGTGTTTTTCTGTCTCTGTGAATGGATGAGAGAGATACATTGTATCTTTCTCTGTCCTTGCAGAGATAGAAAAAAAAAGTGTGTGTAGAAAAAAATAAAATAATAATTAAAAAATTGAAAAAATTTAAAAAATACCAAGTTTAAGGTTTGATCTAGGCCAATGCCAAGGTTAGTTTTTGGGTCAAGGTTGAGGTCAAAGGTCAAGGTCAATGTGAGGGTCAAAGGTCATGGTCAGTATTTTTTGGACTTGATTTTTTTTTAAATTAGTATCAGTGTCAGTTAGTGTCAGTGTCTTTTAGGTAGGATAAAAAAGAAAAAAAAATGTGCACTATTGTTTCTGGGCTGTACTACGGGTACAAACAACAACTGACATACACATATGTGGTATCATCAGGAGGGGGAGAATTTGTTTGGTGGTAGGTTATGGTAGTAGCAAGAAGTATACAGCTAGTTGATCATTTTGATAAAAAACTTTTTTTTTTTACTATTTTGGGCCAATTTTTACTTTGATAATGCAGTAGCTTATGTGTGGTGCAGTCCGGCTGGATCAGTGCAGTGCTGATGTGCTGATCTCGGTGCATCGCAAGGTGCACTTTTTTTTCTCTTTAAACTAACTTTACTGAAATATCACAGACATTTCATAAAGTTCAATCGGCCTCTGCATGGTGCGAGGCAGTACCCGTACGTCTCCGCCTACTTCCGGCACCCCCTGTGATTGTATACAGCAGGAGCCTGTCAGCAAGTCCTAGCAAATGATTTATGGTCAGGACATGCTGATTGGCTGTGTACAGTAAATTCACAGCATAGAACTCTGTGTTGACATTTAACACAGTGCTCTGTACAGAGGGAACGATCTCTGTGTTTTTCATCCCTGCAAAGCAGGGATAAAAAACTTAGAGATCAGCAGTAAAAAGCAGCACACTTTACACACATTAAGCCTTGTTAGGCATGTATTTAACCCATTGATCGCCCTAGATGTTAACCCCTTTCAAGCCAGTGTCATTAGTTACAGTGACAGTGTATGGTATTAGCACTGATCACTGTATTAATGCCAGTGGTGATGTCAGTGGCAGTTAGTCAGTTCCCCCCCAACATCAGTTAGTGTCAGATTGTCCACCGCAGTATCACCGTCCCATTATAAGTCACTGATCGCTGCCATTAGTATAAAAAATAAAAGTTCCAGTATGTATACCATCGTTTATAGATGCTATAACTTACACACAAACCAGTCATGTTATACTATAATTATAAACCAGTCAACAGTCACTTATTGGGATGTTTTTTGTCAAAAATGTAACAGAATACAAAGAAAATACGAAGAAATTAGATTTTTAATTTCTTTTATCGGATATGTTTTATAGCATAAAGTAAAAAAATATTGTTTTTTTTTTTGTCAGTGTTTTTTCATTTTTAGCACAAAAAATAAATAGCCCAGTGGTGATCAAATACCACCAGAAGAAAGCTCTATTTGTGTAATAAAAATTATATAAATTTTAAAAATCATAGACTTTGTACCATGGTCAGTGCTAGAGATATTATATTGCTGTGTGTGAAAATGATTGGTTAAAGCTTTGTAATCATTAGAGGGACTGCTTGTCTATTGGTCTGCAGGAGGTCTCAGTCACACCCTCTCCTCTCCCCTATGGGGAGTCTGGGCTGCGCTGGAATCTTATCTGATACAATGTAACCGAGCAATTGATTGATGAATAAGCAGCAGCACCACCTAGCGGCCACGTTGGGAAGTGTACACATCTAAAGGGATTAGCGGGCTGCGCTGATTGTAGAACAGCGGGCTCCTCTCACTCATGTCTCCGCTCCCCTCATACAGCTGTGTGTGTTCTCCTGGAGCCGCCCGCTCACTCCGTGCATGGCTGGAGCTTCTCCCTCTCCCTCTAATGATCACACCCCGGCAGGACACACACTGATGACACCCCGACAGGGCGAGGACTGAGAAAAGTTGCCTGGATGAAGCCCAGCCAGTCCCGGGATCGCCATTCCTCTGGGAATGAATATACAAACAGATTCCATTTCCCTGACAGGACCGGGACTTCAGGTGAGTCCTACTACTACTCCTAGTACTACTATTACTACTCCTAGTACTACTACTACTCCTACTACTACCGGGACTTCAGGTGAGTCCTACTACAGTACTCACTCACTGACTGATTGGACTGCGAGCCTATAGTTTGTTTCTCTGCTCTGTGCTGGACTCTCTGCTAGGTGAACTTAATGCTCTGTGCTGGACTTACTGCATAGTGTACTTACTGCTAGGTGCACTTACTGATAAGTGGACTTTCTGCTAGGTGCTGGACTTACTGCTAGGTGGACTTACTGCTATGTGCTGGACTTACTGATAAGTGGACTTATTGCTAGGTGCTGGTCTTACTGCTAGGTGGACTTTCTGCTAGGTAGACTTACTGCTAGGTGCTGGACTTACTGCTAGGTGCAATTACTGCTAGGTGGACTTACTGCTAAGTGGACTTTCTGCTAGGTGCTGGACTTACTGCTAGGCAGACTTACTGCTAGGTCAACGTAATGCTCTGTGCTGGACTTACTGCATAGTGGACTTACTGCTAGGTGCTGGACTTACTGCTAGGTGGACTTACTGCTAGGTGGACTTCCTGCTAGATGCACTTACTGCTAAGTGGACTTTCTGCTAGGTGCTGGACTTAATGCTAGGTGCACTTACTGCTATTCGCTGGACTTACTGCTATGCGCTGGACTTACTGCTATGCGCTGGACTTACTGCTATGCGCTGGACTTACTGCTATGCGCTGGACTTACTGCTATGCGCTGGACTTACTGCTATGTGCTGTACTTACTGCTAGGTGGACTTATTGCTAGGTGCTGGTCTTACTGCTAGGTGGATTTTCTGCTAGGTGCTGGACTTACTGCTAGGCAGACTTACTGCTAGGCAGACTTACTGCTAAGTGGACTTACTGCTAAGTGGACTTACTGCTAGGTGCTGGACTCTCTGCTAGGTGGACTTACTGCTCTGTGCTGGACTTACTGCATAGTGTACTTACTGCTAGGTGCACTTACTGCTAAGTGGACTTACTGATAAGTGAACTTACTGCTAGGTGGTGCTGGACTCTCTGCTAGGTGGACTTACTGCATAGTGCACTTACTGCTAGGTGCACTTACTGCTAAGTGGACTTTCTGCTAGGTGGACTTTCTGCTAGGTGGACTTTCTGCTAGGTGCTGGACTTTCTGCTAGGTGCTGGACTTTCTGCTAGGTGCTGGACTTTCTGCTAGGTGCTGGACTTTCTGCTAGGTGCTGGACTTACTGCTAGGTGCTGGACTTACTGCTAGGTGCTGGACTTTCTGCTAGGTGCTGGACTTTCTGCTAGGTGCTGGACTTTCTGCTAGGTGCTGGACTTACTGCTCGGTGGACTTTCTGCTCGGTGGACTTTCTGCTCGGTGGACTTTCTGCTCGGTGGACTTTCTGCTCGGTGGACTTACTGCTAGGTGGACTTACTGCTAGGTGCAATTACTGCTAGGCAGACTTACTGCTAAGTGGACTTACTGATAAGTGGACTCTCTGCTAGGTGAACTTAATGCTCTGTGCTGGACTTACTGCTAGGTGTACTTACTGCTAGGTGTACTTACTGCTAGGTGTACTTACTGCTAGGTGGACTTACTGCTAGGTGGACTTACTGCTAGGTGGACTTCCTGCTATATGCACTTACTGCTAAGTGGACTTTCTGCTAGGTGCTGGACTTACTGCTAAGTGGACTTACTGCTAGGTGGACTTACTGATAAGTGGACTTATTGGTAGGTGCTGGTCTTACTGCTAGGTGGACTTTCTGCTAGGTGCTGGACTTACTCCTAGGTGGACTTTCTCCTATGTGCTGGACTTACTGCTAGGTGGACTTACTGATAAGTGGACTTATTGCTAGGTGCTGGTCTTACTGCTAGGTGGACCTTCTGCTAGGTGCTGCACTTTCTGCTAGGTGGACTTTCTGCTAGGTGGACTTTCTGCTAGGTGGACTTACTGCTAGGTGCTGGACTTACTGCTAGGTGCAATTACTGCTAGGTGGACTTTCTGCTAGGTACTGGACTTACTGCTAGGCAGACTTACTGCTAGGTGAACTTAATGCTCTGTGCTGGACTTACTGCATAGTGTACTTACTGCTAGGTGCTGGACTTACTGCTAGGTGCTGGACTTACTGCTAGGTGCTGGACTTACTGCTAGGTGGACTTACTGCTAGGTGTAATTACTGCTAGGCGGACTTCCTGCTAGATGCACTTACTGCTAGGTGCTGGACTTACTGCTAGGTGGACTTACTGCTATGTGGTGCACTTACTGCTAGGTGCACTTACTGCTATGCGCTGGACTTACTGCTATGTGCTGGACTTACTGCTAGGTGGACTTATTGCTAGGTGCTGGTCTTACTGCTAGGTGGACTTACTGCTAGGTGGACTTACTGCTAAGTGGACTTACTGCTAGGTGCTGGACTCTCTGCTAGGTGGACTTGCTGCTCTGTGCTGGACTTACTGCATAGTGTACTTACTGCTAGGTGAACTTTCTGCTAGGTGGACTTTCTGCTAGGTGGACTTTCTGCTAGGTGGACTTTCTGCTAGGTGGACTTTCTGCTAGGTGGACTTACTGCTAGGTGGACTTACTGCTAGGTGGACTTACTGCTAGGTGGACTTACTGCTAGGTGGACTTCCTGCTAGATGCACTTACTGCTAAGTGGACTTTCTGCTAGGTGCTGGACTTACTGCTAGGTGGACTTACTGCTAGGTGCTGGACTTACTGCTAGGCAGACTTACTGCTAAGTGGACTCTCTGCTAGGTGAACTTAATGCTCTGTGCTGGACTTACTGCATAGTGTACTTACTGCTAGGTGGACTTACTGCTAGGTGGACTTACTGCTAGGTGGACTTACTGCTAGGTGGACTTACTGCTAGGTGGACTTACTGCTAGGTGTAATTACTGCTAGGTGGACTTTCTGCTAGATGCACTTACTGCTAAGTGGACTTTCTGCTAGGTGGACTTACTGCTATATGCTGGACTTACTGCTAGGTGCACTTACTGCTAAGCGCTGGACTTACTGCTATGTGCTGGACTTACTGCTAGGTGGACGTACTGATAAGTGGACTTATTGCTAGGTGCTGGATTTACTGCTAGGTGGACTTACTGCTAGGTGGACTTATTGCTAGGCAGACTTATTGCTAGGCAGACTTACTGCTAGGTGCACTTACTGCTAGGTGCACTTACTGCTAGGTGCACTTACTGCTAGGTGCACTTACTGCTAGGTGCACTTACTGATAAGTGGACTTACTGATAAGTGGACTTTCTGCTAGGTGCTGGACTTACTGCTATGTGCTTGACTTACTGCTAGGTGGACTTACGGCTAGGTAGACTTACCGCTAGGTGCTGGACTTCCTGCTAGATGGACTTTCTGCTAGGTGCTGTACATACTGCTAGGTAGACTTACTGCTAGGTGGACTTACTGCTAAGTGGACTTTCTGCTAGGTGCTGGACTTTCTGCTAGGTGCTGGACTTTCTGCTAGGTGCTGGACTTTCTGCTAGGTGTTGTACTTACTGCTAGGTGGACTTACTGCTAGGTGGACTTACTGCTAGGTGGACTTGCTGCTAAGTGGGCTTGCTGCTAGGTGTAATTACTGCTAGGTGGACTTGCTGCTAGGTGGACTTGCTGCTAAGTGGACTTGCTGCTAAGTGGACTTGCTGCTAAGTGGACTTGCTGCTTAGTGGACTTGCTGCTTAGTGGACTTGCTGCTTAGTGGACTTGCTGCTTAGTGGACTTGCTGCTTAGTGGACTTGCTGCTTAGTGGACTTGCTGCTTAGTGGACTTGCTGCTTAGTGGACTTGCTGCTTAGTGGACTTGCTGCTTAGTGGACTTGCTGCTTAGTGGACTTGCTGCTTAGTGGACTTGCTGCTTAGTGGACTTGCTGCTTAGTGGACTTGCTGCTTAGTGGACTTGCTGCTAGGTGTAATTACTGCTAGGTGGACTTGCTGCTAAGTGGACTTGCTGCTAGGTGTAATTACTGCTAGGTGGACTTGCTGCTAAGTGGACTTGCTGCTAAGTGGACTTGCTGCTAAGTGGACTTGCTGCTAAGTGGACTTGCGGCTAGGTGCTGGTCTTACTGCTAGGTGCTGGACTTACGGCTAGGTAGACTTACTGCTAGGTGCTGGACTTTCTGCTAGGTGCTGTACATACTGCTAGGTAGACTTACTGCTAGGTGGACTTACTGCTAGGTGGACTTTCTGCTAGGTGCTGGACTTTCTGCTAGGTGCTGGACTTTCTGCTAGGTGGACTTTCTGCTAGGTGTTGTACTTACTGCTAAGTGGACTTATTGATAAGTGGACTTACTGCTAGGTGGACTTACTGCTAGGTGCACTTACTGCTAGGTGTAATTACTGCTGGCTCGACTTACTGTTAGGTGTAATTACCGCTAAGTTGACTTACTGCTAGGTGGACTTGCTGCTAGGTGTAATTACTGCTAGGTGGACTTACTGCTAGGTGTAATTACTGCTAGGTGGACTTGCTGCTGGTGGACTTGCTGTTTAGTGGACTTGCTGCTAAGTGGACTTGCTGCTTAGTGGACTTGCTGCTTAGTGGACTTGCTGCTTAGTGGACTTGCTGCTAAGTGGACTTGCTGCTAAGTGGACTTGCTGCTAAGTGGACTTGCTGCTAAGTGGACTTGCTGCTAAGTGGACTTGCTGCTAGGTGGACTTGCTGCTAGGTGGACTTGCTGCTAGGTGGACTTGCTGCTAGGTGGACTTGCTGCTAGGTGGACTTGCTGCTAGGTGGACTTGCTGCTAGGTGGACTTGCTGCTAGGTGGACTTGCTGCTAGGTGGACTTGCTGCTAGGTGGACTTGCTGCTAGGTGGACTTGCTGCTAGGTGCTGGTCTTTCTGCTAGGTGCTGGACTTACGACTAGGTAGACTTACCGCTAGGTGCTGGACTTCCTGCTAGATGGACTTTCTGCTAGGTGCTGTACTTACTGCTAGGGGGACTTACTGCTAAGTGGACTTTCTGCTAGGTGCTGGAATTTCTGCTAGGTGCTGGACTTTCTGCTAGGTGCTGGACTTTCTGCTGGGTGCACTTACTGCTAACTGGACTTTCTGCTAGGTGCTGGACTTACTGCTAGGTGGACTTTCTGCTAGGTGCACTTACTGCTGGGTGGACTTTCTGCTAGGTGCTGGACTTACTGCTAGGTGCTGGACTTGCTGCCAAGTGGACTTATTGATAAGTGGACTTATTGATAAGTGGACTTACTGCTAGGTGGACTTACTGCTGGGTGGACTTACTGCTGGGTGGACTTACTGCTGGGTGGACTTACTGCTGGGTGGACTTACTGCTTGGTGGACTTACTGCTTGGTGGACTTACTGCTTGGTGGACTTGCTGCTAGGTGGACTAACTGCTAGGTGCACTTACTGCTAGGTGCACTTACTGCTAAGTGGATATTCTGCTAGGTGCTGGACTTACTGCTAGGTGGACTTACTGCTAAGTGGACTTACTGCTAGGTGTAATTACTGCTAGGTGCACTTACTGTTAACAGTAAGTGCACCTAGCAGTAATTACACTTAAGTGGACTTTCTGCTAGGTGCTGGACTTTCTGCTAGGTGCTGGACTTACTGCTAAGTGGACTTACTGCTAAGTGGACTTACTGCTACGTGCTGGACTTACTGCAAGGTGTTATGTACTGCTTGGTGTTGTTGACTTACTGCTAATTTCCATGTACTCTTTGCTAGATGTTATGTACTTACTACCAGGCTGTATGTAGTCACTGCTAGGTACTGTGTACTTACTGATAAGCCCTGTGTACTTACTGCTAGGTGTTGAACTTACTGCTAGATGCTGGACTTACTAGGTGTTGTGTACTTCCTGCTAGGAGTTGTGTACTTACTGCTAGGTTCTGTGAACTTGCAGAGGTTATATGTACTTACTTCTACAGTATGTGCTTACTGCTACAGGGCCTTGAAAAAGTATTCATACCCCCCTTGAAATGTTCCACATTATTTTATGTTACGACCAAAAATGTAAATGTATTTTTTTTTGGGGGGGGGGGTTTATGTGATAGACCAACACAATGTGACACATAATTGTGAAGTGGCAGAAAAATGATAAATGTCTTTCAAACTTTTTTACAAATAAATATGTGAAAAGTGTGGCGTACATTTGTATTCAGCCCCCTTTACTCTGATAGCTCTAACTAAAATCTAATGGAACCAATTGCCTTCAGAAGTCATCTAATTAGTAAATAGAGACCACCTGTGTGTAACTTAATCTCAGTATAAATACAGCTGTTCTGTGAAGCCCTTAGAGGTTTGTTAGGCCCCTTTCACACGATCGGACTGTTCAGGTCCGCCTGTCAGTTTTGACGGCGGACCTGAACGGGCGCTCCATGTTAGTCTATGGAGCGTCGGATGTCAGCGGAGACATGTCCGCTGACATCCGACCCGGTCCGATCCGCTAAAAGCAGATGGATGGCTCTACGTCCAGGTCCGTCCCTGGCGGATCGGGTGAGATCTGATGAAAACGGACATGCTGTCCGTTTTCAACCGATCCCTCCATAGGCGGCAGGGGCGCCTGACAAGCCCCTCCCCACTCAGTGAGCAGAGAGGGACCTGTCATCCGCCGGTTCAGCGGAGATCAACGGACAGATCTCCCGCTGAGCCTGCGGACCGAGGCGGGCTCCGTAGAAACGGAGTCCCTCTCGTGTGAAAGGGGCCTTAGAGAAGCTTAGTGAACAAACAGCATCATGAAGGCCAATGAACACACCAGACAGGTCAGGGATAAAGTTGTGGAAGTTTAGAGCAGGGTTAGGTTATAAAAAAAAATATCCCAAGCTTTTAACATTTCACGGAGCACTGTACAATCCATCATCCGAAAATGGAAAGAGTATGGCACAACTGCAAACCTACCAAGACATGGCTGTCCACCTAAACTGACAGGCCGGGCAAGGAGAGCATTAATCAGAGAAGCAGCCAAGAGGCCCATGGTAAAGCTGGCCATACACCATACAATTTTCTTTAGATTTACCTTCAACTATGTAGTGCAAGGGTCTGCCTGATTGCATTCACATTGAAAGGGTTTAGGTTTCACCTCATATTATATGGTTTTGGTAAATCTAAAGGAAAGTTGAACAGGAAAATTGTATAGTGTATGGCCAGCCTAACTCTGGAGGAGCTGCAGAGATTCACAGCTCAGCTGGGAGAATCTGTCCACAAGACAACTATTAGTCGTGCACTCCACAAATCTGGTCTTTATGGAAAAGTGGCAAGAAGAAAGCCATTGTTGAAAGAAAGCCATAAGAAGTTCCATTTGCAGTTTGTGAAAAGCCATGTGGGGGACACAGCAAACATGTGGAAGAAGGTGCTCTGGTCAGATGAGACCAAAATTGAACTTTTTGGAATAAAACGCTATGTGTGGTGGAAAACTAACACTGCACATCACCCTGAACACACCATCCCCCACTGTGAAACATGGTGGTGGCAGCATCATGTTGTGGGGATGCTTTTCTTCAGAAGGGACAGGGAAGCTGGTCAGAGTTGATGGGTAGATGGATGGAGCCAAATACAGGGCAATCTTAGAAGAAAACCTGTTAGAATCTGCAAAAGACTTGAGACTGGGGCGGAGGTTCACCTTCCAGCAGAACAATGACCCTAAACATACAGCCAGAGCTACAATGGAATGGTTTAGATCAAAGCATATTCATGTGTTAGAAGGCCCAGTGAAAGTCCAGACCTAAATCCTATTGAGAATCTGTGGCAAGACTTGACAATTGCTTTTCACAGATGCTCTCCATCCAATCTGACAGAGCTTGAGCTATTTTACAAAGAAGAATGGGCAAAAATGTCACTCTCTAGATGTGCAAAGAGAGACATCCCCAAAAAGACTTGCCGCTGTAATTACAGTGAAAGGTGGTTCTACAAAGTATTGACTCAGGGGGGCTGAACACAAATGCACACCACACTTTTCACATATTTATTTGTATCATTTATCATTTTCCTTCCACTTCACAATTATGTGCCATTTTGTGTTGGTCTATCACATAAAATCTCAATATAATACATTTTACGTTTTTAGTTGTAACATGACAAAATGTGGAAAATTTCAAGGGGTATGAATACTTTTTCAAGGCACTGTTTTTGCTGGAATTACTACAAGGTGTTATGTTATGTACTGCTTCGTGTTGTGAAATTACTGCTAGGTGCTGTGTACCTATTGGTAGATGTTATGTACTTACTGAGGTTATATGTACTTCCTGCTAGGTATTACACACTTATGCCCCGTACACACAAGCAGATTTTCCGTCAGAAAAAACTTGGATGGTTTTTCCGACGGAATTTCGCTCAATCTTGCCTTGCATACACACGGTCACACAAAAGTTCTCTGAACTTTCGACCAATCAAGAACGCAGTGACGTACAACACTACGACGAGCCGAGAAAATGAAGTTCAATGCTTCCGAGCATGCGTCAAATTGTTTCTGAGCATGCGTAGGAATTTTGCGCGTTGGAATTTGTACAGACGATCGCATTTTCGGATAGGAACTTTTTCCGACCGAAAAATTGAGAACCTGCTCTAAATCTTTTGCTGGCGGGAATTTCGCCAGCAAAAGTCCGATGGAGCATACACACGGTCGCATTTTCCGACCAAAAGCTTTCATCGGTCTTTTGCTGGCCGAATTTCTGATCGTGTGTACGGGGCATTACTGTTATGTGCTGGATTTCGGTGGCGACTGTTCCATAAGGGGCGCAGGGACGCCACCCCCTCAAAGTTCACAGAATGATTTATTTTTAAATAAATTATAATATGACTAACATTTTATAACATCTTAAAGTGTGCTGGGCGCCAGACTAATAGCTGTCTATTAGCTCCATCAACTTCTAACAAGCGCATGATTAGAGCCTGAGGGAATGGGCATTATTGATCCCTGGCCACCAGGGGATGCTTTTCGAGGATGGTTGATCACCAAGGAAATGAGCATTGTTGATTGTTAGCCACCAATGAATGTGCATTGTAGATCGATGGCTACCAGGGAATGTGCATTATTGATCCTTGCCCTCCAGGGAGTGTGCATGGCTGGTCATTGGCCACCAGGGAATGAGCATTATTGATCTTTGGCCATCAGGAAATGCGCTTAGTTGATCTTTGGCCATCAGGGTATGCGCTTAGTTGATCATTGATTTCCAGGGAATATGCATCGTTGATCGTTAACCTCCAGGGAAATATTGTTGATTGTTGGCCACCAGGGAATGTGCATTGTTGATCATTGACCTCCAGGGAATGTGCATGGTTGATAATTGGCCACCTGGGAATGGGCATTGTTGATCGATGGCCATCAGGGAATGCTTTTTTGGATGGTTGGCCACCAAGGGAATGGACATTGTTCATTCTTAGCCACAAGGGAGTGGGCATTGTTGATCATAGACCACCGAACAAAATGCATTGTTGAAAGCTGGAAATCGAAAAAAATGTGCATTGTTCATCTTTGACTACCAGGGAATGTGCATGGTTGATTAATAGCCATCAATGAATGATCAGCCTTGTTGATTATTGGCCACTGGGTAATGGGCATTGTTGATTGTGGGCCACCAGAAAATGGGCATTGTCTGTCAGTCTAATTCCGTAAATTACAACAGACAGTAGCTCATAATAAAAAAAAATTTCACCCTTAGCTAGTCTAATAAAAATGCAAAAAATTCCTGACTGGTTGTTTGTTCTGTTATGTTGAATAAGACTATTACCGGTGGATTGTAAATGGATCCTTATGAACTAAATTACAGTTCAGATGCCTGTTAATGGTTTTGTTAACTAAATTAAACAATTAACAATTTAAAAGAAAGCTTTCTCCTTATAAATGTGGTTTGCTGAGCAGTTTTCCCCTAGATAGATAAAATCACAATGTTTGTACTGAGTTTGGCAGTGTTCAGGGTCATAGTATTATCCAATACTGAACACAGTCTATGGCTGGCCATACATTATACAAGTTTCCTTTAGATTTACCAAAACCATATAATATGAGCTCAAACCTAAACACTTCCAGTTGTATGCAATCAGGCAGGCCCTTGCACTACATAATTGAAGGTAAATCTAAAGGAAATTGAATAAGAAAATTGAATAATGTATGGTCAGCTTAACTGGTGAGATTTTGAGTAATAATTTCCAGTGTCCAGGCACAGAGCAGGGTTGGAAATCCTGAACTCCAAACGGCTTTGTGCTGTGGGTCCAGAAATGACAATTGAAGGACTCAAAGCAGCTTATTTGTTTCCACTGCCATTTACTCAGCACCAGCAGCATGAGTGTAAAATGTCATATCTAAATTGTGTCAAAATGTTCTGTCCATAACCCGTGACACATTCCCAGACCAGGGCCTGCTGTGTTTGTAAGTTGGGTGTAATGGCGCCTCTATTGTACATTGCTTTCTAATTTATATATTAGGTTGTATTGATATTTCTAGAGGAGTCGGCTGACGTCACAGAGCCAGTCAAGGTTGGGGAAAGATTGCGACAATATGGTTGGGATTCTCCCCCAATCCTGGACCAGCACCTGACTCGGCCTCTCGGCAAGCCTCTGGGAGCCTGAGCCTGCTCCTTTAAAGCATGTTATATGACACAGTGCTTGTGCTGTGTCATTTGGCCCCCTGTAACACCTAAAAAACCTCACTGATCCTGCCAGTTTCTACCCTGCCCTATGTAAACTGACCACGGTGTATCATGGCTGCTGAGCCCTGATACCGTGGTCAATTTACGTGCCTCTGTCATACGCAACCCTGCTATCTGTTTCCTCTGTGCTCCTGTGTCCTCCTCCCCCTCCCCTCCCTGCCTGTCAGCTAGTGACAGAGCCCACCCCCTCAGCTCCTGCTGCTTAAATAACTGTAACATTTATGCATCGTCAGCGCTGTCTCCTATTGCAGTGTCCCCCTCTGTGTGTGATTTATAAAAAAAAATGCTGCAAATACCTCATTTCAGAGCCGAGATCCGTGATCACATGACCAGCCGGCTCTCCTCCTTCCCTCCTGACTAACGTCAGCGGGGGGAACCTTGGCCCCACCCACTGCATCGGTCAGAGGGGGAGAGGATAGAGCCAGCCGGTCATGTGATTGCGGATCTCGGCTCTGAAATGAGGTATTTACAACATTTTTAAAAAAAATAAATCACACACAGAGGGGAACAGTGCAATAGGAGACAGCGATGATGGTGTATACAGGTTAGAGTGGCTTAACAACCACTTTAACCCTCTACATGCTCAGTAATTTGCCTCTTCCACCGTGTGTCCTTCCTGGGTGCCTGGGCCCATCATCATGGAGCTGCCGGAGATCAGTGAACATCTGTGCTTATCAGCCCCCTTGTGGTTGCAATAAAGTTATGTTAAAGAAGAAAGAAATGTTCAAAAAATTAAAGTTTAATAATATAATAAAAAAAAACTACACATTTTTCTTTTAAAAGCCTCTGCCCAAACAATTGCATACATACAAACATATCAACTACGGATAATTTGGGGTTTGCCGCTGTTTCACGGACATGTGCAGTTTTGAAGTTTGACATATTTGGTATCTATTTACTCGACACAACTTCATCTGTTATATTTTACCAAAAAAAGTGAGTATTATTTTGTGTGCACTAAAAATAGTGAAAATATAGATTTGATAAATAGTAGTGCAATTATCGTGTGACATTAAAAAACTGCCAGCATTTATTCTACAAGGTGTCTGCTTTTAAAAAATATATATGTTATGCGGGTTTTAAAGAAGAATTCCAGGATGGTATATTTTATACATAGTTACATTGGTCTAGCTTAGACCAACATAACTACTGTATGTACCGTATTTACCGGCGTATAACACGCACCCTAATTTAGGAGGGAATTTTAAGGAAAAAAAACTTTTAGGAGGGAAGTTGAAGGGAAAAAACCTACATTTAAATGCCCATCAGTGCAGCCATGTCAGTGCAGCCTTGCCCCAGTGCAGCCTTGTCAGTGCAGCCTTCCCCAGTGCAGCCTTGTCAGTGCAGCCATGTCAGTGCAGCCTTCCCCAGTGCAGCCTTCCCCAGTGCAGCCTTCGATCCCCTGTCTTCAAAATCGCCGACTGCGATTTGAAAATGGCGCCGCCGGCGCCGAAATACACAGAGCCGGTCCTCGGCTCTTTCCGGCGGCTCTCGTTCACTTTCGGCTCCACTCGTAGTCCCGAGCTATCCAAACCTAGCCGAGTAGGTTCGGATAGCTCCGCTCGGGACTACGAGTGGAGCCGAAAGTGAACGAGAGCCGCCGGAAAGAGCCGAGGACCGGCTCTGTGTATTTCGGTGCCGGCGGCGCCATTTTCAAATCGCGGTCGGCGATTTTGAAGTTGTGCAGCTCGGGATCGCATGGGATCGGCGTATAACACGCACCTGCGACTTTCCCCTGATTTTAAGGGGAAAAAAGTGCGTGTTATACGCTGATAAATACGGTATATACCATACCTGGACGATGACCCTAGAAGTTGGAAATCATTGTAGTAGAGACTGCTACTCCAGTCATATTCATTTGCTTCTGGGTCCAGGGCCGAGCGGCTGCATTGTGAACACAGGAGGTCAACTGCTCAGCCATTCGTTGAATGCTTTGCATTTTCTGATTGGATGAGGTAGAGAGGGTGGCATCACCTCCCTACCGCTCCACCTCATCCAGTCAGAGAATGCTTTGCTCCATGACCCATTGGTGCAGGCTTTTATGATTTAAAACAGGCAGCGAGAAGGTGTTATATCACCACCTATCAAATGCCCTCTGAAAAGCAATCCATTGCTTAATGCCTTTTATAGGGGGATGCTAGTCTAAGTGCCGGATCACACTGATGTGAGTTCATGACGAATTTGATGTGTCAAAAACATTCTAAATTCGCATGTCATCCCTAAAGTCATTGTTTTCTATGACCGTCGTTCACATACATGCGTTGCGATTCCTCTATGAATGCGATGCGATAAAAAAAAAGGGTCTTGTGCAAGTTTACAGCATTGCGTTGAGAATTTAGCCTCCATAGACATCAATGTAAATCGTTCTGGAATCGCATTGTTGGTTCAGATATGTGCGAATTCCACCACACTACTCTCCACAAAAACCAGGAAATACACAGGAAGTTAACACCCTTTTTTTTTTTTCCATTATGATTCCATTGGCTAGAACATCAATCGCAGCTATGACCAACTCCTGAAATTCGCGTTAAAATCGCACCTCACACAGGACAAAACAACGGAACAAATTCGCAGCGCAGCAGTGTGAACCGGCACTCAATGACCCCTTATACCTATCTGTGTTCTGTAGAAACTGCTGTTTGATGTCCTTCCTCAAACTGATTTCTGATTGAAAGGGTCTACCTTCATTCTAATCACCTGAGCAATCCAATTCTTTTAGGTGTGGATGAACCTAGAAGGTTTTCACCAACAATGGAATTCCCTATGCAGTGGGATTCTTAAAATTTACAGATCAGCACAGACTTTGGAGAACAGCGGAGAGCCAATTCCATAAGCAGGCAATTCGATTTCTGGAAGCATTCTGTATGCAAACCGTGTTCAGAACGCCTGCAGATTGACAAGCTAAAAGTCGTAAGATTTGAATTGAAGTTTGCCAATTTTAGGAAACTACAGTGTGTCCAGACTGAAATGTAATGGTCATTTTTTAAATACCATTAAATTAGGAAATCACACTTTTTTGTGATTATATGTATTGTATCAAAATGAGAGCAAAAGTGGAGTTTTCCTTTCACCTTCATTTTTATTGTTGCATTGCTTATTTTCAGACCTCGGTACAAAGGAAAAATAGTGTCATTACTGATGGTAACTAGCCATTTATACCTCTTTACACCAGAAGGTTACATTCCGTTACTGTGGGCAACATGAGTAAGGAGTGATTAGTGTTCTTTTTTAATGTCAACCAGTTTTTACCACTTGACCTCCAGGAGATTTACCCTCCTTCGTTACCAGGCCATTTTCTGCTATACGGCACTGCGTTTCTTTAACTGACAACTGCGCGGTTATGCAAGGCTGTACATAAATGAAATATCATTTTTGTCCCACAAATAGAGATTTCTTTTGGTGGTATTTGATCACCTCTGGGGTTTTTATTTTTTACGCTATAAACAAAAAAAGACTGACAATTTTGAAAAAAAAAAAACAATATTTTTTACTTTCTGCTATAAAACATATCCAATAGAAAAATTGTAAAAATAAAAATTTAGGCCAATGTTTTATGCTACATTTTTGGTAGAAAAAATCCCAATAAGCTTACTGTATTTTTAGGTGTATAAGGCGACTGGGCGTATAACACAACCTCCTAATTTACTGTTTTTCGACAGTTTTTGCCTATAATCACTGTATAAGACGACCCCCCTTCCGAGGCTTCATATTCCTTATGTTTCCTTCTTCTTGGAGCTGGAGCCATACCACACTGAGCCAATCTCGGCGAGCAATGTATTCTATTAACGAAGCCTGCTGGGATTGGCAGAGGCTGTAACATCATCAGCCCACGCCTCTCTGACTCTCAAAGCCAATCCGAGCAGGCGCAGAGGTTGTTACTCCAATCTGAGCAGGCGCTGTATTCATTAAAAGAAGACATCGCTCGCCGGGATTGGCTCAGCGGTGTGTACTGTATGTAGCCGAAGCTACATACAGTATTACCGCACATCTGGTGGGCTGACATACAGCAGGCTGCATTTTATACCCGGCGTATAAGATGACCCCTGCTTATACGCTAGAAACTACAGTATATTGATTGGTTTGCCCAAAAGTTATAGCACCTACAAACTATTAGGGGTGCAACGGATCAAAAAACTCGGATCGTACCTTGGATCAGGAGTCACGGTTTGGATCATATTCGAATCAACAACAAAAAAATCTCCCCCACTGTAATATCCACGTCATCTCCCCCACTGTAATAATATCCACAATCTGCCCCACTGTAATATCCACAATCTGCCCCACTGTAATATCCACAATCTCCCCCACTGTAATAATATACACAATCTCCCCCACTGTAATAATATACACAATCTCCCCCACTGCTGTAATAACCACAATCTCCCCCACTGTAATAATATACACAATCTCCCCCACTGTAATAATATACACAATCTCCCCCACTGCTGTAATATCCACAGACTCCCTCACTGTATACAGTATGAGTATAGGAATTAGGAAGGAAGACTAGTGTTGTTTAGTCTTACCTTACAGAATAGAAGCCGCCAAGCCGGCCAGATCAGATCCACGAGGTGAGGGGTGATGACGTCAGCACACACCGCCGCCACGTGTACCAAGATGGACGCCGCTCCGGAGCTAGGTCGAAGCCGTGGCCTTTCCTAAGGCCGAGGCAGCGGCGCGCTCCACTGAGTGCATGTGTGCCGATCCCAACAGGTTGAACCGTTCGGATCACGGATCGGTGATGATCCGTTGCACCCCTTGTATTGGCAGGGTATGGCAGGGTATTGGTAGGGTATTGCTAGGGTATTGCAGAGTATTAGCAGAGTATGGCAGAGTATGAAGGGATGGCTGAGCAGTGAGCATGGATGGATGGATCCATGGATGTGACTGCAATTTCACAGAGCAGCGTTGTGAGCACTACAGATCCAGCCCACAGCGCTGCTGCCATCCGATCTCTACCCTCCACTGTATAGATCAGTACACAGAGGGGAGGGAGGAACCGGCGTCATGACATGACGCCGGTTTGTTTACAAGTGATCACTCCGTCATTTGACGGAGCGATCACGTGGTAAACGGCCGCCGGGTGTACCATGATACCTGTCGCTCAGGAGCTAGGCCGAAGCCGCGACCTTTCCTAGGGCCGAGGCAGCGGCGCGCTCCGCGAAGCGCACGTGTGCCGATCCGAACAGGTTGAACCGTTCGGATCACGGATCGGTGACGATCCGTTGCACCCCTACAATCTATGGTATATAAACTGGAAATTGTATTTATTATTTAGTTTTTTTATACTAGTAATGGCAGCATTCATGGGGGGGACTGCGATATTGCTGCGGACAATCTGACACTTTTGACACTTTGTGGGAACCAGTGACACTAATACAGTGATCAGTACTAAAAATATGCACTGTTACTGTACTAAAGACACTGGCTGGGAAGGGATTAAACATCAGGGGCAATCAAAGGGTTAAATGTGTGCTTAGGCAGTGTTTGTGTGTACTGTGAGGTGCTTTCACTACTGGATGTGCTAGTTTTTATTTCCTGCTTAGTTTTTTATTTCCTGCTTAGTTTTTTATTTTCTGTTTGTTTCCTGCAGAGAAGCAAAAAAACACATCCCTGCTGAAAATAAATGGATTATATAAAAACAGTTTAACCACTTGCCAACCGCATACATACGTGATATACGTGATTCTGCTCTACCGGGTAGGGGGCTCACCGCTTAGTCACAGCCCAAGCCGATGTGATTAGTCACAGCACAAGCCGGTCAGCGGGTGCCGGCCAATGGATGGCCGCCGCCACTGACTGATCTGTGAGGAAGAAGACGGGATAGAGCTCTGCATATGTAAACAATACCGAGCTCTATCCTGTCTTCTTCCTCGCAGATCAGCAACTGGCGACGGTCATCCATTGGCCGGCACCCGCTGATCGGCTTGGGCTGTGACTAATAATAACACAAGTGGTGAGCCCCCTACCCGGTAGAGCAGAATCGCGTATATATGCAGTTGGCAAGTGGTTAAACTGTTTTTATATAATCCATTTATTTAAATATATTTTAAATAAATCAATATATGAGGAAGAATTTCCAAGTACTTCTTTCTCAGAAACTGCTTCCTCCTCCCTTTTACCCCTTCTTTCCGCCACCTAGCCCTTCAACACTAAATGCTGGGAGGTGGAGACAGACATTTATGTGACCGCTATGATTGGCCGTCACAACTGTCACATGATTGCAAAGCTATGCCTCAGGAACTTTCCGGTACCCGGTCACTGTTGTGAGGGGAACACACAGAACACACGTTCCCTGCACAGGAAATATTTACCTAGGGACGCATATATGCAGCCACTCGGAATTAAAGCCCACCTGCTGAGAGGCCGCATATATGCGCTAGGTCAGCGGGAAGCGGTCATAGGCTGGTTCTCACTACAAGTTTTGTTTTCGGGATGCATTTTTTCATACATGTTTACATGTGTATTTGATGTGTTTTCGCTTTGTTCCAGTTTGTTTGTTTTTTTTCTTTAACTGGACCCTTGAAAAAATCTTTATATTAATTCAGCAAAGTGTGTGTTCTGGTACGTTTACATGCCTTTTGCTACATTCCAAATGCATTCTAGATGAAAAATGCAGCAGGTTCTATTTTTGTTGACCACACTGGAGCTTACTGCACTGGTGTCAACCAGGACCATTGGAATACACCATTGGAAGATTGTGCATGCAAGTTTTGATGCAGTTTAAAAACATACTGGAAAGCATCTGGTGTGAGTCAGCCCTGAAAACCTTGAACTATGCTGAGTGAAAAGGGATCACTCTGATGACTCTCTGCTTTGACTCGTATATGTAAATTTCACATAAATGAGGCAAGGCGACCGCGTCTCTTTATGCTCATGAGGCAAATGCAAAACGTTATTATGCAATAATTCATATTTTTCGAAAAAATATATATTTTGAATAATTCTATTTATTTAAGTCCTGATCATAGTAAGAAACAAATGAAAAAATAATTTTGCACTAAAAAAAATTGCAGCATGACTCTTCAAGTGTTAAGGGGTTTACAGCCTATTAATTGTGAATGAACTGGGTAATGCAATGCGTGGAAATGCATGCATTGAGGTGCGGAAAGGTCCATTAAAACAGACTTTTCCCCGAAAACAGAAAAAACACAACCGCATGCAGTTCTGAATGCTTACCATTTACTTCTGTAAAAATCTGTTCTTATTTCTTTCCATACAATTTTTAATCATGTGTTTCCTCCTGTCCCAAGGCACTGGTAATATTGCTTTGGCCTTACAGCTGCCCCCTGGGAAAGCTACATCAGCAGTGGATTATAGGTGACTCTTACAAATAAATTTGAGATCTTGCAGTATTTCATGAAATCTCATGAGATTTTGGGAAAAAACTTCATTGTTTGTACAATGCTAAGGTTTCAACAACCACAGCTGTAGAGCACATAAATGCAATATATTACCCATTTTTTTGATAAAATATAAAAGATTAGGTTGCTCTGAAATAGATACCCAACATGTCAAGCCTTAATGTGTGCCCTTGAAATGGCGACAAACTTTAGTACTCTATATTTTTCAGTAGACAATAGTCTATTTTTTTCATTAGCAACACTTTTTAAAGCCCCTACAGGCATCAGTTTAGAGTTAACCATGAATAATGGGCCTAGAATTATTGATCTCACTCCAGCGTATGCGGAGATATGTAACGTGCATTACAATTACCATTTTGTATGTAGGCACTCCCAGGGCAGGTATTTACAATCGTATGTGGGTATAGAGGGGCCTCAAGATAATTTTGGGTCTGAATTTTAAGTGCTTGGGTATAACTTTAATTTTGACATGTGTTTTTTTATATTTTTGTTTAAAAAAAAAACAAAAACTTTTTTTTTTCATGCATTTTTTGGTGGCAGGTTCTCTTTAATGAGACATCAAGGATCTAAAAGACCCATAATGTCTCACCTGTCCTACAGTGAATCTAATGCAGCGCAGACTGAACTGCATTGGATACAGTTAAACGAGGACCCAGAAGTGACATTTTACACATCGCTTCTGGGTCTGTAACAGGAAGGGGACACCAACAAAAAGGACATTCGTTGGTCTCTCTCCCTTCTACTTGGTGGCACCCGCCATGCTTATCCTGGGCCCATTAATGGGCGCACAAAGCCTGGGGGCGCGGAGGGGTGCACGAAGGGCGTAGCTGTTACCGGGGTGTATGGAAGCAATCAAGCGGCTGCATAGCCGCCAGGTCGCTTCCAGCTGAGAGCCGACATTTGGCTTGCCAGATTTACACACAATCCCAGCAAAAGTCACCATACATAGGGAAAATGAGAAATTGTAGCTGAATGTACCTTTATTTACAAAATGTTCATTAAAAACATTTCCAAAATATTCTATATGTATTGACCACCTCTTTCTAAATAATTTTATATTTTATAATATAAAATCTGATATGAGTTTGGTAATTTTCCCTATGTATGGAGACTTTTGGGACAGTAAATTATAAATCTATTTTGCTGTATGTTTGGAATCATACCTCGCTGAATAGTTTTTTTAAGCAAATCGTTTTGTTGTACTTTTGAGATCTTGCTAGTAATGTTGCAGTCTTGCAATGCTAAGCCCCTTCCTCACAATTATGCAGCATACACACGGTCGGACTTTTCGACTGGACTTGTCCGACGGACGCCGACGGATCAAATCCGGCAGACAATCTGATCGTGTGTGGGCTTCACCGGACCTTCAGCAGACTTTTCCAGTCGCAAATCTGACGGACTTTAGATTTGGAACATGCATCAAATCTTTACGTCGTAACTCCGCCGGACCCAGAAATTCGCTTGTCTGTATGCCAGTCCGACAGACAAAAACCAACGCTAGGGCAGCTATTGGCTACTGGTTATCAACTTCCTTATTTTAGTCCGTCATCATGTACGAATCCGTCGGACTTTGGTGTGATCGTGTGTAGGCAAGTCCTTAAAAAGTCAGTCGGAAGTCCGTCAAAAGTCAGTCGAAAGTCCGCTGGAAAGTCTGTCGGACCAGTCCGGTCGAAAAGTCCGCCCGTGTGTACGCGGCCTTAGTTGACCTATTGAGTTGCTAATCTGATAGATATGACAGGCAGTCCAAGGCGGAACTGAAGAAGCGCACGTGGCAGACTGACAACACTGCTGCTATTTATTTATAGGGCGCTGTCAGCCTGCAACAGAAAATCCATTAGCGGCAGGATCTCCAAGTAAGAAACTGCAAAAGATATACAAAAAAATGACTTGCTGTGGACAGCTTTTTATAGTGAGATATGATGCCAAACATACTAAAAAATAGATTTGGGTTTAGATACATGGGATATCACTGTGCTGTCTTTTTTTTTGTTGGCCACTGTAGATCCATAAAGCAAATGTGTGCTTTAAACTTAAAGTATTGATGATCTGTTGATATTTTGGATTTATTCCGGGCCTGGGTTGTACTTACGGTCTCAATGTTTCACGTTCTGCTGTAAAATCCCAGGCGTTACTTAGGCAATGACTTTGGAAAATTGAATCTTTATGTGTGTGTTGATACTTTGTAAAGAAAGGTCTTTGTTGTATTAGAAAACAGTGTGGGAGTTCCGTGAATAGATGGTCGGCACGTTCTCTGGAGTTAGGCTGGGTTCACACTGGTGCGACACGACAGCCGTCCTACTTTGGATCCGACTTTGCCCTGCGACATGAAGCCGGCATGTGTCCGACTTTCAATGAACGGGGATCCGACTTGGATCCCCGCCAATGCCCGACACTGTGTTTGGTATGAATCTTGAGGGGGAACTCCGCGCCAAATTTTAAGTAAAAATCCGGCATGGGTTCCCCCTCCAAGAGCATACCAGGCCCTTGGGTCTGGTATGGACCTTGAAGGGACCCCCCTACGCCGAAAAAACGGCGTGGGGGGTCGCCCCCAATCCATACCAGACCCTTATCCGAGCACGCAGCCCAGCCGGTCAGGAATGGGGGTGGGGACGAGCTGGCGGCCCCCCCCCCTCCTGGACCGTACCAGGCCGCATGCCCTCAACATGGGGGGGGTGCTTTGGGGCATGGGGGGCGCAGTGTGGCCCCCCACCCCAAAGCACCTTGTCCCCATGTTGATGAGGACAAGGGCCTCTTCCCGACAACCCTGGCCGTTGGTTGTCGGGGTCTGCGGGCGGGGACTTATCGGAATCCGGGAGCCCCCTTTAATAAGGGGGCCCCCAGATCCCGGCCCCCCACCCTATGTGAATGAGTATGGGGTACAGCGTACCCCTACCCATTCACCTAGGAAAAAAGTGTCATTTAAAAAAAAACACTACACAGTTTTTTAAAGCATTTTATTAGACAGCTCCGGGGGTCTTCTTCCGACTTCGGGGGTCTCTCCGGTTCTTCTCCGCGCTCTCCGGGTCTTCTGCCGGGCTCCTCCGCTCTCTTCTGCTCTTTTGCCGCTCTTTTGCTTAAGCAGAGGAGTCCGGTCTTCAGTCTTCGGCCCTCTTCTCTTCTCCTGATGTTGACACGACGCTCTCTCCGGCTAGAATGCTCTCTGTGCGCTCTGCTCTGACTTATATAGGCGGTGACCCCGCCCCCTTATCCCGTCACAGTCCCTGGGCATGCTGGGACTATGACGGCATACGGGGGGGCGTGGTCATCGGGTGATGACCACGCCCCCTAAAACGTCACAGTCCCAGCATGCCCAGGGACTGTGACGGCTTAAGGGGGCGGGGTCACCGCCTATATAAGTAAGAGCAGAGGGCACAGAGAGCATTCTAGCCCCAGAGAGCGTCGTGTCAACATCAGGAGAAGAGGGCAGAAGGCAGAAGATTGAAGACCAGGCTCCTCCGCTTTAGCAAAAGAGCGGCAAAAGAGCAGAAGAGAGCGGAGGAGCCCGGCAGAAGACCCGGAGAGCGCGGAGAAGAACCGGAGAGACCCCCGAAGAGAAGAAGGCAGCAGACCGGGCTCCTCCTCTTTAGCAAAAGAGCGGCAAAAGAGCAGAAGAGAGAGGAGGAGCCCGGCAGAAGACCCGGAGAGCGCGGAGAAGAACCGGAGAGACCCCCGAAGTCGGAAGAAGACCCCCGGAGCTGTCTAATAAAATACTTTAAAAATCTGTGTAGTGTTTTTTTTTTTAAATTGACACTTTTTCCCTAGGTGAATGAGTAGGGGTACCATGTACCCCATACTCAATTCACATAGGGTGGGGGGCCGGGATCTGGGGGCCCCCTTATTAAAGGGGGCTCCCGGATTCCGATAAGCCCCCCGCCCGCAGACCCCGACAACCAACGGCCAGGGTTGTCGGGAAGAGGCCCTTGTCCTCATCAACATGGGGACAAGGTGCTTTGGGGTGGGGGCGGCCGCAGCGCGCCCCCCTCCCCCAAGGCAACAACCCCCCCATGTTGAGGGCATGCGGCCTGGTACGGTTCAGGAGGGGGGGGGGCGCTCGCCCGTCCCCACCCCCATTCCTGTCCGGCCGGGCTGCGTGCTCGGATAAGGGTCTGGTATGGATTGGGGGGGACCCCCCACGCCGTTTTTTCGGCGTAGGGGGTTCCCCTCAAGGTCCATACCAGACCCAAGGGCCTGGTATGCTCTTGGAGGGGGAACCCATGCCGAATTTTTATTTAAAATTTGGCGCGGAGTTCCCCCTCAAGAACATCTGAGCACAAGTCGCATGCCGAAGTCGGATCATGCAAGACGGCAATCCGACTTTGATCCGACTTCAATGATAGTCAATAGGCTGAAGTAGGATCAAAGTCGGACCAAAGTAGTACAGGGAGCATTTCTAAAGTCGGAACGACTTGTGTCGGACCAGTTAGGACGGCTCCCATAGGGAAACATTACATTTCACACGTTATGCGACATGAGCTCCCAATGTCGGAGCGTTTGTCGGACCAGTGTGAACCCAGCCTTAGTCATGCAAATTAGGTAAATAAGCTGCAGGTAATTCACTTTCTTATCCAGCTTGAATGATCAGGCTGATGAATGCGTGTGGATAATAATGGAGAACTGCAATACCTATGCATTTCAGATACTTTGTAGTTTTGTTGTGTTCATGCACCATAAGCTAGGCAGAATTACATCATTAGATGGAGCACATTTAACAATAGATGGACTTTAAAGGAGACCATTATATTCTGAAAGCCAACTGGATCATTATGAACATTATTAAATATGAACAGCTACCGCTGAGCCCATTACTTATTCCTGCCCATTGTTTAGAACCCTTGGTTCATTTTACAAGTACCAAGGATGGAACTATAGCAAAGAATAGCCAAAACAAAAACTTTCCTTACACATGATTGGATAATCGAAGTTAGTGCAGTTTCACCTCATTCAGTGAGCTGAGTAAATGAAAAATCACTTTCCAAAGTGGATATGCTATAGCCCTTTAGTAAATCAACCTGAGTGTCTCTGCTGGCATGCCGTTATATACTCGCCTTACTTGTACTCTCTTTTAGCTGCTATGATCTGTTCCCCTGCAAAGGTGCCTGGAGATAGACAATCACGAAGCCCAACCACTGTTACATGACTTCTCCCCTGGTTCGCCAAATCAGCCAGCCAGTCAGTTGTGGCGGAGTGCAGGTAAGGTATAAGGGACTCACAGGGGGCCTTTTCACAGAGACTCTACCTTTTCCATGCATTGGTAATGTGACAGTATTCCGCTTCCCTCTTTATCATCATGTCAGATAACATGTAGGTTCAAGAAAGCTTTTTTTGCTACCCAATTTAGACCTGCTCAAGAGGAAAACAGGCAGACTGCTTAGGCTGGAAGATCTCTTCTGCACATGCAGTAACTCATGGCATGGCAGCTGCTGTGTGGGACTCTGACTTTGTGATAAGAAGATGGGTGAGTTTCACAGCAACAGGTTGTGTTTGAAATTGTGTCAAAACGGGCATTCAGGCAGGGAAGAAGTTACCAAACATTAACTGTATGGGAGGAGAGAGAACATGCCAACTCCATCACATTACAGGGCTAATTCATCCTCACTGACTCAGGTGCTAATATAACTAATGTGAGTGCTGCTGGATCCCCTCCACCTCTGTATATAGTGTGCTGTGTGTGTTACAGGGTCTCAGGTGTCAATGGGAAGCAGGTGTGTTAAATTTGGTGTTATCGCTCTCACTCTCTCATACTGGTCACTGGAAGTTCAACATGGCACCTCATGGCAAATAACTATCTGAGGATCTGAAAAAAAAGAATGGTTGCTCTACATAAAGATGGCCTAGGCTATAAGAAGATTGCCAAGACCCTGAAACTGAGCTGCAGCATGGTGGCCAAGACCATACAGCGGTTTAACAGGACAGGTTCCGCTCAGAACAGGCCTAGCCATGGTCGACCAAAGAAGCTGAGTGCACGTGCTCAGCGTCATATCCAGAGGTTGTCTTTGGGAAATAGACGTATGAGTGCTGCCAGCAGTGTTGCAGAGGTTGAAGGGGTGGGGGGTCAGCCTGTCAGTGCTCAGACCATACCCCGCATACTGCATCAAATTGGTCTATATGGCTGTCGTCCCAGAAGGAAGCCTCTTCTAAAGATGAACAAGAAAGCCCGCAAACAGTTTGCTGAAGACAAGCAGACTAAGGACATTAATTACTGGAACCATGTCCTGTGGTTTGATGAGACCAAGATAAACTTATTTGGTTCAGATGGTGTCAAGCATGTGTGGCAGCAACCAGGTGAGGAGTACAAAGACAAGTGTGTCTTGTCTACAATCAAGCATGGTGGTGGGAGTGTCATGGTCTGGGGATGCATGAATGCTATCGGCACTGGGGAGCTACAGTTCATTGAGGGAACCAATTATACCAACATGTACTGTGACATACTGAAGCAGAGCACTTTCCCCTCCCTTCGGAGACTGGCCTGTAGTATTCCAACATGATAACAACCCCAAACACACCTCCAAGACGACCACTGCTTGCTAAAGAAGTTGAGGGTAAAGGTAATGGACTGGCCAAGCATGTCTCCAGACCTAAACCCTATTGAGCATCTGTGGGGCATCCTCAAATGAAAGGTGGAGGAGCTCAAGGTCTGTAACATCCACCAGCTCCGTGATGTCGTCATGGAGGAATGGAAAAGGAGTCTAGTGGCAACCTGTGAAGCTCTGGTGAACTCCATGCCCAAGAGGATTAAGGCAGTGCTGGAAAATAATGGTGGCCACACAAAATATTGACACTTTGGACCCAATTTGGACATTTTCACTTAGAAATGTACTTACTTTTGTTGCCAGCGGTTTAGACATTATTGTCTGTGTGTTGAGTTATTTTGAGGGGACAGCAAATTTACACTGTTATACAAGCTGTACACTCACTACTTTACATTTTAGCAAAGTGTCATTTCTTCAGTGTTGTCACATGAAAAGATAGAATAAAATATTTACAAAAATGTGAGGGGTGTACTCACTTTTGTGAGATACTGTGTGTGTGTGTGTGTGTATGTATATCCCGACCTGTCACATTTTCAAAATCGCTGACCGCGATTTGAAAATGGCGCCGCCAGCGCCGAAATACACAGAGCCGGTCCTCGGCTCTTTCCGGCGGCTCTCGTTCACTTTCGGCTCCACTCGTAGTCCCGAGCGGAGCTATCCGAACCTACTCGGCTAGGTTCGGATAGCTCCGCTCGGGACAACGAGTGGAGCCGAAATTGAACGAGAGCCGCCGGAAAGAGCCGAGGACCGGCTCTGTGTATTTCGGCGCCGGCGGCGCCATTTTCAAATCGCGGTCGGCGATATTGAAGCCCAGAATGGCTGGGATCACTGGGGCAAGGCTGCACTGGGGAAGGCTGCACTGGGAAAGTCTGCACTGACAAGGCTGCACTGGGGAAGTCTGCACTGGGGAAGGCTGCACTGACATGGCTGCACTGACATGGCTGCACTGACATGGCTGCACTGACATGGCTGCACTGACAAGGCTGCACTGGGGAAGTCTGCACTGACAAGGCTGCACTGGGGAAGTCTGCACTGACAAGGCTGCACTGGGGAAGTCTGCACTGACAAGGCTGCACTGGGGAAGTCTGCACTGACATGGCTGCACTGACATGGCTGCACTGACATGGCTGCACTGACATGGCTGCACTGACATGGCTGCACAAATGGGCATTTAAATGTAAGTTTTTTTTTCCCTTCAACTTCCCTCCTAAAAGTTTTTTTTTCCTTAAAATTCCCCCCTAAATTGGGGTGCGTGTTATACGCCGATAAATACGGTATATATATATATATATATATATATATATATATATATATATATATATATATATATATATATATATATATATATATATATGAAAAAAAAAATAAAAACTACACTGAACTCAGCAATGTTTGATAAGTATCCATTTCCTATTAACACATAGCAAAGTGTAGAAAGTCTGGAGACACTCTTCTGTATGTTATAGAAGATTTTAAATAGCATTCTAAAATGACTGCTTTTGCGTATCATCTTTTTTGGAAGAATTTTAGTCATTGAGCTTAGGGCTCATTCACACCATACGTGCATGAAAACAGATGGGAAAACTGCGCAGATTCCACTTGCAGAGACATCAGTTTACCTCAGTTTCACATCCATTTACCTCAGTTTTTATGCACGTTGACTTCAGTTTTCATGCATGTCCGTTATGTGCTCTGTTCACACCAATGTTAATGTCATGTCAGTTTTTTCCTACGCAGAAAACGACATACACGTTGCAGATTCCTGCCCAGAAATAATCTGCACGTTGTGGGGTGAACAGGGCACATAGAAAACCATTGCTTTTTTTTTTTTTTTTGCCTTTGCAGAACACATGTAGAAAAACTGACGTCTCTGCACCATGGTGTGAATGAGGCCTTGAAGAAAACCTGTCATAACAGAAACGCCATTGCTGTCCTCATTTTAAAAAAATGCACATTATATAAGTGACTATGTCACATTAACAACCAAATTAAGCTACTGAAAAGTATGGAGAACAGGCATGTAGAAGTAACTGTACATAACATAGAACGTTTCAAGTGCTTCCCCCTCCTTTGATGCCCAATCTGATTGTGCAAAGTTTAGGCACTTACTGGTAGTAGTGAAGCCACACATTATTAATAGGAATGTACAGAGGGTTTAGCAAGCCTCTACATTTCTTTTTTTGCTACGATAGCATTAATTTAGGATTAGATTATATATTATATGCACACTATTAGGGTTGCACCATTACTAAGCATTTGCACAAGTACTCATACTTGTGCAAATGCTCTGATGCCTGAAACAATTAACTTTGTGGTGCGATTTGAGCCCATTCAAAATCTCAAATCTTACTGTGGTGCGATTCCTGTCTAAATCACATGCAGTTTCCCCAACTGCTCCTGTCATAGTAACTTCAGCCTGGGTTTACTGGAGTGATGACCAAAAGTATCGGTACTCGCCGGTGCAACCATACACACTATGCTATTGAAACATCATGTAGTTTCTCACTTTTTTTTATTTCTTTCTTTATTTTTTTGCAAAGATATCACATTTGATGTTTAAAGAGGAAGTAAATCCTGGTGGGTTTTACTTCTTCTTTATTTCCCTGCAAAGGTAAAGCATAATGGGCTACTATGCATCGCATAGTATTGTCTATATTGCACATTGTTGTCTAAAACCATTTTAAACTCCTGTTTATATTCACATTTTCCTCTATTAGAGTCAGCTACCAATGTTTTTCTCTCCAGACAACCAATCCTATCTCTCTCGGAGTACACCTGACAACATTGATCCTGATAATTGGAGTCAGGGCACAGTTGCATCTGAGGTGAATAAATTGGCTCCTAGGTATATTACATAACCAAGTATTGTGGTGACAATTGTCCAATGGGATATACCCATTCCTATCAGTGGGTTTGAAGTAATTACGAGTTCTGAAATGAACTCCATCCTTAAAGATGTCCAAATTGAAGAACGTCATACGCATAGTATCAACGTTCCAAGAGAGGGAAATATTTTTGACGTTATCATTTAACCCTGCCAAGAAAATTTCCAGACTTTCTAGAATTTCTATGTCCTCTTCCCACACCATGATCAAATCATCAATGTAGTGTTTATAACAAACTGTCCTGGGCGATTTCTAAAGATAGGCTCCTCCTCCCATAGGGCCATAAATAAGTTTGCCACACTGGAGGCATATTTAGCCCCCCATGGCTACGCCCATGGTCTGCAAAAAATACTGCCTATCGTACCAAAAATTATTTTATGTAAGACAGAATTCTAAACACTGTAGGAGAAATTTCTTGTGCGAGCCACCAATATCTGATTTATCCAAAGCCCATCTAACCGATGTGATAGCATCTCGGTGGCCAATGATAGTATATATAGAGCTGACATCAGCCGTAACCAATATACTATCATTGGCAATTTGAAAAAATCGTTTTGAAGCATTGGGATGTCCTTAACCACTTCAGCCCCGGAAGAATTGACCCCCTTCCTGACCAGAGCACTTTTTGCGATTCGGCACTGCGCCGTTTTAACTGACAATTGCGCGGTCGTGCGAAGTGGTTCCCAAACAAAATTGACGTCCTTTTTTTCCCACAAATAGAGCTTTCTTTTGGTGGTATTTGATCGCCTCTGCGGTTTTTATTTTTTGCGCTATAAACAGTGACAATTTTGAAAAAAAACGCATTATTTTTTACTTTTTGCTACAATAAATATCCCCCAAAAATATATAAAAAAGCTTTTTTTTTCCTCAGTTTAACCGATACGTATTCTTCTACATATTTTTGGTAAAAAAATCGCAATAAGTGATTATTGATTGGTTTGCGTAAAAGTTATAGCGTTTACAAAATAGGGGATAGTTTTATGGCATTTTTATTAATATATGTATTTTTTTTAAATGGCAGCGATCAGCGATTTTTATCATGACTGCGACATTATGGCGGACACATCGGACATTTTTGGCACATTTTTGGGACCATTGTCATTTATACAGCAATCAGTGCTTTAAAAATGCACTGATTCCTATGTAAATGACACTGGCAGTGAAGGGGTTAACCACTAGGTGGCAGTGTAGGGGTTAAGTGTGTCCTGGGGAGTGTTTCTAACTGTCAGGGGGATGGGCTGTGTGTGTGATGTCACTGATCTCTGCTCCATAAACAGGGAGCAGAGATCGAGTGACACTGTCACTAGGCAGAACGGGGAGATGCTGATGTAAACAGTGAGGCCCCGTGAGGCGATCTTGGGTATCCCCGCGGCGATCGAGTCCGCGGGACCCGCGACCCGACTCGCGGAGCTTGCCGGCGGCGCGCGTGCCTGCTGGCCGCCTCTTAAAGGGCAGCGTACAGGTACGTGGTTTTGCCTGTACGAGCCCTTCTGCCGCAGTATATCTCAGCATGCGGTTAAAAAGAATAGGATATTGGGTGAAGCCCTTCCCAATCGCCCCAATTTATCTCTTAGAGATGGTATAGCCCCTGGAGTGATTGACCCACCTGTCCATACAGAAAACTGAATTTCTAATTTTTAACAGGTTTTTATGCTTGTGGTAGATGCATAGCATGCAGACAATGCAAGTGTACTATTACAAAATGCAAATATTTTTCTTCCTATTCTACCAAACAGACATCTCAGATTAAATCTAATCACATGCAACACTCAGGGGGTTGTATATATGCTGGAGTGCAATTGTGGACTCTAGTATATAGGTAGGACTTCTAAACCCCTGAGTGTATGCATTGGGGAGCATGTAAACAATATTAAAAAGGGTTTAAGGGCTCTAGAATTTGTCATGATAGGGACCCCAGGGGACTCAAATTTTGGGGTCTGGGAAAGGTTGATAGGCATTGGAGGGGGGAATTTTATCTGCCGTCTTAGCCAGAGGGAATCCTTCTGTATTTTGGAGGCCAAGTCTGATTAAATTTCCATTTTGACCTAAATTGTTTAATTTCCAATAGATAATTAGTTTTTTAGTCTAGTGGGTCTATTAATATTTTTTAAATTGAATTTTAAAAGTTGTATATTTATTAGGATTACTCTTTTAATTGTTGCATTATTATTTGTGCAGTGTGACTGGGTTTTAATGTGTACTGATTTACAGGTCTGCAGGATGACAGCGGGTGCTTTTATTCAATTGTATGATCCCTGGGTTTTATTGGTATATGCAATGCCATACCTATAACTGTCACTAGGGGTCAGTGATTTGCAGCCTTTATTTTTGGCAATGTAATATTGCTATTTCCTGTCTGTGGACTTACTGCAGGTCAGGTTTGTTGTCTCTTTGGAGAGGGAGTGGTTTCATGCTGCCGCTGTCTCTTTGGAGAGGGAGTGGTTTCCTATGGCTGCCTATGATTGCGTCTCGTTTCCTTGACGATTACGCTGTGTATATAAACGATCGGGTGACGCTAGTTGGCTCCGCCACGCAGAGGAGGTTCGTATGAACGTAACGCGTATGGGGGAGGAGCCACGTTCTTGACGTCGCCCGCTTTCATCCATGCTCATTGTGTTTTTGCTCCTAAATGCGCTGTTGTAATGAAGCCCTTGTGAGTAGCATTTTTGCTTATTAATAAAGTCTTTTTTAGAAATCATCAGTGCACTTAGATTTTGCTTCACTCTTACCACTATATCCCTGGGATGCCGATTGGTTGATCTGGACCTTCGTTTGGAAGTTATACCCATATGGGACATGCGTTGTTGACCATCTGTTAGTTCAGTGGTCCACACCTAGAGGTGAGCGAAGCAAGCCTGCTGGAAGTGGAGGGAAAGTCACCCTTACATTGAAATTTCTTACTGGGATTCTTTGTTGCTGGGACTGTTAGTCCACCTTCCATTTTTCTAGTTTTATATTGGATTTATAAGGACTTTTTTAATCACATTTGAAATGTTTTATTGAGCCCTTTATTGCGCTGCACTCCTTTTGTATATTATTAACTTTTGGGTTATGTGAAAAAATGTTTTAGTGCTCAGCTGCATTTATTTTTGTTTGTTCTCTCTTCGTGCTGATTGTATTTTATACTTTTTTATACTATATAAAGTACTTTATTGTAGCAGGCACCTTTAACGAGAGTTCAAGCTTTTGCATAGTTGTTAATGCTGCAAGATGCATCTAAAATGCGGAATAAAAGCCCATTAAAGACACATGCTAAAAGCAATCTTTTTATAATGCTATAGTGTGAATCTAATAACTTTCTTACGGAACAGCTAGTGAAAATACGGAGGCCAGTTTCCACGTAGAGCAGTTCTCCAAAGGACCTTTAGGTGGCGCCAAAAGCTGTTACTTTTGCAGTTTGAGTTCTTTTGTAGACTCATTTTGTTTATTAGGAAAAAGAAAGAGGTCCTTGCAAATAAAATTCAAGCTCCACTTACACTGCCCTCTCACCCTTCACAAACCAGCTACTATATTAGAAGTGAAAAAGGTAAAACTTAACCTGTAAAGAAAAAAGTTAGGGTTTATACTTCCCTTACCCCCAATTCCACCCACAGTGCCTAGGTGAGGATGATGTCACATTTCTTTCACGTAGATCCTGGGAAGTACAGAGCTGCTGAAATTTTACAAAAAGACTCTCTTTTAATGGAATATCTTCTCGCAAGATTTTGCCTACTCTCCTTTTTCCAGGAATCTTCCCGACAGGTCGGCGACGTCAAATCCAGTAAAATGTTCCTGCAAAAAAAATAAAGTTTGATTTATACTTGCATCACCCCTTATTTCTGCATCACTGTGCTTGACGTCACCTACTAACAGTTATTGATTTGTAAAAGGGGAGAAAGCCCGGGCAATTTGAGCCGATCTGGAAAGGTCCACTTTAAAGCAGAGTTCCACCCAAAAGTGGAACTTCCGCTTTAAGACCTCCTCCCCAGCTCCTAATGGTGAAACTGAGCTTTTGGGGAGGAGGGGGGGAGCGGGTAACCCGATTTTTTGACAGGTACCCGCAGCCACTTCCGTTCCTGTCGGCTTAGGCAATCATAAGTGGACGTTATCCTTTCCCCTCCCTCCTGAAGTCTTCTAGGACACTGGACAGGTCCTAGAAGACTTCAGGACCAATCGCAGAACGCAGTGCCGCTCGCGCCTGCGCAGAGGGCATCCAGCTGTGAAGCCGCAAGCTGTCACAACCAAGTGCCCATAGTAGTGATGCCGGTGCTGCTGAGAGAAGAGAGAGGAAGAAAACTGCTGGGGTGAGTGCACCGCTGGACCGTGGGACAGGTAAGTGTGTGTTTATTAAAAGTCAGCAGCTACAGTTTTTGTAGCTGCTGCCTTTAAATAAACACACAAATGACTGGAACTCCTTTTTAATAAAATACAAAGCTCTATGAAAAGTTTGGTTATCTCCTGTATTGGGCTGTGATTGGACTTTGCTGTCTCTTCATACATTTAGTGGCAGTAAGTACAAAATGCATTGCTGTATATATTAGCAGTCTTCACCACTGCACACATGGCCCCTTAATCTTACTATATTTTGGGGTTAATTTGTCAATAATAAGAAAACTATAAGGCTTAGTTTTTACTTGCAGTTGGCCCAGAGAGCTGTGCGCTTATCTCTCTGCGCACATAGCCCACCAGGCCCTAAAATATTACTTTTATTGTACCTTCAAAAAACTAGCAAAAATTGGCAAATTTCTACAGGTATATGCAGGTAGTAGAGGTGCTGCTTAGAGTGAACCTTCTAGTAAGAAAATGTACATAACTGCTTTATATCATGTTGGCCAAATTGGCAGTACCAAAGTCAAAAAACAACAAACGAAAATTCCCAGCTCACTTACCAGCCAGCCTGCAACAAACAAAATTGAACCTAACAGTTCACATTAAAACCAATGGGTTTGGTTTGCACACATTTGCAAATACATGCGTAAGCTGCAGTGGCCACGGCACCCAAGTGTAATGCAGCCCTAACTCTAATGATTTCTTGGCCATTTTCAGAGAATATGAATGATAACACAAACACATTTTTTTCACTCATGGTTAGTGTTTGGCTGAAGCCATTTATTATCAATCAACTGTGTTTACTCTTTTTAAATCATAATGGCAACAGAAACTACCCAAATGATCCTTATCAAAACTTCACATACCCTGGTGATTTTGGCCTGATAACATGCACACAAGTTGACACAAAGGGGTTTTGAATGGCTATTAAAGGTAACCATCCTCACCTGTGATCTGGTTGCTTGTAATTAGTGTGTGTGTGTATAAAAGGTAAATGTGTTTCTGGACACCTGACAGACCCTTGCATCTTCCATCCAGTGCTGCACTGATGTTTCTGGATTCTGAGTCATGGGGAAAGCAAAAGAATTGTCAAAGGATCTGCAGGAAAAGGTAATCGAACTCTATAAAACAGGAAAGGGATATAAAAAGAAAACCCACAAATAACATGAGGCGAAATACAGGACTCTCTGAAAACATGTTGTGTTATCATCCATATTCTCTGAAAAAATGCCAAGAAATCATAAATTCTGCCAGGGTATGTAAACGTATAAGCACAACTGTATATAAAGGACAGATATGCTTGCAGGGAGTCCACCCCTACATTAAGGTACAGGGACCAGTGGCGGCCCGTCCATAGAGGGCGCCGCCTCACCTATCCATGCGTCCTGCCTCCTGATCTACAAATCAGAGAGCGGGACCATGGATTCCAATGCGGAGTGGGTGTTTTTTTGAAGCACCTGATTAGAGCCTTTAAAAAAGGGTGGCCTCAGAGCGCAGAGCATTGCACTCCGATCCCACCCTGTTGTGTAAGGATAGCCAATGAAATTTTGCTATTTTCACACTAGAGTTCCTCCCCGCGAATCAGGAGGCAGGTAGCGAAACCTGTTTCCCACTTTGGCCAAAGCGTCAGGTGATCCTATTGGATGCCTAACACTTTGGCAGAAGAGGAGACTCAAACTTGACACGAGGAGGAGAGGACACCACAGCCCCACTATACGAACGGGTAAGTGCCGGTCCACCTGCAGGGGGGGTTGTTGTCAGTGCCGTGCTGCTGGGGGGGGCGTTGTTTGTTTGCCGCCCCCCCAAAAGAAGAACCCACCAGCCGCCACTGACAGGGACACACTAGACACCCAGCAATAGCACAATGGCAGCGAAAGTATCCAGTGCGTCCCCTCACTAGTACAAAAGTCCCCTGCAAAGTCCTGATAATAAGTAGTACAAAAAAATATAAAGACCCTAACTCCATTAATTCAACGAGTTTAGCCCATACAAGGGCTTCATCAAGAAAAAAGAAGCACACACATGTGCAGTCTTTACACAAAGATAAAGATTTATCCAAAACAACCTATTTGTGGTTCTAACCCTTCCCTGTTTAATTCAGTACTATAAAAATCAAGTTTTGGATTAGTAGACTCTTTAACTGGAACAAATCACTGTGTCTAGTACTGACCTTTTACCGATTACTATTAAATAGGGGTGCAACGGATTGTTACCGATCCATGATCCGTACGGGTCAACCTCTGCGGATCGGCACACCCGCGATCCGCGGAGCGCTCTCCGGCCTCGGCCATAGGAAAGGCCGCGGCTTCGGCCTAGCCCCGGAGCGGCGGCCATCTTGGTACACCCGGAGGCGGCCGCTGTCTCGTCAGGAAGTGACGTTTAGTCGCCGCCATCTTGCTACACCCCACACTCCTGCACAGTACTGGGAGAATGAGAAAGGGGGAAGCGGACATCTTGTTACACCCACCGAAGTTTTAGATTTAACAGCTATTTTCAACACAAAACGGAGCTTATATGCATAAATACAGTATTTGTAGATCGGACGGGCTGTTTAGATGTTAAATTTTAAAAGCAACAGCAAACCTGCTGACCTTACATGGTTGCTAATGTGACAGAACACCTCTGATTTTCACATTTAATGTTTAATGTGAAAATCAGAGGTGTTCTGTCACATTAGCAACCATGTAAGGTCAGCAGGTTTGCTGCTGCTTTTAAAATTTAACATCTAAACTGTCCGTCCGATCTACAAATACTGTATTTATGCATGTAAGCTCCGTTTTGTGTTGAAAATAGCTGTTAAATCTAAAACTCCGGTGGGTGTAACAAGATTTGTGTTTTTTTTTGTTTGTTTTTTGCTGATCCGAAAATGATCTGATCCCTGACTCTGATCCGAGGATCGATCCGATCCGTGAGTTTTTTGATCCGTTGCACCCCTACCATTAAAGCATGTGTCAATAGGCTTTTGTTCACATCAGAACTGCTTCATTGCCAATAAAAGTCAATGGGATTGCAAAGGAAGCTTGAAACAGGTTGATGTGTCTTATGCCGCGTACACACGATCGGACTTTACGGCATACTTGGTCCGGCATACCGGATTTCGTCGGACAATTCGATCGCATGTGGGCTCCAGCGGACTTTGTTTTATCAAAAGTTTGACGGACTTAGATTTGAAACATGTTTCAAATCTATCCGGCGGACTCGAGTCCGGTCGAAAAGTCCGCTCGTCTGTATGCTAGTCCGACGGACAAAAACTGACGCTAGGGCAGCTATTGGCTACTGGCTATAAACTTCCTTGTTTTAGTCCGGTCGTACGTCATCACGTACGAATCCGTCGGACTTTGGTTGATCGTGTGTAGGCAAGTCCGTTCATTCGGAAAGTCCATCGTAAAGTCCGTTGAAAAGTCCGCTGGGCAAAGTATGCCGTAAAGTCCGGTCGCGTGTACGCGGCATTAGAAACTGATCAAGTAAAGGTCAGAAGTAGATCAGCTGCACATGTCAATCAACTCTAAACAGTCTCAGGACAATCTCAAACTTATCTGAAATGCAAGCAGAATACACCTAATAGCAACATGTCTCCCCATCGGCAGAAGTACAAAACCTGTTGACACAGGCCAGTATACTATGTGTGTCCTCAAGCAGGTCCTCAAGCCCCCTGAATGTACATAGATATGTTTTCTTTTTTTTTTTTTTTTGTGAATTTGAAATGACACAATTCTCTGCTCCAGCCTTCATTCATGGACTACACATCCAGTTAAAAAATAAGGAAGTCAGTGCAGATACTTTAGAGAAAACAGTAGGCAGCACAATTGGGAAAATAGGGTATTAATCTAATCATTGCATTATTTCAGATTGGACAGATGTAGTGTAGTACATTGGATCTTTATTCAAGTAATGAGGGAGATTTACTAAAAATGTTGTACACAGAATCTGGTGCAGCTGTGCACAGTAACTAATCAGCCTCTAAGTTTTAGGGCCTTTTCAGCAGAATACGTCAAGTGGATCCGTCTGCTCAGCGGTGGGACCTCTCCACTGATCCCTGATGAGCAGGTGGATGACAAGTCCGAGTCCATTCCGCTATGTAGAGCGGACACGGACACAGCCCGCTGTTCTCTGTGGAGCAGTCGGGTTTCAATTTGACTGCCATCTGATCCGTTGGACGGATATTAGCAGATCGGATTAAATGCCGGCAGATGTCAGTGGTCACTTCCGCTGAGATCTGCAGCTCCATAAATAGCAAAGGGTGGTTTGATCGGGTCTGCCTGAAAAACAGACTGGCGGGCCCCTATCGGTCCGCTGGTGTGAAGGGGGCCTTATTGGCAAGCTGAAGTTAGAAGTCAACTGGTTACTATGCACAGCTGCACCAGTTTCTGTATGCCCCGGTTTTAGTAAATCTCCCCCAGTGTCTACAGATAAAGATGCTAAACACTTGAACAAATTACACAAAAAAGGGTCATGGTTTATTTATGGTGTAGTCATTCTTATAATTTAAACAAATGTAGATTAGTCATGTGCAAAAAAGTAGGTACAACCCTACGTTTGTCAGCATTTCTAATCTCTGAAATTAGAATCAGACTAGATGCCAATGACTGGAACCTCCTTAGCCAGAAAGCAGGTGGCATTTGTCTTGAATAAACTTGGTGTTCACTTTGCTATTAAAAGGTGCAGTAATACCATGCCATGATCAAAAGGGCTCCCCAAGTTCTGCTAATTAAAGATTGTGGACTATGAATGTAGCAAAGAGATTTGAAAATCCTCACCAAATTATTTGAAATCAATAATTTTAGTGTACGTTAAAAAAAAAAAAGTGGCAGAGATTTAAAAAAACTACTGATTTGCCTTAAACTTGCCAGCCCAACAAACTGCCCAGGAGCTGATCGGGTCTTCTAAAACAATCTGCTGTGGACTGATGAATCCAAGACAGAGTTGTTCTGCCACAGTAGCAGTAACCACACTTAGACCAAATTAGACCCCTTTCACACTGGGGCGTCGGGGCCGTCGGCGGTAAAGAGCTGCTATTTTTAGCGGCACTTTACCGTCATTTTTGAGGGGGTTTTTGGCCGCTAGCGGGGCGGTTTTGACTACTGCTGCTGAAAAAGGGTTAAATCGGCCCGCAAAGGGCCGCTGCAGCAGCGTTTTGCCGGCGGTTCTGCAGCGGTGCCTATTCAGTTCAGTGGGCAGGAGCGGTGAAGGAGCATACACCGCTCCTTCACTGCTCCAAAGATGCTGCTTGAAGGACATTTTTTAGCATCCTGCCAGCGCACCACTCCAGTGTGAAAGCCCTCCGGCTTTCACACTGGGGAGACAGGAGAAGCACTTTACAGGTGCTATGCAGGCGCTATTTTTTAGCTCTGTAGCGTCTGTAAAGTGCCTCAGTGTGAAAGGGGTCTTAAGGACAACATTTCAGGAGAAGAAAATTATACCAATTGTGAAGCATGGTGGTGGAATTGTTAAATTTGGGGTTACTTTGCTTCTTTAGGACTTGGCCAGCTTGTAGTTACATAGATAGCCAGGTTGAAAAAAGACACATCCATTTAGTTCAAGCAATAGAAATAAATAAAGTAATTAACTAAAAAAACTCCATATACACAATCCTATGTTCACAGTTGATCCAGAGGCAGGCAAAAAACCCCCTATGAAGTATGGTCCAATTTGTTCCAACAGGGGAAAACAAAATTCTTTCCTGATCTCCCAGAATTGGATATTCCGATATTCCTTGGATCACCAATCTCTGGTGTTATTAGCTATAAATGTTAGTTTCCAGTTATGTTTTGCTCATTTAGGAATGCATCCAGCTCTTTTTTTAAAACAACCCTACTGAGCTGGCCAGAAATAGCTCTTGACAGAGACTTTTTCTCTTACTGTGAAAAGGTCTTTGTATATGTGGAGATTAGATCTCTTTTCCTCCATATGTAAGGAGTCTCCCCTTGTCCTTTTGTGATGACCTTAACCACTTCAGCCCCAGAAGGATTTACCCCTTCCTGACCAGAGCACTTTTTGCGATTTGGCACTGCGTCGCTTTAACTGACAATTGCACGGTCGTGCAGCGTTGCACCCAAACAAAATTCATGTCCTTTTTTTCCCACAAATAGAGTTTTTTCTTTTGGTGGTATTTGATCACCTCTGCGTTTTTTTTTTTTTTTTTTGCACTATAAACAATAAAATAGCGACAATTTTGGAAAAAAGCAATATTTTTTACTTTTTGCTATAAGTATCCCCCAAAAATATATAAAAAAACAATTTTTATAGTGATTGGTATGCACAAAAGTTATAGCGTCTACAAAATAGGGGATAGTTTTATGGCATTTTTATTATTATTTTTTTTATTAGTAATGGCGGCAATCTGCAATTTTTATCGTGACTGCGACATTATAGCGGACACATCGGAAACTTTTGACACTATTTTGGGACCATTGTTATTTATGCAGCAATCAGTGCTAAAAAATGCACTAATTACTGTGTGAATTACACTGGCAGGGAAGGGGTTAAACGCTAGAGGGCGATGAAGGGGTTAAGTGTGTCCTAGAGAGTGATTCTAACTGTGGGGGGGATGGGCTACTACTCACATGACAGGGAGCAGTGATCTGTGATATGTAGAAGAATACGTATCGGCCTAAACTGAGGAAAAAAATGTTTTTTTTATATATTTTTTGGGGATATTTAATATAGCAATAAGTAAAAAATATTGTGTTTTTATTCAAAATTGTCACTCTTTTTTTGTTTATAACGCAAAAAATAAAAACCTCTATTTGTGGGGAAAAAAGGACGTCAATTTTGTTTGGGAGCCGCGTCACACGACCATACAATTGTCAGTTAAAGCGATGCAGTGCCAAATTGCAAAAAGTCCTTTGGTCTTTGGCCAGCCAAATGGTCCGGGGCTGAAGTGGTTAAGCATTTAGACGTGGTGAAGACGACTTGTTGAAGTTCAAACCGGGCATCAGAATGGGGAAAAAAGGGGATTTAGGTGACTTTGAACGTGGCATGGTTGTTGGTGGCAGACATGCTGGTCTGAGTATTTCAAAAACTGCTGATCTACTGGGATTTTCACGCACAATCATCTCTAGGATTTACAGAGAATGGTCTGAAAAAAGAGGAAATATCCAGTGACCCGCAGTTATGTGGATGAACATGCCTCGTTGATGTCAGAGGAGAATGGGCAGACTGGTTCTAGATGATAAAAAGGCAACAGTAATTAAAATAACCACTCATTACAACCAAGGTATGCAGAATACCATCTCTGAATGCACAACGCAGTGAACCTTGAAGCAGATGGGCTACAGCAGCAGAAGACCCCACCAGGTGCCAGGCTTACCAAAATTGGACAAAAGAAGATTGGAAAAATGTTGCTTGGTCTGACGAGTCTCAATTTCAGCTGTGACAATCAGATGGTAGGGTCAGAATTTGGTGTAAACAACATGAAAGCATGGATCCATCTTGCCTTGTATGAACGGTTTAGGCTGGTGGTGGTGTAATGGTGTGGGGAAAATTTTCTTGGCACATTTTGGACCCCTTAGTACCAACTGAGCATCATTTAAATGCCACGGCTATCTCTTCACATCTTGCCCCTCAGCACGGTTGGCATTCTCCATACCCAGGAGCTCCCCTGTCATCCATGTGGCTCCAGCCTCCAGGTATTCACATCTTAATGCTGTGGTTTACTATGTCTACAAGTTGCTCCGTGCCTGCTGAATGCCTTTACTTTTTACTCCTTATCCCATATGGAATAAACACTTTTTTTGCTTTTACTTACCCAAGGTTCGGTTTCATTCTTTTGCCATGACACAGCACTTTTCCATTTTTTTTTAATCTCATTGGTATTTGAGTTTGGGATATTAGCAGCCCTAGTTTGGCAGCCCTCATCCACTTGGGCAGTTGTCCATGCGCCTGAATATTTGTATGTTTGACTACAGTGTACCCATCTTCTGATGGCTCCTTCCATCGGGATAATGCACCATGTCACAAAGCTCAAATGATCTTACCACTGGATTCTTGAAGGTGACAATGAGGTCACTGTACTTCAATGGCCTACACAGTGTCACCAGATATCAACCCAGTAGAGCACTTTTGGGATGTGGTAGAACAGGAGATTAGCCTTATGGATGTGCAGCCAGCAAATCTGCAGCAACTGCGTGATGCCATCATGTCAATATGGACCAAAATCTCTGAGGAATGTCTCCAAAACCTTGTTGAATTTATGACACAAAGAATTAAGGCCGTTCTGTAGGCAAAAGGGGGTCCAACCTGGTATTGGCAGGGTGTACCTAACAAAGTGGCCGGTGAGTGTATATCTGATGATAACTACACTTTAAGGCATTTCGTGAGTGGCAAATTTTATCATTTATATGTAGCGCTGGTAGATTTTTCAATCTACCGCTTATAGGTTAATCTTGTGGGTTACTTGTTAGAGGAAGTTAGATTTGCCTCTGTTCCAGCTTGGCTGAGTTGCATGTGGTTCCACACTGTGACGGTGGGTGTCGTTGTCACCATCGGCTGGTGTTGGAAAAGCAACGTGTTGAAGCGTATGAGTGCTCCTCTGTCCCGGAGACAACTCGGTGGAGGTGGTCCTCTGGGTTGCATTCTGGGAGAGGGTATTTATGGGACAGACGCCATGTTTAGGGGTTCGTTTTCAGCCACCTGCTGGCCCTCCTGGCCGACAGGTATGCGTTAGGAGTACCACCTCGTGGTCCTCCGTTCCGGAGGCCCGCGTCACTGCGGCGTGTGGGTGGGCCCAGAAGCCTGTCTGGGACCTACCACAGCAGCAGAGGAACGGTCCTGAGCTGTCTATCCTGAGTGAAGAAGCTGGACAACCGAGAAGATCCCAGGGGAGGACCCGTCATGGAAGGATCATGGAGAGTGCTGGTCTGGAGAGGGGCCTGGTGACTCGGTTGGAGGACGTATCCTGAAGTAATCTTACTGCATAGTACTGCCAGGTTGGCTTAAAGGTTCAAGTACTGTGTCTGACATTCACCGCAAACCAATACATCCTGTGGCAGAGGATCGTACGGGTTTCATTCCAAACAAGTCTGTGGCAGAGACTTTTGTTTGTGCTACGTACTGGCTGCTAGGCAAGTGAGAGAGGCCTATCCAGGCGGGCAAAGATTGGGTCCCACAAGGGGGAGCACATTCAACCATTCAACTGCAAGTGTTCAATTCAAGAGAATGTTCTAAAGAATACTAAGGAAAGGTATTTGAACTTCCCTGCTACTTCCTTTATTATTTGTTCATTAAAGCATTGGAAAATCTACTCAAGTGTTAGTGTCTACATCGTCCAGAGGTAAACTCAACGGAACCCTAGACCCGGTGTCGGTGAAACAGAGGTATCAAGAGTGAAGGTAACAGCCCGCGTTAAACCAGCAGCTCCACCGAGAATTATTGCTATATATATATATATATATATAGGGTATGAATAAGGTAAAAAAAAGGTTCCAATAGAAAACAACTGTAGCAGTCCCCAGCATTTCCAGTGGGAAATTGCAATTTAAATTATTCAACATTGAAGTTTATAAATCCTTTTTATTACAGTTTCCTAAAAAAAAAACACACACATAATAAGGTAAACCTTGCACTCCTAGCATTCAGTATATCAACTTAATTAGAATAAACAACGTTTTCATCAGTAAGAATCGAGTATTTGATTTCTGAAAGGCTTTGATAACATAAGACATATCACTTATGTAAAACAGTACATTCTGATTATGATCTGTCAGTGTATAGAATATACTTTCATCCATCAATTTGGCTTTAACATGACAATGTTGCTTATCAATCTCCTGCAGCGCTAAGAAACTGGTGGAGCCAGGTAATTCACGAACACATGCAGAGATCAAGAGAATATATGATTTCAAAAAGAATTGTGCATAATTTTTAATTAAAACACTTTGCAAGAATGACACAAGAATCCTTTCAGCTGCCTGTCAGGTAATGGAAGTTTAAATAGCGATTACTGTAATAAAGTAATAGCTCCAAACTTTAAAGAAGAAACAATACTTCTGAATGAGGAAAATTGCAAGGTGCATTTTAACTTTCAGGTAAGAAAGTAGAGAGCAATTTCCAAAAGCAGGCTATTAAGTCAAAAGTATGAAAGGCTGGTTTATGTTTATATCTCAAAAGTTCTGTTTTTTAGCTTTAGAAAACTCAGGGTTTGCTTTTAGTTTAGCATTACTATTATTATTGTTGTTGTTAATTATATTATTAGTATTTCAATACAAATTAGTATACCGAACCAAAAAATATTAAAAATAAGTTAAAAACAGCAGCGAGAGACCATGTGATATAACCATAGTAGACATAAATTGATCAAGATGAAAATCTAAATGTAAAAAGAAGGCTCCAATATTTTCATAAAGTCTAAAACGTTTATTGATAAAAACAAGCATAAAAAAAGCATTAAAAAATCACAAGCGGTGTATTAAATTTGTTTGTTAGCAAACAAAGATCAAAATCACCCGCACTTCCAGGGTCACATGAGGCGTAATGACAACGCTTGTGATTTCTTTATGCTTTTGAGTACCACTTTTGGCTTTCATCAATAAAAGTTTTAGACTATATCAGACTATTGGAGACTTCTTTTTACATACATGCCCCGCGGTCTTTGTGTCTGATCGAGACTCCCAGATGAGAGTTGGGTATCCTGGAGGAATCTTTGTAATCTTCAGCTAGCGCCAAAAGCTTGGCGGATAACCGTACCCTGCAGAGGTTTATCTGTATGCACATGTGACCTTGCTAGCAATAGGAGGTCCACACCATTTGGTAAGAGTTCCCAATAACAGGGTGATTGTCACAGGAGGATCTGCATGTTTTTTGGTGCTGGAATCCCTCGGAAAAAAATTATCTTGTTGAAGTTTTCCTTTATACTTCACGTGGACTTTCATTTACCGTATATACTCGAGTATAAGTCGTTCCGAGTATAAGTCGAGGCCCTAATTTACCACAAAAAAATGGGAAAAACTTATTGACCCGAGTATAAGACGAGGGTGAGAAATGCACAGCTACTGTAAGTGGAAAAGAGGGTCAACAATGCCCATTTGCAGCCTCCCTGTGCCCATTTGCATGCCTCACTGTGCCCATTTGCAGCCATAGGTCCCCTGAACTTCAAACAAGGTAGTTAAGGGTTCCTAGATGCCCCCTAGCTGCAGCCAAAATTTGGGGTCTCTGAACCCAAAGGGTCCTGAAATGACATTGCTGCAGATAGACACAGTTGACCAAATTTGGGGCCCTGTATCTCAGGGCCACTTAGTGCTAAGAATCCCAAATTTGGTGTGCAAACCCAGTGCAACTAGCACCATAAAACTTCCAAAGCTGGGGTTTCTAGCACCAAGTGGCCCTGAGATACAGGGCCCCAAAAATCAGTTCAGAAAATGTCAAGCACTTTTCTGCAGCAGAGAATGACATTTTCCGAACCAGTTTTGGGGCCCTGTATCTCAGGGCCACTTGGTGCTAGGAACTTCAGCTTTGGATATGTTATGGTACCAGTTTCACTGGGTTAGCACACCAAATTTGGGGTTCCTAGCTCCAAGTGGTCCTGAGATATGGGGCCCCAAAGTCGGTTCAGAAAATGTCAAGCACTTTTCTGCAGCAGAGAATGACATTTTCCGAACCGATTTTGGGGCCCCATATCTCGGGGCCACTTAGTGCTAGGAACTTCAGCTTTGGATATGTTGTGGTACCAGGTCTACTGGGTTTGCATACCAAATTTGGGGTTTCTAGCACCAAGTGGCCCTGAGATACGGGGCCACAAAGTCGGTTCGGAAAATGAAAATTTTTGCTGCAGAAAAGTGCTTGACTCGAGTATAAGTCGAGGGGGGTACTTTCAGCACAAAAAAATGTGCTGAAAAATTCGACTTATACTCGAGTATATACGGTATATGTAATTTTATGATTTTTGTTATTTCACTTGATTGTTCTTTTTCATTTTTTCAAGGATACACAATAGACTATTCTCTTCATTGCATGTTTAATTTTGATTTTCATCTTTATTAGCGCAACTTTTTTGTTTTTTAATTAGTATTTCAATAGAAAGTAATAAAAAGGGTGTCTTGAATCGTTCATTAGTCCTTGAGGAAAAGTGCATTAACAAGTGTAGCCACCCTCAAGCAGGTGTGATTCGTTAAATTTATTCTGCTGGGCTGTAATCGGCCTGTGCTGAACTGAGTTCTGCTTTTTGTCGGTTGTTTATTAAAAAGGATCATCAAAAGAAAAAATTAAAAGTCAGACTTTTAATAAAAGGATACTTATCTGTCCAGGGATCCAGCACTGTCCTCACCCTGGCCAGCATCAGGGCATCGGAATGTTTGTGAGTGTATAGTCCTACACGGTTGATGCCATTAATCACCACAGTGGAATAATTTTTGGCGCACATTATAATGCACGCCACAGAATACATTTTTTTAGTTACATAATTTTTAGTTATTTTACTCAGGATTAGCGCAGCACCACCTACCTATACCACTATATACCCACAGGGTCCGGTTTGTACCCGATTCGGTGCAGGCAGCTTTTCCCACTAGTCCAGTCTGCTACACAATTGATAGCGCGGGAATAATCATATATCTCCCATCGGAATGTTTACTGTGGGAAGCAGGCTATGAAGCCTTGCAGCTTCACAGCCTGCTTCCCACTTGCTGCACTTTGTGACTAATCCTGCAGCCTTCTGGGACCTGTTCCAGAAGGCTGCGGGCAAGGAGAGAGGAGACAAATTTCTGCATCACCTACGGGCGATCGTAGCGGAAGTGGAAGCATTTACCCTTTAAAACTAGGTACCCGCTCCCCCCATAAAATTACAATATGCCAAATGTGGTAGAGGAGGGGGAGGACATAAAACAGAACTTCCCCTTTTGGTTGAAGCACTGATTATTGTTAGCTTCTACCTGTTGTTGGAGAATGTCTCTGTCAGTGGTGTAAGGGTTAAATATTCAGGATTATTAATATTTATTTTTCCCTGGCCAGCCACTAGGAGAATTATTGCTGGAGGTACATGCTTGGAAAAGGTATAAAGGGAACCTTACAGAAGCCCTCTTACCTCCCCAGGCAGAGCCTGGGGAGGGTGTGTGCTGTTGTATATGACCTCCCAGATGAGCTTCCTGGAGAGTATACATTTCTCCCCCTAGGGAAAAAGTTTAGTAAAAAAAAAACCCCAAAACACAGAAACATGTAAAATCCCCCTAACAAAAATTTTGAACCCATCCCCACACACATATAAATGTAATTGCATGCATCGTGGGGAACCTATGCATGAAAATGTTGATTGCGTTACACATGTTCTATATCACCATGCACGCCAGAGGGAGAACAATAATTCTACGCCCATTATTCATGGTTAACTCTAATAGGACTGCAACTAGCAATTATTTTCATAATCGATTAGTTGGCCGATTATTGTTTCGATTAATCGGTTAATAACCTTAAAAGTGTGCTGTATAATTTAGTTAATATGTAAAGTTTAAAAAAAAGGCAATTTATTCCTAAATATCTATATGCAGTGGTAAATCTAAATAACCAACTATATGGTTAGAGAGCAAAATCTCAAATCCACTCTGAGAATAACGGGCAGAAGAGATATAATGTATATACTATTAGAGGAGATATATACTGTATATACTATTAGAGGTTGAATCTGGTAAATATCATCAGACTCATATCTTTTTTTTATTTAAAGAAAAAATAAAGTTAGACTATTTTGCAGATTTTCAAACAGAACTGTAATATATTATATGCTGGCCATACATAAACAATGTCTTCCTTAAAGAAAAATTTAATTTTAAGAACCTTCGTTCGATTTTTGAATTGTTAGTGGGGTCAAATCAACGTTCGTTTTCAACCACAGTGATGGGAAAATTTAGAAATAATAGAAAACTGCTTAAAATTACATTCATTTTAAAACAATGTTAAAAGCTAATGAAAATTTAAAACAACATTCTTTCATTCAGCGAATGTACAAAGATTTTTCATATGAATATTCTCATCTGAAAATTGATCTGTATGGCCAGCATAAGGCTCAGTACACACCTATGCAGTTTGCTTTTGATCTGTTTCTACAGTGCTTTTTGCTGTATGTTAAGTACAGTATAGAGTGCCCCAATAGCAAGGTAAAGAAACTTCTGCCTTTAGGACCACTCACTTCCTGCCCAGGACTACATGTCCCATGAGTCATTGCTCCTCACACATTCACAAGTTCTCAGGCACTTACTGACATGTATGGCTGGTGTAGTGAGCTGTATGTGTGCTGCACTGTATTTCCTGATATGTAAACAAATAATGCATTCTGTATGCAGGCCAACTAATCGGCTGGCCGATTAATCGATTATGAAAATAGTAATCGATTCATTTCATAATCGATTCGTTGTCGATTAATTGATTAGTTGTTTCAGCCCTAAACTCTAAATTAAAGACCTGTAGGGGCTTTTAAAGTGTCGCCTATGGAAAATATAGGGCCTGTTTCATGGGCGCACGCAAGGCTTGGCATGTTAGGTATCTATTTACTCACCTTTTTATATTTTACAAAAAAACTATGTAAATAAATTGTAATTATTTACCTGTCACAGTCCATCTGAGTACCCAAGTACCTGTCACAGCCCATCCGAGTACCTGAGTACCTGTCACAGTTCATCTGAGTACCTGAGTACTAGACATATGCACACTGAAATATTTCGTTTCGACATTTCAGGGCCTCAAGAAATGAGATAGGCCGTCAGTGCATCAGGTGTGATCAATTTTCAAAGATTTGCACCATAGCTTGTAGACTCTATAACTTTCACAGAGACTAATATCCACTAATTTTGTTTATTTTTACCGAAGAGATGTAGCAGTATAAATTTTGGCCCAAATTTATGAACAAAAATGACTTATTTGCAAAATTTTATCATATAAACGAAAAAAAGGTGTTTTTTTTTTTTTCAAAATTTTCGCTCTTTTTTCACTTATATCGCAAAAAATAAAAAAAAAGTGGTCATTAAATGCCACCAAAAGAAAGCTCTATTTGTATGAAAAAAATGGAAAAAATGTTGTTTGGGTACAGTGTTGCATGACTGAGAAATTGGCATTCAAAGTGTGAGAGCGCTGAAATCTAAAAATTGGTCTGGGCAGGAAGGGTGTATAAATGTCCTGTATTGAAGTGGTTAAACGTGTGCTAGCAATGCAAAAACAGTTCTGGCAGCGAAAGGGGTACGAGTCCTACCCAGAGGTGAAATGTTAGCCCACCTAACTTCTGGAGGTCCCTGATAGCTTCTAGGGCAGTGGTTCTCAACCTTACTAGTGCCGTGACCCCTTGATAAAATTTCCCAAGTTGTGGGGACTCCTAACAGTGAAATTATTTTTATAGCGTGGGCTATCAGCACCCAAGGCAAGACAAGAAATTTGCGCCCCTAATGGACATTTAGCGCTCCCGGAGTCCCTTCTACTCATACAATATTGAAACCCCTTATGGTACATTTTAGGATGTACCACTCTCTTTGTTCTCCTTTCTTTCTCTATCCTAATTTCTTGTTTTTTCCCCATCCCTCTCACTAGCCGTTTTTTTTTTTGTTCTTTTTATTATTCTTTCTCTCCCTTTTTCTTCCTCCACCTCTTTTCCTCTCCCTTCCATGTATTCCCTATTTTTATTCCTTCTCTTACTCCTTGGTGGGAATGGGAAGAGTGGCATTGCTGGCGGCTAGTTGGGATAAGTGGCAGTGCTGGAGGGGAGTTCGGATGCGTGGCAATGCTGGGGGGAGTTCTGATCAGCCAACTTAGGTGCTCTTGATCAAGCTCATCTGCTGATCTGAGAACTGTAGTGGGAACTTTTAATGTCAACTATAATCACAGGTAGTGTTACTCACTGTGTCTCCAACTTTGTGGTGTCTCGTAACAGTGACACCTATGCCGAAATCAGGAGATAGGGGCTCCTCCAGCCCCTCTCACTTCACATTCCTCACCAATCAGCTGACCTCTAGTCTCTGTCCCCCAGCCATGCCATAAACTGAATGGGTGGCTGCGAAGAGGCTGAGTAAGCGGCCGCGGGCTCCAGGAACAGCCAAGCTGGGTGTCCACAGGCTTCAGGGACAGCCCTGCTGGGCAGCCACAAAACGACTGGGAGAGCGGTGCGGGCTTCAGGAACAGCCCAGGATTCGGTGACCCCTGGCAAGTCATTATTCGACCCCCAGGTTGAGAACCACTGTTCTAGGGGGTAATGGTGTGCTACACAGTATAATCTAGTCTAATTTTTCCATAGTTTCTAACTGTCCCTAATTAGGATCTAAATACATCTGTCCCCCTTTTCTCCCTAGTTGTCCTTCTTTTTAGTCCGATGATAAAACCCTGTTAAAATCTGCAATTTGAATTCCAACACTGTTTCACAGCTCTAAACCTTTGATTGAACCTTAATTTTATTTCACTTGTTAATTTGATATGTCTGTAGAAAGGAAATGCTGTGGTAAAAAAGCAATTGTGGGTTTAACAAGTAATTTTTGGCATAATAATTCTTCATGGTAGGCATACCTGAAGGCATGACAGAGATGTGTCCTTTACCAACATACTTTGTGCCTAAAAGCTGGGAAATATAATTTCAGTCGGAAGCAAATTTAGTTGCTGGTATTTTTGAACTGTGGAAGAAAACCAGAGTAGCAAATCTAAACATGCACCGTCATCCAATGTTATGGAGCCAAATGGGGAGCCATCTTTCCCTCACTCAGCTCCAGGCCTCTCAGAGGAAAGGGTCAGATCGTCTCCGCCGCTATTAGCGGCTCTGGTAAGTGGCGGAGATGACCGTAGTGCGGAGGGAGGGGGGTGGGCACCTCTCCCGCCTCCAATAAAAGTGATCTCACAACAAATATGCCACGGAGACCACTTTTAACTTAAAGAGGACCACCCACCGCTTCTGAAAATACCGGGGTTTGCGGTAAGTGGTTAATGAAACCCCCAGATCAGTTCACAGATCGCAGTGCGAACTGTGGATTTGGACAGGAATCGGATCGCATCGGTGAGAACACCCATGCTATCTGTTTCAAGTGCGGGGAAAAAAACCCTTTTTTTATGCGAATCAAATGCGAGTTCAGCCATACAACTGTATGGCTGAACTCGCACTGCACAGACATCGTATGTAATCGGCACCGCAGTGCGACAGTGTGAACCTAGAGATAAAGACTAAACCTTTTTCTGACATTTGTTGCTTCTGATAGTATTTATTGCTAGAAAATAACTTAGGACTCACAAACATTATATATACTTTTTTAGCAGACCCTAGAGAATAAAATGGCGGTTGTTGCAATATTTTATGTCGCACTGTATTTGCGCAGCGTTCTTTCAAACTCAATTTTTGGGGGGAAAATACACTTCAATGAATTAAAAAAAAAACCTAAACAGTAAAGTTAGCCCAATTTTTTTGTATAATGTGAAAGATGATGTTACGCCACGAGAATCGTTATCTTTTTTCTAAGCAAAAAAATTGTGATGCTCATTTTAGCCAGAATCATGCAGATCTAGTATGTATTGGTCCAGTGTGATGACATGAAGGGATAATAAAACTTACCTTTAAAGCATAACTCCACTTTTGTTGAGAAAAAAACATTCCCCTCTGGGTGATCTATGTACATTACAAGGATTTTAACAAACATTGCTGCAGATTCATACCTATTTCTGAAGAAATCACTATTTGTTTCTCTGTGCCCCTGTGCTAAGTGAGTCTAATGGAAGTGGTTTCATAATTCTCAACCAGCTGCTGCAGAATCAGGGCTCTGAAGAAAGTTGCAGGGTCTGCATCCCTTTAGTCATTATTTCCTATTGGAAGTATCTTCCCAAAAATGAATTTTTTGTAGCAGGGGTTGCAAAAAATCTGACTCAGACTTCTGGGAAAATTTGTGAGCCACACAAGCAGTAAATGATGTTTCTGGGTGTGTTCAGTACACATTCTGTATACAGAACACCTCCGGGTAGACATATTGCATTGCACTTTACAGAAAATTACAGAGCTGTAGATTGAAAGGGAAAGGTAATTTTTAACCACTTCCCCGCCCGGCCTATAGCAGAATGATGGCTTGGAAGTGGTTCAGTTATCCTGACTGAGCGTCATATGACGTCCAGCAGGATAAGCCACGATCACGCACCTGCAATCGGTGGTGTGTCAGTCTGAGTCTGTCCAATCACATCTGATTACAGTGTAAACAGGAAAAGCTGTGTATCAGCTTTTCTTCTTCTTGCGCTGACAGACACTAGTAGAGGAAAGCTGATTGGCTGCTCTCCTGACAGGGAGGGATCTGCACTGATTGATTATCAGTGCAGCCCCACCAGGGATGCCCAGCCATGGCCACCAGGGATGCCACAAAGGAAAAGAAACACAGCGCCTCTAAGTGGTGTAGTATTGGTAAATCATTTAATAAGTCAAAAGTAAAACTACTCACAAAGGGAGCATAAACACAAGCATGATAGTAATCCTGCAGCAAAATCCGGAGGTGGTTTTTCTCCTAAACATCCGTGTCCCTGAAGTGCAGCTGACAGCTCAAGCAGGTGGATTCCAGCATTCGCAGCCTATGAGAACAGCAGGTAACACAGGGGCGATCAGAGATGACGTCACTTCCGGGTGCAGGGTGAGAGGAGGTGGCTTCGCGTTCGGAGCCCTTCTAGAACAAAAGTTCCGAAATTATTATATCTACCCCTGATCAGATTGTTGAGTATAAAGCATGCATGCTTCAAGTAAGCTCACACTGAGACTGCTTAGTTCAGAGTCAAATTACTTTCTGTTTAATATTTCCGCTTCTCAAGACTTTTATACAATTCCATTAAAGTTCTGAGATATGTCAGATAGACTAGCACATGCATGCAAACCACAAGTACAAAAACACATATAGTGCAAGGAACGTGACGTTTTGGCTTTTAGCTGGTGCACATTTAAGGAAGTAAATTTTGTTCTTGCAGCATTTCTGCAGTATTTCTTGCTCTTGGTGTTATGTTGTTATATTCTGAATGTATTCTGGGAAGCAGCGCACAAACTTTTTTGTTAACTCTTCAGTTCCACAGCAGCAAGGGAAAGGGTGAGCTTTGCAGAAAAATCTGAATATGTCTTAAGGCTTATTAAGCGTAGAAGCTGAGTTTATATATGTTAGGTATATAAAGCAGGTATTGGAATAGACAGTTCACCATGATCACATCCATTACACCCATCAGTGAAGGAGAAAAACTTACCTATTTGCAAAGTTTTGTAACAGAAACGAAGAAAAACTTTTTTTTTGTTCAAAATTTTTGTTCTTTGTTTATTTGTAGCGCAAATAAGAAAAACCCCAGATGTGATCAAATACCACCAAAAGACAGCTCTATTTGTGGGAAAAAAATGATAAAAATTTTGTTTGGGTACAGTGTCGCATGACCACGCAATTGTCATTCAAAATATGAGAGCTGAAAGCTGAAAATTGGTCTGGGCAGGAAGGTGTATAAATGCCTTGTATTGAAGTGGCTAATAACATTCAATTACAATATGGCTTGTGTCTCAATTGTTTATGCTATATTATTATTTTTTTGTTATTTGCCATTTTTTTTCCCCCATGAAAGTGGAGTTACCCTTTAAGGCAATATATGGTGCAAAGGACAATGCAGAAGTACAGGGATACTGTTACCCTATGAATAAAATCATAGATTAAAAAATAATTCCAGTCATTGACATGTCATACATAATTACATTGGTTCAACTTAGACCAATATAACTACTGTGGGAAGAACAAGTATTTAAAACACTGCCGATTTTTGCAGGCTTTCCTACTTAAAAAGCATGTAGAGGTCTGTAATTTTTATCATAGGTACTCTTCAACTGTCATGCCGTGTACACACGACCGGACTTTTCAACCAAACTGGTCCAACGGAATGAATCTGTCGGACAATTCGATTGTGTATGGGCTTCATCTGACCTTTTCTGTCGAAAAATCTGTCGGACTTTAGAAATAGAACATGTTTCAAATCTTTTCGATGGACTCAAGCCCGATCGAAAAATCCTTTAGTCTGTATGCTAGTCCGACGGACAAAAAAGGACGCAAGGGCAGCTATTGGCTACTGGCTATGAACTTCCTTATTCTAGTTCGGTCGTACGTCATCACGTTTGAAACAATCGGATTTTGGTGTGATCGTGTGTAGGCCAGTCCGTTTAGTTGGAACTCCGTCGGAAATCCGGAGTTCAGTCCGACGAAAAGTCCAGTCGTGTGTACACGGCATGAGAGATGGAATCTAAAACAAAAATCCAGAAAATCACATTGTATGATTTTTAAGTAATTAATTTGCATTTTATTGCATGACATAAGTATTTGATACATCAGAAAAACAGAACTTAATATTTGGTACAGAAACCTTTGTTTGCAATTACAGAGATCATATGTTTCCTATCTTTATTGACCAGGTTGGCACACACTGCAGCAGGGATTTTGGCCCACTCCTACATACAGACCTTTTCCAGATCCTTCAGTTTTCGGGGCTGTCGCTGAGCAATACGGACTTTCAACTCCCTCCAAAGATTTTCTGTTGGGTTCAGGTCTGGAGACTGGCTAAGCCACTCCAGGACCTTGAGATGCTTCTTACGGAGCCACTCCTTAGTTGCCCTGGCTGTGTGTTTTGGGTCGTTGCCATGCTGGAAGACCCAGCCACGACCCATCTTTAATGCCCTTACAGAGGGAAGGAGGTTGTTGGCCAAAATGTTGCGATACATGGCCCGATCCATCCTCCCCTCAATACGGTGCAGTCGTCCTGTCCCCTTTGCAGAAAAGCAGCCCCGAAGAATGATGTTTCCACCTCCATGCTTCACGGTTGGGTTGGTGTTCTTGGGGTTGTACTCATCCTTCTTCCTTCAAACACGGCGAGTGCAGTTTAGACCAAAAAGCTCTATTTTTGTCTCAGACCACATGCCCTTCTCCCATTCCTCCTCTGGATCATCCAGATGGTCATTGGCAAACTTCAGATGGGCCTGGACATGCACTGGCTTGAGCAGGGGGACCTTGTTTGCGCTGCAGGATTTTATTCCATGACGGTGTAATATGTTACTAATGGTTTTCTTTGAGACTGTGGTCCCAGCTCTCTTCAGGTCATTGACCAGGTCCTGCCGTGTAGTTCTAGGCTGATCCCTCACCTTCCTCATGATCATTGATGCCCCATGAGGTGAGATCTTGCATGAAGCCCCAGACCGAGGGAGATTGACCATCATCTTGAACTACTTCCAATTTCTAATAATTGTGCCAACAGTTGTTGCCTTCTCATCAAGCTGTTTGCCTATTGTCCTGTAGCCCATTCCAGCCCTGTGCAGGTCTACAATTTTATCCCTGAAGTCTTTACACAGCTCTCTGGTCTTGGCCATTGTGGAGAGGTTGGAGTCTGTTTGAGTGTGTGGACAGGTGTCTTTGATACAGGTAACGAGTTGGAACAGGTGCAGTTAATACAGGTTATGAGTGGAAAACAGGAGGGCTTCTTAAAGAAAAAATAGCAGATCTGTGAGAGACGGAATTCTTACTGGTTGGTAGGTGATCAAATACTTATGTCAAGCAATAAAATTCAAATATTTTTTTTTAAAATCATACAATGTGATTTTCTGGATTTTTGTTTTAGATTCCGTCTCTCACAGTTGGAGTACCTATGATACAAATTACAGACCTCTACATGCTTTGTAAGTAGGAAAACCTGCAAAATTCTCAGTGTATCAAATACTTGTTCTCCCCACTGTATGTACTGTCAATGACATACCTGGCCAATGCTGCTGAAACCTGGAAATCCATGAAGTAGACGCTGCCACTTCAGTAAATTCCACTTGCCTGTTCCCGCACCCTGCATTGTGAACACAGGAGGCTGGCAGATTGATACAGGCGCCATTCAGAGAATGCTTTGCAGCTTCTGTATAACTGCAATACATTTTCTGATTGGACGAGGTGGAGAGGCAACATCATACTCATCAAATCAGAGAATGCTTTGCTCTCTGAATGGTACCCGTGCTGAGTGACCAACTTCCTGTATTCACAATACAGGAGAGCAACTGCTCAGCCAAGGAGCCAGATGGAAGTGGAGCACACTGCCCCTCCCTATTAGATTGCAAGCTCATAGAAGCAGGGCCCTCCTAACCCTCTTGTATTGAATTGTATTGTATTAATATTGTAAAATGCTGCACAAACTGTTGGTGTTATATAAATCCTGTATATATTATAATAACAACTGGAGTAGTGGTGTCTACTTCAGTGATTTCCAGCAGCATTGGCCAGGTATGTCATATACATAGTTATATTGGTCCAAGCTGGACCAACGTACCAATGTATAAGACGCCAATGCTTGGAATTATTCTTTAACCCTTTCGTATGGACTTAAAAAGTGCCTGCAGGTGGCCAAGTCCATATGCCGTACAGACCTCTAATCTCCCTCTCCTATAAGCTTTTGGTCACTTCAATGACCATAAGCCTATATCAGAATTGTTCAGCAGGCCCTGCTGAAAAATTCTATAACTCTAAACAGCGGATCACAACCCGCTGATTAGAGTTATTAACCCCTAATGTGACCTCCCCCCACTCACGCTGCCGCCTCACTGTCCCCTGCCTCTCCACCTCCTGCTGCTAACTTTTACTTAGAACTACTCCCCCCATTCTCCTCTCTTATCCCCTTCACCCCCCTTCTCCCCCCCCAGCACTGATTACCCCCCCTCCACCCAAACCACTCCCTGTAGCCACCATCATTAGCCAGCATCCCTCATATGCTGCTCCCATCGGCTTCAGGTGCTGCATGGTGCTTGGGGGGGGGGAATCCAGATGTGTCCCCTCAATACCTCTGATTACCCCCCATATTGCCCCTGCACCCCTGATCCATGGCCACTCTGAGCAGCATCTCTCCTTCCCTCCTGCCGCCTGCAGCTTCTCCCTGCACAGATCTCCTATGATCTGTCAGCTTGGAGAGCGTGGCGGGTGGGGGTGAAGTTGTGGCTTGGGGGGGGCTTGGTATACATGTGTATACCAACCCCCCCTCTACAATGGATATAGGCAGCGGTTGCTGCTACATTCACTGACAGCTGATGATTGTAACCGCAAGTGTTACAATGTATCAGACTGTCATTTTATGAATCAAGGGAATCCCTATACAGATTCCATCCATTCATGTAAAGTGCTACAGAGAAAGGGACTATCTTCAGTCCCTTTCTCTGTCTCAAAAAAAGAGATATGGGGTCTGTTTAGACCTCTGATATCTCACCAAAGACCCCCCCCCCCCAAAAAAAAACCTGTAAAAAGTAAAATAAAAAACACCTACATAGTAAGACCCCCCCAGGTCTGCAAATTAGCTGTATTTTTATCTGCTAATAATGGTTTTAGTGTATTTTTTGCGCAAATATTGGTTTGATAAACATTTTCGCAAATACCGCGGGGTAAAAAAAAATCAGTAGCACCTTATTTTTATTCTAGAGTTCATATGCGTTCAGAAACTATATGGTTTTGGGGTCTTTCACAAATTCTTAAAGCTGTAAGAGAAAAATGAAAACTTTCAGATTGTTAGAGAAAATTGGATATTTACATTTTTGCGTACATTCAGTTTTCACCATTTTACAAAAAGGTGCAATGTAAAAATTACAAATATTTGTTATTTATTAACTCAGATTAACTCAATACAGGTTAGGATTTTATATTTATTAGGAATTTTGTAAAATTTGCTGTCTTATTAAACTGCTAATCATGATTTTAGTGGATTATTAGTAAAAATATTGTTTTGATAAACATTTGCACAAATATCAAGGGACCTAAGAAATCAGTAGCACCTTCTTTTTATACTACTGGTCATGTGCTTTCAGAAGATATATGGTTTGGGGGTTTTTACAAACTTTGAAAGCAATAAGTGGAAAATAAAAGAGCGAAGGAAAAATTGCAAAAACGGTCTGGCCACCTGAGGGTAAAAATGGAGCACAAGGCCTGGCAGCGAAAGGGTTAAATCACTTAGTCCTATATTACTGCAATATCAGAGCAGAAGGTAGTCCTTTTTTTTTTTCATTTTGGATAGCACAAGGGAGGGTTATAACCCCTGTCAGATTTTTTTCTGCCATTTGTGTCGTGGAGAATTTTTATCACTTCCTGTCCCATAGCCAAAGTCAGATGATATCCCTGCACATTAAGGGAATTCTTTGGGGCCAACAGAACTAATGTCCCTATTGTAAGATTTCCCCTCTATTACTTTTCTGGGGACAACCCAAAATTTAGGATTTTCTTTTACTTTCAATGATAATGGTAAACAGGACAAATGGAGAGGGGGAATCCCCTTAACAGGGGCACAGATGGCAATAAAAACTGACAGGGCTTCTAATCCATCTGTACTCTATCCAAAACTTAAAAAAAGTTTTGCCTTTAGTTATACTTCAATATCCTTTGTGGCATGGTGACCAAATGAGAGTGACACAAAGCAAGCTAATGCTGAAAGATGTGAAATGGTATGTCACTTGGAAACATGTCTTTTAGTATCACCCACTATAGCATATTTGCATACTACAAACCTCCTGCAGCTGACAAAAATATGTCCCTGCAATAAAATGGCTAATTGATTGTTTTTGCCCCCAGCCTACACATTCCCAGCCTTCTCCTGCTCTATATTGTGTTCATTGAGGTTCCCTTTTTATGATGAAGAGCTCCACTATGCACTGTTTGTAGGTAAAATTGTGTTTTTTTTTATTTTTCAACAGACATTGTTTCTTTATAGGATGCTATGCTTTTGTTACTGTTTATTATCTTCCATTAGATACACAGCAGCCATTTGGAATGCTTAGGATATATATATACTTTTGAGTAGCAGAACTGGCAAAATGTGCTTAATGTCAGCTTTTCTCTTAAAGTGGTTGTAAACTCAGATAAAAAAAAAATCCTGCAAGACAAAGTCATAATGAGCTAGTGTGCATCACAGCTGTTGCAGCAGTCCCCACACACCACTGTGACCGGCAGCATGTCTCCCAGATTTATTTCTGGGTTTTGTGGACTCCGGTTATGTGATCGGCTGGAGCCGTGATGATGTCACTCCCGCACAGCTACTGAAGAACTGTTTCTTCAAGGCACATGTGCCAATGACATCGGCACATGTGAATACAGTGAATATCTCCTAAACTGTGCAAGTTTAGAAAATATTCACGGTACCTACAGGTAAGCCATATTATAGGCTTACCTGTAGGTAAAAGTGGTGAAACAGGGTTTACAACACTTTAAGTCTGTTTTCTGTATCATTATTCATTGATTAGACAGATGTAGAAGGAATCTTTGTCCCTTGTTAAGAAGATAAGAAACTAAGTGAAAACTAACTGCATACAGTTTTACAGATTATATCATTACAACAAACACTAGCCAATACAATATTTTGTACTTTAATGCAGTGTTTGAAGAGCCTGATGCAAATGATCACCAGGACGAACATAAAGGGTGAATCTCCACAACGGGGACACAGAAAGAATTAATGATCCCTCTTTTTTTTTTTTTTCTTTTCACTCTATGCACAGCTAGAATAGTTTTGACTAAGGCTGGGTTCACGCTGCACTGACATGGAAGTCGGATGACTTCTGATCCGACTTTGCCCGATGTCTTAGTGTTCAACTTAAAAAAAATTGGAATAAAACACTCATGGAGAAAAACAGACGGGTGCTACATCACCCTAGATATCACAGTAGGGTAGATTTAATTGTCTCAGGCTTTGAAAGTAGAAGTACAGATAAGAGGTTTGAGCCATATCATCAAAAAGGTATTCAAGGTAAGAAAAAGTGAAACTTTACCCTATTTTTTGAGTATATTCTATAATTACCCTTTGTTTTTTGTCTTTTAATAAGGTCTTTATACATGTGCAAAGCTCCGGCTCTAATCCTTGCATCCTATACCAGTGCTGACTAGCCCCTGGGGGTCAGGTCATTTCGCTGAAAACTTCTAGAGCAGCCTTTCTCAACCAGGATGCCATGGAACCCTAGGGTTTCTCCAGAGGATACTACTGTCTCTTCTGCAATGAGCCGTTTCATTCTCTCAGATAAGTAACCACTGACACCAATAATCTTTTTAGCTACTGTATGGGGGATATTCTTCCCACTTACCACCAAGCTAGTGTATTGTGAGCTGTGGATATAGAATTACTGGAAGGGGTTCTCTGTGATCTTAAAGTTATTTCAAGGGTTCATCCATGTTAAAATGGTATGCTCTAGAGCAGGGATCTCCAAATTACGGCCCTCCAGCTGTTGCAGAACTACTTGTCCCATGAGGCATTGTAAAAGTCTGACATTCACAGACATGACTAGGCATGATGGAGGGCCATAGTTTGGAGAGATCCCTGCTCTAGTGTCACCCCGCTGTTGAACAGCCAATAGAAAGTGTCTACATCAGCCAATCAGGTTTTTTTTGTCCCAGCAATTAGAGGTTGGTCCGCATTCTTGAAGATCAGCTTTAAAGCCGGTGAGGCTGCCCATTTCATGGACAGGCCATTAGTAATGTTTGAGATGCAGGAGGGAGTGCCCGGACTTCTGACCAAGGATATCTATCCATAAAGATAAGGATATCTATCTGCCAGAGTGGCTTTGCACTCAGGGATCCCTGGACATTAGAGGACAACTAACCTGACAGGTGCCTCCTCTTTTATGCCAATAGCATTTCAGGCATGTATTTTTTATTTCAGGCTTGTTTTAAAATATGCCAGGTACCACTTAGGTTAACCAAGTAGGTTATTTACCACTGTAAACCATGTGCCACACGTTTCCAAGCACTGCTGTATAAAAGCCAAAAATTAACTGTTATATTTTGTTGATTGCTTTCAAACTAGATCCTTACCATGCTGATTTATCTTGCACTAGAAAGCCCTTATCATATATAATTCACATAATTTAATTATCTGATTTAAAACTTTGCATTCAGCCCTCATAAAGTCTTTATAATGTGTATATTATGTGCATTTTTATTTTAATTAGTGCTTTAAATAGATTACCTTCAGTATTTCAACATAAGATGTTCCCCTGGATTTGCAACGTCCGTTGGGGATTTTCTTGTGTAATCATTTAATTAATACAACTGAATTCACGACAGACTCTACAGAACAGCAATGCTTTGATCTAGGCTGCATTCTTAATTTGTTTGTTTTTTAGCTTGTCAGGGTTGTGTGGACCCACTACAAAACAGGGAATAGCAAGAATGAACAGCATTTTAAAGCTCTTGGTATTGACCTTATTCAGTGCTTGTGATTTACTTAAAATAAAGCATATCAAAAGCATTATGCTGTTCCTCCAAATCTTTGATATCTTAATTCTGTTACATCCAAATTAAATTCTGGAATAGTAAATGAGTCGAGCTATAAAAAAAGCCTTAGACATGAGAGTCATATGAAATAAATGACAGACAAGATCAGCAGAGCATCACATTGTTTATGGCTCATGAACAGCATTTCAAATACTGTCAACAGACCGATGTTGCGTAAAATATTGATTGGATGAGTTTTGAATTCTTTAGACCTTTGTTGGTGTACAAACAACCTTTTTGTATGACAGTTGTAGAACTCAAAGGCCTTATAATGATTTTCTTATGAGTTCTTGTCATACATTGGTACTCCCTATTGCCTTTGCTTAAAGGGTAGCTGTACTTTTATTATGACGTTACCAAAATCCATCCTCCCACACCCCCAATCTACACTGTGCTAACTTCCAGCTGCTTACTTAACTCTTTTGCAGCACTGCACCCTCCTTACATTCTGCTGAACAATATATTTCTTCAAAGGTGACCACACCTGCACTTTAAGCCCATTAGGCTTGAATCAGCCATTTACTGAGACCTGAGGGAATACAGTGTTGTGGAGCTGGTTAACACAGATTTTGGTTGGACATGAGGTAAACAATAAGAAGACTGTAAGCTGTAATGAAGGTAAGTAAGCAATTGTTTGGGGGGCAGAGTGTATTGTAGTCTAGGCGGTGGGATGGTTAATTTATGTAAATAATACAAGTACAGCTATCCTTTAACCATGTAGTCTTAAACTATTATGATATTTATAAAATTGTAGCCATGATGCCAGATTGGTAAACTAACCACAAAGCTGATGCAGTGGGCAACAGCAGTGTTTGGTAGGGACAGGGAGCATTGAAAAGGCCCTAGCTTCCAGCAGTCACGGTTAGCAAGGCCAGTTCAAAGAGTTGGTGATGGTCCAAAGTAGATATGCCATGTAAATATGGGTATATTTGGGAATGATATGTAGGCTGGCTCCACCCCTCTGCATTTCATTGCATAGTGTACAGTAAAACCAAATGCACCTGCCCTGTGAGTGAATTCTCTGTGCATTGTAATGTTGCCAAAAAGAGTGCAGATATGTTTTTCGCACATTGAGGTGTTTTGAAAGCCCATTAAAAACTGCAAAGGTCTGAAGGGACTCTTTCTTCTAATTTGATATTTACAGAATAATAGTTTGGTAAGTGTTTTCACAAAGATTCTGGGTCGTCATGAACCGAAAAGGATGCAAAAAAACAGGGTAAAGAAAGAGGGAAAATCATTGGATGCATAGGTGTGTGCAGTCTACTGCATTAGGGTGTGCACCCCAAAGGTCAAACACACATGCCTTTCTCTGCAGCCTTAGCTGCATGGGGCAGTAAATGCAATGGTCTGTGCTTAGTGGCTTCCTGTTCATTTACAAACTGAAGCATAGTAAGCACAGTTCAGTTGCTTCAGTTATGAATGGACACAGTGAGCAATTGTGTTCACTGTGTTTATTTAGAAGAGGAAGGGGCAGGTAAATTACATATTTACTAGCCCCTTCACCCACTCTGCATCCTGAATCATCCATCCCAGTAGACGGGGGGAGAGGAGAGGAAGGAAACTAGCAGCACTGCAGGGCGGAGGGGAGCCCAGGCATTAGAGGGAATCGGCACAGCACATATTGATTAGGGTGCGCCCAGACACACCTGGCACACCCCCTGTGCACGCCTTTGATTAAATGCATAATAAAATGTTTTACCCACGTTTGATCTGGTGATATGCAATTGCAGCTTGTGTGAGTTCTGCTCTTTGGTTATTGTTTTAATTGAGTACCATGAGTTATGCAGATTTAAAGGATCACAATTGTTATGGTATCATGTTAACTGTATGGAGTTAATGGATATAATGATAGCATTCAATAAAAGAATTCCTACATTTTTAATTTAAATGTCACATGTCATGTTTTGTCACACACCTTTATTTACATTTTTATCCACATCTACATTAAAAACCAAGCTGTCCAATATAAATGTGTATTTGTAAGTGCCCCTGGCATTGCCATAATGTGTTTTAAACCTTGAAACTATCAATTTAGCTGGACAGCTTCCTGTAATGTGGATAAAATGTAAAGATATGTGAAATAAAACATTATCCCCTGTCCTTTCAAGTGACACTGCCTACTGAAAGCCCACTACCCTGCAACTCAGTCATTTACAATCCCTCTCCGCTTTGATGTAGCCTCCGCTCCTTTGCTTTAAGGAAGCAGCATTTCCAGGTATATGACAGTGCTCAAGCATAAATGGCCAATCATCAGAAACAAATGCTGTCACTCAAGGGTAAGTGAGTGTTGTGGGGGGTGGGCAATGACACAGTCTGCTCCACTGGCACTAGAGATTACTCAAGGTGGACCTCAGCAGCAGGCAGGTCATGGATGAATGCAGGTGAGAAGGTATACCTTCCTAAGGTAAGGGGATTTGTAGGAGGCACTGTCGCTTTTCCCTAAATGGGCAAGTGACACTGTCCTGGTATCCAAGGAACAAGGGGTAAACAAGTTGCCTGATCGCTATTACAGTATGGAAAAGGGTCAAAGCTATTTTGGCTATACTTCTCCTATAGATCACAGGAGTGCGTTCTGCATTCCTGTGACCCATTTTTTCCTGATAGCGGACTAAAGTCCACTGTCAGCTGATGTCACTCAGCTGGTCCAGGCTTGGGAAAGACCCCGACTATATGGTGATCCACCCAGATGCCTGCACCTGCACCTGGCTCAGCCTCTCAGCAATCTGCTGAAAGCCTGAGCCAGCCATTCCCGCCCTCTCCACAGCCCAGCACTCGAGTGAACAGAGGGGGAAAAATGGAGCGATCAGCAGTGTTTATTCGCTCAGTTCTCACTGCAGAGCCGGCGGGAGACAGATGCAGCATCAGATCGATTGCTGCATCCACCGAGGTGAGTATAAATGTTTGTTTTTTTTTTTTTTTTCTGTATGTTCATATTTCTCTTTTAGAGCATCGCATATAGACAATTTTGGGTACCATCATTTTACGCCATTGCACAGGCATGCACAATTTTGGGGCCTGACTGTGTATCTATATACTCAAAGCAACCCCATGTTTTGTATTTTACCAAAAATGGGTATCATTTTTGGTAAAAATTTTAGTTTGATAAATAGTTTATTATTATTATTATTATTTGGGGTTAAAGTCATTTTCTAGAAAAAAAATGCAGATTTTCAGCATGTGGGAAAATGAACACATTGCCCTGGCAGAAAACTGGCTCAACATATACAGTTGTGATACATTATATTTCACAATAGAGATCATTTAAAGCGCATTCCTTTTATTCAAGGTTTCCCACATTTTGATAATTTTCTTTAAATTGCCACTGTTGCCAATTTTCTTGGATCTTTGTAGAGAATATGTGCAATCTACCAACACTTCCACAGCTTCCTGCTGATAATGCCTCATGAAGCCTGACAGCCTTTACTTCTGGTTTCCCAGTAGATGTCAGTGCATATTTATTTCCAGGATTGGACAATTCCTGTTCGCCGCAAAAAAAAAAAAAACTAAACTAAAAAAAACCTCTCTGGCGAGATTATGCCAGTGGGAAGACAGTGTGTGACAAAGGTGAACTTAGTTCAGTCTGTCTTACACAATACCGGTTGTCAATACAGTCACATTAGCTGCTACACTCTCACACAGTGCCGGATTTACCTAATGATAGCCATGGCATTTTAGCACCTGCTTCCCCACCAGCAATAGCTACTGTATGTCAGCATGTGGAGGAAGACCCCATGCCCAAAAGCTCCCTCCCACCTCCTAAGCTGGCATTTGTCAGTTCCAGGACCATACCTTTCCTGCATTGTGGCAGGTACAGCTGCCACAATGCAAATAAACGATGAAAACATCAGGCACTTTCTGTTTATTGTTGTCTATGGTTTGAAGTTGTTATATTGGTAAAGTTCTAGTTTGTTCTGTATTTTTATTGCTAATGTAATTGAATAAAGTCTGTTCAAAATTAATAAATGTTTTCCTTTTAACTGTTGCTTATGTATGAATCTTTCAAGTGGTTGTAAAGGCTAAATGTTTTTACCTTAATGAATTCTGCAGCTCTGGCCTCAGTCCCTGCTCCCCCTAAATACTTAACTGAGCCAGATCTTGTTCCAATGCTGTGCACAAGAGCAGCAGCACTTCTCCCTCTCCCTCCTCACTGGACTCCCTGCTCCTGGTCATCAAATCCAGTGATGAGAGCAGGGGGCAGACCCAGCAGCATATGTGTCAATAAATGCACACAGTGCAGCTCGGGAGTACCCCCCATAACATGCGGTTTGCTGGAGGGGGTACTCAAAGGGGAATAAAGTCAGGTGCATTGTCAGGGGATCCCAGAAGAGGAGGATCAGGGCTGCTCTGTGCAAATATTGCACAGAGTAGGTAAGTATAACATGTTTTAGTAAAATAAACATTGAACCTTTAATAGCACTTTGAGTTATCTATATAGCCATATGCAGGCTCCTAGTGAGATTTCCAGGCCTGATTTATTTCTTTACCATACACTTCAACAGATTACTCTCATTGGCCCTTTCAGAATGCTAGTCATGATTATTTCCAGTATATTGGTAATTGGAGCCTTCATGAGAGAGTAAACAAATCCAAATATTCTATGGAAATGGTTATATGGGATAGAATTTGAAAATGGTTATTTAATTTATAGACTGAAAATGTCTACTTCCATTGCATCACATTTCTCTTTTTCCCCATATAGCTTAGATTCCACTCAGTAGAGCTAGAGTACATCTCTGCTGTTTCTTTCCTTCTGCAGAATGACTTTGAACCAACAGGAAAAGACATCCTTACAGTGCCTTTACGAAGTATTCACATCCTTTGAAATTTTCCTCATTTTGTCATGTTACAACCAAAAACGTAAATGTATTTTATTGGAATATTATGTAATAGACCAACACAAAGTGGCACATAATTGTGAAGTGGAAAGAAAATGATAATTTTTTTTTAAATTTTTGTTACAAATAAATATGTGAAAAGTGTGGCGTGCGTTTGTATTCATCCCCCTATACTCTTATACCTCTAACTAAAATCTAGTGGAACCAATTGCCTTCAAAAGTCACATAATTAGTAAATAGAGTCCACCTCTGTGTAACTTAATCTCAGTGTAAATACAGCTGTTCTGTGAAGCCCTCTGGGGTTTGTTAGAGAACCTTAGTGAACAAACAGCATCACGAACGCCAAGGAACACATTAGACAGGTCAGGGATAAAGTTGTGGAGAAGTTTAAATAAGGGTTGGGTTATAAAAAAATATCCCTAGCTTTGAACATCTCACGTAGCACTGTTCAATCCATCATCTGAAAATAGAAAGAGTATCACACAACTGCAAACCTACCAAGACATGACTGTCTACCTAAACTGAAAGGCCGGGCAAGGAAAACATTAATCAGAAAAGCAGCCAGAGTTACAGAGATTCACAGCTCAGGTGGGAGAATCTGCCAACAGAACAACTATTAGTTGTGCACTCCACAAATCTGGCCTTTATGGAATAGTGGTAAGAAGAAAGTCATTGTTGAAAGAAAGCCACAAGAAATTCTGTTTGCAGTTCGCGAGAAGCCGAATGGGGGACACAGCAAACATGTGGAAGAAGGTGCTCTGGTCAGATGAGACCAAAATGTAACTTTTTGGCCTAAAAGCAAAACTCTACGTGTAGAGAAAAACAAACACTGCTTCCCTGTGGCTGCTTTTTTTCAGCAGGCACAGGGAAGCTGGCCAGAGTTGATGGGAGAAGCCAAATACAGGGCAATCTAAGAAGAAAACCTCTTAGAGTCTGGAAAAGACTTGAGACTAGGGTCGAGGTCCACCTTCCAGCAGGACAAAAACCCTAAAACATACAGCCAGAGCTACAATGGAATGGTTTAGATCAAAGCATATTCATGTGTTATGCTGTGTACACACGGTCAGATTTTCCGCCAGGAAATGTTCGATGGGAGCTTGTTGTCGGAAATTCCGACTGTGTGTAGGCTCCATCGGACATTAACCGTCGGAATTTCCGACAAACAAAATTTGAGATCTGGATCTCAAATTTTCCGACAACAAAATCTGTTCTCGTAAATTCCGATTGTGTGTACACAATTCCGACACACAAAGTTCCACGCATGCTCTCAGTCAATTACGAGACGGAAGCACTTGGTCTGGTAAAACTAGCATTCGTAATGGAGATGGCACATTCGTCACGCTATAAATGTTTAAATCTTTTAATGCAGCTCATTCTCTTCTTCTTTATAATGCTAGAATAATGAAGTTGTTTTGCTGCTCATATTCACACAGAGTTCTTAAAAAATGATTTTTTTATTATTTCTCGTGATCTCCTGAATATGTATTTTTTTTTCATCAGATTTCCATAATAATGTTTTTAATTTTTGTTTATAGTGGTTTTTTTATCAAGATCTCCTGCTTTTTTTGTTTTTTTTCTATTGCTCTCCATAATATTGTTTTTCGTTTTGTGTCAAGTTACCACAACACCATTATTATCCAGTATTTTTTTTAACCTCAAGGAGGTTGGTTGGAGTTGGTGTCCCTTGTTAATTTGACATTGTATTTAGGAAATGTACCTGCCTGCTCACAAGCAAACTGTCTTTTTTTTTTTTTAAGTAAAACACATAGGCAAGTATTTGTGAATTCAAAAAAGTCATTTATTATGGGTCATAATAAAATAAAGAGGAAGGCAACGCTGGAGATAATAGTGAAATTGGTGAAGCCTTTGTACCCAAGGCACAATTAACTATTTTACAGCCAAATTTGGTAGCATTAGGAGTACATATAATAGTGAGCACAATCTGGTCCCGGACTACAAGAGATCAGGAACAGCAGCAGGTGACATATATGTCCCCAGGCTGTGGTCACACAGCAGCCTGTGTCTTTTGTCAGACCAGACTGAACCCAGTCCATCACACTCTTGTCTTTCTTCCACTCTTCCTTCCAGGCTTGCTTCCAGGCTGTGGTTTTGAAATTGTGGCAGGAGGATGGTCCAACTCACACAGGTGTGTTTTGTTTGTGAGTTGGCTCCTCAACCCCTTATTAAGGGACATATACATAATTTCCTCACAGATGAGGAGTTGGCCCTCCTCCATTTCCTGCATTTTGCATGCAGCCATGGAGGAAAAGGCCTCTTGAAGAGTGGGGGTGGTTCTGAGGGCAGGATTAGCCTCCCGAATCAGCCCAAGCGCTGCCTCCACGTTACTCCCCTTCGTTGGCTTTTTGGTTGGAAGGCGGAGGGGAGGAACCTGGGATTCGGTTAGGCTACTGGGCCGGGCCACCTCCTGGCTGCCACTTACCCCCCGCCACCTCCTGGCTGCCACTTACCCCCGCCACCTCCGGGCTACCACATACCCCCGCCACCTCCTGGCTACCACATTCCACATCTAGTTAACATCATTAATTTTACGACAAAAAATCTGTAGAACAATGCTATACCTGGCTCAAGCTGGGCTCTTCTACTTCTTCCTGACTGGAAGGCCCAGGTTGGACGTCGGAACCCTCAGCTGGGGTGGAAGGAAGCGTGGAAGGAAGAGTGGAAGATAGGGTTGAAAGTGATTGCCTGAGTTCAGTCTGGTCTGACAGAAAACAAAGTCTCTCATAGGACATTGTATGGAAAAGAAAAGCAATGTCTGGTGGGATCAATCCAGCCTGGAAAAATATTTAAAAGACAACATGGTGCCCATAAAATTAAGATGGGACATACCCATCACAGATGGTTTACTGGTAGATGAGGATATTGATGGTGGTATGCTTTTTTTGATGGCAAAGGAAAAGAAGTTATGGATTTTCTCATTAAAAGAAAACAACGGAAATTAAAATTATTAGAGGTTCAGATTAAAGATATTAGGGATAAGATTAATCCATTTAAGGAGACACCCGAATATAACAAACTAATGGGCCAGTTACAGAAAAATATGCATAAGAAGGATTCAGAGAATAGGAATGTGAAGAAAAAGAAATATTCAAGAGACCTTGGGGACTATCAAAAAAAGCAAGTATTTCGCTGACAATCAACAATAGCAACCAGAAATAGTGATAACCCCCAAGATCAAAACACAACCGATCGAAATGGGGGAAATAAAACACCACAGCCACAGATTCAACAACATCGTCCACAATATGAAAATAAACAACCCTATAGGGGACATCCTCAAAATCGTCAGGAGTATGGACCATCCCACACACCATATAGGCAACCACCCAGGGGACCATATCATAATCGGCAGGAATATCGCTGATATAATGGATATGATGACCGTTATCCACGATATGGTCCATCATCGAATTATGATAATTGGGGGCAAGGGGGACCTCAGTATCACAGGAATAACAATAGAGTCTAACCACGGGGTAATCAGTACAGAAGGGGTCATCAATCCAACCGTACTCCTTATCGGAAAGGGGGGCAGCAATATAATTACCACAACAATGGCCACCATAACACATATGGATACCAGCAGGGAATACCATATGAGGGAGGTTAACGCCAGCCCTTTAGGGGCCCCCACAAGGGGTATACCAGTACCCAAGAAATGATACACAAACGGGGGAGTATATTATTCACCCAAACCTCAACGTGTAAGATACGAAAAGCCACCGAATCAATTTAGGGTTCCTGTTTATAATGGCTACCAACCCTTGGAGGAGAATGAGGATCAATACACTGATGAGTCTTTTTTAGGGTTAGACAGGGGAGGGACCACTCGTGATTTAAGAAACCCAGAAAGAGGGGGGGAAGAGCTGGACGAAGGGTACAGCAAAAAAAGAAGGCGGGAAGATTAGGAGAAGGGATTTATAACTTGAGTGGAGCCACACTATCAAGAGAGGAAATACTAACCTTGGATAAGGGTATTAAGTTTGCGCCAAATAAAGGACTTAATAAATTTGAAACTTATGTCGGATTGCAAAAATTCATCAGGAAACTTACTATTAAAAAGTATTATGCCCTCAATCCGGTTGAAAGAGCAACCATGGATAATAAATATACCAGCTTGAGGAATAATTCTGTATTCAATCCCCAAATAACCAATAACAAATACGTGGATCTTTTCAAGAAATTAGTCACCACCGAATTGGAACAGCTACCCATTAGGAAGATACATGAATGTAGAGATCTCAGGAAAGGAATGGAAACATTGGAAAGCAGAACTGACATAGTAATTAGGCCGGAGGACAAAGGGGGGGTGGCATTGTTGTCCTATCCCTGGAACAGTATAAAGCCGAGATGGAAAGGATATTAAGTGATGGGGATACTTACCAACTTCTGAATACCAATCCTTCCAAAATTTTTAAGGAAGAATTGGAACTTATTATACAGTATGGTACGGATGACAAACTTCTCAATAAACAGGCAAAATATTTAGTTCCTATGGTCAGTAAAATCCCAGTAATATATTACCTACCTAAAATTCACAAAAACAGCACGGAGCCCCCTGGAAGACCCATAGTAAGCGGGATCGAATCTTTGACTTCCATATTAGGAGAGTACATAGACCTCCATTTGCAACCTTTAGTGAGAAAAACAGACGCTTACCTAAGGATGCCAAGCATACCCTGCAATTATTAAGGGTATGCAGTACAAATGAGAATCTGATTATGGCCACGGGGGATGTAGCCTCGCTATATACCAACATTGACCACGAAGGGGCCCTGGATGCAGTCAAATGGGCTCTAGAGAAAGAAAATTATGTAGTGAGAGACGATCTACATACGTTCATTTTGAAATGTTTGGACTTCTGTCTACAGCACAACTTCTGGTACAATAACAAACTTTACTTACAAATACAAGGAGTTGCTATGGGCGCTAAGTTCGCCCCTAGTGTAGAGAACCTCTATATGGCTAAGTGGGAGGCAGAAAGGGGTCTTGAGGATGGATTTGGAGATATCCTACTATACAAAAGGTTTATAGATGACCTACTTATCATTTGGAGTAGGAGTATGGAATCACTGATGATGTTACTAGAATCTATGAACGTTAATGATTGTAACATCAAGTTAACCTGGGATATCAGTAGGGATCGGATACATTTTCTGGATTTGGAAATATTCAAAACTACCAGGGGCATTGAGACCAAATCTTTTTTCAAGACTACAAATCGAAATTCTTATATTCCCACCTCAAGTTGCCACTTTAGACCATGGCTGGATAATATCCCCAGAGGCCAGTGCATGAGGATGCGGAGAAATTGCACACAGGACACAGATTTTGAATCTCAATCTGATATGTTGAGTGCGATGTTCTCTGATAAAGGTTATCGTAGTGAGTTTCTTAATAAGGAAAGAGGTAAGATTAGGGATTTGAATAGAGAAGATCTCATGATGGATAGGATTGAAACCAGGGGTGCCAATGAAGATGGGGCATCTGTGTTGTTTTAGATAATTTACAGAGCAAGGAGGTGGAAAAGATCATACGTAAATATTGGAGTGTACTACAACAAGACACGCACCTTAGGGGTGCACTCTCTGATAGACCTAAGATTATGTATAAGAGAGCACCAACCCTGCGTGATAAACTAGTACATAATTTTGTGCAACCACCCCTTTTGAAACCCAAGATTATGGATGAGCTTCGTGTTCGTGTCGAACCCATGTTGGACTTGAACATCGTCTGTTCGCCCGTTCGCCGAATTGCGAACGATATGGGCCGTTCGCGCCAAATTCGTGTGGCGCGTCACGGCCCATAATTCACTGCGGCATCGCAGTACATTGCTGGCTGATGATTGGCCAAGCATGCACTATGACCCGCATGCTTGGCCAATCACAGCGCCGTCTGAACAGAGAGCCGTAATTAGCCAAAGCCAAGGAGGCTTTGGCCAATTATGGCTCAGGGGATTTAGTACATGCCCCACACTATATAAGGCCGCCTGCACGACGGCCCTGTGTAGTGTGTGTTCCGGCGTTGAGAGAGATAGATAGAGAGACAGTGTCATTTGATTTAAGTTAGATAGATTAGGCAGGACAGTCAGTGAGTTAGCTGCACTTACAGTGTATTGTGTATATATATGCATCCCAGGTGTTGTTATTTATATATATATATATATATATATATATATACACTGTATTCAGTTTAGCTAGATCTGTTCCTGTTATCTTGCTACTGACAGGCAGGCTTGTGTTGTTACAGTATTTACAGCTACCTGAAGAAAATTGCTGGTGTTCTTTTTATCCTATTAGTACCACAGTCAGGCAGCTAGACTATTTACAGTTAGTGTAGTGCATCCTCCTCACAGTGTTCAGTTAAAGCTACAAGTTAGTTTAATGAGACCTCTGCACAGTGTTCAGCTAAAGCTACAAGTTAGTGTAGTGCGTCCTCTGAACAGTGTTCAGCTAAAGCTACAAGTTAGTGTAGTGCACAGTGTTCAGCTAAAGCTACAAGTTAGTGTAGTGCATCCTCCTCACAGCGTTCAGCTAAAACTACAAGTTAGTGTAGTGCTACCCCTGCACAATGTTCAGCTAAAGCTACAAGTTAGTTTAGTGCGTCCTCCTCAGTGTTCAGCTAAAAATACAGTTAGTGTAGTGCGTCCTCCTCACAGTGTTCAGTTAAAGCTACAAGTTAGTTTAGTGAGACCTCTGCACAGTGTTCGGCTAAAGCTACAAGTTAGTGCAGTGCATCCTCTGAACAGTGTTCAGCTAAAGCTACAAGTTAGTGTAATGCACAGTGTTCAGCTAAAGTTACAAGTTAGGGTAGTGCGTCCTCCTCACAGTGTTCAGCTAAAGCTACAAGTTAGTGTAGTGCGTCCTCCTCACAGTGTTCAGCTAAAAATACAGTTAGTGTAGTGCGTCCTCCTCACAGTGTTCAGTTAAAGCTACAAGTTAGTTTAGTGAGACCTCTGCACAGTGTTCGGCTAAAGCTACAAGTTAGTGCAGTGCGTCCTCTGAACAGTGTTCAGCTAAAGCTACAAGTTAGTGTAGTGCACAGTGTTCAGCTAAAGTTACAAGTTAGGGTAGTGCATCCTCCTCACAGTGTTCAGCTAAAGCTACAAGTTAGTGTAGTGCGTCCTCCTCACAGTGTTCAGCTAAAACTACAAGTTAGTGTAGTGCGACCTCTGCACAGTGTTCAGCTAAAGCTACAAGTTAGTGTAGTGCGTCCTCCTCACAGTGTTTAACTAAAGCTACAAGTTAGTGTAGTGCACAGTGTTCCGCTAAAGCTACAAGTTAGTGTAGTGCGTCCTCTGAACAGTGTTCAGCTAAAGCTACCTGTACAAGGTTGGTTGTTTTTTCTAATCCTATCACTACCGCAGGCAGCTAAATAAGCTACAAGTTAGTGTAGTGCGTCCTCCTCACAGTGTTCAGCTAAATCTACCTGTAGATGGTTGGTGGTGTTTTCCTGATCCTATCACTACCACAGGCAGCTAAATAAGCTACAAGTTAGTGTAGTGCGACCTCTGCACAGTGTTCAGCTAAAGCTACCTGTAGAAGGTTGGTTGTTTTTTCTAATCCTATCACTACCGCAGGCAGCTAAATAAGCTACAAGTTAGTGTAGTGCGTCCTCCTCACAGTGTTCAGCTAAATCTACCTGTAGATGGTTGGTGGTGTTTTCCTGATCATATCACTACCGCAGGCAGCTAAATAAGCTACTAGTTAGGTTTTTGCGACCTCTGCACAGTGTTCAGCTAAAGCTGCCTGTAGAAGGTTGGTGGTATTTTCCTGATCCTATCCCTACCGCAGGCAGCTAAATAAGCTACAAGTTAGTTTTTTTGCGAGCTCTGCACAGTGTTCAGCTAAAGCTACCTGTAGAAGGTTGGTGGTGTTTTCCTGATCCTATCACTACCGCAGGCAGCTAAATAAGCTACAAGTTAGTTTTTTGCAACCTCTGCACAGTGTTCAGCTAAAGCTACCTGTAAAAGGTTGATGGTGTTTTCCTGATCCTATCACCACCGCAGGCAGCTAAATAAGCTACAAGTTAGTGTAGTGCATCCTCCTCACAGTGTTTAGCTAAAACTACAAGTTAGTGTAGTGCGACCTCTGCACAGTGTTCAGCTAAAGCTACCTGTAGAAGGTTGGTGGTGTTTTCCTGATCCTATCTCAACCGCAGGCAGCTAAATAAGCTACAAGTTAGTGTAGTGCGTCCTCCTCACAGTGTTCAGCTAAAGCTACCTGTAGAAGGTTTGTGATGTTTTCCTGATCCTTTCACTACCGCAGGCAGCTAAATTATTTACACGTTAGTGTAGTGCGACCTCTGCACAGTGTTCAGCTAAAACTACCTGTAGAAGGTTGGTGGTGTTCTCATACTACAGGCAGGCAGTTGATTTTGCTAGCTGCAGTATCAGTATATATATATATAATATATATATATATATATATATATATCTCTATATATATAATCTATATCCCAGCTTAGTGCAGCTACAGGCCATTAGTATGCCTGGAAGGCCAACAAGGAGAGGAAGACAGTCACAAGCCAATAAAAGAGGGCAAGCAGGCTCTGTGTCTAGAGGCAACAGTGCTGGTCGTGGAGACGGTGCATCCTCATCAGCACGTGGCCGTGGGACACGCTTGGCCTTTTTTTCGGCAGCTGGCTCTGTTGAGCCGCAACACGCGGAAGACTTGTTCGAGTGGATGACCAAGCCATCCTCATCCTCCTCATCCTCTCTCACTAATGCTCAGGGTACTTTGGCAAAGCAGCTGCCAACGCGGCCTCTTCCCTCGGCTCAATGGCATCAGTGACTCCTTCCCTAGCCCCACCATGTCCTCCTGAGGAGTCCCTGGAACTGTTTGACCACAGTGTTGGGTACATGCTCCAGGAGGATGCCCAGCATTTAGAAGGCTCTGATGATGATACTGAGCTAGATGAAGGCAGTAATGTGAGCACTGACAGAGGGGGTGCCCAAGAAGGACAGCAATCTGGCAGTCATGCTCCCCCTGCTGCAGCATACTGCCAGGTTTGCTCCAGTGATGAGGAGGGAGGGGATGATGAGGTCACTGACTCAACGTGGGTGCCTGATAGGAGAGAGGAGGAGGAGGCCCTCCAGGGGCCAGCCTAAGGGCAGCACACTGACTGCATCACACCGCAAAGCTCCGCATGTGCAGAGCACTGCTGTCTCTGCGCGTTATTCTAAAAGTTCTTTGGCATGGGCCTTTTTTGAGACGAGTGCATCAGATCGCACCGCTGCTATTTGCAACATATGTCTCAAGCGTATCTCGCATTGCCAAAACATCTCCCACTTGGGCACCACATGCTTGACCAGACATATGTTGACCTGCAGTTCATTGGCAAGCGTATCTAAAAGACCCACACCAAAGAACAAAGAGGACCTCTCCTTGCTCCTCATCAGCTGAGATCTCCAACCCCACTATACCTTCAGACCTCTCTGAGACCTGCACTCAGAGGAATGAAGGTGTAGAATTAGGTGTGTCACAGCCAAGTACTTGTGGGCAATCTGCTTTCGGTACACCGACATCACATTGTACAAGGCAAATTTCCCTGCCCCAGCTGCTGCACCGCCGAAAGAAGTTCGCTCCAAGCCATCCACATGCCCAGCGGTTGAATGCTAGCTTGGCAAAATTGCTAGGACTTCAACTGCTACCTTTTCAGTTGGTAGACTCTGACCCCTTCCGTGAGTTTGTGGAAGGTGCGGTTCCTCAGTGGCAGGTACCCAAATGCCACTTTTTCTCACAGAAGGCGATACCGGCTCTCCACCAGCATCTGGAAGGCAATGTCTTAGCCTTGCTGGACAGGTTGGTCAGCGGTAAGGTGTATATTACCGCTGACTCATGGTCCAGCAGGCATGAACAGGGACGTTACCTAAGTTTCACGGCGCATTGGGTCACTCTGCTGGAAGCTGGGAAGGATGCAGGACAAGGTGCATTAGTGTTGGAGGTTGTTCTGCCACCACGCCTCCAAAATGCCAGAGGGCCATCAATGAGTACCTGTGTGACTATGGCACCAGGACAGGGTCAGCGGAGCTTGGTTTTTTTTCCCCACGCCAGTGGGCCATGATCAGGGATGCATGCACTGTCCTATCACCATTTGAGGAGGCCACGAGGATGGTGAGCAGTGACAGTGCATGCATCAGTGACACTGTCCCCCTTGTCCACCTGTTGGAGCACACGCTGCATGGAATAATGGACAGAGCACTTGAGGCAGAACAGAGGCAGGAAGAGGAGGACTTCCTTAGCCCTCAAGGCCCCCTTTATCCAGACAGTGTTGCTGCGTGCCCGCCGATCACACAGGAGGAGGAGGAGGATTGTGTCAGTATGGAGGTGGAGCCTGGCACTCAGCAGCAGTCTTTAAGGGATCAGTCCCAAGAAACACATGGACTTGTAAGTGGCTGGGAGGAGGTAGCTGCGGACCATGTCATCCTATGCCTCAGCAAACCTACGCTGCATGGCCTCCCTGATCCTGCAAAGCCTGCGTAAGGATCCTCGTATTCATGGTATCAAGGAGAAAGGAGAGGGGGCAGGAGAATACAAAAGGCCCAAACCACGGTAGGAGTGGGTATATATAATCTTAGCCAAGTCACCCTTACTGATGATGAAATTAAGGTTCTTGATCGAGGTCTAAAATTTGCGCCCATCAAAAATCTTAACAAATTCGATACCTACGTCAATATCCAAAAATATGTCCGGACCCTTAACATGAAAAAATATTTCCTGGCCCAGTCGCATCAGGTAATTAGGCCTTCAACTTCCCAATATTCCTCTCTACGGAATAAATCCACGTTTAACCCGCAGAATGCTGACAATAAATACTTAGAAGTATTTAAAAATATGGTTTCCCACGATCTGAACCAGCTGAAGGTTAAGAAAATTTCTGACCCTCAGTATATCAAGCGTGGGATCCAATCATTAGCTGAGCGTAAAGACATCGTAATCCGCCCCGCTGATAAGGGGGGGGGTTTGGTCATTTTAAGTAAGGAATATTATCAATCGGAAATGGGGCGTTTACTCTCCGATCATGATACATATAGTATTCTGAGTAAAGACCCTATGCTTACATACAAGGATGAATTACATGCGATTATAGAGGATGGTAAGGACCAAAAAATCCTCAATAGGAAAGAAGCAATGTATTTAGATCCTTTATTTTGCAGAACCCCTATTATTTACTTTTTGCCCAAAATCCATAAAGACACAGTTAATCCCCCTGGTCGACCCATTGTTAATGGGATCGACTCAGTGTCAGCACGGTTAGGGCAATACATAGACTTTTTCTTACAACCGCTTGTTACCAAAACTCCTGCCTTTTTAAAAGACACCGAGCACATTATCCAGATTTTGGAAGGTTTGGAGTGTTCACCACCTACCTTTTTGGTAACAGCGGACGTCAGTTCTCTTTACACTATCATTGGTCACAAGGATGCCATGTCCTCTGTCGAATGGGCTCTGTCCTCTTCATCTTTATCAGGGAGACATCAGGAATTTCTTTTGAGTTGTCTAAATTTCTGTTTAACTAGGAATTACTTTTGGTATAATAAAGAGTTCTATTTACAAACTAGGGGAGTTGCAATGGGGGCACGCTTTGCTCCCAGTGTGGCTAATATATTTATGGCCCACTGGGAGGAAGAGGCTGTTTTCCGTAACAGACCCCCAGAGCTTATTTGTTACTGTAGATTTATCAATGACCTTATCCTTATATGGAAGGGTGATAGAGACAAACTTGACATGTTTATCGAAACTCTTAATAATAACCAAAATAATATTGCCCTTACCTGGACTATTGACCCAGAAAAGGTGGTATTTCTTGATTTGACTATTAGTGTTACACATGACCACTTCACGATGACCAATTATTTCAAACCCACTGACCGCAACTCATACATCCCCCTGGGGAGTTGTCATCATCACTCTTGGTTGTGTAACATCCCCAGGGGGCAGTATATTAGGTTGCGTAGGAATTGCACCCGTGATGATGATTTTATCTCACAGTCACAAATTTTGACTTCAAGGTTTGAACAGAAAGGGTATGACCGCTCATTGTTAGAGAAGGAGGTTATGAGAGTGAAAACCATGGATAGGGGCACATTGGTCTCTAATACCGCAAGTGACTTTGGGGGAAATAATCATAATTTTAAGATGGTGCTTGACTACAATGTGCAATATCGCACCTTTGAAAAAGTAGTGTTGAAGAACTGGCCCATCTTAAAACAGGATAAAATCTTAGGCCCTGTTTTACCGGACCGCCCCCAATTTATTTACAAGAAAGCTCCATCATTGAGGGACCGTTTGGCCCCCAGTGTACTCAACCCTCCTGTTCCTCGTTCTGATAGGCTTTTTTCTTTTCTGGGAGGTTTCTACGCGTGTGGCAAATGCGCCCCTTGCAAACATGCTAAGGGAAACATAAAGAAAAGAAAGAAGTTTTTGGCATCTGCTACGAATAAGGAATATGAGATAAAACAGTTAATCACCTGTGATACGGTAGGGGTCGTGTATATGCTGGAGTGCGGGTGCGGGCTCCAGTATATTGGTAGAACATCGAGACCCCTACACGTGAGGCTTGCTGAGCATGTCAACAATATTAAAAAAGGCCTCAAAACCCACAATGTATCTCGACATTTCAAACTACATCACCATCAGAATCCAAAAAGTCTAACATTCTGGGGCATAGAAAGGGTTACTAGTCATTGGAGGGGTGGCAATTTCATAAGACAATGGCTGCGGATGACTGTCATATATTTTATAATTGGTTAGAAAATGACTATTTTAGTATTCCGAATCCATAGATATTTTTCATCCAGTTCAGTGCACTTCTTCTTTTTAGGATTGATGCATATTTCACTGTAGTTTGATTTACCCCCCTTTTTTGTAGTTATATATGTGGGATTATTTAATTCCGTTCTCCGCAATCATTCGTCCGGATTGACTTCCGGGTTTAGCGAGAGGTTGATTTTACCATGTCTTTCCGTTGTCATGGTTACTCACCTTGTATATAACGCGGGTGCCCACAACGTATCCTCATCTGCTGATGAAGTCCCCGCCCACTGGGACGCAACGTGTCCAGAACGAGGATACGCCGTGACGTCACCCACGGCCGCCGCTCGTCCACACAGCCACACGGAAGATCTCTTCGTTCTTACTGCTGACATGCACTTATTGAGTGCTTCACATGTGAGTTCAATATTTTAGCTTTTTTAATAAAGATTTTGCAAACAGAGAGCACTATTCCTTTGCCATTCTGTTTCATGTCCTGGTCCTATTGGAGTGTTTGGTTCCGGAGCCCTATGTTCCCATTGGAGTGTTTGTAACCTAAACCCTGATGGATGCCTACACATGCTGCACCTTGTGTGATCACATTTAAAAGGCGATTTTCTGACCCTCTGTAATTAAAGGGTCCATTCCCCCACGTGAGAGGCCATCTTATCCTTTGGTGGAGGGCTGCCTGAATCGCTTCTCTGCTTACGGGTGTCCGCTCGCACTTGAAGATATTGATCTCTTTTATGGACTGATTTTATGTTTCTTTATGTTTTATTTGGATTTTAGTGCTGCACTATCTGATATTTTATTGTTTTTAGGGATTTGTTTTTTGACCCTAGTGTTCAGCAGCTCAAGCACGTATCTGTACCATTTCGCGCTGATTTATCATTTTCTATATCAAGGAGAAAGACCAATACTGGCTGCCAACCCTCCTTGATCCACATTACAAGGGTAAGGTTGCGGACCTTATCTTGCCGTCGCAGAGGGAGCTGAGGATGAAACATTTTCAGGAGGCCTTGCAGAAAGGTCTGTGCAACACGTTCCCAGAGACTGGGAGGTTACAAACTCCTGTCTCTGGACAACGTGTTGCTGAGGCTTCGGTCAGTCAAAGAAGGAGCGGTGGAGAAGCTGGCCGTCTGACCGATGCTTTCAGACAATTTTTTAGTCCGCAGCCCCAAGGTATGATCGGTTCCAGCAACCATCGCCAGCATCTGTTTTACATGGTGCAGGAATACCTAGGGGCAAGATCAGACTTGGACACCTTTCCCATCGAAAATCCTCTGGGTTACTGGGTCTTGAGGATGGATCACTGGCCAGAGCTTGCACAGTATGCAATTGAGCTACTGGCCTGTCCTGCATCCAGCGTTCTTTCGGAACGCACATTCAGTGTTGCTGGAGGCTTTGTAACCGATCACAGGGTGCGTCTGTCCACCGACTCGGTCGATCGACTGACCTTCATAAAAATGAATCAGTCTTGGATCACCACCAGCTACCAAGCACCTGAAACGTCAGATCCCTTCAAAGACTGCCTATGCTGATGCTGAGTGACTATCCTGTTATGCTGAGTAATTATCTCTTCCTCCTCAATGATCATGCTGATAGCTTGTAAAAACATTTTTGTTTCTGTGCGCTGCCACCAGTGCCTAAGGCCCAATTTTTAAGCCCCTGTTTAACAGGGGCATGTAATTACAATTTTTGATGCAATTCTTTGCAGCAGGGCTCGTTCCTGCGCTCCAACTAGAGTATCTGTGAGGGGTTGCAGTGTTGTGGCACCAGTGCCTAAGGCCCAATTTTTCAGCCCCTGTTTAATAGGGGCGTGTAATTACAGTTTTTGATGCAATACTTTGCAGCAGGGCTTGTTCCTGCGTTCCATGTAATTACAATTCTTGATTGAATATTTCACAGCAGGGCATGTTTCTTACGCCCACCAAGATTAACTCTGAGGACATACAGTGTTGTTGCACCACCACCACCAAAGGCCCAATTTTTCAGCCCCTGTTCAACAGGGGCATGTAATTACAATTCTTGATCTAATATTTCACAGCAGGGCCCGTTCCAGCGCCCACCAAGAGTAACTGGGAGGACTTACTGTTGTGGCACCAGCACTGCCATCACCAAAGGCCCAATTTTTCTGGCCCTGTTCAACAGTGGCATTTAATTACAATTCTTGATCTAATATTTCACAGCAGGGCCCTGTGAGGGCTTACGGTGTTGAGGCCACAACAACACCTAAGGCCCAAATTTCTGCTGAGTATATAGGGCAGACCCCTACTTTCAAACATCCAACTTACAAACTACTCCTACTTGCAAACGGAAGGAGACAACAGGAAGTGAGATGAAATCTATCCCATAGGAAGGGAAATTCTCTTCTGTAAGAGTTAATATGGAAAAAACTTTTCTCATTTCCTCTGATGCTTTATCACCAATCCTCGTTTCACTAAAAACCCCAAATTTTCAAAAAACATTTGTCATTGGGACAAAAAGTGAGGTGAAATCTTCTGAAGAGGAGCACAGACAGCAAAACAAATGTCACAGGGGTGATAACCCTTCTCTATGTTTTCCAAAAAGCTTAAAAACAGATTTTTTGGCTGGAGCTACACTTTAAAAATGTACCGGTTCAAAATTACAAACAGATTCTACTTAACAACAAACCTACAGTCCCTATCTTGTTTGCACCGCTTGTAAACTTCTGTTTAGAGTATATGGGGCCTTGTGGCCTTTTTCAACAGGGGCATGTAATTACAATTCTTGATTGAATATTTCACAGCAGGGCACGTTTCTGCGCCCACCAAGATTAACTCTGAGGACTTACAGTGTTGTGGCACCACCACCAAAGGCCCCTTTCCTTTTTTTAATTTGGGTGCGGGGTTCTCCTTAATATCCATACAGGACCCAAAGGGCCTGATAATGGACTGGAGGGTACCCATGTCGTTTGTCTCACTGATTTTCATCCATATTGCCAGGACCCGACATTACATTAAAGCCGCAAGCAGTTTTAAATGACTTTTTTCCTTTAAAAATGTCATTTTGTGCAGGGACTGTTCTAAGCACGGGAAACACGCGCCACTTTACAGGTATACTATAGACACCCCCCAGGTATGATATTTAAAGGAATATTTCACTTTTTTTTTTTTTTTTTTTACTTTAGCCATCATTAAAATAACTGCTCCCGAAAAAACGGCCGTTTTTAAAAGTTTTTTTGCATTGATACATGTCCCCTGGGGCAGGACCTGGGTCCCCAAACCCTTTTTAGGACAATACCATGAAAATTAGCCTTTAAAATGAGCACTTTTGATTTCGAACGTTCGAGTCCCATAGACGTCAATGGGGTTCTAACGTTCGTGCAAATTTTCCGTCCGTTCGCAGGTTCTGGTGCGAACCAAACCGGGGGGTGTTCGGCTCATCCCTACCCAAGATGTTTTGGGACTTGAAAGGCTTTTATGACTGTGGAAGATGGTATAGTTGCATTAGGGTTCCAACTAATATTAAAAGGGTAAAAGAATTTCAACATCCCCATACTAACCATGTTTATACGATCAGGGATTTTATATTAGCAACACAGTAGGTGTTGTATATGTGGTAAAATGTCCATGCGATTTCTTTTATGTCGGACGCACCACGAGAGCTTTAAAGGATCGAATGGAAGAACATTATTATTATTATTATTATACGAGATTTATATAGCGCCAACAGTTTACTCAGCGCTTTACAATGTATAAGGGGGACAACACAATTACAGTACAGTTCAATACAAAAGGTACAGGAGGGCCCTGCTTGTAGAGCTTACATTCTAAAGGGAGGGGGTGGTGGTACAAAAGGTAATAGCTGCAAAGAATGATTTGATGGGGGTGGCTCAGGGACAGTTATGTGGGTGTGGGATAGGCTTCCCTGAATAAATGAGTTTTCAAGGATCTCCTAAAGGTGGACAGGGTAGGGGCTGATCGGACATACTGGGGCAGGGAATTCCAGAGGATGGGAGAGGCTCTGGAGAAGTCCTGAAGGCGAGCATGGGAGGAGGTAACAAGGGAGCTAGAGAGCAGGAGGTCCTGGGAGGAGCGGAGGGGGCGATTTGGGCAATATCTGCAGATGAGGTTGGTGATGTAGGTGGGGGCGATGTTGTGAATGGCCTTGTATGTTATGGTTAGCATTTTGAATTTTACACGGTGGGGTAGGGGAAGCCAGTGAAGGGATTGGCAGAGAGGAGCAGCAGTCACGGATCGATTAGTGAGGTGTATTAGTCTAGCAGCAGCATTCATAATAGACTGAAGGGGGGATAGCCTGCTTAAGGGTAGGCCATTAAGGAGAGAGTTGCAATAGTCGAGGCGGGAAATAATCAAGGAGTGAATAAGTTGTTTTGTAGTGTCATTAGTCAGGAAGGGTCGAATTTTGGAGATGTTGCGGAGGTTAAGGCGGCAGGATTTAGCCAGTGATTGGATATGGGGGCTAAAGGAGAGGTCAGAGTCAAGGATTACACCCAGGACTCTGGCATGTGTGGAGGGACCAATGGTTGTGTTGTTGATATTAATAGTGAAGTCACAGGAGGGGGACCGTGAAGGAGGAAATATAACAAGCTCAGTTTTAGAAAGATTAAGTTTGAGGAAGTGGTGTGACATCCATACCGATATGTCATTCAGCAAGTTTGAGATCCGTGAGGAGATAGTGGGGGTGAGTTGGGGAGTGGAGAGATAGATCTGTGTGTCATCGGCATAGAGATGGTATTGGAAGCCATGGGAGGTGATCAACTGGCCCAGGGAAGAGGTATAGAGTGAGAAAAGGAGAGGCCCAAGGACAGAGCCTTGGGGTACCCCAACAGAAAGAGGAAGGGGAGCGGAGGAGATGGAGTTGTAAGTGACGCTGAAAGTGCGCTGAGATAGGTAGGAGGAGAACCAGGATAATGCAGAATCACGGAGGCCAAGGGAGTGTAATTTGCTGAGGAGCAGCAGGTGGTCAACTGTGTCAAAGGCAGCAGAGAGGTCTAAAAGTATGAGTATGGAGTAGTGGCCATTGGTTTTGGCAGTTATTAGGTCATTGGTGATTTTTAGTAGGGCAGTTTCAGTCGAATGTTGTAGGCGGAAGCCAGACTGTAGGGGGTCGAGAAGGTTGTTGTCCGTGAGGTAGCGACTCATTTGGTCATGAACAGGGCGTTCGATGAGCTTGGAGGCAAACGGGAGAAGGGAGATAGGTCTTAAGTTATTCAAACAGGTGGGGTCTAGTGAGGGTTTTTTGAGTATGGGGGTAACCAGTGCATGTTTGAACGGAGAAGGAAAGGTGCCGGAGGAGAGGGAGAGGTTGAAGATGTGGGTTAGGGAGTTGAGGATAGAGTGGGAAGGTGGTCGCAGCAATTGAGAGGGGACAGGGTCCAGGGGACATGTAGTGAGGTGGGCCATGGAGAGGAGTTTATCAACTTCTTCTGTGGTAACAGGGCAAAAGGAGGAGAGTATTGAGTGTGGTGTTGGACCTGATATGTTGGGTAGGGGAGGAATTTTAATGCTGGATATCTCCTTGCGAATTGTGTTGATTTTGCTATTGAAGTGGTTGGCAATCTGTTGAGCGGTAAGCAAGTTGGTGGGAGGGGGCAGTGGGGGGTGAAGTAAGGAATTAAGGGTAGAAAAGAGTTGACGAGGTTTGGATGAGAGGGTTTTGATGAGAGTGTTGTAATAGGTTTGTTTAGCAGTGTGGAGGCAGGAGTTGTATTTGAGAAGGACAGATTTGTAGAGGGTAAAGTCTTGCAGGGATTTAGATTTACGCCATGCTCGCTCAAGAGCACGGCTGCGTCTCTTGAGACTTCTGGTGTCGTCTGTTTGCCAGGGTTGTGGCAGATGGGGCCTGGTTCTGCGTGTAGAAAGAGGAGCAAGTACGTCTAGGGAGGATGACAATGTGGTGTTGTAGATGGAAGTGGTTAGGTCTGGGCAGGACAGGGGTGCGATTTTGTCATAAAGGCCATCAGTAGCAGAGTGAAGAAGGGAAGGTTTGAGGTTGCGAAGGTTCCTGCGGGTAGTGGTTTGTGGGTTGGCAGCATGGGATATAGGAGACAAGGAGAGTGTGAAACGGATAAGGTTGTGATCAGAGAGAGGAAAGGGTGCGTTGGAGAGATTGCAGGGAGTGCAGCGATGGGAGAATACAAGGTCAAGAGTGTTGCCGTTGGAGTGAGTGGTGGTTTGTGTCCATTGTGTTAGGTTAAAAGAGGAGGTTAAGTTGAGTAGTTTAGAAGTGGTAGCATTATTAACATTGATTGGAATGTTAAAGTCACCTAGGATGATGGCAGGCACTTCAGATGAGAGAAAATAGGGTAGCCATGCAGAGAAGTCATCCAGAAAGCGTGACACTGGTCCAGGAGGCCGATAAATGACTGCGACCCTCAGACAAGCTGGAGAGAAAAGACGAATGCAGTGCATTTCGAAAGAGCAGGTGGAAAGAGAGGGAGGTGTGGGCAGTACCTGGAAGGTGCATTGTGGGGAGAGGAGAAGTCCGACACCACCTCCTTTTCGTCCACTGGGTCTGGTGGAGTGAGTCCAGAGAAGGCCACTGTGGGACAGTGCAGCTGGAGAGGTAGTATCAAATTCCTGGAGCCAGGTTTCAGTTATAGCAAATAGATCAAGGGATTTGGAGAGGAAAAGGTCATTGACAGAAACTAGTTTGTTGAAGACTGAGCGGGCATTCCAGAGGGCACATGAAAGAGGGGGGCCGACTTGTGGAATCAGGGGAATTGGGATGAGAAGGTTGCAGTTGCGACTACTGTTGGAGGAGGTAGATGGCCGATCTTGGCGTTGGAAATTGGGAGTGGGAGGGCCGGGGTTTGGTGCGATGTCCCCAGACATTAGGAGTAGTAGGAGGGTGAGGGTGGTAAGGCGGGAGTGGGATTTATAGGAGCGCAGATGCTGTGGTGGAATGGACGTGGTGATACTGTGTGGGCTTAGAATGAGCAGGAGGTGGTAAGTGGAGTAATATTGAGTGGGCAGAAGAGAGGGAGATATGTAAAGGTTGGGGGCTGGAGAGGGGGGGTAAAGTAATGAGAGTTTGAGGAGAGAGGACGTTATAACAAAGATTAGTGTGAGCATTTTGGAGGGTGGGGACAGGCTAATAGAAGGAAGGCTGAGGAAAGTTAGTGAATGAAGTGGAACTTCCTGCAAAATAGCTGTGAAACAATAATGTCTGTACTTACTTTTTTTTTTTTTTGTAGCAGTGCCTTAGTCAAAGTGCCCGTGTCCAAGTGCCAAACACTTGTTGCCGGCGTGACACTTTGTGCAAGGAGTGACCAGCCTAAACCCTCGCCAGCCGTCCCAAGAAAAGAACATGTGAGGAATATACGCAAAGGTTTTGACAAGCATTATCTCTCTATACATTTCAAGGAGGTACACAACCAAAGTACGGTGGGGATGCGGTTTTGGGTAATAGAGGCACCCAAACGGCACTGGAGAGGTTCCAATTACATTAGAGAAATCAGTAAACGTGAGTCGTGGTGGATACACCAGTTGAGCTCCCTCTTCCCGGGGGGGTTGAATAAAGAATTCGACCTCAGGTGCTTCCTCAGTAACTTTTAACCCAGGGGTGATTTTTTTTCCCTGGTCGATATCCCCCAGTAGTGGTGGTTCTTGTGGTGCTTCCTTGGTAATTTTTAACCCAGATTATTTTCTGGTGATATCCCCGCCTACTATTTTGGGGTTCACCGGTAATCTCTGTTGGTCATATATGTACATATCATCATCTTATATGGGAGCTCTTTCTGGGATCAGTATTAGGGAACACATCTTAGTCACAGGGATGTACAGGTGGCTTTCATGTGGCTCAATAGATTTATACATTAGGTGATTGCATCATGATCGCGCTTACCATTTGGTTATAAGCGTTTATTAGTATTTTGATTTTTTAGTTTAAAGATGCATCTACAATAAATGGATAGTGGTTGGGTTCTATGATGCAATTTTATATATATATATATATATATATATATATATATATATATATATATATTATATATATTTTTTAATATTTTTATTATTATATTTCTAATTTTATTCATATATTATTTATAACATTATATTTTTAGTATATTTTATGTCTTCTTTTTCATAAATATTTTGATATCTCATACCATTAGGGTATATTTACCATCATATGGTGACTGATGGATTATATTGTTTATTGCCATGTTTTATATGTATCATTTATGTTTATATGCCCCGGTTAGTGACTGCACGCACTCGGTTTTATATGTATATTCTGACCACTTATATGGAGGTATGTTGTGGTATGCAGGATACCGGAGCTCCGTCCTGGGATTTGTAATAGCAACATTAACTTATGCCTGTAGGCGCTAATAGATGGGCTGAGCACTGATTGACATTCGGCAGATATTTCCCACTGATTGTTCAGTATTTGTTTACTAGCTATGGTTCACATTGGGAGACAGGCTTTCACATCTACATTTAAGCTGTAGTCCAACACTAGAGTGTCCGCGGTCCATGACAAAATGGCCATCCAATCATACCCCCCTGATGAAGACACGTGATCCCTGTGTCGAACACGCATAGGGGAGGGGCCAGGACGGAGAGAGCAACACAGAGTACACACAGCAGAAGTTTTTTGCCACAGCATACTACACCATACGTCTAGCGGTTCCATACCTTGGTATTGAAGGCTGTTAAAGAATGGTGCACTGACGCACCAGTACTATGTGAGTACCCCATTGTGGAGAGTGTTTTTATTTAATAAATTTTACTTGGCTATATTACACTATATAGTTTCTCTTTCATTCATATATATGGAGTTACATTAAATCCAGCTGGAGGAATATTTCTGACATCAGCACTGAGCTCAGGGGTGGCTCCAAAGCGTGTTTGGACTCAGGGTAACAGCTGGGTCACACGCTCTGAGGTGAGCAGATTAGCCTAAGGGGACCACTGAAGTGCACCGGAGCATAATTTGCAGCACTTAGGATATTTCAGCATGATGAATGTTATCACATTTGGACATCACTTGCACGCACTAATTTAGAGTGCTATATAGAACTTTTCACATTTTTACCCTGCAATTAGTCATTGGGGCACTTATGGTGTCTTATATGGAGTATTTAGCACTATTTATATTCATTTATGCACTTTATTGTTTGGATTTACAATATTGATGTTTTATATTTATCTAACTTTTTGCACTTTGCACCTTCATATGTATAACGTTTGCACTTTATATGTATAAGAACAGCAATATTGCTGAATTTAGATTTATACACACATAGTTGGATTCAGTTTATTCTTTCATAATACATTTTATTTTTTATTTTATCAATTTTTTGGTTTACTTGAGCGTATCGCATATTTTTTCATTAAATATTTGCACGATATATGAGACGTGATCTGCGCATGTAGCTAGAGGTAACACACGGGCACAGGATTAGTGTGGCTCCCAAGATTTATTCATATTTTGCTTACCTTTCTCTCATAGGACCACAGCCTTGGGACATAAATGGGATCTGCTGCTGCTCCTGATCTCATGGAATCCTGGACCTTATTGCGCTCCCTATTATTATAAGTGCTCCTCAGCCCACCAATTTTGGCCTTCAAATAGGGGATGGTTGCCATGGGGATCTGCGGCTTCACCAACTCAAGCAGTTTCTCCAGTGCTGCCTGCCTCTTTTGTTTATGATTATAATGCAGATGTTTCACCTACCACAGACAGGACAGCTCACTGTACTTGTCTATGAATAGAGGGAGGAAGTTGTGATCATTGAAGCCATCCATTTTCTGCAAGACACAACACAAGACAAACCCTAATGTCAGGCTAAACTCTCCTAATCTTGTCCCAATATAGGCCTCAATCTAGAGGCAGTATAGGCCACTGATGCACCAAGTTAAACTTGTACCTTCGTTAGAACGATCGGCGCTTCCGATACTCCTTCCTCCACTCACAGATCATACGTACGTTGCACGCGTGTTATGCTTTATATACACTGCGCATGCGTGAAACTCCGCTCGCCCCTGATGTTCTTTCGAGTCTATTCCCAGCCCCTTGTCTTTCGGCGCAGTGGGAGAGCACATGGCGGAGAAAGAGCAAGTGCATGCAGACAGCGGCAGCGACGAAAGGCCGGAGCCACGAACGTCCCGATCCCGGAGAAGATTTAAGGCCTTAAATATGTCCTTTATAGAGATAGTGGACATCTTGAGGAGGGCTGACTATGATGGGAAGCATGGACCTTATCCAAACCCAAATGCCAGAAAGGCCAAGATCATGGCTAAAGTTGTGAAAAAGTCTGCACAGGAATTTGGGGGTACGACAATCTAAGGAGCAATTGAGGAAACACTCTGAAATTGAGGGAGCAGGATCAGTGCAGAAATATCAAGAGAGTTCTTCAAATAAGAAAGTAGTTGTCGTGTGTTTCTGTTATTATTACTTGCATGCTGCTCCATGTGTTTTTCTTTACTGTTGTACAGTTTAAAATGGCAACTTTCATGTTCGTGGGCACAGTAATCGTTCATAGTAAACATCATTAGTTCGCCCACTAATACGATGTTTTTGGTAGATACAGGTTAACTACATTTGTTCAGGCCTATTTGTATTAAAAGAAGTTTATGACATTGTTGTCTAGATGGGTTTGTACTAGAATAAAATGCAAACTTGATTCAGTGTAAGGAGAGGACACTCAGCAGCTGTTTACACATCTGATCACAGAAGCACTAGTGTGGGACACCAGAACAAACTTTTTAGGGTGTCCCACACAGGTGCTCCAGTGGATACTAGGGGTGTCTCCATGTGAGAAAATTGTACAAAAAAGGTAAGTATTCCAGCTTTAGAAATGGAAAAAAATAATGTCTTCAGCTTGGAACTCTGCCAAAAAAAACAATTGTACAACTTCCAAGCAATGTTTCATATTACTATTTCTGCCCTCACTGCTGAGCGCACCAGGGATCCCCCACCTTCGAAAGAAAAGCAAATCCCCACACCACAACCAGAAGATGTGGAGGAAGGAGAGGTTTATGAAGTGGGCGAAATAGTGACCACAACAGGTGAGTGTCTGAGACCACAACTTCAGGTAATAGATGGATGCCTGCACATTTATAATACGTGGTGTGTTTTTTTTCATTTTAGGTGATGTGGATGTTGTGGAAGAAGATTCGCATTTCACAAGTGCAAGTGCACACGTCCTCTCAGAGAGATCATGGTGTGCAATCGTTATTTACAGAAGATCAAGGAAGACATCAATGATGTGGAAAAAAGACCCAAAAACATCATTGATGTTTTAGGCAGAATCTAAAAAAAAAAAATTCTTCTAGTTTGTTTGTATTTTTAGTATTTTCACACATTTTAAATATTTTTTAGAAAGCCAAATTTTAAAGATTCACACAGTGTGTCAACATGTGCTATCTGCCATCACGGGATATCTATGCGTTTTGGGGGTGCAACCCCTTCCTTGCAACTAAAGTAGATGAAAGGAAAGGGTTGCACCCCCGAAACACATCCATTGATCCCCCATGATGGGAGCTAGCACATGTTGACATTAGGCATGGGATCAGGAGGGAAATCCCCATTTTGACTCTCAATTTGTGTGCATCTTCAAAATCTTTCACAGGGGTGACATCACCTTATCTGATGAAGGCAACATCAACACAGTTTGGACATACTAATGTCTGATATTGCCTTCACTTTGCCAAAGTTGAACTTTTTAAGTCCCTGAGTTGTGTATTGTTTTATGGTTTTAAACATGCCTGTTTTAACACAAAAAAGGCTATTTGTACTGTCAAAACCAAAAATGTTGGTTTGTTCAAAAACCATTTTCTAACGGACATGTGTTAACAAAAGTTTTCTAATCAACAATGTGTGGCTTCTTCTTTCAATGCTCAGTATCATTTTTTGGACTAAGTTGGTGCTTACACTGAAATGGGGGTTATTTACTAAAGGCAAATCCACTTTGCACTACAAGTGCACTTTTGCAGTGCACTTGTAGTGCAAAGTGGATTTTCCTTTAGTAAATAACGCTCACAGTGCTTTATAGGTCTAAGTAAGAACCCCAACACCAAGCCCCTGCACAGCACGAACTCTACGACGAGTATGTACCTGCAACATGGCTTCAAAACGGTCGGCTGGTCAGAACGAACTAACAGAACGCACTGAAAATCAGAAAGGCCTGAGAAGAGCGATCTGAAAATCAGAAACGAGCAGACAAGAACGCACTGAAAATCAAATACGTACTAAAAAACACGCACTGAAAAACAAATGCGAACTGACTACACGCACTGACAACCAGATACAAACCCACAAGCACAAACTGAAGAGCAGTAACGATCGGAAAACCACGAGGCTGAAAAGCGGGAATCATCTGTCACCAAACTTCTACTAACACGAGATTAGCAGAAGGAGCCCAAAGGGTGGCACACTGGCTATTGAACTCCCCTTTTCTAGTTCCGTTGTACGTGTTGTACGTCACCGCGTTCTTGACGTTCGGAATTTCCGACAAGATTTGTGTGAACGTGTGTATGCAAGACAAGTTTGAGCCAACATCCGTCAGAAAAAAAACATGGATTTTGTTGGAATGTGCGATTGTGTGTACGTGTCATAAGAATGGCCCAGTCAAAGTCTAGACCTAAACCCAATTTAGAATCTGTGGCAAGACTTGAATATTGCTGTTCACAGACGCTCTCCATCCAATCTGACAGAGCTTGAGCTATTTTGCAAGGAAGAATGGGAAAAAATATTACTCTCTAGATGTGTAAATCTGGTAGAGACATACCCAAAAAGACTTGCAGCTGTAATTGCAGCAAAAGGGGATTCTACAAAGTATTGACACTTTGTGTTGGTCTATCACATAAAATCCCAATAAAATACATTTATGTTTTTGGTTGTAAGGTGCCAAAATGTGGAAAATCTCAAGGGGTCTGAATACTTTTTCAAGGCACTATATATCTGATTGGGACGACCACAACTTCCATTCAGAGCAAGATCTCTAGTGTCCAGCTCTAGTAAGAGAGACCAGGCCAAACTTGGGAAGAACCCTCTAGATGCATACTCTAAAATAGACAGTGTTGCATTAGTGCCACTTGTCTCAAGTGTTTGGAAAATTGCTTTCAGTGGTAAGGGGGTTAAAACTGTTAAAGTATACGGAAATGTATTTTTTTTCAGTGTTTTGTAGATCTTTGTTCTCCATGTAGCTGAATAATACAGGGTCCTTGTTGCTGTTTTCTTATAAGATTCATTTGCGGGATCACACAAACTCTGCCATTCTCTCTCCTTTCATGTCTTGAATTCTTCATCCAGAAGGCAGGAATACAATGTAATCATCTGGCCCGTGATTGAATAGGCAGGGTGGATAAGGTCTCCTCTTTGTTTGTCTCATCTCTTGTTAGTGAAATATGTTGAGGCTGAGGCTCTGTGGGGTTCTTCAGATTTCTGTTCCATCACGACTAATTCCCCAGTGGTTTAGCTACTATCTGACCTAGCCAGCAGTTTTCATTCCTCCTTAACTCAGCTGGAAGTGCCTTTGTGTACAGCTTATTTTCTTAGTGCCGTACTTTATAATACAAATAAAGCCATTGTAATTCCACACAATATTTGCCACTCTTGCCAACTCATCTAAAAGCTATGAATAAAGGGATGGATATGAGAGAAGAATACATGCATCAGATAAAAATACAAAGCTTTCAAAGTGCTAGACTTAAAGGAGAATTCTTCTGAACTTTCACGGATTTACTGATCTTCCTGTTTAAAGTACCGGCAGTTCTGGGACTTGATCTATGATGTGTTCTTCATGGTAGTTAGAAATTCCTATGTGCTTCTCTTAGTCCTACACTTACTATGAGCTAACATGCAATAGAAGATAGACACTACATAGAAACGCTGTACATGGAGAAGCTTGGACCCCTGTCTGTGCCGACAATTAGATACTTCTAGCAGGGGATTTCTAAGAAGCAGCATATTTGTACATTATGGCACAGTTTCCTCATAAAGTGCCATCTTCTAGTGACGCAACGTTGGTCTACGATCCCCCTTGTCACTCAGTTGCTGTTTCTGTCATCTTCTGTCAGTCTTCTTCAAGATTCATTCTACCTAGTGATTTGGCAACCGCTGATGATGTGACACCTGCTCACATTGCACAGAAGTTACATTGTCCACGGTACCTGACTGCATTCCTAGCAGAGGAATTAGCTAGAGTGTACACTATCATGCACATTTATATTAAGGAATATTGGTTACAATTTTCAATGTGACCGGTAGTTGGTTTCCGCGATATGCGGTTTAATGTTGTATGTATATATTATAAATCTCAATAAAAAGTAATTTGCATAAAAAGGAATATTCAGTATTTACAGAGCTGTGAATGTGTCCTTCATCAAACATTCACTGAACGTGATTCTTCCTGGCTAATACACTTTAGGTTACAGAGAATGGTTACTCATCTGTGAATGTTTGATAAATATCACATCCACTGCTTTATAAAAATGCCTTTAAATAGAAAATGACGAAGTAGGGTTGCACCAATACCACTTTTTTAAGACAGAGTACAAGTACTGATACTTTTTTTTCAGGTACTCGCCGATATCGATTACCAATACTTTTTTTTTAATGTCATGTGACAGTGGCACTAATATGCAGCACTGATGGACACTGATAGATGGGACTGATGAGGCATGGACTGTGTCAGTAATTATTATTTTTTATTTTATTTTTTACAATTTCGTTTTATTTTTTTACAATGCTTTCCTTTTTTTGAGGGGGTGGGGAATAGACTGTGTCAGTGTTTTTTTTTAAATTATATTACAATTTAACTTTTTTAAATAATTATTACAATTCTTTATTTTTTTATAATTTTTTTTTTATCAGCCCTGTTGGGGAGGTGGGCTTTGGTGAGATATCAGGGGTGTAAACGGACATCTGACATCTCCCCTTTGAGACAGGGAAAGGGACTAAGGACACAAATTCCCCAGTCCCCTTTCTCTGCAGCCTCAGCTGCACTGAAGATGAATGGACAGGAGACAGAGACTCCTCTCCATTCGTAAACTGAAGCATTGTAAACACAATTTACAATGCTCAGTTATGAATGGATAGAGTCAGTGACCACTGACTCTGTCCATTCAGAAAAGGAAGGAGCCAGTAAATTACATATTTAGTGGCTCCTTCCTCCGTTCTCCATCCTGACAGATCTGGGACAGGGGGATTGGAGGAGGACACGGAGGACCCGGGGAGCTGGAAGATGACACAGGGGACAGTCGGGGATGATCGGTGCGGTGGTAGGGGCAATTACAAGCACCGATCTCCCTGTATAGCTTTCAGTAAAGCAGCTGAAAGCCGCCGGGGGGGGGGGGAGAGGAGAAGAAGCGTCTGTCAGCTGCTTTGTTGAAAGCTATACAGGAAGATCGGTGCTTGTAACTGCCCCCACCGCCACACCTATCATCTGTGAGGCTGCCCAGGTATCCAATTAAGCATCGGAGCATTTGCATGAGTACAAGTAGTCGTGAAAAGACTATGTATCAGCACCAATACTAGTATCGGTATTGTGCAACCCTAACTAGAAGCAAGAGGCTTTACATGTGTGATTTGCCCAAAAATTTTTTTTCCAGATTGGGCACTGACTGGGCTAATGTGGATGGCCAGGTATGTACCCCATGGCCATCCACATGTGCCCAGTCAGTGCCCAATCTGTGCCAATCAGTGCCCACAAATGGGCACTGATTGGCACCATTATATTGCAGTGATGCCCAGCAATGCCACCAATCATTGTCATCAGTGCCACCCATCAGTGTCCATCGGCGCCACCTGTCAGTGCCCATCAGTGCCCACTGATCAGTGCCCATCCATGCCACCTATCAGTGCCACCCATAAGTACCCATCAATGCCACCTACGAGATCCCATCAGTGCCGCCTATGAGTGCCCATTGGTGCCACCTATGTGTGCCCATCAGTGCCGCATACCAGTGCCACCTATCAGTGCCCATCAGTGCCGCCTATCAGTGCCCATCATCAGTGCCACCTCATTGGTGTCACCTCATCGGTGCCCATCAGTGCAGCCATATCAGTGCCCATCATTGAAAAAGAAAACATACTTATTTACAAAAAATTTTAACAGAAACAAAGAAAAACTTGTTTTTTTTCAAAATTTTCGGTCTTTTTTTATTTGTTGCGCAAAAAATGAAAAATGCAGAGGTGGTCAAATACCACCAAAATAAAGCTCTATTTGTGGGAACAAAATGATAAAAAAATTGTTTGAGTACAGTGCAGCATGACCGTGCAATTGTCATTCAAATTGCGACAGCGCTGAAAGCTGAAAATTGACCTGGGCGGGAAGGTGTCTAAGTGCCTGGTATTAAAGTGGTTAAAGTGGTTCTAAAGCCAGGACATATTTAATCCTAATGCGTTCCAGTATTTGTATTGCCGCCTCACCCCCTCTTACCCAAGTCCTCACTTGATCCAGGACTGTGCCCTTCTCTAGCAGCTCTCTCCCTGAATTCAAAGAACAGAGAGGCAGCAGCGGGAGTCATTGGCTGTGAGCAGAGTGCACTGCGCCCGAAGCCCACCCAGTTACCATTTCACCAAAAAAAGTGTCAAAAATGGTAAAAAAGACAAGAGACAGCTTGGGATAAGTCCTTTATTAAAAAATAATAAAATAAAATTCTCCCGCAATGTAAATTCACGCCGCCCGACGGACCGAAAAAAAAAAAGTTGCAACCGTTCCGCCTCCATGGGAGGCTCCCGCCCACTGCCGCTTCTTCTCTGTGACAGTTCTTGTATAGCTGAGGGCGGGTCCACCTGGTGACGTAAAAGGGTGACCCCGCCCCCCTCTGACGCCACAGGGGCTTCCCCGTCGCATCAGGGGGCGGGGTCACCCGTTTACGTCACCAGGTGGCCCCGGCCCCAGCTATATAAGAACTGTCACCGAGAAGAAGCGTCAGTCGACAGGAGCCTCCCATGGAGGCGGAACGGTTGCGGCTTTTTTTCTTATTCGGTCTGTCGGGCGGCGTGAACTTACATTGCGGGACATTTTTTTTTTTTTTAAATAAAGGACTTGTCCCTAGCTGTCTCTTGTCTTTTTTACCATTTTTGACACTTTTTTTGTGAGATAGGAAAAGGTACAATGTACCCCATTACCAATTCACATAGGGGGAGGCTGGGATCTGGGGGTCCTCTTGTTAAAGGGGGCTTCCAGATTCCGATAAGCCCCCCCAAGCGCATACCCCCACAACCACCAGGCAAGGGTTGTGCGGATGAGGCCCTTGCACCCAACAACATGGGGACAAGGTGCTTTGGGGTCAGACCCCAAAGCACCCTCCCCATGTTGAGGGCATGTGGCCTGGTACGGTTTAGGGGAGGGGGGGCGCTCTCTCATCCACCCCATATTTTCCTGCGGCCTGCCAGGTTGCATGCGCGGATAAGGGTCTGGTATGGATTTTGGGGGGACCCCTACTCCATCTTTTTTAAATTTTGGTGCAGGGTTCCCCTTAAAATCCATACCCCAGACCTGAAGGGCCTGGTATCGATTTTAGAGGGACCCCCCCACGCAATTTTTTTTTAATTTTGGTTCAGGATTCCCCTTAAAATTCATACCAGACCCAAAGGGCCTGGTAATGGACTGGGGGGGGGGGATCCATGCTCTTTTTTTTTCAATGATTTTTGTCTATATTGCCGAGATCCAACAATTCATTACAGCCGCGATCAGTTTTAAATGACAATTTTTTCTTTTAGAAATGTAATTTTGCTGTGGTACTGTTCTAAACACAGGAAAAATGTGCCACTTTACAGGCATACTATAGATACCCTCCAGGCACGATATTTAAAGGAATATTTAAAAAAAAACACTGCTCCTAAAAAAATCATTTTTAAAATTTTTTTGGCATTGATACATGTCCCCTGGGGCAGGACCCAGGTCCCCAAACACTTTTTATGACAACAACTTGCTAACAAGCCTTTAAAATTAGCACTTTTGATTTTTCATGTTCATGTCCCATAGCTTTTAATGGTGTTCGTGCGTTCTGCCAAATTTTTTGCCTGTTCGTTATGTTCTAGTGCGAACCGAAACGGGGGGTGTTGGGCTCATCCCTAAGGGTGATGAGTGGAAAACTGCGTTTAATACCAGAACAGGTCAATATGCGTACCTCTTAAATGCCTTTTGGCCTTTGTAATGCCTTGGCAGTTTTTCAGGAATTTATTAACAATGTCCTCCGAAATTTGTTGCAGTTATGTGTGGTGGTTTATCTCAACGATATCCTCATATTTTCCAAGGCCCTGGAGAGCCACCACACAGATATCTGTCGTGTGCTTCAGAAACTAAGAGAGAACAATCTCTATTGTAAATTGGAGAAGTGGGAATTCCATCGTGAACAGGTTAAATTCCTGGGTTATGTAATTTCCACTGCTGGTTTTTCGATGGACCCAGAGAAACTTTCAGCAGTCCTACAGTGGCCCCGACCCGTGGATTTAGGTCCTCTGCAGCGTTTTCTTGGCTTTGCCAACTATTATCGGAAGTTTATTCGTAACTTCTCATCTCTGGTCAAGCTCCTGACTGATATGACCAATAAGGACGGTAACCCACAGAGTTGGTCTCCAGAGTCCATTAAAGCCTTTGAGAGTCTCAAAGCTGCCTTTGTTTCTTCTCCTGTGTTGGCACATCCTGATCCTACGTTACCTTTTATCCTTGAGGTTGATGCTTCTGAAACTGGAGTTGGCACCCTTCTGTCTCAACGTCCTACCTCTAAGAGCGCTATGCATCCTTGTGGGTACTTTTCCAAGAAATTGTCACCTGCGGAGTACAATTACGAGATTGGTGACAGAGAGCTGTTAGTGTTTATTTTATGAAAAATAGAAAAAAAAACTGCGCTAAAAACAAAATAAGAAACAACTAATATGTAAAGCAGCAATCCGCACAAAAACATCAATTGTGAAAAAACGTAAAGGGAATAAAGGGTTCGCGCTATACTAATGAAGCATAATAAATAATTCACAGTGAAGCAAAATGCATATAGTGCTCATAAATGAAATAAGTCCATGTTTAAAAAAACAACATATAGTGGTAGTGAAAAAAATCATTTGAGTGTGACATCAATTCAATGTTGTGAAAAAAGTCCGCACCACCAACAGTACAAAAAACATCCAAGTGAGATTGATGAAATTCTGTGACAGCAGCGAGGGGTCCACCACCAAACAATAGAAGGGGTTACTTCTTACCAGAAGGCCATGACCCCCCACCACAGAGGGTCACAGCAAGCAGGAATCTATGGGAGCCAAGAAGTGGGGAATGCCAGCGGTGTCCACCAGGGGTCATCACATCCTCAGCAACTCAAGTAACCCGGGGCATCTCTCAGTACCCTTTACCAAAAAATAAAGGCACAAGATTGGAAGATATGAACGTTATGAGCTGCAGCAGAAGTATAGGACGATTTCAGCTCATTCCTTGTACTTAAAGCATAGTTTGTAGGCGAGCCTGCCACGTCCCCGGGAAATAGAAGGAAGCCATCGTCACGTAGAGATGCATTGAGCAGGCTACTCGCTACTCGCTAGTAGCCTGCTCAATGAGAGGAATCAACTCTTTTGGGCCATTTTCCAACAATTCTGGTGGCCTAGTCTATGTGCTAATGTAACCGCCTTTGTAGCTGCCTGTTCTGTGTGTGCTTAGAGTAAGACTCCACAACACCTTCCAGTGGGCCTCCTACACCCCATACCCAATGGAGAGAAGCCCTGGACCTACCTGTCTCTGGATTTCATTGTGGAGTTACCCAACTCCCAGGGCAACACAGTTATCCTTATGGTGGTTGACCGGTTCTCGAAAATGTCTCATTGTATTCCATTTAAGAAGTTGCCCACTTCTAAGGAACTGGCTTTCATTTGCTCAGGAGATCTTTTGCAGGGGGTAGTCAGTTTGTGTTCTGGTTCTGGTTCTGGTTAGCCTTTTGTGCACAGTTGGGAATTCAGCCTGCTTTCTCCTCTGCGTATCACCCGCAGTCTAATGGGGCTGCAGAATGAGCCAATCAATCCTTGGAGCAATTCCTAAGTTGCTATATTTCTGACCAACATAACAACTGGTCAGACCTCTTACAGTGGGCAAAGTTTGATCACAATAGTGCCTTGAATTCTGCTTCCCGATTGTTCCCGTTCATTGCGAACTATGGTTTCCAACCTTCCATGTTTGATAGTTTCAAGAAACTATTAGATAAGAACCTGAACGACCACAATATACAGGGATATACAATGTAATACTGACATATAATCACACACATAGGTTGGACTTGATGGACATGTGTCTTTTTTCAAACTCACCTACTATGTAACTATGTAACTATGTTGCCTGACTCATTTGTTCCGCAGAGTATTCCTGCGTTAGAGGAGCATCTCTGTGGTCTTTGTTCCACTTGGGCACAAGTCCAGGAGGCTTTGCGACATGTTAATGATAGGTACAGACTCCATGCTGACCGCAGACATTTACCTGCGCCTTCCTACCAGGTTGGGGACAGGGTCTGGCTGTCATCTCGCAACCTCCGACTTCATGTTCCCTCTCTGAAGTTCGCAAATCAGTTTATTGAGCCCCTCCTTATTCTTTGCAGGATTAACCCAGTGGCTTACGCATTAGGCCTTCCTTCTAATATGCGAAAGTATTTCATGTCTCTTTATTAAAACCTTTGGTCTGCAACCGCTTTACCACCTCGGTGCCACATCCTCACCCTGTACAGGTTGAGAACGCTGAGGAGTATGAAGTTCAGTCCATTGTTTTCCCTCATAGGTTCCGTGGGCGCTTATAGTACCTGGTGCATTGGAAAGGGTACGTTCTGGAGGAACGCTCTTGGGTCTCATCCTCGGACATACATGCCCCTGTCCTCCTCCATGATTTCCATAGACGTTTTCCCCTCAAGCCTGGTGGTCCTGCGAGGTGGAGGGGTCGTTGATGAGGGGGTACTGTCAGGGCTGGGCTCAGCCCTTTCTTCCTTTGAGTTGGCCGCTCAGCTGTCAGCTAACTGCCAGCTCCTATCTCTCCACAGTGACTCACCTGTTGATGATATCCTGCTTGTCAGTCCTGCCTACTTAAGTCGTCCAGCCCAGATAATCTCTGCCTTCACCTTGGTCAACATCACAGAGACTATCTCCTGCGTTCCTGTTAAAGACTTGCTTGGCTGACATTCCTTTTGGCTCCAGATCCTGCTTGCTGTTCCACTATGCTGATCTCTGGCTTCCTGACTTTCTGGCTTGTCTGACCATCCGTTTCGGTTACTGAACTTTTTCTATGTTCTGACTACGTTTGTTCTTTTTACTTTTATTATTAAACAAGTGTGATTTAACTGTACTTCTGTCTCGGTCTGATTCATGGTTTCTGACATTCTGACAGTTTGTGCAGAAATTCTTTGGTTATGCAAACCGATTGTTGCAGCAGCTGTCCGGGTGGCTGGTCTCAGACGATCTTAGAGGTAAAGATGCTGGATTTGGAGGTCCTGAGCTAGTGTGGTTACATTTGGTCTGCAGTTGTGAGGCCGGTTGGATGTACTGCCAAAGTCTCTGAAACGCCTTTGGAGACGGCTTATGGTAGAGAAATTAGCATTCAATTAAAGGGCAACATCTCTGGTGGACATTCCTGCAGTCAGCTTGCCAATTGCACGCTCCCTCAAAACTTGCGACATCTGTGTCATTGTGCTGTGTGATTAAACTGCACATTTTAGAGTGGCCTTTTATTGTGGCCAGCCTGTGCAATAATCATGCTGTCTAATCAGCATCTTGATATGCCACACCTGGGAGGTGGATGGATTATCTCGGCAAAGGAGAAGTGCTCACTAACACAGATTTAGCCTAGGTTCACATTGGAGCAGTTTGTCATGCGGTTTGAGAGATCAACTTGCATGACAAGTCGCAGCCTATTGGAGGCAATGGCACTGTTCCAATCAGTGCGACACCAATTTTGCGGCGCCGCACAGATTTGCAAAAGTAGTTTCTTTACTACTTTTGCCGACATCAGGTGCGACTTCAATAGACATCTGTGTATAAAGCCACACAGATGTCTATCAAGTAGCACCTGAAATCCCGCTGACCTTGCTACTTTGAAATCATGCTACTTCAAGTGAAGTAGCACGATTTCAAAGTAGCATCAATGTGAACCAGGGCTTAGACAGATTTGTGAACAATATTTGAGAGAAATAGGCCTTTTGTGTACATAGAAAAAGTCGTAGATCTTTCAGTTCAGCTCACAATAAATAGGGGCAAACACAAAAGTGTTGCATTTATAATTTTGCTCAGTGTATATATGTCAAGCAGATCCGCCTGCTCAGCGAGGGATCTGTCTGCTGATCCCCACTGAGCAGGCGGGTGACAGGTCCGTGTCCGCTCTGCTGATGCAGAGCGGGCACGGACACAGCCCGCTGTTCTCTGTAGGGTGGTCAGATGGAAATGGACCGCCTGTCCATTTCCATTGGATACCATCTGATCCGATCTGCTAAATGGATGGGGAATGGAATCCCCATCCGTCTGTTTTTAGTGGTCTGGATCAGATGCAGGCGGGTGTAAACGGACACATGTCCATTTACATCACTCTCTCCATAGAGAACAATGGGTGGTCCGATTGGGCCCGCCTGAAAAACAGTCAGGCAGACCCGATTGGTCTGCTTGTGTAAAAAGGGCCTAATGCCTTGTTCACACAGGGCATACACAGCGTACCTTTACAGGGATGCACAGGTTTTCCATGCATCTCTGTGCAGGCAGTCACATTGATGTCATTTGGAATTTAGCACCTGCATGAACAGAGCCGTTACTCCCAATTTTACATCTATGTAGGTCCACATGCATGTCCCTGAGCTCACACTGTTTGCGTTCGGGGTCATGTACCCACACCCACACGGATGTCAGATTCGGTACAGCAGCTATGCCTGTGTAGCCCTTGCATCCCAATTGACATAAATGGGACTGCCTATACGGGGATTCAGGTAAACATGGCCCTCCATGGGCGTACACTTTAGTATGCCACATGTGAATGAGGCTTTAGTAGTTATTTAGCAGAAATTTTGTAATTTACATTGTGTTTATGTGCAATATTAATGATTTTAGTGTATTTTTAGTGAACATAGCGATATGATGAACATTTGCGCAATTATTGCGGGGCCCAAAAAATCTGTTTAAAATTTACAAATATCTGTTATTTATTAACTCCATACAGACTAAGCTTTTATATTTAGTAGGAATTTTGTAAAAAGTTTATCTACTAATTATAGTTTTAGTGTATTTTTTGCGAATATGTTGGTTTGATAAATATTTGCATGTTTGCATGGGGTCTAAAAAATCAGTAGCACCTTCTTTTTATTCTAGAGTTCATATTCTTTCAGAAAATACATGGTTTTGGGGGTCTTTCACGATTTTTGAAAGCTATAAGGGAAAAATGAAAACCTTCCGATTTTTAGAGAAATTTGGATATTTACATTTTTTGCGTAAGTTCAATTTTCACCATTTTGCAAAAAGGAGCAATGTAAAAATGTAAACTTTTTGTTATTTATTAACTCCATTCAGATTAAGCTTTTATGTTTTTAGTAGGAATTTAGCAGGAATTTTGTAAAAGTAGCTGTGTTTTTATCTAATAATAGTTTTAGTGTATTCTTTGCGAATATATTGGTTTAATAAACATTTGCGCAAATACAGCAGGGTCTAAAAAATCAGTAGCACCTTCTTTTTATTCTAGAGGTCTTATGCTTTCAGAAAATATTTTTGGGGGTCTTTCAAAAATTCTGAAAACTGTAAGGGAAAAATGAAAATCTTCAGATTTTCTGAGAAATTTGGATATTTACACTTTTGCGTCTGTTCAGTTTTCACCATTTCGCAAAAAAGGCGAAATTTAAAAGTTACAAATATTTGTTATTTATTAACTCAATACAGGTTAAGCTTTTTATATTTAGTAGGAATTTTGTAAAATGTGCTGTGTTTTCATCTGCTAATAATGGTTTTAGTGTATTTTTTGCAAATATATTGATTTCATAAATAATACTGCGGCGTCTAAAAAATCAGTAGCACCTTCTTTTTTTTTTTCTACTGATCATGTGCTTTCAGAAAATATATGTTTTGGGGGGTCTTTTACAAATTCTGAAGGCTATAAGTGAAAAATATAAAAGCAAAGGAAAAATTGCAAAAATGGTCTGGCCGCCTGAGTGTGCAAAATGGAGCACAGGGCCTGGCAGTGAAAGGGTTAAATCAAAATGTGGTGGCGTTAAAGTCAGCCGATAACCACCATATTCTGGACTTAATGTCCTTTTTTCAATTTACTGGTGTGCCCAGATACACATCAAGGCAATCCAAAGCCATGAGACCACTGGCAATTATATGCATGTACAGATGTATGGAGTTAGAAGATTTTCTAAAATTCAGCCTCCGTGCAAAGACATGAAAAAAAAGATGTATTTGAAAATATTCCATAGGGTAGTTATTTTATTTGTTTTATATGGGTGTTTTTCTTTTATATTTACAGTGCACATTGAACTCTTGAACATAAACAGTATCTTAACCCATTACCGACCCTGCTCACACAGATATACTGAGGCAGTATATCTGCTCTCCTGCGCAAACTGACGTACCTGTACGTCAGTCCGTAAAAGCAGGATAGCGGCAGCGCACGCCCACTCGCCGTGTGCTGCGGGAGCGTGCCCGCTGGTCCCGCGGACTCAATGGCTGGCGGCAGCCTGCGATGGGGGCGAGGAGAGGCAGAGCAGGGAAACGCCTATGTAAACAAGGCATTTCCCCATTCTGCCTAGTAACATGACAGGGATCTACTGCTCCCAGTGATCGGGAGCAGTGATTTCTGTCATATTTCAGTGAGTCCATACCCCCTACAGTTAGAACACGCTGAGGGAGCACACTTAATCCCTTGATAGCGCCCTAGTGTTAACCCCTTCCCTGCCAGTGTCATTTTTACATTGATCAGTGCATTTATATAGCACTGATCAATGTAATAATGTCACTGGTCCCCAAAAAGTTTAATTTAGGGTCAGATTTGTCCGCCGCAATGTCGCAGTCCCGCTAAAAATCACAGATCACTGCCATTACCAGTAAAAACAATAAAAAAAAAAAAAAAAAGTCCCTAAATTAATCCTGTAGTTTGTAGACGCGATAACTTCTGTGCAAACCAATCAATATACGCCTATTGCGATTTTTATTTTTTACCAAAAATATGTAGAACATATATAAAAGCCTAAACTGATGAATAAATTTGTTTTTTATATATTTTTTTTGTTGGTATTATAGCAGAATATAAAAACAAAAAAAAACTTTTTTTTCAAAAGTGTCGATTTTTTTTGTTTATAGCGCAAAAACTAAAAACCGCAGAAGTGATCAAATACCACAAAAGAAAGCTCTATTTGTGGGGAAAAAAGGACGTCAATTTTGTTTGGGTACAGCATTGCAGGACTGCGCAATTGTCAGTTAAAGCAACGCAGTGCCGTATTGCAAAAAATGGTCTGGACATTAAGGGGGCAATTCCTTCCGGGGCTGAAGTGGTTAAAATAACCACCCCATACATATGTTAAATGATGTATATAAAAGGATAATAACATAAATCACTTCCAAACTGGTTCTCATGCAAAGAAAATTGAATTTCCTTCATTTGAATAGTATTTAATTTCATGAATATGATAGCAGTTGTCTTCTATAGAAGTTTAGATTGTTGTTTTCTTTATTGGTTTAAACTAGATTAATGCATTGTATTAACATGGTATATTATACTATTATGCATTTTGTAGAGGAGCCCACATACTGTATCGCTCACCTCAGGGCACACTGTGAACAAAAGTCTAGAGCAGGCATAACAAAATTAATTGACACTAATCTTCTAAGCCCCCAAAATATAGATTTCCACACTGGCTCTCTTCATCTACAATGTTGAAAAAAAAATCTAATGTTATTAAATTTGAACTAGGACATGCAAATTAACCACTAGGCGTCCGCGCTATAGCCGAAAGACGGCTACAGCGCGGACTCAAATTGCCGGGAGGGCGTCCCTGGACGTCCTCCTGTTTACTTCCGCATTGCGCGCTCCCGCGAGCGCGCATCGCGGAAGTTTTGTGCTGGCCGTGTCCCTCGGACACAGCCAGTCACAGATCACCGTAAACGGCCAATGACAGCGGCCGTTTACGGTGCGATCGGCGGTGCCAATGAGAGAGGATCTCATATGTAAACATATGAGATCATCTCTCATCGCCGGCTCTCCCTCCTCACACAGAGACAGCGTGTGAGGAGGGAGAGCGGAACCGCTGCGGCGGTGAGTGTAAAAAAAAAAAAAAAAAGTGTCCCGCTGTTAACAGTCCCTGCCATCTGCCCTGTCATCTGCCCTGTCATCTGCCCCTGCCATCTGCCCCTGCCATCTGCCCTGTCATCTGCCCCTGCCATCTGCCCCTGCCATCTGCCCCTGCCATCTGCCCCTGCCATCTGCCCCGTCATCTGCCCCGTCATCTGCCCCATCATCTGCCCCTGTCATCTGCCCCTGTCATCTGCCCTGTCATCTGCCCTGTCATCTGCCCCTGCCATCTGCCCCTGCCATCTGCCCTGTCATCTGCCCCTGCCATCTGCCCCTGCCATCTGCCCCTGCCATCTGCCCCTGTCATCTGCCCCTGCCATCTGCCCCTGCCATCTGCCCCGTCATCTGCCCTGTCATCTGCCCCTGCCATCTGCCCCGTCATCTGCCCTGTCATCTGCCCCTGCCATCTGCCCTGTCATCTGCCCTGTCATCTGCCCCTGCCATCTGCCCCTGCCATCTGTCCCCACTGCCACGTATAAGTGCCATCTGTCATCAGTGCCACATAGTGCCATCTGTCATCAGTGCCACATAGTGCCATCTGTCATCAGTGCCACATAGTGCCATCTGTCATCAGTGCCACATAGTGCCATCTGTCATCAGTGCCATCTTTCATCAGTGCCACCTGTCAGTGTCACGTGCCATCTGTCATCAGTGTCACGTGTCATCAGTGCCACGTATTAGTGCCACCTGTCATCAGTGTCATCAGTGCCACGTATCAGTGCCACCTGTCATCAGTGTCATCAGTGCCACGTATTAGTGCCATCTGTCATCAGTGCCACGTATTAGTGCCATCTGTCATCAGTGCCACGTATTAGTGCCATCTGTCATCAGTGCCACGTATTAGTGCCATCTGTCATCAGTGCCATGTATTAGTGCCATCTTTCATCAGTGCCACATGTCATCAGTGCCACATATCAGTGCCATTTGTCATCAGCGCCACATGCCGTCAGTGCCACATATTAGTGCCATGTGTCATCAGTGCCATCTGTCAGTGCCACGTATTAGTGCCATCTGTCAGTGCCACGTATTAGTGCCATCTGTCATCAGTGCCATGTATTAGTGCCATCTGTCATCAGTGCCACGTCAGTGCCACGTATCAGTGCCATCTGTCATCAGTGCCACATCAGTGCCACGTATCAGTGCCATTTGTCATCAGTGCCACCTCAGTGTCACGTGTCATTGTCCTGGTGCTCCAGGGCCTTCAAAAGTGTAATAGGTAGTCAACAAATTAGATGTGTAATTTTTGCTCCTAGAACACGTGATGGTGCTCCATGCATGTTGGGCCTCTCTATGTGGCCAGGCTGTGAAAAAAGTCCCACACATGTGGTATCGTAATACTCAGGAGGAGTAGCAGAATGTATTTTGGGGTGTCATTTGTGGTATATACATGCCATGTGAGAGAAATAACCTATTACAATGACAATTTTGTGGGGGAAAAAAAAAAAAAAAAAAAAATCTTCATTTTGCAAAGAATTGTGGGAAAAAATGACAACATCAAAAAGCTCACCATGCATCTTACTAAATACCTTGGAATGTCTACTTTCAAAAAAGGGGTCATTTGGGGGGTATTTGTACTTTCCTGACTTGTTCGGGTCACAAGAAATGAGATAGGCCGTCAGTGCATCACGTGTGATCAATTTTTATGATTTGCACCATAACTTGTAGACTCTCTAACTTTCAGAAAGACCAAATAATATCCACTAATTTGGGTTATTTTTACCAAAGATATGTAGCAGTATAAATTGTGGCCAAAATTTATGAAGAAAAATTACTAATTTGAAAAATTTTATCACAGAAACTAAGAAAAATGCGTTTTTTTTCAAAATTTGCGGTCTTTTTTCATTTATAGCGCAAAAAATAAAAAACCCAGAGGTGATCAAATACCACCAAAAGAAAGCTCTATTTGTATGAAAAAAAGGACAAAAAATTCATTTGGGTACAGTATTGCATGACTGAGTAATTGTCATTCAAAGTGTGAGAGCGCTGAAAGCTGAAAATTGGTCTGGTCACGAAGGGGGTTTAAGTGCCCAGTTGTCAGGTGGTTAAAATGGAAAGAAGCATTCAAAAAAAATATGATGACTGATAACTATTACTAAAGCTGAGCTCAAGGCAGATGTAAAAGACACAAATGAGTGCAGCTCTGTATTTTTTAATGTATCGTTAAATGTATTTTTGAAGTCAAATAGTATTAGTAACGAAATTTGACCTGGTGTTGGACCCAGTGCAGCAGAATCCAGAGTAGGGGAGAAAGAAGCAGCACAAGGAGCCAAGCAGTTGTGCTTAAGAGAACAAAGTGATAGAGAGAGGCATGCAACAGTTTTCTGCTACTCTTTTCATTGTTCAAACTAAAGCCTCGTACACACGATCGGATTTTCCGACGGGAAATGTGTAATGACAGGCTGTTGGCGGAAAATCCGAACGTTTGTATGCTCCATCGGACAATTGTTATCTGATTTTCCGCTGACAAATGTTGGATCACAGGTTTTAAAATTTTCAGCGGACAAATGTCTGTTGTCGAATTTTCCAAGCGTGTTTACACAAGTCCGTCGGACAAAAGTCCAAAGTACAAACACGCATGCTTGGAAGCAAGGACGAGCCAGAACCGGTCGGTCTTGTAAACTAGTATTTGTAATGCAGAATTAACATTCGTGACATGGCAAATTATGAAATATCGAAATGCATCACACAATTCTCTTCTTCTTTAAAGAGGAAGTAAACCCTGTGCATTAAGTAATTAGCACTTAGTTACACACGTGGTCTTACATGCCCCCTTTCTTTATTAAATTTGTATGAAGTCACTTGTCCTGGGAGCTGTGGCTATTATTCTGCTATACCAGCATCCAGGATATTTATATAGGGCTAAGAAGCATCAATTTCACTTCTTAAATTTTTTATTTTAAGCAAAAATCTGTAACATGTCATAATAAGTGGGGGTTTAGGGCTGAAAATAAATATTTAGGTATATATAGATGTATATATCTATATATATATATATATATGAAGGTCAGTATGGTGGCCTGAATTTATGGGAGGAGCCCAGAGGGTATTTAAGCAGCCCACCCGCCCATGCCCTTTGTCCGTTTCAGTGCGTTCCAGATTCGTTACGTCAGCAGGCCAACTCTTCAACTCACTCTGTGTTTGTGAGTCTGTTGTTCGCGAATACAGTGTGTTTCGGTTGCCTATTCGTAGCTTTTCGTTCAAATCTCGCTCGCGGTCGCAGGTAGGAGTCATTACTTTGCATTCGTATCAGGTCCTAATCCGTCATGTCGTGTATTCAGTTCCCTCCAAAGAACTTACGAATCGTTCATACACAAAATCAAGTTATTTTGTGTGCGTCATGCACGGTGCCACACCACACTCTTCGAATACTTTGCATACCCGCTACAGACCGATGCGGACCCAGTCACACGACCATTGTCGCAGGTAGGATTCGTTACCATCTTTTGTCATGTCAATTCGTAGCCACTCGAAGTTTCACCCATACCATGTGTTCAGATCCAGCAGTGGAACTTACAAATCGTTAACACGGTTCTTCCCCTGTTACTTGCCAAAACAAGTTATCTTGTGTGTGTCATGCACGGCGTCACACCACATTCTTCGCATACGTTGCATACCCACTACAGACCGATGCGGACCCAGTCGCACGGCCATTGTCGCAGGTAGGATTCGTTACCATGTTTTGTCATGTCAATTCGTAGCCACTCACAGCGTCACCCATACCATGTGTTCAGATCCCGCAGTGGAACTTACGAATCATTCCTATGCACTTCTCTCATTCTATTTTCCACACTAAACATTGTTTTGCATCACGCCACACCTTCCCGTTATGTTGCACTCCTGCCAAAGCCCACCGCGAACCACTCGCATAGCTTACTGGTAAGATTTGTTACCACATTCTTTATGTCATATCAATTTGTTACCATTTGTTGTCTCCCATGTCGTTTGTTAATTCCCTTTACGGAACCTATGAATTGAAAACAAGCCAGGTGTTTCTATCCTTTTCTCAGTAACCCAACTCTCATTTGTTGAGACCCTTGCAACCACGCAATATTGTCTAAGTAACCTCTCACTCATCAAAAAACCTTTGCCACCACGCAATCTTGGCCCAGCAACCTGACACCTGTTGAGACCCTTGCAACCAGGCAAATCGTCTTAGCAGCCTGACACCCTTGTTAAGACCCTTTGCAAAACACAACATCGTCTCAGCAACCTCTCACTCATAAAAAAAAATAACCCTTGCCACCACGCAGTCTTGGCCCAACAACCTGACACCTGTTGAGGCCCTTGCAACTATCTACATTGCTCAGCATTTGATGAAATTTTTGTTGTCGCTATACCATACTAATAGAACAGTGTTTTTCAAAATAACCAAGGCACCTTAACAAAAAAAAAACTTTATTTTGTAGAAAACACAATGAGCAAAATTCAAGAACAGCAATGACTGTAGCACAGAGAAAGTGACCCCAGATGATGTCTAGTTAGAGGAAGCGCCTCGGAACGGGCTTCAATGCTGCCATTATACATGTGCCAAAAGTGCTGTTTATCTTCCTAAATGTGAGTTTTTTTATGTTTCAATAATTTTTATTAAAGTTTTACAATACAATGAACAAAGGTCTCGACTTTACATTATGCAAAATACAACTTGTTCATGGAGCTATACATTTAACATTCTAGTACACTTGAGGAATCCTCCTTTTGTTGTATACATGGACCATTATCACCTCCTGATGTGAGCTGTTATTCACTTGTTTAGATAAGTGTAATTTATACACCTGTCTCACCTCAAAATCTTATTTACTATATATAGTATATATATAATACCTCGGCTTCTATGGCCCATTGTATATTTCCATTCCTAATCCCTAACTTTTTGTTCCATCCGCTGGGACCAATCATCCCCCCTTCTGACTCTTGGGGGGGGGGCTTGGTTCATCTTGTCCAGCTAGTGTTTCCCTTCATGACCCAAGTAGACGAAGGTCTGTCAAGGATGAGTGAAAACTGGAACATAACAAATAAATCAAAAATTGAGACCTAGTAATTTAGAATTATTAAAAGGGGGGGGAGGAAAACGAGTGGAGAAAAAGTGCCAGATAGGCAGAAAAGGGAAAGTTAAAGAGGGGGGGGAAGGGGGGGGCTGTGGCTCCGTGCCCAGAGACCCATTTCTTGAGAATAATTCTAGTTTGTAAGTGTCCTAGGATCATTTGTCAGATAGTTAATCCATGGATCCCATATTTTGTGATACAATTTCATCTTATCTTGTACTATTGCTGTTAACCTTTCAATCAGCATAAGCCATGACATTTTGTGTTTAAGCTGGTCGAATGGCAGGGCTGCGGACCTCCAGTTCCTAGCTATAGCTATTTTAGCTGAAATAAATACAAATGCTAAAAGTCGTCTTTGGGATCTGGAGGCTTCCGCTATCCTACCTCCCAGAAGTGCATGTGTTGCTGATTTCGTCAAGTTCATCTGGGTAAGGGTATACATAAAATTGTAGACCCTGATCCAGAATCTGCTGACTTTGGGGCATGTCCACCATATGTGATCCTACTTGACCACATTCCCTAAAACGTTTAGAGGTGGCACCAGGCACAAAAGCGGCCAGTCTAGCTGGTACCATATACCACCTCATTAAGACCTTGTAGTTAGCCTCTATGATGGAGGTATTAATGAGTGATCTAGAAGCTGTCTCAGATATTGCGTGCCACTCCTCAAGGTCGAGGGTTTCCTGAAAATCTTGTTCCCATTGGATCATATAGTTCAGTTTCGTTGAGACATACATCATTATTGTATAAATTGCAGATATGTGACCTCTAAGTTTATCGTGTTGTCTACATAAATGGTCCATGGGGGTCAATGTCACCAGATCTCCCTTACAAGCTACTGTTTGAACATAGTGATGTATTTGGATATATCTATACCGTTCTGCTGGTGGCATTTCATATTTTTCTATTAAAGATCGTTCGGATAGCATACCTTTTTGGTCGCAAAGGTCGGCTATTCGTATTAGGCCCTTATTGGTCCACCATTCAAATGTATGAGGATTCTCATCCTCATACAATAGAACTCTCTATGTTTCAGTAAAGGTGCTAATGGCTTATGGGGTGACTTAAATTTGAGTCCTTGTAAGCCTATCCCATATTTCTAACGAGAAGGAAAGAGTAAGACATAGTATAATCGGTCTCTCTTTCATTGAGAGCCACATGATGTGAGAGATTGGTTCCAGACGACAGGAATAAGATTCCATATTCATCCATATTGCATGGGGTTGTTGAGAGTGAAACCTAGAAAGTTGGGCCAACTGGGCGGTGTAGAAGTATTTCTGTAGGTCAGACAGGCCCAGGCCCCCTTTCTGTTTTGGGGTGTACTTTTGTTCACCCTAGGCCTCTTGTCTCCCCAGATGAACTGGAGGATTTTATTTTGAAATATTTGAAGGTCTTTTTCGGACCAATGTCACAAGTATAGTGTGAAATAAATATAGTACTCTCAGTAACACATTCATTTTTATTGAGTGTAGTCTGCCGAACCATGATGGGGGGTGAATCTACCATCTGGCTAGGTCTTCAGTTATTCGTTTAAACAGGGCCGGGTAATTTCTTTTGTATACCTTTTGAATTGATGAGGTCAACTGTTAAATGTGAGTTTTTTAACTTCAAATAAATATCCAATATTTTTTACGGAATCACGCTATGTGGCGCTTTGTTCTCCTCTCCAACTATATATAAGAATGCATGGGAGAATTTATCCATCTTGCTTCATGATTACCCACCTTGGAGGTCACTACCCTTGAGAGCCGTTTGAGGACTCGTGGGAATACCTGATTTATTTGTCAAAGGTCGCCAGATCTGAATCCTCCATCTTTGGTGTTCGCCACCACAAGCCTGTTTGACTCATAGGGTGTACGCCCTTTTGGGTTCAAACATTCTGGTAAGCGTTCATCTAATTGGTGGTGGATTATCTACTTGTAAAACCCTCTTCACAAGTTGTTTTCACTTTTGATGTCAAATGGATGTTATGAACATTTTGGCTTCTATTCATTTAATTTTTGGACTCACTACGCATTGGGCTTCTATAACTTATGGATTTCATGTTTATTTGTTTATTTGCTTTTTATTATTGATGCATTATCACTGTGAACTTATTTAATCAAGGTTCCACACATTCCTTATTGCTGAGTGTGAGATTTACAACATTGTCTTAGTTCATTTTTGAGCTGTGTTTTTAGCGCTGCACCTCTATCTTTATGTTTTTCTCCAGTTTGATGACAAACATGTTTCCCATCAGACTCAAATAAATTAACCTTTCTTTCATCACTAAAGTGAACTTTGGACCAGTTCTCCTCTGTTCACACAACATGCTCCTCAGCAAAGGTTAGTCTAGCCTTTTGATTATTTCTGCTAATGAGAGGTTTGACCACTGCAGAGTGGGCTTTCAATCCGAATTCTCCTAAATGGTAAGACACTGTATGACGAGATAGATCCTTACTCTGTTCAGTGCTGAACTGACGAGCAATCGCAGCTGCAGTGTTGAACTGATTGCCCATTGAGATTCTGCGCATTATTGTCCTGTCCTCTCTTGCTTTTGCCCTTTGTGGACGAACAGCCTTCTTGGGGGACTTGAATGAGTTTGTGGCATTGTAAAGATGTAATATTCTAGAAATCACAGATTGGGAACGACAAAACTGCTATGGCCGAAAGGGTCATTCCTTTGGCCTTCATCTGGACAACCTGCTGCCGGAGGGTTTCATTCACTTTAGAGCGGCTCACCATCTTGAAAAGTCAGTGAAAACTGGAAAATTAGTCTGCCAGTTAAATAGGGTTTGTCAGATAAAGAAATTAGCACAAGGTACCAGATTAACACCAATAACTGGGAAGTATCTGAAAGTGTTCTCTAATTTTGATCGATGTTCTTTTTTCAAATCTCATTGAAGTTTTTTATTTCTGTGCATCAAAATATATGTAACTTATGAAACATGCTTAACAAAACTACTATTTTACTCCTGTTTAGATAATTTTAAATAGAACCAAGCAGTGACTTTGAAATTTAGGAAATTGTAGGTTATTCTCTTGACCTCCAGTGTATATATATAGGAGTTGGAGGGCCTTTAACAATGTTTTAGATTCCTACCTGCTTTTGTTATAGAGGTATTACAAACTGCTTTTCTTGTGGACTTCTCAAAATTGTGACAATTTGTGTACAATCCCAATTTCCAAACAGTTAAAATGCTGTGTACAATCTACATAAAAACTCAAAATGCAATGAGTTGCAAATATTTATAAACCCATATTTTATTCACAATAGAAACATATCAAATGTTTAAACTGAGAAAATGTAAAAATAAATAAAATAAAAGGTCATTTTGAAATTGATGGCAGCAACACATCTCAAAAATGATGGGACAGGGCCATTTTTACCATGGTGTAGCACTCCCTCTTCTTTTACCGAGACTCTGTTACTGTCTGGGAACTGAGGAGACCAGTTGATGGAGTTTTGGGAGAATGTTGTCCCATTCTTGCCTGATATAGGTTTCTAACTGCTCAACTGTCCTGGGTCTTCTATCGTGTTTTTCCTTTCAGGACATGCCAAATATTTTGAATTGGTGAAAGGTCTGGACTGCAGGCAGGCCAGTTAAGCATCCAGATTCTTTTACTACAAAGCCATGCTGATGTCATAGATGTAGTATGTGGTTTAGCATTGTCCTACTGAAATATGCAAGGCCTTCCCTGAAAAACATGTCATCTGGATGGGAGCATATGTTGCTCTAAAACCTATATATTTCAGCATTCATGTTGCCTTTCTAGATGTGTGAGCTGCCCATTTCATACACACTAATGCACCCCCCATACCGTCAGAGCTGCAGGCTTTTAAACCAAGTTCTAAAAACAACCTGGAAGGTCCCTCTCCTCTTTAGTCCAGACTATGTGGCATCCATGGTTGTCAAAATATACAATTTATATTCTTCTGACAACAGTTTTCCACCCCATACCGGCCGCTGTTGCCCGTTCGTCTCTGCTGTTTTAGTGTGGCGCCCTTAAGCGCCTTGTTACTGTACAAACGTAACTGCTGTGAGGAACAGAGGCACCAGTGCAAATCTATCCAGGACCCTGCATATAACATCAAACCCAGAGAGGTTCTAAGGCGCATTCTTACCAAGCTTAATTGCAAGGTCGCATGCCCTAAGGTGAGGGGGGGAGCACTTGTACGAGTGCACAGCACTTTAGTTTGTGTTCACCATAACACATGAATGGATTGTGGAAGGTCTGTGGACTGTTAATTTGATCATTGCACAGGAACACAGCACTGAATTGCATAGAATCACATGGATGCAACACCAAATCGCATGGATGCGGTTTTTTGTATTTTTTAACTTTTTATTGTTTGAACATTGCACTAACACCATATTGCATAGATGCAATAATTGTGTTGAATTATCTATTAATGTTTGAAAATTGAACAAGCTTTGTGGAATATTTGCAATACACAGGCTTATTGGAACACTTTTACCTATTTATTCATTCATTGAAATTTATTGCACATTAACGTATAGTATAGTATTAATAGTTATTGATAGATTTTGTATATGTTAAGCACAATATCACTTTATTAATATTTTAGTGGCTATTTCTTATTTTTTATTTTGATAAGCGCAGCGTGTGTACAATTTGGTTGAACTGTGTTCACAGATAGTGATTTTTGGAAGCATTCCTGAGTCCATGCAGTGATGTCCATCACAGAATCATGCCTGTTGTTAATGCAGTACTCTCTGAGGCCCCAAGAATCACATGCATCCAATACTGCATTTAGGGCTTGTCCCTTACGCACAGAGATCTCTCCAGATTTCCGGAATCTTTTGATATGTACTGTAGTTAATATATTTAAAGTCTTTGCAATTTTACATTGAGGAACATTATTCTGAAATTGTTAGGAATTACTTTTTTTACACATTGCAACAGTCAGTGAGTTCACAGGAATAACCCGTGTGAAAGACGAATACACAATTCTCCACTTAAATAAAGTATTGATTGGTTGCTTGGCTTGCATCTATAATCTAGTGACCCATTGAATTGAACAGCACACCTGAAAGAAATTACCTTGTTTATTGCATCTCTTTTAGCAATATCAATTAACCTTAGAATAGGCAGACAGATACAGGGAGACGGAGGCAGATATCTAGTAATATATTTAGTGTGTGGGTTGTGGGTTTCTTGAATGTATAAAGGGCCATTTACGGTCCAGCCACCTACATAAATACAGCTAGATTTTAAGTCCAAAACAGTTCTGCAGTCAAAGCTCAGAAATATTTGCCAAAGTTATTTTGTAATGTATATCTTGACTTTATTTGGTATTGTCATGGATAGTCAGGAATGACTATACATATAGGTAAAAAGGGCATAGTGAAAACCAGTTTTGCACTCAATGCGTATCTAATCCAAGAACAAAAATGTAATATATTGCAGCTTACCTGTCCTAAATTGTGGTGACTTCATTTTGTTAAGGACTTTTATCCTTTATTTTCACCTAGTGGTCCCACCAGTAAGCCCTCATGCACACAAGGGCATTGATCTACTAAAACCGGAGAGTGCAAAATCTGGTGCAGCTGTACAAGGTAGATAATCATCTTCTAACTTCAGCTTGTTCAATTAGGGCCCTTTCACACTGGGGCAGGGACGGCGGCGGTAAAGCGCCGCTATTGTAAGCGGCGCTTTACCGTCGGTATTCGTCCCCTAGCGGGGCGGTTTTCCCCCCGCTAGCAGCCAAGAAAGGGTTAAAAACCACTGCAAAGCGCCTCTGCAGAGGCGCTTTGCCGGCGGTATAGCCGCGCTGTCCCATTGATTTCAATAGGCAGGAGCAGTGAAGGAGCAGTGTATACTCCGCTCCTTCACCGCTCCGAAGATGCTGCTAGCAGGACTTTTTTTGCCATCCTGCTAGCGCACCGCTCCAGTGTGAAAGCCCTTAGGGGCTTTCACACTGGAGACAAAGCAGCAGCACTTTCGGGTTGGTTTTCAGGCGCTACTATTAGCGCAATAGCGCCTGCAAACCGCCCCAGTGTGAAAGGGCCCTTAAGCTTTGAAAAAAACAACTGGAAGCTGATTGATTGCTATGCACAGGTGCACCAGATTTTGCACTCTCCAGCTTTAGTAGATCAACCCCAACCCCTAAAGTGTCTGGTTAGCCCCTCTGAATATCAGAATCCCTGGAAGAAGAAAAGCTGCTTCAAAAAGCTTCTATTTATTCTGGCAATTTAAATCCATTAAAGTATAACTAAAGGCAAAACTTTTTTTTTAGTTTTGGATAGAGTGGAGAGGGATTAGAACACTTGTCAGTTTTTATTGCTGTCTGTGCCCCCGGTAAGGAGATTTACTCTCTCTATTTGTCCTGTTTACCATCATCATTGAAAGTGAAAGTAAAAGAAAATCCCACATTTTGGGTTGTCCCCAGAAAGATAAGAGAGTGGAAATCTTCCAATGAACTGACACTAGTTCCTGTGACCTGGGGGTCCCCAAGAAATTCCCTTAATTTGCAGGGATTCCCACTCACTTCCTCTTTGGTTATGGTACAGGAAGTGAAGGGAAATCTCCGCAATGGAACACAGATGGCGAAAAAAATTTGATGGGTTATAACTCTACGTTGCTCTAGCCAAAATGAAAAAAAAAGTTTTGCCTATAGTTCTACTTTAACCACTTAAGCCCCGGACCATTTGGCTGGCCAAAGACCAGAGCACTTTGCGATTCACTGCGTCGCAGTGACAATTGCGCGGTCGTGCGACATGGCCGCCAAACAAAATTGACATCCTTTTTTCCGCACAAATAGAGCTTTCTTTTGGTGGTATTTGATCACCTTTGCGGTTTTTTTTTTTTTGCGCTATAAACAAAAAAGCGTGACAATTTTGAAAAAAAACATTATTTTTTTACTTTTTGCTATAATAAATATCCCCAAAAAATATATAAAAAAAAACATTTTTTTCCTCAGTTTAGGCCGATACGTATTCTTCTACATATGCTTGGTAAAAAAAATCGCAATAAGCGTTTATTGATTGGTTTGTGCAAAAGGTATAGCATCTACAAAATAGGGAATAGTTTTATGGCATTTTTATTAATATTTTTTTTTTTACTAGTAATGGCGACAATCAGCAATTGTTATCATGACTGCGACATTATGGCGAACAGATCGGACACTTTTTGCGCTATTTTGGGACCATTCACATTTATACAGCGATCAGTGTGATTAAAAATGCATTGATTACTGTGTAAATGTGCCTGGCAGTGAAGGGGTTAACCAGGAGGTTGCGCTGCAGGGGTTAAGTGTGTCCTAGGGAGTGATTCTAACTGTAGGGGGGATGGGCTACGTGAAAAATTTAAAGGGACGTACGTGTATGCCCATTTGCCTGTCCGTGCCATTCTGTCGATGTTAATGTTCGTGCGGTGGTCTGCAAGCGGTTAATGGTCAAACACGGCTAACCTATCTACGTTTAGGCGTACACGCATTTAGGTGTGTTCAGTGTTTTTTTTTACTCCTCAACTGAATGTGCCTTTAGTGGGGGTTTTTTCAGCCTGTAAATACTTCTCTTCTAATAGACCTGAAATTACCTGTGTGCACATCATGGATATTGAGGCTTACATAGAGGTGCTTTTACAGGCTGAAAAATAAAAAAAACGCCTATAAAAGTGGCATTTCAAATGTCTCCCCTCTATCTGCTATGAGAGCCGAAAAACTGCAGATTCTGTCAGTGGTTCTGTTGTCTGGAGCTCGGTGGGTGGAGTCGTGATGTCAGTAGACTCCCCGCCCACCTCTACACTCCCCTTGTCAATATGCATTTTCTCCTGTGTATTTCTTACACTAAATTTCTGCTATGATCTCTAACATCCAGTGAAAAGACAGGAAAGTAACCACAAGACTTCAGCATGCCAAATCATGCTGAGGTGTGGAACAGCCAATCCTCGCAGAGCTGCTGATGAAAGGAGTGAGGGTGGGAATTAAAAAATAATGCATGCCTTAGGCTATTGCACAAAATATGTAAATCACATGTCACTCACAGCAAGGGGGAGGATTTGACAACGTTTTTCTCTGTTTGTCAAGTTTTATCTCGGGTTTACATCCACTTTAATGCAATTTACTGGCCAGAATTTTCACTTATTTCAGCCATTCAAATATGTTTAAATGCATCCGAGTGCATGTATTTATAATTGACAAGCCAATGTGCATTTTTCTGCTCACAAGCTCCTCTCAGAATGCCCCTTTGGTGGGTTTTTCTGCTTGTAAATGCTCCTCTTCAAATACTCCTGTAAACACCTATGTGTGCATGGCCACATGGGCTAACATAGAGGTTCTTTCTAAGTTCTTTAAGTTCCATGTGGGTGAATCCTTAGTGTGATAACACTCACTGTACTGTATCTATAGAGAAGAGTTGTTTCCATGTGAGAGAACTCCAACTCTCCTCTCCTCTTCTCGATAACATAGAGGAAAAGAGTGCTGTAGTTCTCAGATATACCGTATTTATCGGCGTATAACACGCACTTTTTTCCCCTTAAAATCAGGGGGAAATCGTGGGTGCGTGTTATACGCCGATCCCCGACGATCTCCGCTGATTTTTTTCGATCACGCCGACATACACATCCGAGTGTACAGATTCAAATATGGCGCCGGCTGACTCGGCGGAGCAGAGCGCCGCAGAGATCGGAGGGACTGGGCGGAGCCGTGATACACATAGCCGAATGTACTCGGCTCTTTTCGGCTCCGCTCACAGTCACGCCCAGTCCCGCCCTGGGCGTGACTGTGAGCGGAGCCGAAAAGAGCCGAGTACACTCGGGTATGTGTATCTCGGCTCCGCCCAGTCCCTCCGATCTCTGCGGCGCTCGCTCTGCTCCGCCGAGTCCTCCGGCGCCATATTTGAATCTGTACACTGTGTATGTCGGCGCGATCACAAAAAATCAGCGGAGATGAGCGGGGATTGCAAGGCTGCACTGGGGCAAGGCTGCAATGGACACTGGGGAAGGCTGCACTAACAAGGCTGCACTGACATGGCTGCAAGGCTGCACTGGGGCAAGGCTGCAATGGACACAGGGGAAGGCTGCACTAACATGGCTGCAAGGCTGCACTGGGGCAAGGCTGCAATGGACACTGGGGAAGGCTGCACTAACAAGGCTGCACTGACATGGCTGCAAGGCTGCACTGGGACAAGGCTGCAATGGACACTGGGGAAGGCTGCACTGACAAGGCTGCACTGAAAAGGCTTCAATGACACTGATAAGGCTGCATTGATGGGCATTTAAATGTAAGTTTTTTTTCCCCTAAACTTCCCTCCTAAAAGTTTTTTTCCTTAAAATTCCCTCCTAAACTTGGGGTGCGTGTTATACGCTGGCGCGTGTTATACGCCGATAAATACGGTATACAACTTTCCAAAAAATCCCTAAAAAAAGTGGGGATGTTCTTTCCTTTTTTTTGTGCAAAATTTAAATAATTGGATTATAATTATAATTCTTTTTATTAATCATATGAAAATAGGTAACAAACACATACATTATATACAATATATTTAAAACCAATTAAAATAGTCTTTCTTGCAAGGCATGCCCTTATAATTAACATACAGCTCTAATTTTGCTGAGGAAAGCCCAATTGGATCAAACAAGCATATATATTGATGTATACGTAGTGGTCAAAATATTCCACAAGGGTACACAGTTGCAACCTTACTAAAAATGAACCGTGTGTTTTGGAAAACCAAAAAGATGTTGAAAGACAGAATAACCTACTGCTTATACGATTTAAGTTCATGGAATCTGATGTCACCTGTGGCATGATATGTCATTTTTAAACATAAGGGAAGATCTGAAGGTGTGTGATTCTTTGTCCTAAGCAGGGTCCTTAGAAGCAACAGAGTAGGTAAATGGGACAGGCTTTTTTACATAGGGAATGCAGCTGGATCCATCAATTAAAAACTTTGAGGAACCAGGGATTAATAATTCTATACATTTTAGTTGCTTTCTATAAAATGTTACTGTTGAACATTATATATTTAAATAAGAATGGTATATTCAGTCGTTAGGAAGATATACTGTATTTCCCTACTGTGGAGTCAGCCCTGTACAGGTTGGGTCAAAATTTATGTTGCTTATAAGACATTTTTGGAATTAAATTATAGACAGATGTGGTTTTATCATATATCGGAATGCAGGAATAATGAGGCCAATAATATTAAAATTTGATTAAATTACCATGTAATTTCATATGTGTGATACAAAGGTCCATATTAGTGGTGAGAATATCAGTAAGCCCAGAGGCATAATGAGTTAATTAATATGAATTTGAGGGCAACTAAAAGCTGGCAAAGTAAGTGGTGCTAACTAAGGAAAAGCTGGAAGAACATTTTGCAACTAATTCAATTAATTGGAAACAGGTCAGTAACATGACTGGGTATAAAAAGGACATCTTAGAGAGTCAGAGTGTCTCAGAAGTAAAGATAGGCAGAGGTTCACCAATCTGTAAAAAGCTGCATCTAAAAATTTTCAAACAATTTCAGAATAATGTTCCTCAGTGTACAATTGCGAAGACGTTAAATATATTATCATCTACAGTACATAATATCAAAAGATTCAGAGAATTTGGAGAAATCTCTGTGTGCAAGGGACAAGGCCAAAGCACCATATTGGATGCATGTGATCTTTGGGCCCTCAGACATCACTGCATTAAAAACAGGCATGATTCTGTGATGGACATCAATGCATGGACTCAGGAACACTTCCAAAAATCACTAGCTCCCTCTGCCATCCAAAAATGCAAGCTGAAGCTCAATCATGCAAAGACGACGCCATATTTGAACATGATCCAGAAATCCAGCCATCTTCTTTTCTGGGCCCAAATCGTATTTAAAATGTTTTGCTGCAAAATGGAAATCTGTTCTGTGGTCATGCGAATAAAAATTTCACATACTTTTTTGGCAACCATGGGCACTGCGTCCTCTGGACTTAAGAGGAGAGGGACCTTCTGGCTTGTTATCAGAGCTTAGTTCAAAAGCCTAATGCGTATGGAAGGGGAAGCTTTCACATTTGGAGAGGATCCATCAATGCTGAAAGATATATCCAGGTTTTAGAGCAGTATATGCTCAGGCAAGTTTGGGGCAACGTTCCTTTTCAGCAATTGGTCTTTTCACTTCCCAGACATATACAGAGTGTTTTTTTAAAGAATAGGGGGTACTACACCATGGTAAACATGGCCCTGTTCCAACTTTTATGGAACTAGGGTTGTACTTTGCTAGCTTTTTGTCACCCTGCCCCAACTTTTTGGAGACCTGTTGTTGCCATCAATTTCCAAATTACCATTTTTATTTTCTCATGTTAAACATTTTCTATGTTCTTTATTTTTTGAAATTGCAGTTGTACATAGTTCATAGGTCAGGCGTATGTAATGTACAAAATGCAGGGGTCAGAAGAGGATAATGTACATAGTTCAGGGGTCAGGAGTGGGTAATGTACAGAGCGCAAGGGTCGGGAGTTGATAAAGTATAGAGTGCAGCGGTCATTAGTGGGTAATGTACATAGTTAATGGGTCAGTATTGGTTAACACATAGGGTGCAGGGGTCAGGAGTGTGCAACATACATCAGAAGGGGGTAATGCACATAGTTAATGGGTCAGGAGAGGGTAAAACATAGAGTGTAGGGTTCAAAAGTGTGTAATGTACATATTGCAAGGGTCTGGAGTGGTTTACATACAAAGTGCAGGGGTCAAGGATCCGTAGCTTATGGAGTGCAAGGGTTAGGAGTTGGTAATGCATAGAGTGCAGGGGTCAAGAATAAGAAACGTACAGAGTGCAGGGGTCAGGAGTGGGTAAAGTAAATATTTCATAGCTCAGGAATATGTAATGTACATTGTGCAGCCTGATAAGTGGTTGGTATGGGTTGCAGCATCTTGCACATTATCATTTGCATTGCCCTGTTTACACTTGTGGTTGGAGGGGGGTTCTAAAACACATTGTTGAGTCACATTTTTACTGCTCCCTATACCCCCACCAGTCCCGCCTAAGCTGCACAGGCAGTGGATGGGGGTTCACATATGCACAGCAAAGATGAGCATAGACTGCCCAGGAGGCAAAAGCTCCCCTTATTTGGCAGAGACAGTGTATTGCCCATATTTCAGTACAGATTGGTATGGGGCACTGTATATGAAGGTATGTGTGTTCATGCAGGCTTGGCCACTCACAGTGAACATCTATTTACTTACACAGCAAGGGGATATATATACCATTTCAAGGATTAGTCAACCAAAGGTTTATCGTCCAATTCAAAAGGCACTTCATTTTGAAACAAATCAGTTCAACCCAAAACGTAATAGTACACCCAGGTTGTATACATGGTTTATTGTTAGTATAACTGCTTATCTCTGTGGAAGTTTTGAATTACATCAATATACTTGCATGATTGTTCTAACTGGGTTTCATGAAGCAAAATATGAAGTTATATATAAATTATAAGGGCATGCCCTGCTGAAAATACTTTTCAAGTTATTTTAAATGTATTGTGTATCATATATGTGTATGTTACTTGTTTTGATATACATTCCAAATTATAATTATAAACAAATTATTTAATTTGTGACAAAAAAACAAAGCAGGGGAATCCTCATCTTTTTTGGGAAAGTTGTATTACAGCCCCTAACCTGTCCACCTTTAGCAGATCCCTAAAAACCCACTTATTCTGGGAAGCCTATCCCACACCCACCTAACAACCCCATAAAATCATTCCCCGCATCACTTTTTGTACCACCACCCCCCCCCTTTAGAATAGAAGCTCTATGAGCAGGGTCCTCCTGTCCTTCTGTATTGAACTGTACTCTAGTTGTGCTGTCCCCCCTCTACATTGTAAAGTGCTGCGTAAACTGTTGGCGCTATATAAATCGTGACTAATAATAATAATAATATTAGAATAGGCTCCCTGTGGTTCAGTTTGATTAATTTAAACTGCCGAATCCCAGGTGCTGTTGAAAGTGCTCAGGGATAACTGGGAACATTGTAACGGATGAGAGGTCAGCACAGGCAGAGAGCACTGGAAGATATCAGCTGACAAGTTTTCTGGCAGATCAACAGGTATTTTTTACACTTATTGACAATACAAAACAGTTTCAATGGTACTATATCTTTAACAGACCAAAAGGGTCAAAAAAAAGAAATGTTCATTGTTAGGGTTTACATACCATTTAAAGGATAAGTTCTTGTTACATGTTATATCTTTTTTTAGGGTGTGACATGCACCTGCCTTTATCCCCCTGATCTCGCATTGTGACAGTGGGCAGGGCTCCTCCCATACATTCATTCACAGTGATTTGTAAATAAATGAACTACAAGCACCACCTTCCACCGCTGCAGATGGCTTATAGTTCTGAGCGAACTGTGAGGGCGCTAGTGAGCGCTCTAGTAGTTCATTGAATCTTCCTGGACTTCAGCAACTGTCTGAGAGTCTGCAAGATCCTTACATTGCGCCCCCGATCTGCTGATAGCGGGTGTAATGCTTTACAGGCTGCAGTGTAACAAAAGTAATAGATGCACATTTTATATATATATATATATATATGTGGAGCTTATCCTTTAAATTGTGCCAATAACCAAAATATTCATTTCTTAGATTATGGATAGAGTAGGGAATGGTTCAAGCTTACCTCCAGGTAGATATTTATGAATACATTATTAAAGAAGTAGTCCCATAAAAAAGTGTAACATTTTATTTAACACACCCAGTGTATATAGGCACTTGTTCCTTTTCAGATTGTTGGCCTCATTGTCCCCTAAATGCACCTCTATGTGCTGACTATAGCTCCATCTACCTTTTAAAGCCCAAATTATGGGTGTTCCTGTGGAGGGAGATTCAGTGAACACAGAACCCCTTCCCCTTTCTGAGTTGAGTGATCTGTCACACGTATGTATGTTTGATCAGTGCTGCTTGTTCAGTAATCACTCAGAGCTACAGCTCTGTGTAAGGTATCTGCCGGTGTCCTGGGTGTCTACAAGCAGCTGCAGATGGATTACTCAGAGCTGTAATTCTGGGTGATCTTTTACTGTCATCAGTGAAAACACAGTACTGATTGTTTATTCATAATAATGACAGCTCACTCAGCACTGCAGCTCTGCGTGTCTTTCAACGGCTGCATTTACACATACACAACGATCAGCATTACTGGACTGTGTCATACATTGCATTGCTGATTGTTTACTCATAAAAGGGAAAGCTTGCACAGTGCTGTGGCACTACAGTATGTGATACATAAGCCAGGGCTGTGTATGTGCCCCCTGCTGCCACAGACCAGAGCTGTCCCTCACAAATCCATCTCGTTTCCAGCAGCAGTGTGGTTAAATGAGGGGAGGAGGGGGGGTCCAATTACACTGCTTAGCAAAGTGAGCCACATTGCTTCCCATACCTGGTAGTATAGACTAAAGTGGTTCTAAACTCAGGTTTTTACCTTTATGCATTCTCTGCATTAAGGTAAAACATCTTCCAGTACCTGTCCCTAAATGCTTACCTGAGTCCTCTTATGCTCCAGCTCTATCTTGGTTGCAGTGCCAGAGGAAGAAGGAGTGGACAGCACTGACCGGGGACTCCAGAATAGGAGGTAAAGGGCAGCTCTTTGCAGTATTGTTGCAGAGAGCAGGTATGGAAAACATATTTTTTATTTTAGCAAAAAAACAAAAAAAACAATGACCTTTTAATATCATTTTAATATAATCATCAGCCTTGATCTATTGGCATGTGCTGGTTATTATTTAGAACTCTCACAGACATCCTTTGTGAATGCATGGCAGTGGAGGAAAAAAAACCAGACCTATACATATTACCATGTGAGGCATGCACATCGTGGTATGCTGTGTGCTGCAATGTGGGTCTGTTGGAACCTATTGTCCTTGTGGGTTCAGTTGCCAATTTAAATGACTGGCACTGTACAGAGTATCAGACATTATCTTGCATTGTGGTAATGCTTGTTTTACCAAACTTTACCACAGTTCATATGCGTGAAGACAGCCTATAAGGTTTTTTACTTCTTTCTAAGGATTGACTGGAATTGTTTCTTAAATAAATGTGCTTTTTACTTCTTAGGTTGAATTTAATGGAAATGTGTAGTTGCTGTTTTCCCTGTTTCATGCCAGAGGCAGTGATGAATAAACTACATTATTGTTATACTGTCTGTATGAGGAGGATTGAAATGTTAGTCTTTGTTTCTTAAAGAATAGAGTATAACAGTAGATGTATGAAGCACAGTATGGACCTCTCCTGACAGCAAGATAAAATCTGAAATGAAGGCAATTGTTCCTTCTTCTGTGACTTTGTTTCATTAATAAAAAAAATTAAATCATGCTTGAGCTGCTGATTAAAATGTTGGTGACAAATGATGGCAGGTGTAATTGCTGGCATGTTCCTTTTGATGAATTATATTTGCTGTGACTTTGTGAAGAAATGTAATTATTGTACTGTACAGCAAATATTAATGCAGCATGTGCTCACTTCATATGTAAATCAATACAGTCATAATTCACTGGAGGAAAACTTTTTTCAATACAAAATCAAAAAGATACGTTTCAAGGGTCAAGTACGGATTGGTTAACTCACTGTAGTCTGAAAGCTTGCTATAAAGTTGTTGCCTGATGGTGCTGAGATGTGCCTTCTTCAATGTGCCACCTGCACATTACTATTAGACAGGAAGGTTGCCCATCATCGTTGATGGGCAAAAATGAATGTGACAGAAGCAGGGCTTAGTTGCAATCTCTGCGCCACATCTCCCTTTTGGGTATTGAGTCTGCCATCCATATGTAGTAGCTAGCGGGGTGGTTTGACTGGGAAAAAGCTCAACCACTCATTCTCTGATGGAACTTTGTATGCTTCAGTGCCCCATATTTTGGGACTCCTGGGTAAATTGGTAATAAACAGGCATTCTGGCATCAAAAGTTTAATTCAGTAGGTTCAACAGCCAAACAACAAAGATTAAAAAAAGCCATGGATTTACTTTAAAACTGACTTTTAGTTTTGTGATTGGTAATCCAATGTTTGGGAGCCCACGTTTCTGAGACATGTGAAGGTGCAAAATGGGTTTTGTCAGTGTAGACTCTTAGCTATCTCTTAGGATGAAAGTTACAAATCACAAAATAATTGGCTGAGAGGCTGAACATATAGGTTTGTAGAATAAAACCTGTAATGGATAGCATTTATTTATTGCCTGAATTTGCTCTTTAAAGTGAAACTCCGTGCTGGGTAATAAGATATATATACCCCTAGTTGGGAATTCAAGTCAACCACAGCAAAGAGAAATATAAGTTTGGCAACAAAGATGGAGTGTCTGGACAATAGAGAAGGACAAATAGAGGACAAGTTAGTTTTAAATCACAAAATTAAATGTCTGACATTACCTATGTATGAGGTTTAGATCTAAGCTCCCATACAAGAAAGCTAGTGATTATTAGTGGATAATGACAGTTGAGATACGATGTATACCAGTCTACAGAATACCTTGCTTATATGTATTTTCCAGCTTAGAGCTGGTTATCAATTGACTGTGGAGGTGCACACATAGTGCAATAGAAAAGTAATGAAAAACGAGTGTTACAGTCAATACATTTAAGATCAAATATGTATGGAAACAAGGGCTCATGCACTACATTTTTCATGTCTACTAGGGCTTACCTTTAATTCAAGGCCCTACCCCCTTGGGCCATGTGATTATTTCAGTAAATACCACATTTTGAATGTGTGATTAGAGGCAGTTTACTTTTCAACTATACCACGGTTTCATAAACTTTACAGAACATTTGGACTCCTCCTCTTCCTTCTACAAATTATCGTGCTGAAGTTAGCCACAATAGTCCAGATTTGGCCAGAGAAGCCGTGCCTTTGACCAACTTCAGGATCAACGGTCTACTGCATCATATGACTTGATTAAACATCTAAAGTCCCTGGAGGAAAAGGCCCTGGCTGGGTATTAGCCACAAGTGTTAAAGCTTGTACAGCTGGTAAGCGTGCACTTTTTGTGGTGGTGGGTTCACTTTGTCCATCCTTAAGGCCTCATGCACACGAGATGCTGTTAAACGCGCGTTCAGAGGCAGTTGGACACTTTTTTAAACTGCCCCTGAACTCATTCAATGTTATCCTATGTGTCCATGTATACAGTCTCGTTTTTTGGCGTTTTTAGGCAGTTGTGTTTAACCTTCTTTTTCCAGAAGCAAAAAAATGGGTTCAGAGGCAAAAGTTTTCCACGTTTCAGACGCCAAACGCGGCTAAATGCGGCTAAATGCCAGTACCGTTTGCGTTTATAAGTGTTTTTAAAGGAACCCTATTTTTTGGACCAGAAAACACAGAAATATGATTGTAAACTGCAGCAGAGAATTAAATTTTGCGACCCAAATTTGTGGCCCCATATCTCTGGGCCGCTTAGTGCTAGGAACCCCATATTTGTTTTGCAAACACAGTCGAACTAACACTACAACATATCCACATTTGGGGCTCCTAGCATCAGGTGGCCCCGAGATATGGGGCCCCAAATTTGGGTCGCAAAATGTCAAGCATTTTTCTGCAGCAGAGAATGACATTTTGTGACCCAACTTTGGGGCGCCATATCTCGGGGCCACTTAGGGCTAAGACCCCCAAAGTTGGATACATTATAGTGCTAGTTCCACTGTGTTAGCATTTGGGGTTACAGCACCAAGTGGCCCCGAGATATGGGGCCCCAAATTCGGGTCGCAAAATGCAAGCACATCTGCAGCAGAGAATGACATTTTCCGACCTGACTTTGGGGCCCCATATCTCGGGGCCACTTAGTGCTATGAACCCCAAATTTGGATATGTTGTAGTGCTAGTTCCACTGTGTTTGCACACCATTTGGGGTTCCTAGCACCAAGTGGCCCCGAGCTATGGTCAGGTCAGAAAATGTCATTCTCTACTGCAGAAGTGCTTGCATTTTGCGACCCGATTTTATCTCAGGGCCACTTGGTGCTAGGAACCCCAAGTTTGGTGTGCAAACACAGTGGAACTAACACTACAATATATCCAAATTTGTGGTTCCTAGCACCAAGTGGCCCCGAGATACGGGGCCCAAAATTCAGGTCAGAAAATGTCATTCTCTGCTGCAAGATTGCTTGAAATTTTGCGACCCTACTTTGGGGCCCTGTATCTTGGGGCCACTTAGTGCTAGGACCCCCAAGTGGCCCTGAGATAATCGGGTCGCAAAATGCAAGCACTTCTGCAATAGAGAATGACATTTTCCGACCTGATTTTGGAGCCCCGTATCTCGGGGCCACTTGGTGCTAGGAACCCCAAATTTGGATATGTTGTAGTGCTAGTTCCCCTGTGTTTGTACCGAGATATGGGGCCCCAAAGTTGGGTCACAAAATGTCATTCTCTGCTCTGCAGACGCTTCTAGACGCAAACGCGGCATGCAAACGTGGCAAAACGGGCTTTTCTAAACGCCGGTTTCAGCTTTTAAAAACATATGTTCAGCAGAGTTTGCACTGGCGTCTCGTGTGCATGAGGCCTAATGCCCCGTACACACGGTCGGACTTTGTTCGGACATTCCGACAACAAAATCCTAGGATTTTTTCCGACGGATGTTGGCTCAAACTTGTCTTGCATACACACGGTCACACAAAGTTGTTGGAAAATCCGATCGTTCTAAACGCGGTGACGTAAAACACGTACGTCGGGACTATAAACGGGGCAGTGGCCAATAGCTTTCATCTCTTTATTTATTCCGAGCATGCGTGGCACTTTGGCCGTCGGATTTGTGTACACACTATCGGAATTTCCGACAATGGATTTTGTTGTCGGAAAATTTTATATCCTGCTCTCAAACTTTGTGTGTCGGAAAATCCGATGGAAAATGTGTGATGGAGCCTACACACGGTCGAAATTTCCGACAACAAGGTCCTATCACACATTTTCCGTCGGAAAATCCGACCGTGTGTACGCCCCCGTAGAGTCACAAGATTTTCACCAACTTTCGCTGTTTGTTTATTTTTCATTGGAGTAATTTTCAAGGTTTCACTGTTCACTGGAGGACTTTATATATGTCACAGGATTCACTTATTGGGACTTGTTATCATTTTTATTTATTTATATTTGTTTGCATTCATATTTGGTTAATATGTTACTTTGAGAGTGCAGCTCCCTTTTTTTATTTATCTTTACTTGTGTGTATTTCACTTTGAGTTACAGCTAGAGTTATTAGGTTTGTATACAGCGCAGTCTTTTTTCTTACACTACATTTTTCATATCAGAGAGAACATAATAAAGTGTAAATAAAATAGATTAGGCCTCGGATTTAATATATTGCTCATTGATTGCACAGAATTTCAGAGAAAACCAGAGCAACTAACAGCAGAGACCCTCATCTCTATGTAGCACTACCCCCCCAGGAGCCGCTTGATGTATTAGGTTCTCCATTCTTTTGCTTTGACTCTGTGCACATCCTAAGCCCCTCTGACACACTTGGGTACACAAAAGTTGCTGTAGACACTTATAGGAACACCGGTATAGATACAATCAGTGGCGGTCCTTCCATACAGGGCGTAAGGGCACCGCCCCCCTAATCCATGCTCCCGGCTCCTAATCTACATGCAGGGTGCCGGATGCATGGATTTTCAATAGGTTTTTTTTTAAGCACGTGATTAGGGCCCGAGGCTCTAATTGGCTTCAAAAAAGGGTGGGCTTGGGGGGGAAGAGCACTGCACCCTGAGCCCTCCCAGTTGTGTGAAAATAACTAATTAATATTCTCTATTGTCTTCCTGATTCTACACCTGGCCAATCAGGAAGTGGGTCTTAGTCTTAGGACTCCCAGCCAATCTGCTATAAATCAACAATACACAATGGCACAGGCAACGACAATGACAATGGTGATCAACTCTGCAATAACTTTTCTGCGACCAGTAAGCTTTGCTTAGAGTGCATTCTGTATGAATTGCTACTTTAAGACTCAGACCTTCCTACAGAGATATCTTCTACTCTGGACAACAAGTAAAGTCCTTATAGAACAGCTATCAGAGAGAACAGTCCTTTGTTCTAGGCTAACGTTGAGGCCTAGTCTTTCCGGTGGTGCACATAATTACAGTCCCAGCAAAGTCTGCATGCAGCTGGTAAGGTTGCTAGTTAGATGGCCAGTCTCTGTGTTCAGTCTATGCTAGCAGTAATAGGTTAATGGATGCAATGCCCTCTCACCAGTCCCAATGATACAGTGACAACAGCCCCACTATCCAACGATCAGCTCACATTTGTTTTGCCTAGAGGAGGCTCTGATCCTCCCAAGACTCAGTCCTAGCTCTCAGGTATAAGCGCTCTACTCACGGATCTGCATTACTCTGTTCCCACACAGTCAAGAGACCCTTCAGTGGCTCAGTCCTTGTACTTAAGGCTCTATACAGGCTCAGTCTCGCTGGGGCTAGGCACAAGATCTCTCAGCCCAGATCTACAAATTCCCGTTCCCACTACTGCTCTGTCCAGGCCTCCAACTCAAAGCCTGAAAAAAACTCTGTCTCGCCTCCTTTATGTGCAGAGATTTATTTTGTAGTCCACAGCCCATTCACCTACACAGTGCAGCACCTCCAGCAAACTACATGTCCCAGTAACCTGAGCACCTGCTATGTCATCAGTCTCTCTACCTCTCACAGGCTTACTGCCACTACCAGGAGTGCAGCGGTGCTACTCTACCTTACTTACAGAGGGGGGAAAAAGGTGTGAGATCACATACCCAGCAGGGCACTCAGCTACATCTACAGATTTCATTGAGGGCACCAGACTCTAACACTTCAGCTTCTTGGCTGCAGCCAAGGGCAGGATGTGTGTTAGAGTCACTGTTTACCTCCTATATGCCAATCAGTGCAAGTGTCCCACAATGAACCAATAATGCCAGTGAGGTAGCTAGTTGGTTGAGACCCAGCTCCACAAAAAAAAGTAAGCATTCAGGAGATCTGGAAGGGAAGAAAGTGCCAAACCGGCATAGTGTAGCACAATTTATTAAGTAAAATACCATATAAAACAAATAGAACTTACAAGCAGGTGTCAGGAGAGTACTTACCGAGGCTGAGATGCCGAGAGTGGTTCGCCCTTGCAACTACGCGCACCCCGTCCCTTGGAGATGATACAGGGAATGGGTGGCACTAAGGAGCACAGGCCACCAGCAGGTATAGAGTTCCTGGAGGAAGACTGCAGAGCCAGATCTGGGAGTGCAGGAGTCTTGGAACTGGCTGAGGACCCGATGCTGGGTGGAGTAAGCAAATCTATAAACAAGCAGAGGGTCAAACACTGGTGACAGGCAAGGCAAGTCCGTTTAAGCAGACTGAGGGTCAAACACTGGTGGCAGGCAGGACAAAGTCCATTAAACGGGCCGAGGGTCAAACACTGGAGGCAGGCAAGGCAAAGTCCGTTAAACAGGCCGGGGGTAAAACACTGGAGGCAGGCAAGGCAAAATCCGTTAAACAGGCCGAGGGTCAATCCAGGAGAGAAGTAGCATGGTGGGAACAGTCCGGGTCACAATAGGAAATCAGGTAAGTTTAAACAGGAACCAACAGGAGCTGCCGACAAATAGCCCCGCCAGAGCGTCACAATGGGTGTGCGCCGTTCCATCGGACCGCGCGCGCACCGGAGTGCAAATCCACTGCGCACAGGACCATGGCGGATGCGGCTGGAAAAGACCCTTCTCTGACAGTGCCCCCCCGAGGGGCGGACTCCGGACGCCCAGACTGGACATCAATTCCGGATGTTCCCGATGAAAAGCTTGAATTAAACTTGGGGCATGGAGATTCCTAGCGGGCTCCCAGAAATTGTCCTCGGGAGGGTATCCCTTCCACTGGATTAGATATTGGAGCTGCCTGCCCCTCTTCCTGCAACTCAAGATAGACTCCACTTCAAATTAGTTTTCCCCTTCCACTTCAACTGGCGGAGGAGGAGGTTCCTTTCTCCCAGGGAAAGGACTGGCCACCACAGGTTTTAGCAGGGATGCGTGGAAAACTGGGTGTATCCTGTAGGAGGTTGGTAATGCCAGCTCAAATGCCACAGGGTTGATCATTCTCTTAATTTTAAAAGGCCCAATGAACGTTGGCCCAAGTTTCCGTGAGGGCAGAGGTAATCTAAGATTTGCGGTTGACAACCAAACTTCCTCACCCACTTTGAAGATTGGATTCTCCTTCCTTCCTCGGTCATACTATCTCTTATAACTGTCCTGAGCTTTCTATAAGGTATCCTGAATTTTTTGAAAGTTAGATTGAATAGAGTCTCTCCGGTCTTGTACGGCAGGAACAGACATTTCAGGGATGATGTTAAGGAGGAAGGGAGGATGGAACCCAAAGTTTGCCCAGAAGGGTGTTTGGTTAGTTGCGGAGTGAACAGAGTTGTTGTAGGCGAACTCAGCATATGGTAGGAGAGTCGCCCAATCATCCTGAGAACCAGAACAGAAACATCGGCGGTACTGCTCCAAAGTTTGATTCGTCCTCTCCGTCTGGCCGTTGCTCTGGGGATGGTACGCAGAGGAGAGGCACATCTTTATTTCCAAAGTCTTGCAGAGCTCCTTTCAAAAATTTGGAGGTAAATTGGACACCTCTATCCAAGACAATGCTCTTGGGCACACCATAAAGTCTAATTATTTCCTTGAGGAAAGTATTAGCCGTATCAGAAACAGAGGGGGTGCCCAGGAAATGCGTCATCTTGGAGAGGGGGTCAACAACGACCAGGATGGTGGTAAACCCCGCCGAAGCAGGTAGGTCCACAATAAAGTCCATTGACACTTCCGCCCATGGCCATTCCGGAATGGGCAAGGGTTTGAGTAGGCCCCAGGATTTGATGTTTAGACCCTTATTGCGTTGGCAAAGTAAACAAGAAGAGACATAGTCCTTATAATCCCGTCTCCACCCTGGCCACCAGAAAGAACGGGAGATCAGCTCAGCAGTCTTTCTTGTTCCAAAATGGCCTGCGAGTATGGAAGGTTTTGAGAGCCAGAGGCCTTACATCCCGTGGAACGAAAATTTTCTCTCGGGCCAAGAGCAGCTTGGTATTGGATAGAAAGATCTGGATGCCGCACACTGGATAAAGTAGAAAACTTGTCTTTATTGTAGAGATAGGACCATCAAAAGTACAAGACAATCATGCAGGATGTACAGGATCAACTGATGCGTTTCACACTCGAAACTGAGTGCTTACTCATAGCCAAGAGCAGCTCGTCATGTTTTTCTAAAGCATGTATTTCCGGACTGGAATAGTGACTAGATGAGGATTTGATGGAGGTTATTAGATCAGATTGGGTGACTCCAAGGAAGTTTTTCAGAGAGAGGATAGTACTAGTTTCAGTGGTTTGAGGGGTTACAGAGAACATCCGAGAGAGCGCATCTGCCTTTCCATTCTTAGAGCCAGGTCTGTAGGATATATGAAAGTTAAATCTAGAGAAGAAGAGAGACCAGCGGGCTTGTCTGGGCCTCAACCGTTTTGCTGTCCTGAGATACTCTAGATTTTTATGATTGGTGAAGATCATAACAGGATGAGACTCCCCTTCCAATAAATACCTCCACTCTTCTAGGGCGAACTTGATGGCCAGCAGCTCCCTGTCACCTACGTCATAATTTAGTTCTGGTGGGCTCAGTTTCCGGGATGCGAAGGCTACAGGGTGAAGAATTGCCTTGGGCCCATGTTTCTGGGTGAGGATGGCCCCTGTAGCGGTTTCCAAAGCATCCACTTCTAATACAAATGGTAGGGCCAGATCAAGATGTCGTAAGATTGGTGCCGATAAGAACAAGGTCTTAAGCTTGGTAAAAAGCTTCTTGTGCTTGCTGTGACCATTGGAAACGGTTGTGTTGACGTGTGAGCTGGGTGATAGGTGCCACAATGGATGAAAAGCCAACAATAAATCTTCTATAAAAGTTAGCGAACCCGATGAATCGTTGTACCCCTTTTTTTATCTGACGGGTCCGGCCATTCTTGGATTGCCTCGACCTTTTGTGGGTCCATTGCGAAACTGCACTACAGTCTTCTCAAACTCGTATTTTTCAGCTTTGAGGTATAATTTATGATTCCTGAGTATGGTGAGGACCCTTTTAACATGGAATCGGTGAAGCTCAATGGTAGCAGAGAAAATGAGACTATCGTCCAGGTAGACGACTAGGAAGTCGTGAAGGTATTCTCGAAATATATCATTGACCAGATGTTGGAAAGTGGCCGGTGCGTTGCATAGCCCAAAAGGCATCACCAGGTACTTGTAGTGCCCAAACCTGGACCTGAAGGCGGTCTTCCACTCATCCCCGGCCTAAATCCTGATGAGATTGTAATCGCCCCGAAGATCCAGTTTAGAGAAGACCTGGGCCGACCGGAATCGTTGGAACAGCTCGGGAATGAGTGGTAATGGATATTGGTTCTTTACCGTTATGTTGTTTAATTGACTGTAATCCACACAGGGCCTTAACGACCCATCTTTTTTCTCTACAAAAAAGATACCAGCTCCGGCTGGTGAAGAGGAAGGACGGATGAAGCCCTTTTCTGAATTTTCATCAATGTAATCTTTTAGGGCTTTCAACTCGGTTTTCGACAGCGGGAAGATGCGGCCAAACGCGACTTCCGAGCCAGGGAGGAGGTCAATAGGGCAATCGTAAGGCTGGTGAGGTGGCAAGCAAACCGCCTTTTGTTTATCAAACACATCCCGGAATCCAAGATATTCTGAAGGAACGTGTTGAAGATTGTCAGGCACAGGTGAGATGGCTGAGCAAGTACTAGGGGCCGGGGTGAAGCAGTGCTGGGTGCAGTATTGAGAGGAAAAGAACACTTCCTTAGTTTTCCAGTTGATTTGGGGTTCATGTGCCTGGAGCCAGGGCAGGCCTAGGATTATAGGGAAGATAGGTGAGTGGATGAGGTCAAAACGCAGGAATTCTTGATGGCCTGAGTCGTGGAAGTAAGGATGGGCTTGGTTTCCCGGGTGATGGGTCCAGAACGGGGTAGAGACCCATCAGCCAAATGTACCTGGAGACTTTGAGCTTTAGCCTGAAGAGGAATACGTAGAGTTTGGGCCAGCAAGATGTCTAGGAAGCAGCTACAAGCTCCGGAATCAATTATAGCTGGCAGGCGGGTTTCCTTTTCCGGTAGCTGTAGAGAGATAAGGAGAGAAACGTAAGTCTTGGGTATACCAATGGTTTGGTAATTCACAGTATTGTGCAGGTAAGACTTACTAGGCCTCACTGGGCAGCTGCGGAGGAAATGACCAGAGTCTCCACAGTACAGGCACAGATTGGATTGGCGTCTACGTTGCCTCTCTTCGGGAGTCAGAGGAGCACGGACCAGTCCGAGTTGCTTGGGCTCAGCTTCAGGAGCCGAGGTAGTGGCAGCAGCTGGAGACAGAGAATGGATAGACATTGGCCTGGAGGGTGTCCAACCAGGTCGCGGCCCCTGAAAACGTTCTGAGCGCTGCTCACGTAGGCGCCTATCCAACTTGGTGGCTGACTGGATTAATTCCTCTAGAGAGGCTGGAGTTTCTATCCTGGCCAATTCGTCCTTAAGGACCTCAGACAGGCCTTGACGGTATTGGTACTTCAAGGCAGGCTCATTCCAGCCAGTGTCGGCTGCCCACTTGCGGAATTCCACTGTGTAATCTTCTATTGGCCTTCTCCCTTGAGACAGACTATGCAGGATTGCTTCAGCTGTGGCTGTGCGCTGCAGGTCATCATAGAGCTGTGCTATGCTCTCAAAGAAGGTATCAATAGAATTCAAGAGGCTCCTCTGTTCCATCAGATTGTGAGCCCAAGCTTGTGGCTCCTAGGCTTGAAGGGAGAGGACAGGAAAAACAAGACAAGGATTCCCCAGGGGGGTTTTTTAGGCAGCAATACATTATTGTAATATTAAAGTAAATAAAGTTCATGAGGTATTTAGAATGTGTAACAATTTATTAAAAAATACAGACTCTGGTTAACATGTAACAAAAATCGACATATAAATCGACATATAACATCACCCATGGTTAAAAAAGCGTATCATCAATAATATCCATATGAATACCCCGATGCATTTCGACCCATTGGTCTTCTTCAGGGGGGTTTTTTATTCTAGGGAAATATGTCACAATTAGAGTTTGAACTTATAACTTGGTCAATATGTAAAACATTTACACAGCATTTAGCATTGATAAATAATTGTATTACATTGTATCTATGGAGGTATATTTACCATTGAGTGGATGATAAGGTGGAGATACACCACACGAACCAGATTGTTTAAAAACATGAAGGCCCAGAGATCCCAGAGACCACACATATCCCTCCGTGCCCCACAGGCACATCCGCAATCCATTGGATTGCTCCTGGGATGAAGGAAAACACTTCTTTTTCCCTCCCCACCTTTGGACTTCGTTGGTCTTTTATATGTTCCTGGCTTTTTCAATGAATTGTATAACATCTAGACATATATTATTAGATATACATTACTACCTCCAAATTTATGAACTATCACATTACATGTGGCCACAACATTTTGTTTTTGGCATGTAGGGCGCACTGCCCATGGACTGCGGTGTCCGCTGTGTTCCCCGAGGTAGCATTCCCGCTTCCATTTGACTTCCCGGCACGGGGGGGGGGGAGACGCATTATACCTTGCGATCCTCCCCCTTGTGATCTCCACGACAAGACTCTTGTCTAAGGGCAGTCGTGGGGAGCTTCTCCTGTGCCGGCGGCGTCCCTTGATCACCGCCGGACTGTCAGTGACGTCACGTGCGTGCGGGTTCTTCTGCGCACGCGTGTGGCGTCACGACATCACGCAATTGCGTCGGAGGTGACGGCGGTTGTCGGGGCGTCAGCCTTCCGGAACGCCGAGGGGGCCACACAGACGCCGTTAATCGGCGCCATGGACATGTGGGGGTTGGCGTGTTGGGGAGGAGTTCATCACCTGCAAGTCGTAGGTTAGCCCCCTGGGATCTTATAATTGGCAGTTCTTGGATGATTTGTGGTTGCATCCATGTCAAGCTGCCACTATACTGAGAAGCATCTAGCACTAGGTAAGTGCTATGTTCAATATACTTACTATAGTTGACATCGATTCTAATAATACCATCACCAACTCACTATTTTTTGGATATACTCACTAGGTACAATTGTTTTTTCACTTCCAGCCATCATCACTCACACACATGCTCACCATTCTAATCGTACTATTCACCCCATACACTCTCAATATTTGGCCTTTTGTTCACTGGCACTCATTCACTTTTTCACTTTTTTAGTTTTCATCGCAGTTTGGTTTAGTTTTCTTCTTTTAACACTTTGGTTTTTAACCCATCCTTCACAGCGCATTCCCACACGATCACTTCACATCCATTACCATCACTATGGCACCACCAGCACATTCACTTTTTCCACCCATGCACAAATTGGATTCAATATTCCTAATATATTCTCATCACCCATTCATGCCTCATTTAGACACACTTTCTCATTAATCTGCATCATACAATTAGTAGATTATTAATAAAATACATACTCCCAATTAATAGGTTTGACAAACATTAATATATATATATATATATATATATATATACAAGTAATCACCTCAGTGAGGGCTAATTAGCTATTGCCCTACGACACTAGATACTTTTAGAACAATACCACTAAGGATCCTAACCAAGTCTTTATTTATACACAATGGCAGGTGCCTCGCCCCCGTCCTTTCCCCCGTCCAAATGTGTGACCCCTTGCAAGTCCAATGGATTGCGGATGTGCCTGTGGGGCACGGAGGGATATGTGTGGTCTCTGGGATCTCTGGGCCTTCATGTTTTTAAACAATCTGGTTCGTGTGGTGTATCTCCACCTTACCATCCACTCAATGGTAAATATACCTCCATAGATACAATGTAATACAATTATTTATCAATGCTAAATGCTGTGTAAATGTTTTACATATTGACCAAGTTATAAGTTCAAACTCTAATTGTGACATATTTCCCTAGAATAAAAAACCCCCCTGAAGAAGACCAATGGGTCGAAATGCATCGGGGTATTCATATGGATATTATTGATGATACGCTTTTTTAACCATGGGTGATGTTATATGTCGATTTATATGTCGATTTTTGTTACATGTTAACCAGAGTCTGTATTTTTTAATAAATTGTTACACATTCTAAATACCTCATGAACTTTATTTACTTTAATATTACAATAATGTATTGCTGCCTAAAAAACCCCCCTGGGGAATCCTTGTCTTGTTTTTCCTGTATATATTTGGGTTGTGCAGCCTGGGTGCTCTCACATATGTGCTTTTTCCATTGAAGGGAGAGGACAAACCCCACTTTTACTGCGTCAGAAGAAAAAGTCCTGGGCTGGAGGGCCAGGTAGAGAGAGAGCAGGCATTCTTAAAGGCCCTGTATTTTTTACGATCACCTGAGAAGCGCTCAGGTGTAGGGACCCTGGGCTCAGGGAGCGCCATAACTACAGTTGAGCTTGCGATGGACTGAGAGGCGGAGGTCCCACTAGTAGGTGCGGGAGCTGCGGCTGCAGGTAAAGGTGGACCGGATAGTTGCTGAAGGCGGCTATCAATTTGGGTATAGCCTTCTTGTAGTTTTTGGACTGCATCGGTGAGAGCTGAGATCTGCTTGCACAGGATCTCTAGAGGGGAACGCGCTCTGTCGGCCTCTGACATCTGGCTGGTTTGTACTGTCAGGAGAGTACTTACCGAGGCAGAGATGCCGAGAGCGGTCCGCCCTTGCAACTACACGCACCCCGTCCCCTGGAGATGATACAGGGAATGGGTGGCACTGAAGAGCACGGGCCACCAGCAGGTACAGAGTTCCTGGAGGAAGAGCCGGATATGGAGGTGCAGGAGTCTTGGAACTGGCTGAGAACCTGGTGCTGGGTGGAGTAAACAAATCTGTAAACAAGCAGAGGGTCGAACACTGGTGACAGGCAAGACAAGTCCATTTTAAGCAGGCCGAGGGTCAAACACTGGTGGCAGGCAGGGCAAAGTCCGTTAAATAGGCCGAGGGTCAAACACTGGAGGCAGGCAAGGCAAAGTCCGTTAAACAGGCCGAGGGTCAATCCAGAAGAGAAGTAGCGTGGTGGGAACAGTCTGGGTCACAACAGGAAATCAGGTAATTTTAAACAGGAAGCAGGAACCAACAGGAGCTGATGACAAACCAGCAACCTATCTGGGCGCTGGAGCCTCGCCAGAGCATCACAATGGGCGTGCGCGGGTCACCGCGTGCACCCGTGTGCTATCGCACGCGCACATGCGGCTGGAAAAGACCCTTTTCTGACACAGGTGAGGGGAAGTGGGAGGATGACAGTGTGTAGTGGATTGTAATGAGCTGGGAACTGTGTGGTAGTCCTTGGTGGAGAAGAAAGCTGGCTGTGGTGGGGAGCAAGATGAGCCTGAAGTCCATGCAGGGAGACCAGCATCAGGCTGCCCTGTGTGGCCATGATGGTATATCCAGAAATCGGATGTCCGCCCAAAGACGATGTGTCTAGCTGGAGTAGTGAGGGGAGCTGTCAGTCCAACCGCTGTGTGGCCAATCGGGATGCGTTTCGGAAGCTTAACCACACCTCCTTCATCAGCCTTGATACCCAGCTCCACAAAAAAAGTAAGCTTTCAGGAGATCTGTTTCTTTATATTAGCTAACCTAAAGCAGCTGGTGCAGTTGTGAATACTAATCAATAAGCTTCTTACTTCAGCCTGTTCAATTAAGCTTTGACAATAATTAAACCTGGAAGCTGATTCGTTACTATGCACAGCTTCCCCAGATTCTGTGTGCACCGTGTTAGTGAATCTCCCTCATAATGACATGAGTGCCGTTTTCTGCATCCTTTTCCTGAAAGCCTAGGCCGTTGTGATGATGAACCCTCAGGGTGTGTGTCCATGACAGTCTTGGCTCACCAAAAGTAGGCTAAATGACCTTGGACATAATTTCATAATTTAACTCAGAAGCACTAGAGAAGAATTTAGAGGTCAACAATGGAGCATGGGTAGGTTATAACGCTTTGTAACATTCTATTCTAACAGAAATATATGGTAGGTGATATTTGGGAAAGGAAACCTAGACATGGGCTTTATAGTACATTTGCACTGGAAACCCTATTTATTCCCACAGAGAATGCAGCAAAAGGAGCATAATTACTACTGTTAGCTGAGGAGGCTGGAGAGTGAGGACCTTTTTTGTACAGAGCTGAATGGTTTAATGACAGCGGGATATATCCTCAAGACCTGTAAATAAATAGGGTGAAGCTTCAACTAACGAACATTTACTTATAATAATAACAACATTTAAGGGCGGGCTTAGTTTTAAAGTGTCACTAACCCCACATCATAAAAAATGATCATTAAATGCTGTATTACATGCTGTCCATACTCAGTGAGTCACTCACTGAGTATGGGATTAATGTTCCCTATTCTGCAGAAAACCTGGTTGATCCTGCTGTTCTTTATCCCCTCCCTCCTCTTTCATGTCCCCAGTGCAGTTGGGCATTTTGCAGAGCAATGTTGGCACCTCTGCACATGCTCAGTTTTCAGTGAGTTTCTATGCTGAGCATTTCCTCCCTATCACATCTGAGCAATACATATAAAGTCACAAATGTAGGTGTATACAGAGTGACAAATGACAGCCCACTCCCTTCCTCCTCCTCCATGCTCACTAACCAGCTAAACACAATGGGGACGTGATGTTAAATGTAGATTGATGGAAGCTTTACCTCCCTCTTATTCTAAGACATAGTCTGGAGGGGCGTGACACAGCCTGTCACTGGCAGAAATCCGCCCGCACCATGTTATTGAAAATAATATTTGAAAATATATTTGTATGATGATTTAAAACAATTTATTGATATTGATTATTTATTTTTACTCTGTATTTCAAAGGCTGTTTTTTTTATTTGATTTTGAACATGTGACCAGCAGCAGTGGACTAGAAGCTCCTTCTGCCACTGTTTGCCTACAGACAGGCTGGGGAAGAGCTGGGTCAAGTAACAGCTGTATACAGTGCCTTGAAATAGTATTCATACCCCTTGAAATCTTTCGCATTTTGTCATGTTACAACCAAAAATGTAAATGTATTTTACTGGGATTTTATCTGATAGACCAACACAAAATGGCCCATAATTGTGAATTGGAAGGAAAATAATAGATGGTTTTCTTTTTTTTTTTTTTTTACAAATAAATATGTGAAAATTGTGGCATGCATTTGTATTCAGCCCCCCTAAGTCAATACTTTGTAGAACCACCTTTCGCTGCAATTACAGCTGCAAATCTTTTTGAGCATGTCTCTACCAGCTTTGCACATCTAGACAGTGACATTTTTGCCCATTCTTCTTCTGCTCAGGCTCTGTCAGATTGGATGGAGAGCATCTGTGAACAGCAATTTTCAAGTATTTCCACCGATTCTCTATTGGATTTAGGTCTGGACTTTGACTGGGCCATTCTAACACATGAATATGCTTTGATCTAAACCAGGGGTAGGCAACCTTTTGAGCACAGTGTCCCAAAAAATGTTTTCAAAGAAATTGAGAGTGTCGGTTTTGTTAAAAAAAAATCAACTTCACACTCTCCAACACGAAAAGGAATTTTTATAAAATTCTGTAAATGCTGTAAACTACTTGAGTAATAGTAAGAAATTCACATCCTGCAATTTTACGTCTCAGATCAGCCCCAATTGCACCTTCACACCTTAGATTACTGTACCCACTGAAAATCAGTTCCACCACTGTACCCCCCTGCTTATCTGTCCCACCACTGTACCCCCCCGCTCATCTGCTCCACCTCTGTACCTCTCTGTTCATCTGCCCCACCTCTGTACCCCCCTGCTCATCTGCCCCACCTCTGTACGCCCCCTGCTCATCTGCCCCACCACTGTACCTCCCTGCACATCTGCCCCACCACTGTACTTCCCTGCATATCTACTGCATCGCTGTACCCCCTGATCTTCTGTCTCACCACTGAACCCCCTTATCTGTCCTAACACTACATCCATCTTCTCATCTGTCCCACCACTGTAAATCCCTGATCATCTGTCCCACCACTGTAACCCACTGCACATCAACCTCACCACTGTGCTTGTATGTGATCTCACATACACGCATCTGGAATGGATGTGCAGTGATGAGTTTAGGTCTGGGGCATTTTCTGAAAGCAGTGAGCCTCTGTACAAGATCACTAATTTTGCATTTGGCTAGGGTCAGTGTGACTATTGGTAGCATGAGGCGATACCTGAACCCTGTAGAGGTTGCACAGGCAGTCCAACTCCTCCAGGATGACACATCAATACCTGACATTGCCAGAAGGTTTGCTGCGTCTCCCAGCACAGTCTCAAGAGTATGGAGGAGTTTGCAGGAGACAGGCAAGTACTCTAGGAGAGCTGGACAGGACCGTTGAAGGCCTTAACCCATCAGCAGGACCGATATCTCCTCCTTTGTGCAAGGAGGAACAGGATGAGCACTGCCAGAGCCCTACAAAATGACCCCCAGGAGGCCACTGGTGTGAATGTCTCTAACCAAACAATCAGAAACAGACTTCATGAGGCTGGCCTGATGTCCTGTAGTGGGCCCTGTGCTCAATGCCTGGCACTGTGGAGCTTGATTGGCATATGCCATTGAACACCAGAATTAAAAGCTCTGCCACTGGTGCCCTGTTCTTTTCACAGATGAGAGCAGGTTTACCCTGAGCACGTGTAACAGATGTGAAATGGTCTGGAGAAGCCGTGGAGAACGTTATGCTTTCTGTAACATCGTTGAGCATGACCGGTTTGGTAGTGGGTCAGTGATGGTCTGGAGAGGCATATCCACGGAGGGATGCACAGACCTCTACAGGCTAGAAAATGGCACCCTGACTGCCTTTAGGTATTGGGATGAAATCCTTGGACCCATTGTCAGACCCTATGCTGGTGCAGTGGGTCCTGGGTTCCTCCTGGTGCACGACAATGCCTGGCCTCATGTGGCGAGAGTATGCAGCCAGTTCCTGGAAGAGGAAAGAATTGATTCCATTGAATGGCCCCCACGCTTGCCTGACCTAAATCCAATAGAACACCTCTAGGACATTATGTTTTGATCCATCCAACGCCACCAGGTTGCACCTCAGTCGGTTCAGGAGCTCAGTGATGCCCTGGTCCAGATCTGGGAGGAAATACCCCAGGACTAGGGATGGGCGAACGGTTCGGCCCAAGCATAAGTTGGGGCCGAACTTTGGTTGTTCGGATGTTCTGCGAACACCGAACAATATGCGGTGTTCAGGGCAAATTCGAAAGCCACCGGAACACCGTTAAAGTCTATGGGACGTTAACGTGAAAAATCAAGTGTTCATTTTAAAGGCTTATATGCAAGTTATTGTCATAAAAAGTGTTTTGGGACCCAGGTCCTGCCCCAGGGGACATGTATCAATGAAATTTTTTTTTAAACGTCTGTTTTTTCTGGAGCAGTGATTTTTTTAATGCTTAAAGTGAAACAATAAAAATGAAATATTCCTTTAAATATCGTGCCTTGGTGGTGTCTATAGTATGCCTGTAAAGTGGCGCATTTTTCCTGTGTTTAGAACAGTACTACGGCAAAATGACATTTCTAAAGGAAAAAACGTCATTTAAAACTGATCGCTCTGTAATGAATTGTCGGGTCTCGGCAATATAGATAAAAATCATTGAAAAAAAGATCATGGGATCCCCCTCAGTCGATTACCAAGCCCTCTGGGTCTGGTATGAATATTAAGGGGAACCCCGAACCAAAATTTAATTTTTTTTTTACATAAACGGGTGACCCCACCCCCCTCTGACGCTACGGAAAAGCCATAGGAAAGTCCCTGTGGCGCCAGAAAGGGGCGGGGTCACTGGGTGGCCCCACCCTCAGTTATATAAGAACTTTCACAAACACAGAAGCGTCACACTGCAGGAGCCTCCCAATGAGGCGGATCGTCCAGAGGATGAAGCAGGGAAGAAGAAGCCGGAGGAAGATGGAGAAGACTGGAGGAAGAAGCAGAGGAAGAAGCAGAGGAAGAAGCGGGAGAGAAGAAGATGGAGGAAGAAGGAGAAAACTGAAGGAAGACCAAAAGAAGATGGAGGAAGAAGCGGGGGAAAGAAGAAGACATTATTAATAAAGGAATTGTCAAAAAACAGCTATTGCCTTTTTTTACCATTTTAACACTTTATTTTGTGAAATGGTAGGGGTACATTTGTACCTCATTACCATTTCACACGGGGAGAGGCCAGTATCTGGGGGTCCCCTTGTTAAAGGGGGCTTCCAGATTCTGATAAGCCCCCTGCCCGCATACCCCCACAACCACCAGGCAAGGGTTGTGGGGATGAGGCCCTTGTCCCCATCAACATGGGGACAAAGTGCTTTGGGGGGCTACCCCAAAGCACCCTCCCCATGTTGAGGGCATGTGGCCTGGTATGGTTCAAGAGGGGGGGCGCTCTCTCATCCCCCCCTTTTCCTGCGGCCTGCAGGGTTGCGTGCTCGGATAAGGGTCTGGTATGGATTTTGAGGGGGACCCCTATGGCCTTTTTTTTTTTAATTTGGCGCGGGGTTCCCCTTAAGTTCCATATCAGATTCAAAGGGCCTGGTATGGATTTTAGGGGGACCCCCATGCAATTTTTTTAAAAATTTTGGATCGGGACCCAGAGGCCCTGGCAATGGACTGGGGGATCCCATGCTCTTTTTTTCAATGATTTTTATCTATATTGCCGAGACCCGATAATTCATTACAGCCGCAATCAGTTTTATATGACAATTTTTGCTTTAGAAATTTCATTTTGCTGTGGTACTGTTCTAAACACAGGAAAAATGCGCCACTTTACAGGCATACTATAGACACCACCCAGGCACAATATTTAAATTAATATTTCATTTCTATTTCACTTTAAGCATTAAAAAAATCACTGGTCCAGAAAAAACGGCCATTTAAAAAAAAAATTTCATTGATACATGTCCCCTGGGGCAGGACCTGGGTCCCCAAACACTTTTTTTGACAATAACTTGCAAATAAGTCTTTAAAATGAACACTTGATTTTTCACGTTAATGTCCCATAGACTTTAACGGTGTTCCGGTGGCTTTCGAATTTGCCCTGAACACCGCATATTGTCTTTAAAATTAGCACTTTTTATTATTCATGTTCGTGTCCCATTGACTTTAACGGTGTTCATGTGTTTTGCCGAATTTTTTGCCTGATTGGAATATTCTGGTGCAAACCAAACCGGGGGTGTTCGGCCCATCCCTACCCAGGAAACCATCCGTCGACATAGTCAGGCATGCGTACAAGCACATGAGGGCCATACAAACTACTGAGTACCATTTTGAGTCGCTGCTATGAAATTTCAGCAAAATGGACTAGCCTACTGCATCATTTTTTCACATTGATTTTCGGGGGGGCCTTTGAATTCAGCCCTCTGTAGGTTGATCATTTTCATTTCCATCAAATGATGTGGCATCCTATTTGTTCCTAACACATTACCCAGTCCATATCAATATAGATATCCAGCATGATATTTTTACCCATTGAGTTTTCAAAGTGTTCCTTTTTTTGAGCAGTGTGTATACAGTTGTGCTTATAAGTTTACATACCCTGGTAGAATTTATGATTTCTTGGCCATTTTTCAGAGAATATGAATGATAACACAAAAACATTTCTTTACTTAATAGTTAGAGTTTGTCTGAAGCCATTTTTTATCAATCAACTGTGTTTACTCTTTTTAAATCATAATCACAACAGAAACTACCTAAATGACCCTGATCAAAAGTTTACATACCCTGGTGATTTTGGCCTGATAACATATACACAAGTTATCACAAAGGGGTTTGAATGGCTATTAAAGGTAACCATCCTCACCTGTGATCTGTTTGCTTGTAATTAGTGTGTGTATAAAAGGTCAAGGAGTTTCTGGACTCCTGACGGACCCTTGCATTTTTCATCCAGTGCTGCACTGATGTTTCTGGATTCTGAGTCATGGGGAAAGCAAAAGAATTGTCAAAGGATCTGCGGGAAATGGTAGTTGAACTGTATAAAACAGGAAATGGATATAAAAAGATATCCAAGGAATTGAGAATGCCAATCAGCAGTGCTTAAACTCTAATCAAGAAGTGGAAAAATGAGGGGTTCTGTTGAAACCAAACCACGGTCAGGTAAACCAACTAAAATTTCAGCCACAATTGCCAGGAAAATTGTTCAGGATGCAAAGAAAAACCCACAAATAACTTCAGGTGAAATACAGGACTCTCTGAAAACATGTGGTGTGGCTGTTTCAAGATGCACAATGAGGAGGCACTTCAAGAAAGATGGGCTGCATGGTCGAGTTGCAGCGCTAGAAAAATAAAAAATAAATAATAAATAAATAATAAACTTCCAGGAACAAGATGCGGAGATGTCAATAAAACTGAAAAACATATAGTCCTTCAATAACATACAGTCCTATGATTAATACAAGCACTGATAATGTCCAAGTATTCAGTGAGTATCCACCACACGTGACAGCATGCCAATAAAGTGATTGATGAGTGTGCCCGACACCGATACAGTGAGTGGCCTCTCACCTGATGACCAGGACCCTTTAGTTACAGAGGGTCAATGAGGCATTCCCATAAGGGTCAGACAACAGGGGATCCTATTTCTGATGATGATATTCCGTCAGGAGACACTGGGCTGTGGGTGAAGATGGCTCTGGGCTGAGCTGTGGGTGAGGATGGCTCTCACATGGCATATGCAATGTAAAAAGGACAAAAAATAGTGCTCTCTGTATATTCCAATTTATTAAAATGATTAAAAGATATCACTTACAAAAATGGCACTTCACAAGTGCCAGGACGAACACAGCAAAGATTGCAGGGAACCGCCGTATAGAGACACGGAGTGGAGCATGCGTGGTAGCAGCAGGTGACGTCACGCCGTTACGTTCTGGACGCGTTGCGTCCCAGTGGGCGGGGACTTCTTCAGCAGATGACGAGACTACGTGGGCACCCGCGCTATAAAGAGGTGAGTTGCCATAGCGACAGTAAACACTTCATAGAAGAGGAGAATCCGGAAATGTCCCCTGATACAGCAAACAGGACAAACGGAAACTGATCCATGTGTGCTTGTCGCTTATAATTCAAACATATGGGCAAATAAATAGCAAAAATAAAAATAAAACATGGACAATTTAATGAAAAACCCACGTTCTATCTAATTAAGAACATATAAAAAATCGCCAAAATATATTTTAGCATATCATTTTCAAAACGATAATTTCTTCTAAAATATAAATGTCAGAACGGTTATCACATCCATCAACCGCTGTTACCAACTGCTCCAAAACAAAAACAATATAAACATTGAGAAATTTAGAAATTCCACAAGTGACATGTTAAAAAGTATAATTAGCGATCAGATATAAAACAGTTTGTATCGAACTCTACGTTTAACCCTTCAGGGCACATTACTCTTGTCTCATATATCCAATAGGATTCTCTTTTACTTAATTGTCTAATGAAATTGTCCCCCCGCCAGTGCTTAGTAACCCTTTCAATGCCCCAGAATTTCAGACCCTTCGGGTTCTGTTGATGAAAAGCCTTAAAATGTCTGGACACATTGTGGGTCTTAAGGCCTTTCTTAATATTGTTGACATGTTCGGCCAATCTAACATGTAGAGGTCTTGAAGTTCTGCCAACATACTGGAGCCCGCAGCTGCACTCCAGCATATAGACAACTCCAACCGTGTTGCACGTGATTAATTGTCTGTTCTCATACTCTTGGTTAGTGGCTGAGGCCAAAAATGTTTTTCTTTTTTTGATGTTCCCTTTGGCGTGCCTGCAGGGGACACACCTACCACAAGCATAGAAACCTCCCAAAAAAGAAAAAAGCTTATCTGACGTGGGAACTGGCGGGTTAAGGACTCCAGGAGCTAGACGGTCCCTTAATGTGGGGGCTTTCTTATAAATAAATTGGGGCCTGTCAGGGAGTACAGGGCCCAAAACTTTGTCCTGCTTTAGTATTGCCCAGTTTTTTTGGATAATTCTCTCAAACTTACGGTATTGGACGTTATAATCCAACACCATTTTGAAATTGTGATTATCATTAGTAGGAACCTTAGAGGAGCCAGCAATAAGTTATTTTCTATCTAGTGACATGACTTTAGATACCTCTTCATCGAGGGTGGATCTATTATAACCCTTTTGCTCAAACCTGGAAGAGAGGACTTGAGATTGATTCACGAAATCATCTAAGGTAGTACAATTACGGCGCAACCTAATGTATTGACCCCTGGGGATGTTGCACAGCCAAGAGCTGTGATGACAACTCCCCAGGGGAATATAAGAGTTGCGATCTGTTGGTTTAAAGTAATTGGTAAGAATAAACTGGTCATGCTTAATACTGATACTTAATACCATTATTGGCCATCAGGATGCTATGGCTTCGGTAGAATGGGCTCTGGCCTCATCTTCTCTATCTGGTGGGCATCAGGAGTTTCTCTTAAGTTGTCTAGATTTTTGTCTCACAAGGAACTATTTTTGGCTCCCAGTGTGGCTAATATTTTTATGGCCCACTGGGAGGATGAGGCAGTTTTCCTCCATCGCCCCCCTGAGTTAGTATGCTACAGGAGATTCATTGATGATCTTATCCTTATTTGGAATGGTGAAAGATCTAGATTGAATGATTTCATCGAATCACTCAATAATAATACTAAGAACATATCTCTAACATGGACCATTAGTTCCGAAAAAGTTGTGTTTTTAGATCTATCCATTAGTATTAAGCATAACCAGTTTATTCTTACCAATTACTTTAAACCAACAGATCGCAACTCTTATATTCCCCTGGGGAGTTGTCATCACAGCTCTTGGCTGTGCAACATCCCCAGGGGTTAATACATTAGGTTGCGCCGTAATTGTACTACCTTAGATGATTTCGTGAATCAATCTAAAGTCCTCTCTTCCAGGTTTGAGCAAAAGGGTTATAATAGATCCACCCTCGATGAAGAGGTATCTAAAGTCATGTCACTAGATAGAAAATAACTTATTGCTGGCTCCTCTAAGGTTCCTACTAATGATAATCACAATTTCAAAATGGTGTTGGATTATAACGTCCAATACCGTAAGTTTGAGAGAATTATCTAAAAAAACTGGGCAATACTAAAGCAGGACAAAGTTTTGGGCCCTGTACTCCCTGACAGGCCCCAATTTATTTATAAGAAAGCCCCCACATTAAGGGACCATCTAGCTCCTGGAGTCCTTAACCCGCCAGTTCCCACGTCAGATAAGCTTTTTTCTTTTTTGGGAGGTTTCTATGCTTGTGGTAGGTGTGTCCCCTGCAGACACGCCAAAGGGAACATCAAAAAAAGAAAAAATTTTTTGGCCTCAGCCACTAACCAAGAGTATGAGATCAGACAATTAATCACGTGCGACACGGTTGGAGTTGTCTATATGCTGGAGTGCAGCTGCGGGCTCCAGTATGTTGGCAGAACTTCAAGACCTCTACATGTTAGATTGGCCGAACATGTCAACAATATTAAGAAAGGCCTTAAGACCCACAATGTGTCCAGACATTTTAAGGCTTTTCATCAACAGAACCCGAAGGGTCTGAAATTCTGGGGCATTGAAAGGGTTACTAAGCACTGGCGGGGGGGCAATTTCATTAGACAATTAAGTAAAAGAGAATCCTATTGGATATATGAGACAAGAGTAATGTGCCCTGAAGGGTTAAACGTAGAGTTCGATGCAAACTGTTTTATATCTGATCGCTAATTATACTTTTTAACATGTCACTTGTGGAATTTCTAAATTTCTCAATGTTTATATTGTTTTTGTTTTGGAGCAGTCGGTAACAGCGGTTGATGGATGTGATAACCGTTCTGACATTTATATTTTAGAAGAAATTATCGTTTTGAAAATGATATGCTAAAATATATTTTGGCGATTTTTTATATGTTCTTAATTAGATAGAACGTGGGTTTTTCATTAAATTGTCCATGTTTTATTTTTATTTTTGCTATTTATTTGCCCATATGTTTGAATTATAAGCGACAAGCACACATGGATCAGTTTCCGTTTGTCCTGTTTGCTGTATCAGGGGACATTTCCGGATTCTCCTCTTCTATGAAGTGTTTACTGTCGCTATGGCAACTCACCTCTTTATAGCGCGGGTGCCCACGTAGTCTCGTCATCTGCTGAAGAAGTCCCCGCCCACTGGGACGCAACGGCGTGACGTCACCTGCTGCTACCGCGCATGCTCCACTCCGTGTCTCTACACGGCGGTTCCCTGCAATCTTTGCAGTGTTCGTCCTGGCACTTGTGAAGTGCCATTTTTGTAAGTGATATCTTTTAATCATTTTAATAAATTGGAATATACAGAGAGCACTATTTTTTGTCCTTTTTACATTGCATATGCCATGTGAGAGCCATCCTCACCCACAGCTCAGCCCAGAGCCATCTTCACCCACAGCCCAGTGTCTCCTGACGGAATATCATCATCAGATATAGGATGCCCTGTTGTCTGACCCTTATGGGAATGCCTGATTGACCCTCTATAACTAAAGGGTCCTGGTGATCAGGTGAGAGGCCACTCACTGTATCGGTGTCGGGCACACTCATCAATCACTTTATTGGCATGCTGTCACGTGTGGTGGATACTCACTGAATACTTGGACATTATCAGTGCTTGTATTAATCATAGGACTGTATGTTATTGAAGGACTATATGTTTTTCAGTTTTATTGACATCTCCGCATCTTGTTCCTGGAAGTTTATTATTTATTTATTATTTATTTTTTATTTTTCTAGCGCTGCACCTTCCTTTACATTTTTTACTGAGGGATTTGATTGTTTGACCCTGGTGTACAGCTGCTTTGTTGTTATTGCATACACGCGCTGATTTATTTATCTAATTTTGCATGGTCGAGTTGCCATAAGAAAGCCATCACTATGCAAATGCCATAAAGTATCCCACTTACAATATGCCAAACAGCACAAGCCTTAAACCTTCTGGCACAAAGTTATTTGGAGTGATAAGACCAAAATTTAGCTTTTTGGCCACATTCATAAACTCTACACTTGAAGAGGAATCAACAAGGTCTATGATGAAAGGTACACCATTCCTACTGTGAAACACGGAGGTGGATCGCTGATCTTTTGGGGATGTGTGAGCTACAAAGGCACAGGAAATTTGGTCAAAATTGATGGCAAGATGAATACAGTATGCTATCAAAAAATACTGTATACACATACACAGTTCGGTCCATATACAGTATCACACAAAAGGGAAAAGATGCATGGTACATATTAGACAGGAATGCATACTAAATACCATGTAGACTGGGTGTGTATAATTAGTCAATAAGTATGTAAAAATAGGACAATCACAGATAGGTGATAAATATATATGCTTATTGACTAATCACATACTTGCAGTCTACATGGTATTTAGAATGCATTCCTGTCTAATATGTACCATGCATCTCTTCCCTCCAGCATTGTGTCCTTATTTTTGTGCTCTTTTCCATATTCCCAAGTATTTTATTTCTCCCATTATTGTGTCTGTATACTACTGCCTCTGTTTCAACTTTTCCCCATCATTGTTTTTTACTGCTTTGTTTCATACTCCCACCGGCCCCCTCCCCTTTTTATTTTCCTTTTTCCCGTGTCTCTATTTATGCTCTGGCCCCGCCCCCGGTTCTGCTTATAATCTTGCTTTGAGACTCCATGCTTGAGAAAGGAATGCGGCTATCTCTTCCATCCATAGCCAGCTAGTTCTGAAACGCGTCGCATGTTGACGTCACGGCTCGGCGCCGGCCTGTGTCTGCACTCCAAGCCTCACTTCCAATCTGCATACACGGCCGTGTGGTCATACCAGTGCAGCTTATCTGTGCCCATCAGTGCGTTCTCACCAGTGCCCACCAGTGCAGCTTATCAGTGCAGTCTCACCAGTACCGCTTATCAGTGCGGTCACACCAGTGCAGCTTACCAGTGCTGTCCCACCAGTGCAGCTTATCATTGCCCATATGTGTGGTCACACCAGTGCCCACCAGTGCAGCTTATCTGTGCCCATCAGTGCGGTCACACCAGTGCAGCTTATCTGTGCCCATCAGTTTGGTCACACCAGTGCTGCTTATCTGTGCCCATCAGTGCAGTCACACCAGTGCAGCTTATTTGTGCCCATCAGTGCGGTCACACCAGTGCCCACCAGTGCAGCTTATCTGTGCCCATCAGTGCAGTCACACCAGTGCAGCTTATCTGTGCCCATCATTGCGGTCACACCAGTGCAGCTTATCTGTGCCCATCAAGGCAGTCACACCAGTGCAGGGTATCAGTGCCCATCAGTGCGGTCACACCAGTGCAGCTTATCTGTGCCCATCACTACGGTCACACCAGTGTAGCTTATCAGTTCAGTCACACCAGTGCAGCTTATCTGGGCCCATCAGTGAGGTCACACCAGTGCAGCTTATCTATGCCCATCAGTGTGGTCACACCAGTGCAGCTTATCTGTGCCCATCAGTGCAGTCACACCAGTGCCCACCTGTGCAGCTTATCTGTGCCCATCAGTGCGCTCACACCAGTGCAGCTTATCACTGCCCATCAGTGTGGTCACACCAGTGCAGCTTATCTGTGCCCATCAGTGCTGTCACACCAGTGCAGCTTGTCTGTGCCCATCAGTGCAGTCACACCAGTGCCCATCAGTGCAGCTTATGTGTGCCCATCAGTACGGCCACATCAGTTCAGCTTATCAGTGCCCATCAGTGCGGTCACACCAGTGCAGCTTATCTGTGCCCATCAGTGCGGTCACAACAGTGCAGCTTATCAGTGTCCATTAGTGCGGTCACACCAGTGCCGCTTATCTGTGCCCATCAGTGCGGTCAAACCAGTGCCCACCAGTGCAGCTTATCAGTGTCCCATCAGTGCAGAGCAGGGATTGTTACCAGAAATCATCCGCATGACAGAGCAGAGATCTTGAGCTGACAGGTGTTGTATGTGAAAATACTGATCACTGTAATGTGCCGCCTCCCATACAGGCATTGGAACAGTGTGCTCTGCACTGTCTATCACAATGCCAGTCTGGGACTCGGGAGGCGGGACATTACAGCAATCAGTGTTTTCACATACAACACCTGTCGGCTCGAGATCTCTGCTCTGTCATGTGGATGATCTCTGGTAACTCTCCCCGCTCTTCACTGAGAGAAATGGCGGGTGGTGGTGGTGGAGTGGGGGCGGCACTGGCAGGGAGGAGGAGGATGACACCACATCCATGGGTGGCACAGCCTGGGGGGCTATGAGACCCACTCCGCCCACTACAGCTAGCAGGAAGGTGGAAATAGAACTCCCTGCTTGCTTTAGAACTACTGGCGAGCAGTGCCAAGACCGCTGGCTGGGGATACAGGAGGTATAGCAGCCAGCGGTCTTACAAACAGGAAACCACTGGAGCAAAATCATCAGGCTGCTACCGAGCTCAGAAGAAGATGGATGGCATAGTTGGTGAAGGTAGGAGATCAGCAGCAAGGACATGAAAAAACATTTTTTTCCCAGAGTTCTGCTTTAAACAGTGCCCAGTGTGTGTTTTTAATATCACTTTAAGGCCTAATTTACATGGACTTCAGAGGAAGGCATTTTAGAAACAGTTTCTTTTAGCTGTAAGAATGCTCACCAAATGCCTCCCATTGCTTTTATTTTTGTGGCAACTGTGTTTGTTTTCTCTAAAAACCATGCTGCTTGCACAATTTTGTAGGCAACGATTATCAACACTTTCCAAACACTTCCATGGAATCGGATTAGAAAAGTCTATTGAGTGAACCTGTAGCATCTGACAAGTGTTTGCAGGCACTAATTAGATATTCTACCCTCCTCAAGAATATTTTCTATGATAAAACTTTTATCCTCATGAAACCACGTCTATTTAATTATTATTTAAGAACACATTTCCTGTCTAGCAGCTGTCACCTCATTTTGCTGTATCCACTAAATACGTTCTTGCAATCTGCGCAAGATGCGCATACAGTAGCAACCTTTTTCTACAGCAATTTGACCGGTCTTTGCATAGACAGCAGCACTGCTAATCTGTAAGAAAATTTATACTCTCTGGAGTGTCATATCCTCAGACTTCGGGGATTTCTGGAGCTAACCCCAGCCCTTAAATCAGCATTCTGTTTGTGCTGTGAGTTAAAAAAAAAACCACAAGCTTAGCAGTAAAAGTTGCTGCACAGTAAAAACCTACAATGGGATCTTTGAACTGCTTAACTGTCCCTGATCTCATGGGACTGTCCCAGTGGGTCCAGTATATGTCCCGCTGTGGTGTGCTGGAAAGCTTGTTGCAGCATCCGGCAGGGAATCTATGCAGGCATTGTTGGGCAGAGTGAGCTCCATCCTGACAGTACCTTGATAGTTCTGGTAGTGACATCATTCAAGCTAATATATAATTAGAAACAATAAATATAAATATGATAAGTACTAAAATTGCAATAAAAACACGTGAGAGTCAAAGCCGATAGGTCTGAACACAAGACTCACAAAAATAATTAAAAAGTAACCTGGTGCACTTCTCTAAGTGATTAAAACCTAAAGAAAAATATAATTCAAAGAACAATACATATGAAGAAGTTGTTACATGTGCACAAAAAATAATTTTAAAAAGGAAAAAAAAACTCTTTTGTGACAGCTCATAAAAATGTTGTCCCATTGAATAGTGAATGTCCCAGTGATTTTACAAGGTTACTTTTTAATCAGTGACATCATCCAGTGGTGCAGGACACAGAGCAGGTCACAGGTCAGTGCCCACTGAAAACCAAGACAGGGGAAGAGGTTTACTAAACAAGGCAAAAAGGTATCAAAAATTAATATATGGCTGGGCGGCCCTCGGTATAATACGGCACCTCATCCCAATAATTTGAAAATCAAGCCAGAGGGAGGGAGTACAGGGATTATGGCGGTGCCAAGAGGAACACAATATACTCAAATTCAAATTAAAAATATTTTTATTAACAAAAATCGTTAAAACTGGACATGAAAATCACAAAGACATGGTGTGCATAATTTCTAAAATCAATTCTGTAGCAAACTTGTTTCACGTGACTTGGCCTGAAAAGCGTAGCGGCCAGTTCAGTGGGTAGGTATTTTAGATATCCGACATGTTTCGCCAGTGATGGCTTCCTCAGGGACAGATGTTTGATACCTAAAGCGCTACAGTACACTCTATAGAAAGAAATATAACAATAGACATTCTAAGACCGTTGATACAATAAATACAGAAAAAGTATATATACACATGTTTGCGAGCCGTCAGAGTAGACCACCACCCACCACCCAAGGTTAGCCCCAAGAAATTCCCCACACCCCAAGGTACCAATAGGAACCCCGATGAGGCTATCTAAAGATGGTAAACATGTACCTGCAAGTCATCAGGGATAGGTGCCACACCTCCGGAGCAGGGCCTCAAACAAAGATCGCAATAAGTAGCTGCAGGGGGCAATGAGAGGGACCTGACGGAGTATATATCTAAAAATACAATTGTGTATAAATAAGCTCATTGTGATGGGATCTGGAGAGGCCTTATAACCGCCCATTATTTAAAGAAAGGGGAAACATATTATAGGACTAACATAGTCTCTGACTGTTACTTACAAAGATTCTATTTAAAGTGGATGACAGGACACCGAGAAACAACCAATGTTGAAGGTAGTTCATCAAAGGGTGTGGGATGGAGCATGTATCTCTAAGGGTTAATGAAGAACAAAAGGTTTGTATAACACATGACACTATCCAAAGATACTGAATCCAAAATTGCAAGTTGCAAACTGACTGTGTCAACAAATGACACAGACTAAGTGTATACAAGGGTAGTTTGACACTCACCAGTAAGTGTGATATAGGATGGAATAGATGGCTGAGAAGGGACCTACAGCCGATTGGGGCGCCAGATGGAGCAAGCTGAAGGGCAAAAGACACTGTCAGCATAGTGTAAACAGGTCGATGGGAAAGAGGGAAAACACATTCTCCAAGCACAAATAATAAATGCCTACCGAACCGGGTTGCAATTAATGCGACGGTGTCCTGTGAATCCCTGGCGTGTGTAGTGGCCTGGGATGCCGGCGTTCTTATGCCCCCCACACACGAGCGGCGTCTGACGTCACCACACGTGTGAGCGGACGGAAAGGAGCCACTGCGCATGCGCCGCTCACAATTCCGTCCGGGCCTACAAGGTCCAGAAAGCATTGCGGTGGTGTCTATGGTGACGTGTAAACACATCACAGACAACACGCAGTATACAAACGCCGCAGCTAGCAGCGCGATACCTGGAAGATATAACACTTTTCCAGTGTGCAGTGGCTGGGGCGGGCAGAGGAGTAACCAGTGCCCTTGGGTGTCCATACAGCTAAAGTGTATCTCATGTGAGAGGCTGAGAGCACCAGACCCGGTACGCACCCACCACTGAGAAATACAGGGGCCGGTGGGCCGCTAAGGCCCAACGGGTGGTAAGAAGGCCTGGAGGGGGAAGCACATAGCATCCAGAGGTGCAAGGGTCCGATCGGGGCACAAAGGGAGGTGGAGGTGGGCGGGAACAAGCCAGGGATCCTAATGGAGCCCCAAAGAAGCGCCTGCACACAAGGCATGAACAAGGACTCTGACAAGCACAGAAATGAAAAAATAGAAGGGGGCATGGTCCCTGGTATGTGCCCACGCAAGTCACCCCGACAGCTCGCAAATTGTAACATTGATTGTTGGTACAAGATATTCGTCAACTACAAGCAGGAATGACTATAATAAAGACATACAAACAATAGAGCCATATACGTATCACAATAATCAAAATGGTATTTCCTAAATATGTCTATGCTATATACAATCATATATACAATCTTTAGATAGCCTGGTTGGGGTTCCTATTGGCACCTTGGGGTGTGGGGAATTTCTTGGGGCTAACCTTGGGTGGTGGGTGGTGGTCTACTCTGACGGCTCGCAAACATGTGTATATATACTTTTTCTGTATTTATTGTATCAACTGTCTTAGAATGTCTATTGATTGTTATATTTCTTTCTATAGAGTGTACTGTAGCGCTTTAGGTATCAAACATCTGTCCCTGAGGAAGCCATCACTGGCGAAACATGTCGGATATCTAAAATACCTACCCACTGAACTGGCCGCTACGCTTTTCAGGCCAAGTCACGTGAAACAAGTTTGCTACAGAATTGATTTTAGAAATTATGATCACCATGTCTTTGTGATTTTCATGTCCAGTTTTAACGATTTTTATTAATAAAAATATTTTTAATTTGAATTTGAGTATATTGTGTTCCTCTTGGCACCGCCATAATCCCTGTACTCCCTCCCTCTGGCTTGAAGGCAAAAAGGTAGTAACAAGGCTCACACTGCTGTATTTTAATTTTGATCCGATTTTCTGTGCGATAATGTAGTGCAACCTTAATTTCCAATAAATAAATTCAAATAAAACAATCCAACGGTGTAATGACTAAAAAGTTCCTATCACCAATATGATTCTTCCAAGTGTAGAAAAACATTTGATCCAAAATTACCACCACCATTAAAACAGGAAAACGCATGTACCAGAAGTGCATGCCAATCTCACTATAAGATAAGGCAAACACAGCTTGTAATAATTCCAAAGATCTTCTAAACAGGTGCAGTCCACTTTAAGACTTGACCTCTACTGCTGTCCTCTCCCTATTCCATGGTTAGAATTTATGGCCAGCATAAACATAACAAAAAATCAAACTCCAAAGTGTAGAATCTTAAAGCAGACCTTCAGCCCCCCATGGATGATCCCTGCCTCTCCACCATTCCTCCCGTCCTCTGCAGGATTAGGGTTTTTTTTCTTTTGTTTACAATATATATATATATATATGTGTATATATATATATATATATATATATATATATATATATATATATATATATATATATATATATATATAAAGAAAATCCAAGCGGTGAGGTGCACATCAGCCACAGTAGATTGTGCTTAGCAACCAAGCCCTCCCACAGGAGGGATTGACCGCAATCAATTGTCATTTTCTAGTTTCCATCCCCCGGGGGTCTTTAAAATCTTTCCCCCATAGTCAATTCAAATGTGTAACTAGAATCACCAGTAGGGATGAGCTTTATGTTTGGGTCAAACAATTTGGGGTGTTCGCGGCAAATTCGAAAGCCGCGGAACACCCTTTAAAAGTCTATGGGAGAAATCAAAAGTGCTAAAAAAGTTATTATCATAAAAAGTGTTCGGGGATCTGGGTCCTGCCTCAGGGGACATGTATCAATGCAAAAAAAAGTTTTAAAAATGGCTGTTTTTTCAGGAGCAGTGATTTTAATAATGCTTAAAGTGAAACAATAAAAGTGAAATATTCCTTTAAATTTCGTACCTGTCTATAGTATGCCTGTAAATTGGCTCATGTTTCCCGTGTTTAGAACAGTCTGAGAACAAAATGACATTTCTAAAGGAAAAAAGTCATTTAAAAGTACTTGCGGCTATAATGAATTGTCGGTCCCGACAATACACATAAAAGTAGTTGAAAAAAAACGGCATGGGATTCCCCTACAGTCCATTACCAGGCCCTTTGGGTCTGGTATGAATATTAAGGAGAACCCCGAACCAAAGTTAAAAAAAAATTGAGTGGGGGTCCCCCCAAATTCCATACCAGGCCCTTCAAGTCTGGTATGGATATTAAGGGGAACTACGCACCAAATTTTATTTAAAAAATGGCGTGGGGGTCCCCCTCAAAATCCATACCAGACCCTTCAGGTCTGGTATGGATTTTATGGGGAACCCCGCACCAAAAATTTTTTAAAAATGGCTTGGGGGTCCCCCCAAAAATCCATACCAGACCCTTATCCGAGCACGCAACCTGGCAGGCCGAAGGAAAAGAGGGGGGATGAGAGAGCGCCCCCCCTCCTGAACCGTACCAGGCCACATGCCCTCAACATGGGGAGGGTGCTTTGGGGTAGCCCCCAAAGCACCGTGTCCCCATGTTGATGGGGACAAGGGCCTCATCCCCACAACCCTTGCCCGATGGTTGTGGGGGTATGCGGGCGGGGGGCTTATCGGAATCAGGAAGCCCCCATTAACAAGGGGACCCCCAGAACCCACCCCCCTGTGTGAATTGGTAATGGAGTACAAGTACACCTACCATTTCACAAAAAAAGTGTCAAAAATGTTAAAAAAGACACTAGCCGGTTTTTGATAATTCGTTTATTAATGTCTTCTTCTTTCCCCGCTTCTTCTTCCAACTTCTTCTGGTCTTCCTTCGATTTTTCTTCTTCCTCCATTTGGTTCTTCCCCCGCTTCTTCCTCTATCTTCCTCTGCTTCTTCCTCTGGTCCTCTGCTTCTTCCTCCGGTCTTCTCCTCCGACATCTTCCTCTGGCTTCTCCTTCCCCGCTTCGTCCTTCTGGATGATGCGCCTCAATGGGAGTCTCCCGCTGTGTGACGCTTCGGTTCTTGTGACAGCTCTTATATAACTGAGGGCGCGGCCACCCTCCGAGTCCCCTCTGATGCACGGGGACTTACCTATGGCTTTCCCTGTAGTGTCAGAGGGGGCGGGGTCACTCGTTTACGTAAATGGGTGACCCCGCGCCCCTCTGACACTACGGGAAAGCCATAGGGAAGTCCCCATACGTTAGAAGGGGCGGGGTCACTGGTTGGCCCCGCCCTCAGTTATATAAGAGCTGTCACAAGAACAGAAGTGTCACACAGTGGGAGACTTCTATTGGGGCGGATCGTCCGGAGGACGAAGCGGGGAAGGAGAAGCCAGAGGAAGATGCTGGAGGAGAAGACCGGAGGAAGAAGCAGAGGAAGGTAGAGGAAGAGGCGGGGGAAGAACAAGATGGAGGAAGAAGAAGAAAACCGAAGGAAGACCAGAAGAAGATGAAAGAAGAAGGGGGGAAAGAAGACATTAATAAAGCAATTGTTAAAAACTGGCTATTGTCTTTTTTAACATTTTTGACACTTTTTTTATGAACTGGTAGAGGTACTTGTACCCCAATACCAATTCACACGGGGGGCCAGGATCTGGGGTCCCCTTGTTAAAGGGGGCTTCCAGATTCCAATAAGCCCCCTGCCCGCATACCCCCACAACCACCGGGCAAGGGTTGTGGGGATGAGGCCCTTGTCCCCATCAACATGGGGACATGGTGCTTTGGGGGGCTACCCCAAAGCACCCTCCCCATGTTGAGGGCATGTGGCCTAGTACGGTTCAGGAGGGGGGGCGCTCTCTCATCCCCCCTCTTTTCCTGCGGCTTGCCAGGTTGCGTGCTCGGATAAGGGTCTGGTATGGATTTTTGGGGGGACCCCCACGCCATTTTTTTAATTTTGGCACAGGGTTCCCCTTAATATCCATACGAGACCTGAAGGGCCTGGTATGGAATTTCGGGGGACCCCCACTCAATTTTTTTTTTTGGTTCGGGGTTCCCCTTAATATTCATACCAGACCCAAAGGGCCTGGAAATGGACTGTGGGGGGAATCCCATGCCGTTTTTTTTCAATGACTTTTATGTGTATTGCCGGGACCGACAATTCATTATAGCCGCGAGTACTTTTAAATTACTTTTTTCCTTTAGAAATGTCATTTTGCTCTTGGACTGTTCTAAACACGGGAAACATGCACCACTTTACAAGCATACTATAGACACCCCCCAGGTACGAAATTTAAAGGAATATTTCACTTTTATTGTTTCACTCCCGAAAAAACGGCCATTTTTAAAACTTTTTTTTGCATTGATTCATGTCCCCTGGGGCAGGACCCAGGTCCCCAAACACTTTTTATGACAATAACTTGCATATTAACCCTTAAAATTAGCACTTTTGATTTCTCCCATAGACAATTGATTATAGCCGCGAGTAGTTTTAAATGACTTTTTTTCCTTTAGCAATGTCATTTTGCTCTCAGACTGTTCTAAACACGGGAAACATGCGCCACTTTACAGGCATACTATAGACACCCCCCAGGTACAAAATTTAAAGGAATATTTCACTTCTATTGTTTCACATTAAGCATTATTAAAATCAGTGCTCCTGAAAAAACTGACTTTTTAAAAAAAATGTTTGCATTGGTCCCCAAACATTTTTTATGACAATAACTTGCATATAAGCCTTTAAAATTAGCACTTTTGATTATTCATGTTCGTGTCCCATAGACTTTAATGGTGTTCACGTGATCGAACAAATTTTTTTCCTGTTCATATGTTCTGCTGCGATCCGAACCCGGTGGGTGTTCGGCTCATCCCTAATCACCAGTGAACCAGACACCTGTAATGTTAGACTAAATGAGATGGAAGACAGGCTGCGACAACGAGGTTATGCCACAGATTTAGTTCATTCTGAACATATTAATATAAATCATACTCCTCCTAGAAACTTGGCTCGCAGATTGCCTTTTATCGCTCAATATCACCCTTTTTCATGAAAGATCAATAATATTATCAACAAACATTGGTTCATCTTACATAATGGTTATCCTGTGGTTACTGAATTTAATAATCCCCCTTTACCGTCATATCGACGGGGAAGGACCATTTGGTACAAATTGGCCAAATTAGACCAATATTCCATATCAAACCCTTGAGTGAAATTTTTAGGTCCTAAAAACACGGGCTCATTCCCATGCTTCTCCTGCATACAATACTCAGATATGATTAAAGAAAAAAGTTTTTCTCACCCCTTTAGAGGTTATGACATTCCAATTAGAGAATATTATACCTGTCAGTCATCTTACCTTGTGTACATTATTAAATGTTCCTGCAGTCTTCTTTATGTAGGGGAGAAAGGGAGATGTGCAATAGGTGCACAAAGGAGTCGCCCCTTAAGACTTTAGCAGCAGAATGATGTATAAAGAGTAAGATTGTATAAAATGCATGTGCCAATTTTATTAAATATATAGAAAATATTAAAAATATACAAATACAAATACACAATATATATGTTCACTAAAAAATATATATCAATATATACAAGGTAAATATATCAACCCAGAGCTCACAACCCGCTGCCTGAATTGAGTTGAGGTCAGACGGATAGATTTACAGCATATATCCCAACATGTTTTGGAAATTAATATGTATTGTTCCTTCATCAGGGAATTTACAGTTGGGTGATCAAATCCTTATCTGTAATGTAAAATGTATAAGGTAATGAAATAACATCATGATATATAGAATTGTGAGAGAGTGTCAATCATAACAATTTATATAGTGTTCAATGTTAGGGCTAGTCATACTTACATAGATGAGGTTCATAGAAAACCATACAAAACAATAACCAGAAAAAGAACAGGCTGGCTGAGAGGTCAACAGGAATGTAGGATGGGCAGTTGTAGGTGCAAGACCAACTACTGCAGCGCATCCACAAGAGACGCCTGATTGGGATCTAAACAGTCAAGATAGTAAAAAAGGGAGGACAATTTAAAGTTAGTCCCGCATACAGTTTGAAAGATCTATCAGACTGCAATGTAGGGACATAGGGATATATAATGCCAGTTAGCCAGTGCAAATAGTAGTTTTACCTTTATCTTTACACATTCAAGACGCAGACCTCTGGGTGGCAGTTCCACGATTGACAAATGCCCAGTGAGTGTCTGCGTCCTAAATAGCACAACTGATATGGCATTAGCCAATCAGTGTGACTGACAGCGTGAATGGGCTTGAGCCAACTACTCAGCTGTATGAATAACAGCTGTGGATGGAGCTTAGAGCGTCTCCCTGACGCGGAGGCGTGGGGCGTAGCCACGCCCAGATGGGCTTGATGACGTCACCGGCATGTGTGAAATCCCCATTTGTATAGCGAACCAACAGTGGGGACACAGAGAAAGCTCCTCCTTGCATTAAAAGCACAGGAGGCTAGTTGATAGGACACCGCCTTCCAGCTAGATGCGAGTGAAGCTTACCCGCCGGGTGTCTGCGAACAGACAAGCGGTCCATGCACCACATGCTGCGCCATCTAGTGGACAGAGAACATATAGCCAGCCTGTTGTACAGAGGATGATAGAAGAAAAGGCATCATGGAGTAAATGGATACATGAATACTATACGAATTACAGAAAATAGATCATTAAAGTGTACACAAAAAATAAAAAACATGTACATTACACTGCATATGACAACACCATATACAGTGGCTTGCGAAAGTATTCGGCCCCCTTGAACTTTTCAACCTTTTGCCACATTTCAGGCTTCAAACATAAAGATATAAAATTTTAATTTTTTGTGAAGAATCACCAACAAGTGGGACACAATTGTGAAGTGGAACGAAATCTATTGGATATTTTAAACTTTTTTAGCAATTAAAAAACTGAAAAGTGGTGCGTGCAAAATTATTCGGCCCCTTTACTTTCAGTGCAGAAAACTCACTCCAGAAGTTCAGCGAGGATCTCTGAATGATCCAATGTTGTCCTAAATGACTGATGGTGATAAATAGAATCCACCTGTGTGTAATCAAGTCTCTGTATAAATGCACCTGCTCTGTGATAGTCTCAGGGTTCTGTTGAAAGCGCAGAGAGCATCATGAAGACCAAGGAACACACCAGGCAGGTCCGTAATACTGTTGTGGAGAAGTTTAAAGTCGGATTTTTATACAAAAAGATTTCCCAAGCTTTAAACATCCCAAGGAGCACTGTGCAAGCGATCATTTTGAAATGGAAGGAGTATCAGACCACTGCAAATCTACCAAGACCTGGCTGTCCCTCTAAACTTTCAGCTCAGACAAGGAGAAGACTGATCAGAGATGCAGCCAAGAGGCCCATGATCACTCTGGATGAACTGCAGAGAACTACAGCTGAGGTGGGAGAGTCTGTCCATAGGACAACAATCAGTTGTACACTGCACAAATCTGGCCTTTATGGAAGAGTGGCAAGAAGAAAGCCATTTCTCAAAGATATCCATAAAAAGTCTCATCTAAAGTTTCCCACAAGCCACCTGGGAGACACACCAAACATGTGGAAGAAGGTGCTCTGGTCCGATGAAACCAAAATCGAACTTTTTGGCCACAATGCAAAACGATATGTTTGGCGTAAAAGCAACACAGCTCATCACACTCAACACACCATCCCCACTGTCAAACATGGTGGTGGCAGCATCATGGTTTGGGCCTGCTTTTCTTCAGCAGGGACAGGGAAGATGGTTAAAATTGAGGGGAAGATGGATGCAGCCAAATACAGGACCATTCTGGGTGAAAACCTGTTGGAGTCTGCAAAAGACCTGAAACTGGGACGGAGATTTATCTTCCAACAAGACAATGATCCCAAACATACAGCAAAATCTACAAAGGAATGGTTCACAAATAAATGTATCCAGGTGTTAGAATGGCCAAGTCAAAGTCCAGACCTGAATCCAATCGAGAATCTGTGGAAAGAGCTGAAAACTGCTGTTCACAAACGCTCTCCATCCAACCTCACTGAGCTCGAGCTGTTTTGCAAGGAAGAATGGGCAAGAATTTCAGTCTCTCGATGTGCAAAACTGATAGAGACATACCCCAAGCGACTTGCAGCTGTAATCGCAGCAAAAGGTGGTTCTACAAAGTATTAACGCAAGGGGGCCGAATAATTTTGCACGCCCCACTTTTCATTTTTTTAATAGTTAAAAAAGTTTCAAAAATCCAAAAGATTTCGTTCCACTTCACAATTGTGTCCCACTTGTTGGTGATTCTTCACAAAAAATAAAAATTTTATATCTTTATGTTTGAAGCCTGAAATGTGGCAAAAGGTTAAAAAGTTCAAGGGGGCCGAATACTTTCGCAAGCCACTGTATATATGAATGTAATTCAGTATTAATTTATATACACTGGAGCAGTCAGGACAACGATCAATAAAGGCATATATACAGAAAAGAGAAAAAGAAAAAAAGAAAGAGGGGAAAGAGAGAACCCATACAGGTTCAGCTCACAAACCCCTTATGTGAAACCAGGGAGAAAGGATCTGAAGTTGAAAGCCTTGTTGAGGCCAGGTGGAAAGTTAGCCTGTAGGATATATATCCACCTCAACTCACACTGGAGGAGGCGTTTGTTGGAGTCTCCACCTCTGGAGCTGAAGTTGATGCGGTCACGGGCAAGAAAGTGGACTTTGGGAATCGATTCTGGATGAATTAGGGCCATGTGGCGGCCAATGGGTACGTCAGGGTCGCGTTTCCGTATGGCATTGAGGTGTTGGTATATCCTTTTCCAAAACTCGTTTATGGTTTTACCAACATAGTAGCACCCACATTCGCATGTCAGCAAATATACTATTCCAGAGGTCTTACAGTTCACATAATGTTTGGGAGAAAAATGTTGGCCATTTGGTAAAGTAATGTCCCTGAGTCTGTCCAAATACTGGCAGTATGGACACCCCCCACATGGTTGGGTCCCCAAAGTTTTACATACATCACCTCTATAGGGTCTGTACTCGCTACTAACCAATTTGTCACCTATAGAGGGCGCTCTCCTAATGGTGATAGCTGGAGAGCTGGGGACAAAGGGAGCCAAAGTTTGATCCATAGTTAATAGATGCCAGTATTTAACATACGTTTAACTTGCTTATGTTGCAGTGAGTATGTTGTGATAATTCTTGTCTCATCGTTGGAAGGTTTTTTCTGTGTATTTAACAAATCATGATGTGATTGGTTAATAGCTCATTTATACGCTTTTTTTAAGGCATGTACTTAAGTATCGTCTTTCGAGGAGTCTTTTTCTCAAGATGTTAGCCTCAATTTTGAATCCAACATCATCAGAGCAATTACGGCGGTTCCTTAGATATTGACTATAGGGTATTGAGGCAAGGAGAGGCTTGGGGTGGAAGCTTGTCACATGGAGCAGAGAATTCCCTGCTGTCGGCTTTCGGTATAATTCACTAGAAAGGCTCCCATCCAACTGTTTCTTTACAAGCACATCTAGGAACATGATTTCAGTTGGACTGTGGGTCATTGTAAATTTTAGATTGAACTCATTCCTATTGATTGAGTCCAGAAATTGATGTAGCAGATCGATCAATTCCAAATGAGGAATATATCATCTATGTATCGTCGCCACGTTAATACATGGCACATATACATAGACAATGATACATGAACAAGCAGTGAATGTTCAAACTCCCCCAGGTACAGATTGGCACAGGATGGGGCACAACATGTCCCCATCGCAACGCCCTGTACTTGGAGATAGTGGAAACCATCAAAGCAAAAAACATTGTGGTGAAGTGTGAATTCAAGAGAGGTCAAAATGAATTCAGTGTAGTTGGCAACCAATTGAGTGCCATTCTCGATGTGCAGATCCTGAATGATCTGCAAAAAGTGGATGGTATCACGTACATATGATGATAGACAAGTGACAAGGGGTTTGAGATGGTTGTCTACCACACGGCTTAGATTCTCAGTTAAGCTACCGCACCCCGAAATAGTAGGTCTGCCTGGTGGTTTCTTTTGATGTTTATGCAGCTTAGGTAGTGCATAAAAGGTCGCCTCCCTTGGATAACTGGTTCTGACAAAGTCGCATAATTGCCTTGATATGACATTATGATGAAATGCAGTATCAACCAATGAATAAAAATCCTGAGTGAACTTGTCCAATAGTGACTTAGAGATGGGTCGATACCATTCTGAGTTGTGAAGTATAGCCATACACATCTCAGTGTATTGAATACTGTCCATGACCACGACATTGCCACCCTTGTTGGAAGGTTTGAAGACAATGTTGTGGTTGCGGGACAGTACCTCCAATGCAGTTCGCTCATCTGTGCTGAGATTCGCGTGAAAGTTGGAGAAGTTCTTCATCTTACTGATATCGGCTGATACCAGTTTCAGAAAAACTGATGCATTGTGATTTGAACTTGGCAAGGGGTAGATAGTGAACTTATTTTTAAGTGAAGGATCAGGAATATGTACATTGGTTAGTGAGGTGGGTATACCTTCCATGGCCACAAGGGGGGCCCCAATGTTGGTGGAGTCTGTAGAGATCTCAGACACATTCTCTTCTAGTAAGGCAATTAAGTTATTCAATGCTTGGATTTCCTGACTGGTTTGCCCAGGTTCTGAATTACGTTTTTTGGCTCTTTAGTAGAATTTTACAGATAAAAAGATGGATGTCCTTAATGGCCCCAAATCTGTCCAGACAGGAGTCTGGGCAGAAAGTGAGGCCACGTCCCAGGACAGCCATCTCATGTTGATTAAGTGAGTATGAAGACAAGTTAACCACGTTTAACGTGGTTGGTGTCTGTTGGTCTTGTGGATTTTGGAAGGGTGTGTTTTTGCATTCTTTTGATGGGTCTGTATGCGACCCCTCATTTGATCTAAAAAAGTTCAGAGAGGCAAAGATTGTAATTGTGGAGTGGTAGATATTTAGATGTATTTAAGGAAGATCCGGAGCAACTAGCCGGAGTCTGTATATCTGATGTGTCACTGTTGATGTTATATCGTGGGTGACTATCATTACCTACCTGTGGAGGGGAACTCTCTGTGTGTGAAGATTCATTATGTGACTCGTCGCCATGACGGCGTCCTTTCTGTCGTCTCCGGCCTTTTGATTGAATGGAGGGCTGTGGGGATTAAGAAATAGATGAACGTACAGGGGGTTCATATGCATTAGTATGTTTATTTTTTTGCGAATTTTTAGAAAAATTGTTACTTGAATTTGATTGCCATTTATATGCCTTACCATCTTCGAAATCCTTTCTATCCCTTTGTAATTTTTTATCTTTTTTAATTAAAATGTATGTGGGTTCTCAGAGGTAACATTTGGTTTTATAATTTTTCCAATTTTTCATCTATACTGATCATGCGTTTATGGTATTCAATTAATAACAACATCATCTTTTTTGAGCATTGTTTTAAATTTTCCTCCCATGCAGTTTTAAAGCCGGGGTCTAGATTGTCAAATGTAGGAAAAATTTGTACCTTACGTCCAAAAGGATTTAGGTTTTCCGCGATATATTCTTCAAAAGACTTGATGTGCGAATACAAAAGGGATTTTTTCTCTAGCGTTTGGCTTAGATTGGCAAAAATGGATGATAATTCAGAATCAAGAGATTCTTTATTGTACTATCCCTCATGCCAAGGGCCCAGCGGCCATACGGCATGTTTTGTCACAGTTCAGTGAATGTGAACCCAACTACACTGAATTCATTTTGACCTCTCTTGAATTCATACTTCACCACAATGTTTTTTTGCTTTGATGGTTCCCACTACCTCCAGGTACAGGGCGTTGCGATGGGGACATGTTGTGCCCCATCGTACACCAATCTGTACCTGGGGGAGTGGGAACATTCATTGCTTGTTCATGAATCATTGTCTATGTTAATGTGGCAACAATACATAGATGATATATTCCTCATTTGGGATGGATGGATCGATCTGCTACGTCAATTTCTGGACTCAATAGGAACAAGTTCAATCTAAAATTCACGATGACCCAAAGTCCAACTAAAATCACGTTCCTAGATGTGCTTGTAAAGAAACAGTTGGATGGGAGCCTTTCTAGTGAATTATACCAAAAGCCGACAGCAGGGAATTCTCTGCTCCACGCGACAAGCTTCCACCCCAAGCCTCTCCTTGCCTCAATACCCTATAGTCAATATCTAAGGACCCACTGTAATTGCTCTGATGATGTTGGAGTCAAAATTAAGGCTAACATCGTGAGAAAAAGACTCCTCGAAAGAGGATACTCAAGTACATGCCTTAAAAAAGCGTATAAACGAGCTATTAACCAATCACGTTGTGATTGGTTAAATACACAGAAACAACCTTCCAACGATGAGACAACAAGAATTATCACAACTTACTCACTGCAACATAAGCACGTTAAATATATTTTAAATAAATACTGGCATCTATTAACTATGGATCAAACTTTGGCTCCCTTTGTCCCCAGCTCTCCAGCTATCACCTTTAGGAGAGCGTCCTCTATAGGTGACAAATTGGTTAGTAGCGAGTACAGACCCTATAGAGGTGATGTATGTAAAACTTTGGGGACCCTACCATGTGGGGGTTGTCCATACTGCCAGTATATGGACAGACGCAGGGACATTACTTTACCAAATGGCCAACATTTTTCTCCCAAACATTATGTGAACTGTAAGACCCCTGGAATAGTATATTTGCTGACATGCGAATGTGGGTGCTACTATGTTGGTAAAACCATAAACGAGTTTTGGAAAAAGATATACCAACACCTCAATACTGTACGGAAACATGACCCTGGCGTACCCATTGGCCGCCACATGGCCCTAGTTCATCCAGAATCGATTCCCAAAGTCCACTTTCTTGCCCTTGACCGCATCCACTTCAGCTCCAGAGGCGGCGACAAACGCCTCCTCCAGTGTGAGTTGAGGTGGATATATAACCTACTGGCTAACTTTCCACTTGGCCTCAACGAGGCTTTCAACTTCAGATCCTTTCTCCCTGGTTTCACATCAGAGGTTTATGAGCTGAACCTGTAAGGGTTCTCCCTTTCTCCTCTTTCTTTTTGTCTTTTTTGTATATATGCCTTTTTTTGATCGTTGTCCTGACTGCCTCAGTGTATATAAAAATTAATACTGAATTACATATATATATATATATATATATATATATATATATATATATAGTGTTGTCATATGCAGTGTAATGTACATTTTTTTGTGTACACTTTATAGATCTATTTTCTGTAATTCGTATAGTATTCATTTATCCATTTACTCCATCATGCCTTTTCCTCTATCATCCTCTATACAACAGGTTGGCTATATGTTCTCTGTCCATTAGATGGCGCAGCATGTGGTGCATGGATCGCTTGTCTGCTCGCAGACACCCGGCGGGTAAGCTTTACTCGCATCTAGCTGGAAGGCGGTGTCCTATCACCTAGCCTCCTGTGCTTTTTATGCAAGGAGGAGCTTTCTCTGTGTCCCCACTGTTGGTCGCCATACAAATGGGGATTTCACACACGCCAGTGACGCGTGACGTCACTGGCGCCTCCGCATCAGGGAGACGCTCTGAGCTCCATCCACAGCTGTTATTCATACAGCTGAGTAGTTGGGGCAAGCCCATTCACACTGTCAGTCACACTGATTGGCTTATGCCATATCAGTTGTACTATTTAGGACGCAGACACTCACTGGGCTTTTGTCAGTCATGGAACTGCCACCCAGAGTTCTGCGTCTTGAATGTGTAAAGCTAAAGGTAAAACTACTATTTGCTCTGGCTAACTGGGGATATATATCCCTATGTCCCTACATTGTAGTCTGATAGATCTTTCAAACTGTATGAGAGACTAATTTTAAATTGTCCTCCCTTTTCTTACTATCTTGACTGTTTAGATCCCAATCAGGTGTCTCTTGTGGATGCGCTGCAGTATTCGGTCCTGCACCTACCACTGCCCTTCCTACATTCCTGTGGACCTCTCAGCCAGCCTGTTCTTTTTCTGGTTATTGTTTTGTATGATTTTCTATGAACCTCATCTATGTAAGTATGACTAGCCCTAACATTAAACACTATATAAATTGTTATGATTGACACTCTCTCACAATTTTATATATCATGATGTTTCATCACCTTATAAATTTTACATTACAGATAAGGATTTGATCACCCAACTGTAGATCCCTGATGAAGGAACAATACATATTAATTTCCAAAACATGTTGGGATATATGCTGTAAATCTATCCGTCTGACCTCAACTCTATTCAGGCAGCGGGTTGTGAGCTCTGGGTTGATATATTTACCTTGTATATATTGATATATATTTGTTAGTGAACATATATATTGTGTATTTGTATTCGTATATTTTTCATATTTTCTATATATTTAATAAAATTGGCACATATGTGCATTTTATACAATCTTACTCTTTACACATCATTCTGCTGCTAAAGTCCTAAGGGGCGTATCCTTTGTGCACCTATTGCACATCTCCCTTTATCCCATTTAACCAAGGATGTTGGCTGTATCTTATACATTTCCAATTCTCACACAATCTCTTTATCTCTTATGTAGAGGAGACCACACAGAAAGTTAAAGACCATATTGCTAGGCACAAGTACTCAATCAGAGATAAACTTGTCAAACTTCCGCTAGCTAGACATTTTGTTGAACAAGGACACACGGTGTCACAACTAAAATTTATGGTGAAAGACGGTATTTCTAAAAACAGATGCGGGGGAGATAGGGAATAGGCTCTAAGGAAGAGAGAAGTCAGCTGGATACATCGGCTGGATACTCTCCAGCCAAAAGGGTTAAATTCTGACTTCGATTTGTATCTATTTCTGTGAACACTTAGTGAATTATTTCATCTAATGAAAGATTACTCTCCTGTTAAAAGCGTTAAATTCTGACTTCGATTTGTATCTATTTTTTTAAACACTTAGTGAATTATTACATTTAATGAAAGATTATATTTTACTGAATCTTCTAGATAGTCTTCTGTGTTGTTCACTCTGCTTATCTATTTGTGTGTTGTTGATCGCGTGTGCGATTCTATACTTAATATATGTGTGGAGTTACGTATGCGCACTGATACACACAGAGGATTTTGCAGAGGTGATTATTTTGTTACATCCATTTTTTTTTCTGTGATCTGTTTTATATTTTGCTTTAATTTTTCTTACATTTAGATTTTTGGGTAATTGATTATTTGTTCATTTATTTTTAAGATTCCTGATAGTTATATCCTACAAGGTGTGAGCATTATTTACATGTCAGCCTGTGACCAATTAATTCCAACAATAAATTCTAGTTGGATGACATACATGGATACTCTAATTGATTGACTGGTTCCAGACAAATCGCTTGTTCACTTTAATTGATTATTAGTAAACTATATATGCTACTATGTTTATAATCATTGTATAGGCATGATTCGCTGAGGAAGGGCGTGATCTATAATAGCCCGAAACGTTTTTTATATCATGTTTGCCTGAATACAAGGATGTCGTGTTGATGTCTTTTTGATGACTTTTTTCTAAATAAAGATTTCTGTGCAGCAATCCCATTGGAATTTTATATATATATATATATATATGTGTGTAGCGGCCTCACCTCCCGATGCCTGTCATTCACCTTAGTCGAAGACACACACACTATTCGCTGTGCCTTCCGGGATATGTACATCACATACAGTATCCCAGTAGGCATAGGCTTTTATTGAGGAAAGAAGGAGGGGGCCAACCTGTCCGCATGTCAACGGGAGGCATGCCGGATGAACCTGGAACATCCAGAATCCTAGCGATGATGTCACAGGGAAACATGGCAGCGTGGGACTGAGCGCTGTCAGAAGAGAAGAGAGTCTCAACTGGACAGCGCTGAATCCGCTGTGCGGGTGAGTACCAAAAGTTAGCAGAACTCACCACTAGGTAGGTAAGGCTTTAAAAAAAATGGGGGTGTAGGGTAAAATACCTCTTTAAGCACTTCAGCCCTGGAAGGTTTTACCCCCTTAACGACCAGGCCATTTTTTGCGAGACGGCACTGCATTGCTTTAACTGACAACTGCGCAACGCTATACCCAAATAAAATTGATGTCCTTTTTTCCCCACAAATAGAGCTTTCTTTTGGGAGTAATTGATCACCTTTTTGAGCTAGAATCAATGAAAACAAACCAATATTTTTTACTTTCTGCTATAAAACATATCCAATAAAAAAAATTTAAAAATCAAATTTCTTCATCAATTTAGGACAATATGTAATCTGCTACATATTTTTGTAAAAAGAAAATCAGAATAAGCGTATATTGATTGGTTTGTGAAAATGCTGTAGTGATTACAAACTAGGGAATACATTTATTGCATTTTTATTTATTTTTTACTAGTAATGGCGGCAATCAGCGTTTTTTAGCGGGTCTGCGAGATTGCGGCAGACAGATCGGACACCTGACACTTTTGACACTTTTTTGGGAACCAGTGACATTACTACAGTAATCAGTGCTAAAAATATGCACTGTAACTGTACTAATGACACTGGCAGGGAAGGGGTTAACACCAGGGGCGATCAAAGGGGTAAGTTTGTCCATAGAGGATGCTTTCTAACTGTGTGGGGTATGGACTCACTAGATGAACACAGTGATCCATGATCCTGATTAGCAGCAACACATGATCACTATGTTCTTCTCTGACAGAACGGCGGTCTGCCTTTTTTACATCGGCAGACCGCCGTTCAATCTTTCTGGGGAGTGATCACGGGTGGCCACAGTATATGTACTGCAGCCAGGCGGCAAATGGTTAAACATCCACATTTACTTGACACAAGTAATCAAGGTTTCCACAAAGGCTGTTTAAGCATAGATTTAGAATCAAGCATATTGATGTGTAGGCAAAGATATGCAGAGAAGCTGCTGGCTGCCAGGCACTCAAATCCTTTCCAGTTCACAAAAACAGCAAAAATTACAGGAGACAGGTCCTACTCACTCCCAGCATCAGGTTCACCCTTCATGTTTCGTCTGTTCTCACTTCAAAGGGGAAGATTTTCCAAACTCATGCCATGCTGAGTTGCATTGATGTAAATGGCCACCATTTGATTTCCACTGTCATGCATTTAAAGTGGAGGGCCACCCTAAAAAGAAAAATTACATGAAAAACCCTAAAAAAAAAAAAAAAAAAATTTGAAAAAAAAAAAATGTTAAACTTACCTAAACCCTTGTTGCTAGGCAGTCTTCCTAATCTGCCTCTTCCTATTCTGAGGCGTGTTCTGCTCCTCGGTGAGTGGCCCCGTTGTCTTCTGAGAACTGTCTGTGTTCCCAAAACACCACTGGGCCATTCACAGAGCGCCGCGCCGCAGGAAACTGGCACCGAAGCCGCAAGGCTCCGCTGCCTGTTTCCCTTACTTAGGATGGGGACCCGAGAGCCGAGGGACGGGTCGGCCTCGGGCGGCCGACATCGCGGGTACCCAGGACAGGTAAGTATTTATTTAAAGTCAGCTGTTTGTAGCTGCTGACTTTTAATTTTTTTTTTTCAGGGACGGAATCCCGCTTCAAATGCAACTTAAGTCGCATCTGAAATCCCACCATATGTGACTCAAATCGCATCTGAAATCCCACCATTGTGAACATAGCCTTATACCCGAAGAGAATGCCAATGTTTGGAGAAAACGTATCAAATACTACATTAACATGCTGACACTGCTAGCATTTGAGAAGTGCTAGATTGTTAACACCCGTGTAAACAAGATCTTATAGCATTATGGAGCATGCAAGAATGAACAAACCTTTTCTCCATTTGTTTTCTTTTAGCATAACTTTAATCAGAGAGTATTAAAACATCTTCCTCTGCATCTTGGTAGGTGCTTGCTTTTCATTTTAAATATTATGTGTGATTAATTGGTGAAGCCCTAACTGTCTGAACGTGCTGGAAAAGTCTGCATGGGACTGGCTTAATATAGCATCCTGGTTTGTAATGTGCATGAGCAGAAATTCCTGTGGTGCTCACAGCTCCTTGGTTATAACCTTAATTGGTGGAAAAGACTTATTTTCCCCCTGGCAGGGAATACAATACATTTCAGCTGCATCTTATATTTTTATTATGTTAGCATTTTATCTTGTTAGGAGCATTATTATTAACTTGCGCAGCGCAACAAATCACATTTTCTAAAGGTTAGTTTAAACTAGTTTAGAACTTTGGGCATAGAGCACAGTGCAACGTCAGTCCTAAGCCATAATCAAACCAAGAAAAACAAGAATAGTAACACTTTCTTTCTGGCTTTCAGCAAATACACATTTTAAGTAACTTAGTTTAATATTTAACTGAATGTTATATGCATTGTTGCCAACCTAACAGATTGAAATTTACTGACACAACACCCAAAATTTGCTGGCATAGCCAAGTTTTTACTGGCATTTACAAAAGTTACAAAATTACAGTTTTAAGTACAAATTTCACTATTTAGGCTACAAACAAGTACAATATGTGATTAGCAATGTGATTTAAGGTAGATTTTAAGGGGAAAAACATATTTCTTATTTTATTTTCGATATATTAAGTAGCTCAGGAACAGGACTCAGGAGGGCAAGAAATTAGAATGGGCGGCACACACATGAAATTGACTCTCACAGTGATACTGACAGCAGTGTGCAGCAGTACAGATTACCGTCACAACACGTCCCCTCCAGAGTCACAGTGACAGTCTCTCTCCAAGCGAGGTGGTCCCTCCAGTCCAAACAGCACTGATGGTCCCGCTCCTGGCCGGCTTTGCTCCCATCCCACAGACCCACACACAAGGCTCTGGCCGCTCTGCTTGACTCCCTTGCACCATGACATCACAGGACATGTGCAGGCACCGCCTCCACCAGAGCCGCCCGAACACACTGTAGCAGGCACTTGTATAGTCTCAGCTGGCTGGCCGAGCATCACAGCCGTATTTTTTACTGGCAACCTTTTCTTTTTACTGGCATTTACTGACAGGAGAAAATTGCCTGTTTTTTACTGGCTGCCAGTAAAAATCCTGACAGTTGGAAACACTGGTTATATGTGAGGTTACTTTCATATTATTACTTGCTTACTCTTCCTTATTTTTTTAATATATAATAATGTATATGTAGCACCCTCTACCTTAGGTAGGTAGGTGCTATAGTAGTGTTTGTGTTTTACTGTCAGTGCAGGTAAATTTAGGCAGGCCTAGCTGTGAGCTAGGCCTGTTTGTTTTTGATCTGGGGGCAGGGGAGTGGTTTAGTGTAGCAGCAGGTGACTGACATGTGCTTCAGCTCTTTGGCGCCTCCTTCGTTTCAAAGAACAAGGTTATGGAAAAGAGGCAGGGCAGAGTGCTGGAGTGACATGGGATGTATTTGGGAGCCCTGTCGAATCCCCAACTAGGATTGGCAGGGGGCAGGCCTCCTATATATACCCATGGTCAGCCTATTGTGGGAAGAGTTGTTGGGTGGAAGAACTGAGATGATGGCGTGTCAGGCTGTGGTGGCCCTTGAGGGACCCCCTTTCTGTGGGGTGGAGGGTGTACCTTGGACTTGGAGCTCGGGAGCCTCTCTTTACACGGTCATTGAGAGGTGTCCTGGAACAGGAGCAGGAGGAAGACAGCGGCCAGGAAAGTCATTCAGAAGGGATCCATGCCCTGGTCAGTGAGTGAGAAGCACAGTGCTCTGGGAGAGACATGCCAGGATTGGATGTGGAGCCAGAGGGAGAGACTGTGGTGTTGTTGAAGTCAAGTTGCTGCATTCAGGAGGGTTGGCAGGATTTGTATCGGACTTGCTGGGAGCAGTAGTCCACCAAGTATCAGCACAATTATTCTTTTCATCTAAAATGGTTGCTACCACAGAGGGAACTGCAGACCCCGCCTGCAAAAGGCTACTAGGAAAATGTTAGGACTTATTCAGAGTGAGGCCTAGCCATGTGCTAACGGTAACAGGAATCTAGAATTGGACAGTGAAGGAAAGCAAGTTATCTCAAGTAATGTGCTGGAGGAGATGGGCAGTAGAAGAGACTGTTAGTTTGTTTCAATTACCTTTATTTCAACTAAGAAGTACTAATCATTTGGGCATCCCATTTCCCTTTTCCCCATCCAAGTTTAATCCCCTAATAAAAACAACAAAAACAAGCAAGAGACTGTTCATTGACCGGAAAAGTGTGCCTAAATGGATGTCTGACCAAGCAGGGTGATGTGTGGATGCTGAAACATGCAGCGACCCTACAGGGGCACCGCTACATATACTTAAAGTAGTATTCAACTAGTTTTTCTAAAAATTGTTGATAGGTAGGGTTTTTATGACAGAGGAGACCCTATCATTTAATTTCTTCTGTGGATTGTCTGAACAGGCCAAAAGTATGTGCACAATTGTTTTTTTTTTTTACTAAAAACTTTTTCCCCAGAGGGAGTTCTGCTTTCCTATGCCCAAAAAAGCATAGTAATCAAAGAACCAGGTTAAAAAAACTGGACTGCCCAGTTCAAAATGGCAACCCTAGTAGCCATCCGACCAATATTTCACAGATGAGCTGGTAAAGAGACCCCTGAGACCTGTGCTGGTAAAGCTTTAAAGGAGTTAGGGTAAAGGCAGAAGGTTTTTATTTATCTTAATGCATCCTATGCATTAAGACAAAAAACCTTCTGTGTGTAGCAGCCTCCCCAGCACCCCCAATTACTTACCAGAGCCCCTTCTCTCTCTAGCAATGTCCACGAGTGTCTTAGTTGTCCCAGACACTCCTCCTGATTAGCTGAGACACAGCAGAGGCGTCATTGGCTCCCGCGGCTGTCAATCAAAATCAGTCAGCAAATCAGGTGAGAGAGGTGGTGGGGCCGAGTCGGGGTTCTTTGTCTGAATGGATACACAGAACTCTGACTCGGCTTGGGATGCCCTCTGTAGCAAGCTGCTGGCTGAGGGGGTACTCACTAGAGGGAGGGGCCAGGAGAGCAGAAGAGGGACCTAAGAAGAGGAGGATTGGGGCTGCTCTGTGCAAATCCAACTGCATAGAGGAGGTAAGTATAATATGTTTATTTAAAAAAAACAAAAAAAAAAAACAAGCCTTTACAATCACTTTAATTACAGTAAATTTCTAGACCTTAGACCAGCCATAACTGGGAATGAAGTAAATATATTTAATACTTTACCAGCTACTGTCCCCCATTCTCATCAGCTTGAAGAAATGTCTTCTATCCCCATGATTTAACCCAGCTATTCTCAATCAAAGTTATGTGGAACCCTAGGGTTCTTCCAGAGGTTTCTAGGGGTTCATGGAGCTGTCTTTGATTGTCCTCCCATTTGATGGTGCCAATATAGTCTCAGTCCAACACCACTTGTCAAAGCCAGCAACATGACACCAATAATCATTTTTTCCTGTGCTAATAAAATTGATAAATTAATATTTGACAGGATTTGGGCTTCACGTATTTTAAAACCCTACTTGTTTTAATTAACTATGCATGCATTATTATTTGGTTATTACACTGTATATGCATCCCTAAAAGCAAAACATCGTAGTGACTCCTTACTGCCTTACTTCTGTCTCAGCAAAAGTCTGTGAAATGCACGCACCCGAGGTAATTCATTCAAGTTTGATATTCAATTCACTCTAGTTTGGGTTAAACAAACAATACCCTGTGTTGGCAGATTATATTATTGGTAATATGTTTACTCAATGCAGTTGTTTCACAAGCATGCTGATTATGCTCTACCAAGCATATGGTGACAACAAACAGAACCTTTATATGTAAAAACAAGGAAGAGGGGCGCCTCTGAGTATAAATCAATAATCATTTATTTACAACAAACAATATCCACTCACATGGAAGACTGTAGTATTGCGTTCCGGTGCATCTCTGAGTAGAGAAGAGGCTGGAGGACCACAAGTCTCAGCAAGTCCGTGCAGTGCTGGTCACACATCAAGTCCTGGCAGGGATGGATGGTGGTGGCAGAACACGGTGGGAGTTCCCTCGGGTCTCCAGATGGCACTTCAGGATAGGTGGTGGGTTAAAATGACATAGACCAACGGTCTGTGGGTTCCAGGGAGGGGATAGGGGGACGCCAAAGCCGATCGCCGGGCGCGCTGCCGTCTGAGGCTCGTACGGCTCCGTGGAGAGAGATGGTGACGGCCGTACAGGGAGCCAAAACGAGGCCTGGAAAGCAAGCGCAGCGCGGCGCCGGGCCGTGACGTCACAGCTCTGCGACGCGTTTCCGAGTCTGCGCGCTATAGATGACAGGAATAGCGGCACTCCTTTCTCAAGCATAGGGTGCGGATGTAATGGCAGTCCTTTTATAGTCTTTGGGAGGGAGGGGGAAGGGGCGGGGCTGAGAATAATAGACAGTATCCGGATACACTGCAGCTTTTGGCAATACTAGATATAATACACATGGAAGTGGGGCGTACACACAGACAGACCGTTGGTCTATGTCATTTTAACCCACCACCTATCCTGAAGTGCCATCTGGAGACCCGAGGGAACTCCCACCGTGTTCTGCCACCACCATCCATCCCTGCCAGGACTTGATGTGTGACCAGCACTGCACGGACTTGCTGAGACTTGTGGTCCTCCAGCCTCTTCTCTCCTCAGAGATGCACCGGAACGCAATACTACAGTCTTCCATGTGAGTGGATATTGTTTGTTGTAAATAAATGATTATTGATTTATACTCAGAGGCTCCCCTCTTCCTTGTTTTATCTTCCTCAGCCTATTGGACCCTGCTTCTGGTCTTTTTTTGGTGGCAGCCCTGACAGACTTCCTCTTGTATATATATCTATATACATCTACATACACCTACCCTGCCATTGGACTATTTAGGATCTGTTATGTGAGGTATACCTGCTTTGCGCCTTTCTACTTGTTTTTAGAACCTTTATATGTGTACATGGAATATCACCATGAAATGCTAAGCAAAGTAAAAAAAATAATTAAAATGAGGGGGATTTAATTTTGCCATAAAGGGAAAAGGCCCAGAAATGTTCCTTTTAGATGTCAAATTGGCACCCCCTATATAGTTACAGTATTTTTTGTTGTGCAGAGAGCAAAGCAATGGGAGAGGCCCAGCAGGTGCACCCACTACAAGTTGCCTGCAGGGGCGGAGACAAGACCAGTCAACCTACACAAAGAGACAGAATAGCAGTGACTGGTCTTAATTACAGGAAGTTCCACACTGGATTACTGCACAGATCTGGAAGAAATAAATAAAGTAGAAGTACAGCCAAAGCTTATTTGGCTGTACTTCTCCTGTGGATCACAGGAGTGCAGTTTGTTTTGCACATTTGTGACCCATTTTCAGCAGAGAGCGGGCTGAAATCTGCTCTCTGCTGATGTCAGGCTCCGCATCATCAGGACCACGGAGTCGGGATCTGACAGATCCCTGGGCCGACACCCAGCTCAGCCTCTCAGCGAGCTGCTGAGAGCCTGAGCCGGCCACCCCCTCCACAGCCTAGCGCTCCAGTGAGCAAGGAGGAGGCAGAGCAAAGAGCCCCTGACTGACAGTCTGCAGCTCTCTGCTCACCTAGCCCTGAGAACCCAGCGATCAACGATGTTTGATCGCTGGGTTCTTAGTGTAGAGGCATCGGGGGACAGATGCAGCATCGGAATGATGCATCCACCTAGGTAAGTATGAATTAAAAAAAAAAAAAAAACAGAAACCCATACTTCTCTTTTAAAGCAAAAAAAATAATCATACAATCCCATATACACAATCCTATACCCACAGTTGATCTAGAGGAAGGCGAAAAACCCCAGCAAAGCATGATCCAATTTGCTTACAGCAGTAGAAAAAAAATTCCTTCCTGATCCCTCGAGAGGCAATCAGATATTTCCTGGATCAACTTTACCTATAAATGTTAGTATCAAGTTATATTATGTACAAAAAAAATCCAGGCCTTTTTTAAAGCAATCTACTGAGCTGGCCAGAACCTCCTCTGGAGGGAGTCTATTTCTCATTTTCACAGCTGTTACTATAAAGAATCCTCTCCGTTTTTGGAGATTTAATCTCTTTTCCTCTAGATGTAAAGCAGGGGTCTCAAACTGGCGGCCCTCCAGCTGTTGCAAAACTACAAGTCCCATGAGGCATTGCAAGGCTGACAGTTACAAGCATGACTCCCAAAGGCAGAGGCATGATGGAACTTGTAGTTCCACAACAGCTGGAGGGCCACCAGTTTGAGATCCCTGATGTAAAGAGTTAGCCTTTGTCCTCTGATGACCTTAAAGTTAATTAACTCAACACCAAGTTCACTGACCCCTTATGTATTTGTACATGTTGATCATATCCCCATTAACCTCTTGCTGCCCGCCATATAGCAAAATGACAGCGGCAAAGTGGTTTCAATAACCTGACCAGACGTCATATGACATCTTCAAGATATTGAGCCGCTGCGCACCCCGGAAGCTCGCATTGCGGCGATCATTGTTGCGGGATGTCAGTCTGAGACCCCGCAACACCGATCTATGTAAAGAGTCTCTTACGGAGACTCTTTACTACGTGATCCTCCGTGTCCAATCACGGCTGATCACAGTGTAAACAGGAAGAGCTGGTGATCGGCTTTTCCTCACTCGCATCTGTCAGAGTGAAGGAGAGCCGATCGGCTGCTTCTCTGACAGGGGGGGGTCTGTGCTGATCGATTATCGGTGCAGCCCCCCCCCCAGGCTGCCCACACTGAACCACCAGGGATGCCACTAGGACCACCAGGGATGTCACCACCAGGTATGCCACTCTAGACCACAGGGATGCCAATCAGTGCCCACAATGGATGCCAATCAGTACCCACAATAGGCATCACTGATTGGCAGGCATTATTGTTTGGCACTGATTGGCATCCATCAGTGACATACATTACAGTACATTGGTGCCCATCCAAGCTACCTATCAGTGCCCATAAGTGCCGCTTATCAGTGCCCATCCATGCCACCTATCAGTGCCCATCTGTACCGCCTACCATTGCCCATCCATGACGCCTATCAGTGCCACCTATCAGTACCCCATCAGTGCTGCATATTAGTGACCATCAATGTCACCTCATCAGTGCCACCTCATTGGTGCTACCTCATTGGTGCCCATCAGTGCCACCTTATCAGTGCCCATCAGTGCAGCACCATCAGTGCCAATCAGTGAAGGAGAAAACTTACTTATTTACAAAGTTTTGTAAATGAAACTGAAAAAAAATTTTTTTTTTCAAAATTTTTTTTATTTGTTTAGCAGAAAGGAGATCCCAGAGGTGATCAAATACCACCAAAAGAAAGCTCTATTTGTGGGAACAAAATGATAAAAATTTAGTTTGGGTACAGTGTAGCATGAACGCACAGTGCGACAGCGCTGAAAATTGGTCTGCGCAGGAAGGTGTATAAGTGCCCTGTATTGAAGTGGTTAATCTCCTCTTCTCAAGAGTGAATTAATTCAGTTCCTCTAATCTTTCCTCATAGCAGAGCTCCTCCATGCCTCTTATCAGTTTGGTTGCCCTTCTCTGCACTTTCTCCAGTTCCCCGATATCCTTTATGAGAACTGGTGCCCAAAACTGTACTGCATATTCCAGATGAGGTCTTACTAATGATTTGTACAGGGCCAAAATGATATCTCTCTCTCTCTGGAGTTCATACCTCCTCCATACCTCTCTTAATACAAGAAAGTATTTTGCTTGCTTTGGAAACCGCAGCTTGGCATTGCATGCTATTGTTAAGCTTATGATATACCAAAACCGCCAGATCCTTCTCCACTATGGATTCCCCCAGTTGTACTCCCCCTGGTATGTAAATTACGACTCTATAGACCTTTTCTTAATCAGTAGAGGTAAATTTTAAAAATATACTTAGACTTTTTTGTATGCTTACCTATTTACAGTTGTGCTCATAAATTTACATACCCTGGCAGAATTTATGATTTCTTGGCCATTTTTCAGAGAATATGAATGATAACACAAAAACTTTTCTTTCACTCATGGTTAGTATTTGGCTGAAGCCATTTATTATCAAGATCAAAAGAGCATGGGGGAGCTCATGTCCATAATGGGGGTGGTAGTGACACAGCCCCGAATGATCCACAATGGCTCAAAAGTGATATGGTCCAGAATTATTTAGACAGAATAAAGGTGGATAAAGCGCCTGGAGCTGATGGCATCCACCCACGGATCCTGAAAGAATTGAGCTCTGTAATTTAAAAGCCATTGTATCTCATTTTTAGGGACTCATTAATGACGGGAATAGTACCATTGGATTGGCGCATGGCGAACGTGGTGCCTATATTTAAAAAGGGATCAAAGTCTTTACCACGTAACTATAGACCTGTTAGTTTAACTTCTATAGTCGGGAAGATACTGGAGCGTTTAATAAAAGACCACATAAATGAGTTTTAAGCAACAGACAGCATGGATTCATGAAAGACAGAAGTTGTCAGACAAACCTGATTTCTTTTTATGAAGAGGTAAGTAAAACCTTGGACAGAGGGGTGGCTGTGGACGTGGTATACTTGAATTTTGCAAAAGCGTTCCACACAGTTCCCCTCACGTGGCTCATGTGTAAGGTAAAGTCTACAGGCTTGGAAATATCAGTTTGTAAATGGATAGAAAACTGGCTAAAAGACAGAATTCAGAGAGTAGTGGTTAATGATTCTTACTCTGAATGGTCTAAGGTTATCAGTGGTGTACCCCAAGGTTCAGTGCTGGGACCCTTACTTTTTAATATCGTTATAACTGATATTGGGTCTGGGATCGAAAGTAACTTTTATGTTTTTGTAGATGACACCAAGCTATGCAGTGGAATAACGTCCTTACAGGATGTCTCCAATTTACAAGCCAACCTCAATGCACTGTCTAATTGGGTGACTATGTGGCAGATGAGGTTTAATGTTGAGAAATGTAAAGTTATGCACTTGGGGGCTAAGAATATGCATGCATCATACATGCTAGGGGGAGTACAACTGGGGTGGAGAAGGATCTGGGGGTTTTGGTAGATCATAAGCTCAATAATAGCATGCAATGCCAAGCTGCGGTTTCCAAAGCGAGAAAAGTCCTTTCTTGTATTAAGAGAGGTATGGACTCTAGAGAGAGATATAATTTTGCCCCTGTTCAAATCATTAGTAAGACCTCATCTGGAATATGCAGTTCAGTTTTGGGCACCAGTTCTCAAAAAGGATATCGGGGAACTGGAGAAAGTGCAGAGAAGGGCAACCAAACTGATAAGAGGCATGGAGGAGCTCAGCTATGAGGAACTGAATTTATTCACTCTTGAGAAGAGGAGAATAAGGGGGTATATGATCAACATGTTCAAATATATAAGGGGTCCATATAGTGATTGGTGTTGGGTTATTCTCTTTACGGTCAACCCAGAGGACACGGGGGCACTCTTTATGTCTAGAGGAAAAGAGATTTCATCTCCAAATACGCAAAGGTTTCTTCACAGTAAGAGCTGTGAAAATGTGGAATAGACTCCCGCCAGCGGTGGTTCTGGCCAGCTCAGTAGATTGCTTTAAGAAAGGCCTGGATACTTTCTTAAATGTACATAATATAACTGGGTATTAACATTTATAGGTAAAGTTGATCCAGGGAAAATCCGATTGCCTCTTGGGGGATCAGGAAGGAATTTTTTCCCCTGCTGTAGCAAATTGGAGCATGCTCTGCTGGGGTTTTTTGCCTTCCTCTGGATCAACTGAGGGTATACAATTGGCTATATTGGATTGTACAATATTTTTTATTTTATTTATTGTTTTTAAAGTTGAACTGGATGGACTTGTGTCTTTTTTCAACCTAACTATGTAATTATCAATCAACTGTGTTTACTCTTTTTAAATCATAATGACAACAGAAACTAGCCAAATTACCCTGATCAAAAGTTTTCATACCCCAGTTCTTAATACCGTGTATTGCCCCCTTTAAAATCAATGACAGGTTGAGTCTTTTGTGGTATTTGTGGATGAGGCGCTTTATCTTCTCAGATGGTAAAGCTGCCCATTCCTCTTGGCAAAAAGCATCTAGTTCTTGTAAATTCTTGGGCTGTCTTGCATGAACTGCACGTTTGAGATCTCCCCAGAGTGATATTGAGGTCAGAAGACTGAGATGGCCACTCCAGAACCTTCACTTTATTCTTCTGTAGCCAATGACAGGTCGACTTGGCTTTATGTTTTGGATCATTGTCATGTTGGAATGTCCAAGTATGTCCCATGTGCAGCTTCCTGGCTGATGAATGCCAATGTTCCTCCAGTATTTTTTGATACCATACTGCATTCATCTTGCCATCAATTTTGACCAAACTTCCTGTGCCTTTGTAGCTCACACATCCCCAAAACATCAGCGATCCACCTCTGTGTTTCACAGTAGGAATGATGTACCTTTCATCATAGGCCTTGTTGACTCCTCTCCAAATGTAGCGTTTATGGTTGTGGCCAAAAAGCTCAATTTTGGTCTCATCACTCCAAATGACTTTGTGCTAGAAGGTTTGAGGCTTGTCTCTGTGCTGTTTGGCATATTGTAAGTGGGATACTTTGTGGCATTTGCGTAGTAATGGCTTTCTTCTGGAGACTTGACCATGCAGCCCATCTTTCTTCAAGTGCCTCTTTATTGTGCATCTTGAAACAGCCACACCACATGTTTTCAGAGAGTCCTGTATTTCACCTGAAGTTATTTGTGAGTTTTTCTTTGCGTCCTGAACAATTTTCCTGGCAGTTGTGGCTGAAAATTTAGTTGGTCTACCTGACCGTAGTTTGGTTTCAACAGAACCCCTCATTTTCCACTTTTTGATTAGAGTTTGAACACTGCTGATTGGCATTCTCAATTCCTTGGATATCTTTTTATATCTCTCTTCTGTTTTATACATTTCAACTACCTTTTCCTGCAGATCCTTTGACAATTCTTTTGCTTTCCCCATGATTCAGAATCCAGAAACATCAGTCCAGCACTGAATGAAAGATGCAAGGATCTGTCAGGAGTCCAGAAACTCATTGACCTTTTATACAAACACACTGATTACAAGCAAACAGATTACAGGTGAGGATGGTTACCTTTAATAGCCATTCAAACCCCTTTGTGTCAACTTGTGTGCATGTTATCAGGCCCAAATCACCAGGGTATGTAAACTTTTAATTAGGATCATTTGGCTAGTTTCTGTTGTCATTATGATTTAAAAAGAGTAAACACAGTTGATTGATAATAAATTTCCTTACAAGATGCTGTAGTGTCATACGGTGCTTGGACAAGAAGAAGCACATGATGTGATGCACTTCATCTTACGCATGCTCAGTATGACAAGAGATTTTGAGAGATCTCACAGTTCAGGTACAGAATTTATCTGAACCCAGTGGTGACATTGCCTTCTCAGGGGATGCCTGTTCTGCCTGGGGGTATGTCACCCCTGCCTTGAGGGAAACCAGGAAGTTGAAGAGAAAAAAGCTTTGTAACAAAAAAAGTTTTGTTTGTGTTTTTTTGTTTTTTTTATTTAAAAAAGCGTTAGGCATGCAGAGATGTCTGTTGATGTGAAATTTAGAGAAAGTAGGAAAAGGTCAGCTTTAAATGGTGAAAAAAGCAGTAAGGGAAGAAATTTCTTCCAGGGCAAAGAGAAAACTCTACAAGAGCTGTACCATCAAATTCTGAAGATTATGGCAGTTTTGGTTATTTATGTTTGTCTGTTTTTTCCAAGGGTATAGTTGGCTTTAAATGGCTTCTGAGGGCTACAAAAGCTCCTTTCATATCTATTGAACCTGTTTTTGCACCCTAAAATGGCTCCTCAAAATTCTCATGACTTTGCTATATTTCTTTTTCACAGTAATAACCCTTTCACATAGTTACATACATAGTAGGTGAGGTTGAAAAAAGACACAAGTCCATCAAGTCCAACCTATGTGTTTGCTTATATGTCAGTATTACATTGTATATCCCTGTATGTTGTGGTTGATCAGGGAGCCACAGCAGGGATCATCCGGATGGGTTCTTCCCACATGGCAGGAGATCCGAGGTGTGCTGGAAGGGTAGAGGAGGCGGGTGATGGAAGGACATGGGGCGGCCTACTAACTGGCCGGAGAAACATCTTGCGGTCAGCACGATGGGCTCCACTACATTGACAGGATCCCAGGCAGCTGCCACCGGTCTGACACCCCCCCCCCCCCCGCACGCACACAGGGAGGACCGCTTCCCCCATTGGTACCACAGTGCCGCGTTACAGCAAGCCACCGGGGACTGTATGTGTGCGGGACTCTGAAGACACAGCACTGGGCGTACCCCCTGTCCTTGGTGCATGTACCCCCAGGGGTACGCTTACCACGGGTGGAGAAACGCTGATCTAAATAATACAACAAAGCTGTTGTTTTTTTAAGCAAATCTCCTTTAAGCAGCTGCATGAGTGAGATTGAATGCTTCCATTTGGGTACATTTTTTAGGCGGCAAAATTAATTTTGCTGAAAATCATTCTGCTCATCCCTAGTAGTAAGTAAACAAAGGAAAACGTAAAAAGTCACAATTTCCTAACCTGTACAACATCTCAACATAAACACTCATTGAAAATACGTAATAGTTTTCCTTTAATGTTTTATCAGTGTGTTTATGACTGTAATTTTCTAGCGCTGTGTTCAGTTCTCTTTGTACTCACTCTTCTAACATTTTGTTTCTTAGTTTTCAAATTTGTATTCATTCCCACCCACACACACTCAGCCACACTTCTGTTAGACCCAAGCTAGAAATGCGGAGTATGTATAGTATGAAAATGTAGGCGCTACCACAATCAAAATGTGAAGACAATTGTATACTTTTCAACCACCTATTATTCTTGTTGCCATGATCTTAGATGACTAAGATGGCTAATACAGACCAGACATCTTCCTCTTTCTGGAGAGGCACACTGAAAGATCCCTCACACCACAGCTGCACGTATACCAAGGGATAGAGTGACCTAATATGGCCATGCTGACATATTAGGTAAATGATGTAACAAGCCACCACGCCCCCTTGTATACATGCAGCTGCAGTGTGAGGAATCTCCTGCCTGTAGCTCATTGACTCAGCAATGACAGCTAACTTCCAGATGTGGACTGAACCCAAGCTAATCCCTAGTCAGAACCGCTTTGCCTGTGTGTTTTTTATTTTTTTTGTTTGGGGACAGGCAGATTTTACGTCTTCTTTTTAAGTCCTGGTGACAAAATAAAATTTCTTCAAGTCTAAGGGACTCTTCTTTAAAGTCATACTACACTAATTCCAACTTTGAAGAGAAATTCAAGGGCTTGTTTGCAACTTTCTACCTCCCTATTAGATAGGAGGCCACACATCACTAAACAACCAAGAGCCAGTTGCAGGAAATAATATTGGGCAGGCTAGCCCACATCCCATTCTACAAAAACTGGATATGATCATATCAGAACTACCTGAGTTTAATGTGGTCCTAAACTCAAACCTTGCAGTAAGGTATACAGTGCCTTGAAAAACCATTCATACCCCTTAAAATTTTCCACATTTTGTCATGTTACAACCAAAAACGTAAATGTATTTTATTGGGATTTTATGTGATAGACCAAAACAAAGTGGCACATAATGGTGAAGTGGAAGGGAAAATATAAATGGTTTTCAAAATTTTTTACAAACAAATATCTGAAAAGTATAGTGAGAATTTGTATTCAGCCCCCTTTACTCTGATACCCCTAACTAAAATCCAGTGGAACTAATTGTCTTCAGAAGTCGCCTAATTAGTAAATAGAGTCCACCTGTGTGTAATGTAATCTCAGTATACATACAGCTGTTTTGTGAAGCCCTCAGAGGTTTTTTTAGAACCTTAGTGAACAAACAGGATCTCGAAGACCAAAGAACACACCAGACAGGTCAGGGGGTCGATTGCTTATTTGCCAGGGGGTCGCAAACGCTGTTCCAATCCGGACAGGCCAGACTCCGTACACATAGTAATGTCGGGTCCGTCCCAACCAGCGAAACGTCACTTTCGGGAGGAGAGACCACTATCTTGGTACACTCGTCCGCAGTAAGGCTACAGTTAGATGTCGGCAAGTGGACATCTTTTTATACCCACCGAAGTCCATATAGTACATAAGCTCAGTTTACTGGTAAAAATAAGTGTAAAATGCAAGACTTCGGTGGGTGTAAAAAAATGTCCGCTTGCCGACTTCTAACTGTAGCCTTAAGGTGGATGAGTGTACCTAGATGGCGGCGATTGAACGTCACTTACCTTGTCACATTAGACGGGTTGCTGACTCTGATGAAACACCTGAGTAACTGGTAAGTTAGAGACAAATTAATAAAAACATATTAGTACTGTGTGTCACCGGCCCAATCAATCAATAGATTGTATAGCACCCAAACACCCGTGATGCGCCACCACCTTCTGAATTGTGCACTAACCAGAATACAGTATAATAAGGGGCTGATCAGAACATGGGTCTTTCAATCATTTGTACTGGTTACTCCAAAGATGCCTCAGCAGGTCCAGCGGTATGCATTCTCTACCCATATATATATATATATATATATATATATATATATATATATATATATATATATATTCAAAAAATATAATTTATTTAGAATAAAACCTGGACAGATATACACTCACATGATAGGGTGTTGTCAGCATCGCTCCACTAGCCTCAACGTCTTTCGCATAAAATATGCGTCATCAGGAAGCATTGAGCCTAGTGGAGCAATGCTGACGTCATATCCGGCCCCTGACTCGCACCAAAAATGAGGCTTGGAATGCACGCTGGCTTCTAAGCACGGGGCGGCATATACAAATTGTAAGCCGGATTGCTGGATAGACTTAGTGCCGGTCTAACAACACCCTATCATGTGAGTGTATATCTGTTCATGTTTTAAGCTAAATAAATTATCTTTTTTGGAAAATTGCACAATGATGGCTCCTGCATATCAGATATTTATATTTTGATTCATAACAGTCGCAAAATTACAGCAATGAAGGAGCAACGAAAATAATTTTACTGTTAGGGGTCCCCACAACTTGGGAAATTTTATCAAGGGGTCACGGCACCAGAAGGGTTGAGAACCACTGACCTAGGCTGACGAGCAGAGCATTAATCAGAGAATCGGGCAAGAGACCCATGGTAACTCTAGAGGAGCTGCAGAGATCCACAGCTCAGGTGGGAGGACAACTATTAGTCATGCACTCCACAAATCTGGCTTTTATGGAAGAGTGGCAAGAAGAAAGCCATTGTTGAAAGAAAGCCATAAGAAGTCCCATTTGCAGTTTGCAAGAAGCCGTGTGAGGACCATGTGTCCCCCAACAAACGTGTGGAAGAAGGTGCCCTGGACAGATGAGACGCAAAAGTGTATGAAACGTGGTGGCAGCATCATGTTGTGAGGATGCTTTTCTTCAGCAGAGACAGGGAAGCTGGTCAGAGTTGATGGGAAGATAGATGGAGCCAAATACAGGGCAATCTTAGAAGAAAACCTGTAAAGCCTTGTACACACGATCAGATTTTCGGACAACCGTTTGTTTTTTTGTTGCATACTAGTCTCATGTCGAACAGTGAAGAGGTTACTCACCGTACGAAAATTTTGATACGACAGAATACAACTTCAGAAGTGACATAATGAGTTGAATAGTTTTTTTGTACGAAAACCGTACTAATTAAACAAAAATCAGACGTTGAGTTCACGTACGACAAAAATTTAAAAGTCTGCACATCCAGTCTGACAAAAAAACGGAATCGACTGTCGAAAGCACCGCACCGAAAAATGGCAGATCGTTCGTCGGACGAAATTTTACTTCCGATTTTCGTATCGTGTGTACGGGCCTTTAGAGTCTGCAAAAGACTTGAGACTGAGGCAGAGGTTCACCTTCCAGCAGGACAACAACCCTAAACATACAGTCAGAGCTACAATGGAATGGTTTAGATCAAAGCATATTCATGTGTTGAAATGGCCCAGTCAAAGTCCAGACCTAAATCCAATTGAGAATCTGTGGCAAGACTTGATAATTTCTGTTTAGACACTCTCTATCCAATATGACAGAGCTTGAGCTATTTTGTAAGGAAGAATGGACAAAAATCTCACTCTATAGATGTGCTAAGCTCATAGGCATGTGCCTGGGCACACCCTAATCACCCTGTGTGTGTTAGTGTCCTGAGATCTGCCTGGGCTGCTGTGAAATGCTGCATCCAAGCAGTGAGTAGCTCCCTCTGCCTGTGAGACAGTATCACATTGAGCAGATCATGAGGCTTGTAAGATCCGCTCAGAGTATGTAACTGCATGTAGGGAGAGAGAGTCGCTGTCAAAATTCAGCCGCCATGTTGGGGACGGGCAGGACCAAATGATTATCAAACACCAGCCAATGGGATGGGGTCTGGGCAGGCCACTACATGTATGTGGCTCTGCACCCTTTCTTAAGCAGCCCAATCATTGGCTGGTGATTAGATAGCTGTTCAGCCCCGCCCACCCCCGACATCACCGCAGAGTTGTGACAGCTCCTCTTAATCCCTGTATGCAGTTACTTTACATGACAGTTTCACATTCTGAGCAGCTCTTACAAGCCTCATGATCTGCTCAATGTGAAACTCCCCCTCTCCCCCCAGTCAGTGTCACCTGTCAGTGCCAATCTGTGCTTCCAATCAGTGCCACCTGTCAGTGCTATTCAATACCTCCAATCAGTGCTTCCAATTACTGCCACATGTCAGTGCCAATCAGTGCCACTGGTAAGTGCCAATCAATGCTCCCTATCAGTGCCAATAAGTGCAGCCTATCAGTGCCAACCAATGCCACCTACCAGTGCCCATCAGTGCTTCCAATCAGTGCCTATCATTGCCCATCAGTGCTGCCTATCAGTAGCCATCAGCGCTGCCTATCAGTTCTGCCTATCAATGCCAATCAGTGCCCATCAGTGATGCCTATCAGTGCTGCCTATCAGTGCCCATCAGTGCTGCCAATTAGTGCTCATCAGTGCCACTAAATGCTGCCAATCAGTGCTGCCTATCAGTGCCAATTAGTGCAGCCTATCAGTGCTATTAGTGCTGCCAATCAGGGCCCATCAGTGCTGTCAATCAGTGCCATCTATCAGTGCTGCCCATCAGTGCCACCAAGCAGCACCTACCAGTACCCATCTGTGCTGCCACTCAGTGGCCATCAGTGCTGCCAATCAGTGGCCATCAGTGCTACCAATCAGTGGTGCCTATCAGTGCCAATCAGTGGAACCTATCAGTGCTGTTAATCAGTGCCCATTGGTGCTACCTATCAGTGCCCATCAGTACTGCCTGTCAGTGCCCATCAGTGCACTGAGTGCAGGGATGGGGAGATGAACTCAGAAGCCAGGCACATTGTCCATGGTGGGCCGGCCTGGTGGGTCACAACTGAAATCTGTTGATGTTTAACCACTTCTATACAGGGCATTTTCACCCCCTTTCTGCCCAGACCAATTTTCAGCTTTCAGTGCTGTAACATTTTGAATGGCAACACTGTACCCATGAATTTTTCCCCCCACAAATAGAGCTTTCTTCTGGTGGTATTTGATCACCTCTGCGGTCTTTATTTTTTGCGCTATAAACAAAAAAAGAGCGACAATTTTGAAAAAACACAATATTTTTTACTTTTTGCTATAATAAATATCCCAATTAAAAAAAAAAAATTCTTCCTCAGTTTAGGCTGATATGTATTCTACATATTTTTGGTAAAAAAATCGCAATGAGCGTATATTGATTGGTTTGCGCAAAAGTTATAGCGCCTACAAAATAGGGGATAGATTTATGGCTTTTTTTTTTTTTTTGCCAGTAATGGCGGCGATCTGCAATTTTTATTGGGACTGCTATATTGCGGCGGACAAATTGGACACTTTTGACACATTTTTGGGACCATTGACAATTATACAGCGACCAGTGCTATAAATATGCACTGATTACTGTATAAATGTCACTGGCAGGGAAGGGGTTAACACTAGGGGGCGATCAAGGAGTTAACTGTGTTCCCAAGGGAGGGGTATTTTCTAGTCTTGATGATGTCACCACCTTAGACAGCTGGAGCATGGGGGAGAAAAGGCTACAGGGTACCATTTTTCATGCGTTTCTATAATTCCTTTTATTAAGCAACTCAGAAAGTAAAAATTGTACAATATATCCTTTATGTGGATTTATACAGTGAAAAAAAAAACAACCCTTCCTTCTGCCCCTTCTTTAATTCAGCCCTGAATTTGAATATGTAATGGCTGTCTTCAGTTTGTGTTTTTTTTCCTAGGTTTTAGATTATATATTAGGTTGCCAACAATAAAACGAGAAATTAAAATTAGCAGTGTATGTCTTTTCAGTGGCTGGAATGTACAATACAGCCAAGCATGTGAATGCGTTTTGCCTCTGATATTTGGCCGGTCTTAAAATATCTTCCACTCCCGAGGTGTAGGCGGTGGAGAACTCTGAGACACAAGCTCAGGCTACAATAAACTTTAGAAAAGTTTTTTTTCTATAAAATTGTCAGGACGCTGTGCACGAGAAGCCAAAGGTTAGTTTTGTTTATATTGTCTGCAATTACTTTGCATGCATAATACATAATTTCTAGCTCTTTAGGCTGGTTAAAGGCAGCTGCAGTGAAAAGTGATATAGTGTCTGTGTTACTGGGTCAGTCTAGTAGGTTCCACATTTGTTTCTATACTGTATACTAGAGGGTGTACTGTATACTGTACATCCTGTAGAATTGTGTTAAATATGTTAACCCTCCACTGAATGGGAATAGGTGGCTGTTTAGACGGTCATTTGTTGATATTTACTGAGCTGTGTAATTTTGGCAGGACTAGGTATGGGCTTTATACATATCAAACACTATAGTAAATATGGAGTCAGTTTGTCACTGTATAGTGAATACGTGGTCAGTTTGTTCTCAGTTCAGTTCATGCTTATGTATGTCCCACTGTTTGTACTCCTAATACTTGCAATTTTTAGAGTAGGACTACAAAGGGATAAAACTGTGAAACTGACACATTTATTTGCCAGAAAATAATTGTATTGGTATGAAAAGAATGGATATACCCAAAATCCTCTATTTATATAGGAATGAGAAAAAACATGGGACATCTATTTCTTGCAAGGAACAATTTGGTTTTTTTTTTACTGTACATGGATATTTACAGGCTTAAAAAGTAACTCCACTTTCATGAGAAATATATAGCGAATTTAAAAAAAATATTAAAACAAATATAATTGCAACACAACTCCTATTGTAGTTTAACCACTTCAGCCCCGGAAGATTTGGCTGCTCAATGACCTGGCCATTTATGCGATACTGCACTGCTTCACTTTAACTGACAATTGCGTGGTCGTGCGACACTGTACCCAAACAAATTGACTTCCTTTTTTTTCCCCACATATAGAGCTTTCTTTTGGTGGTATTTGATCACCTCTGCGGTTTTTATTTTTTGCGCTACAAAAAAAGAAGAGCGACAATTTTGAAAAAAAAACACAGTGGGGGTTATTTACTAAAGGCAAATCCACGTTGCACTACAAGTGCAAACTACAAGTGCAAAGTGCACTTAGAATTGCACTGAAAGTGCACTTGGAAGTGCAGTCGCTGTAGATCTGAGGGGGACATGCAAGGAAAATAAAAACCAGCATTTTAGCTTGCACATGACTGGATAATAAAATCAGCAGAGCTTCCCCTAATTTCAGATGTACCCCTCAGATTTACAGCGACTGCACTTCCAAGTGCACTTACAGTGCAATTTAAAGTACACTTTGCACTTGTAGTTCGCACTTGTATTGCAAAGTGGATTTGCCTTTCGGAAATAACCCCTTTTACTTTTTGCTATAATAAATATCCCCATTTTTTTTCAAAAAAGCTATTTTTTTCCTCAGCTTAGGCCGATATGTATTCTTCTACATATTTTTGGTTAACAAAATTGCGTATATACGTGTGTATTGATTGGTTTGCGCAAAAGTTATAGCATCTACAAAATAGGGGATAGATTTATGGCATTCTTATGATTATTATTTTTTTTTACTAGTAATGGCAGCGATCTGCGATTTTTATCAAGACTGCAATATTGCGGCAGACAAATTGGACACTTTTGACACATTTTTGGGACCATTGACAATTATACAGCGACCCATTGGTATAAATATGCACTGATTACTGTATAAATGTCACTGGCAGGGAAGGGTTTAACTCTAGGGGGCGATCAAAGGGTTAACTGTGTTTCCTCACTGTGTTCTAACTGTAGGGGTGATGGGACTGTCTAGGAGGAGAGAGAGATCGGTGTTCATACATAGTATGAACACATGATCTGTCTCCTCTCCCCTGAGAGAACACAGATCCCCGGCAGTCATCGGGCCCGCCGGACACTCGCATCGGCTCCGGGCACACGCTGTGGGCGCGCCCCTAGTGGCCAAAAGGGGAAGCGACGTAAGGTAACGTCGTTTCGCCCAGCCGTACCATTCTGCCGCAGTAAAACTGCGGCAGCTGGTAGCAATCAGTTAGAGTTGTTAAAAAATACTTTTCCTTTTCAATCTGCAGCGCTATAATTTTTTGTACAATTCAATGAAATATGGCACCCTGGTGGCGTTCTGTACAGAGTTGGTGTAAAAATGCCTCCAGAAATGCCATTTCCTGCATGTGTGATTGGCTCACTGATTTTCCCAGAAGTTTGCACTAAGATGCAAGTCACATTTTAGGCATCCCCTGGAACAAAAATGGCATTTTTGGTGAGATGATCCTAAAGCATTAATCACTTTTAAAGGGATGCAAACCCTACATTTTCCTCATTAGAGCACTGCAAGTGCATCAGCTGACTCATTCAGACTCAGGTCTGGTTCATACCTGTGCACTTTTTTAGTGAATTTTCAGGTTTGCAGAAACACAGTACAGTCCATTTAACATGGTTTCCTATGGGTCATTTTCACATCTGTGCATTTTTGGAAAGGGCTAGGGACTTTTTTCTGATCTTTGGTTACAAAGACTTCAATGAATCAAAAATGTGTATTGAAAAATGCACCTGGAATATGCAAACTGCAACCTGCATAGCTGTGAACCAGGCCTCAGAATCCAAAAGACATAGAAGGACAAACAGCTTTTTTTCAGAGCAGAAAAATCCTTGCAATGTACATTGATTACTCACGGGGGAATGTTTTTAAAACAACAAAAGTGTAGGTACTCTTTAATATAGGGGGGGTAAAAATAAAAAAATAAAATAAAGTGGTTCCAAAAGTGTGCACACCCTCTTATAACTGGGGATGTAGCTGTATTCAGAATTAAGCAATCATATTCTGCAACCCCAGTGTCATATGCGAGGATATAAATAAGGCCAGATAGCTTAACTCACCTTCCTATCAAAGCACAAAAAAGTCCTTTAACTTTCTTAACTTTATTTGTAAAATAACAGCAGAGAATTTGTAGATGAGTTTGTAGATGTTGTAGGACAAGGATAGGCAACCCCCGGCACTGGCTCGTAGGATGCATGCATGTGTTCTATTTTATGCATGTCAGTCTGGTATTATGTAGGCCAGGCGCAGCCCTTTTACTCTTGTAAACCTTTCCTAAGAGACATGTAGTATATAAACAGTTATTGATTATTACTTTCTGAACATGCTTATTGGTTGGCTGTTAGGCTCTCTGGTTTCAAGTTTGTCATTGACCTCAAATAAGCATGCATGTTAGAAAAGCCAAAGAAAGAAGTCCTTGCCTGCATTGCCTTGCTTAGTGATTCAAAGTAATTAGGAAATACACTATAATTTCCTTATGAGCGAGCCTTAGGGCTCATTTACACAGAGCCACTGTGCTCCGATCAGCAAGGCATACTTGAGCGAATCTCCTGCTGAATCGGAGCCACAGTACAGATTTCATTTTTTTTTTTCTTACATCTGTACCATTCAGCTTGTCATGTTTAGTCCCGGAAAAACAGACTTGGATGGATTTGGAGGTAGATGGGTGTAAATGGACATTAGTCCGTTTACATCTGCATGTCCATAGAGCTGTACGGAGCTTCCAATCAGGTCTTCCTGAAAAGCGGGCCCCTGAAATTCAACTGCGGACAAAATCTACCCTTGCAGTGGGCCCCACCACGCTGCAAGGGTTAAATTCTCGTTAGGTGTAGGGGTAGCTGAAAGGGCTGTATTTATTTACCCTACATGTCATTCCAGTCAGCTCCTACTTTTTCCCCTTCTCTCTGGTGCTCTGGGCTGTAGGCGGTCCTTTTGACATAATTACATACATTGCAGGGCTATTCACTCTGCGTTGTATATTGAGGAGGTAGGAGTGCGAGGCTTGGAGCACCTTAGAGAGAATGCTTTGTGGGACCTTTTGCACTGCTGAAGAGACAATGCTAGAGAGAGGACTAAGATAGGTGTTACTAATTATTCTTGCACCCCTAAACTGAATGAGTAGTTAATCTTTGCAGTGCGGAGGTAGATTTTGAGCCTACAGCAGAGGTAGATTTTGTCTAATTCCTGGAGTTGGGCTTTAAAGCTAAACTATAGGTAGATATAAATGGTCCAAATTAATGGTTGAACAATGCTGCCCATCTTACTGAGAACACCTAGAAGCAAAAAAAAAGTACAGAATGGGAAATCTCTGGATTGAAGGTGAATATTGTAACAAAAAAAAAAAAGCCGCAGTGGCTGACGGTACTTGGATTCTATTCATTCCACAGGAAACTGTGAATGAATGATGCGGCTGTGTGGGTGGAGCCCCACATGACTGCACTGTTGTTGAATTGTGACAATGGTTGCGAGAGAAGGCCCCCTACCCACTTTCACACTGATGGGGTGTTCAGGGGGAGAGGCTGCAGGAGCTGGAACATGTTGCATGTTCCACCCTAAATATAGGTGGAACATGTAACATGTTCCAAAAGGTGAACATAGCCTTTAAAACAACTAAATACCTTCCTATCAATTTTTTAAGGAGGCATGTAGCATAGGGATTAAACAGTTGATGTTGATTGAGAGAGTTTAATTCTGCTTTAAGGCTGGGATTACATCTAAGCCGCATGCGGCTTACAGCAAGGGTCTGGTGCGTCCCTGTTCTCCATTTCATGGACGAATCAGGGACGAATTTTTGCCTGGTTTCGGCCCTGAAACGGAACAAAAGACGCACAGGACCTCTATGCAATCTGCTCTTCAGCCACCCCAGAGATATGTGAACCGGCTCCATAGAGAGCTGGTCACAATCTCCTGTCATGCAAATTGGATGCGGGTAAACCCACATACAATTCGCACTAGTGTGAACTCAGCCTTAAAGGCAACATAGTAAATGTAATGCTATATTATAAAACTCATATTGTTCAACTGGCCACTCCAAATCCAACATTTCCTGTATCATTTTATCCAGGTAAAGCTGACTATCACTCCAATCCTTGATAGTCAAAGGCACTAATATAAAGCTTTTGAAACTGCAATTAACAAAAGCTTTATGTATTTATATGTGCCTTTGTGGGTCTATTGGGAGGGGGCTTATTGGAATCTTGAAGCTCCCTTTAACAATAATGGGGCCCACAGATACTGCCTCAATCAACCAGGAAGTGGAATCCAATTGTTTGTTTGATTTGCAAAATGATTTTCTGATGTTTTGGGAGGTTCCTACAGAGCTCAATGCACATGGGATTTTTAGTGTAGTAGGGGAGAGGTCAGCTTTAAGTCTTGGATTTACAGTGGAAGTCAAGGACACAGCTAGTAAATGAGGATTAACAGTTGAACGGTGGCCTAGTTCCTCTATGGGCCCTGTCGCTGTTTTGTTGTAATGTAGATTGTCTTTTTTTCATAGTGTTGGGTAGAATTTCTGCCTTTGACGTTTGATTGTGTTATTCTGTACAGCTGCATCAAATACAGTGCTTACATATCAATGCAAGTTACGTAGTTGTCTCTTAGAAGTCTGGCATTACTTAGGGTTACTAGGTCAGCCTTGTAAATCTTGACACACTAGGTTAGACATGCTGATGGCTTATAGTGTGGTTCATCCTCCCAGCACAGCATAAATTGTTCATACACAGCAAATTCTCAAAATTAGGGTCTACACATCATTTCTTTTTCTTTTACTTTAAACTTCCACGTTGTCCCCCTATAGAAAACAAAAAACAAATACAGTGCTGCTTATAAAATAGCCTTTGGTACAAGTAAAATCGTTTTTTTTTTTTACAATAATTTTTTATTCTAAGTTAATAATTAACAATACAAATTGTCATTTACTTTAGTCATATGTATCCAACATGGTTACATTGATTTAAAAAGGTTTTGTGTAAGTATAAAATACTTGATAACCTGTACCAGTCTACCCCTAATGGGTTCAAACTGTAGGCATGGACAGGCCACCAAATTCACTAGATAGTTGGGTTCAAAAAATGAAAACGAAAACAAAACTTGCAAATCAGATTGAAAAGGTAGGTCCAAGATGCTAGACTACATCAAAGATATGCACATAAATGGCCTAACGGTACTTCAAACTTAAGGATAAGTTACAAGTTACACTCTTTTAAATAGTTGTATGCTCTAGGATGGGATAGCCAGGTATTCCATTTTTTTTAATGTGATGGTGGAGTAGTTTTTACAAGCAAGCATAAGTTCGTACTGAGCTTTAATATTTAGTCTGGCTATAGCTGTCAATAAATCGGGTGCATCCCTGGATTTCCAGAGGCTGGTTATAGTGAGCCTTGCCGCTATTAGTGTATGGATTACTATTGTTCTAAATGTTGAAAGGTACAGGAGATCCCCGAGTTACGAACCTCTAACTTGCGAACGACTCCTACTTACGAACGGGAGGCGGCGTGATGTTCTTCGCATGCGTGGCCACTTTTCGACGGCGCGCACATCGGAAAACATCGGAAAACGGCGTCTGCGCATGCGTGGCTACTTGACAAAACATCGGAAAACGACGTCTCTGCCATTCTGCGCATGCGCTTTCGCCTTACGAACAAATCCGACTTAAGAACAAACAGGCAGTCCCTAACCCGTTCGTAACTCGGGGACTGCCTGTATATGCCCAAATTTAGGCCGAGTAAGGCTGTGGCCGGAGTAAGTTTGGTTAGGTTTCTGGTAAGGTCTGCTATAAATGAAGCTATTGAGTTCTAGAAGCTTTGCAAGTTTTTACGGCTCCATAATATGTGCAGAAGGTTACCTGTCTGTTCGTTGCCAGTGTTAATTTTGGCAGCAAATTTTGATTTAGTTTTAGACTTAGTCTTAGGACTAAAGAGGCATTTTAGTTTTATTCCCATTTTAGTCTTCTGCAATTGTTTTAGTTTTAGTCGTATTTAGTCGACTAAGTCTCCAGTACATTTTAGTCGACTAAAATGTCCTACCTTTTTAGTTGACTAAAATCTCCAGTACATTTTAGTCGATTAAAACTCATTTTAGTTGCCTGAATTCGAATGGGTGAATTAAATTGTAATGCATTAGGTAACATTTCTCTACAATTTCCAAACTCATTATATACTGCTAGAGTGAAAAATCTCATATGTTATTATTTAAGGTATTGAGGTATGAACATGCACTACAGACCAGTGTTAATTTTGAAGTCAAATTTCAATTTAGTTTTAGTCTTAGTCTTTTGACTAAAATGCCATTTTAATTTTGGTCCCATTTTAGTTTTCTGACTAAAATGCCATTTTAGTTTTAGTTGTATTTTAGTCATCTCAGTTGTTTTAGTTTTAGTCGTATTTTAGTCAACTAAAATAGTATTCATTTAGTCGACTAACATGTTTTAGTCATTTTAGTCGACGAAATGAACACTGTTCGTTACATCTCCAACATATGTCAGATGTAGAGGGATACATTTTTGATCATTTATATGGAGTCAAATACCATCTATTCAGTATTTTTGCGCATTATCTCAGTGTTCAACACATGCGGAAGATTTACTGGATATATGAATGGCTTTTTTCCATTGGTCCCAAGAGAATACTTGAGCTAAGTCTTTCTCCCAGCTCATAGAGAAAGGAAATTCCCTTTATTTTTGGTTATTATGTTGAGTAAGAAATTGCCACATTTTTGGGGGGATTTCTACAGGATTATTGGGATTGAACTCTGTTAAACGGGTGTACTTTCCTAGTTTGCTTAAAATTAAAGTGTTATACTGCAAGGATAGATTTACATAAAGATGATATCCTTCTTTGACCCATTCATCAACATTTAGGCGTATTCTGCAATAATTAAATGTTCCTGTCGATATAGATAGTATGGATTTATTTTTGATGAGTTTAGTTTTGGAAAGTATGTGCTTCCAGGCTATTAGTGTAGCTCTGATACTAAGTAAATTAGGTAGGTTAATCTTTGGAATTATAGAGTAAGCCATTGCCAGGGCGTATAAGTCATGTCTTTTATGTGGCTTCTTTTTCTATGTTTAACCATAGTTTGTCTTCTGTGGTAGAGAACCAAAATTTCATCTGATCCAATAAGGTTGCGTAATAATAATTCTTGATATCAGGTAGAATCATTCCTCCTAAAGATTTTCTAGGGGTTAAAATGGAGAATGCCATCCTGTTTTTTTTTCCGTTCCATATATAATTTTTTAGTTTTGTGTTTAATTGTGTAAAAAATTTTGTCGGAATTAGGATTGGTAATGATCTAAAATGATATGATATTTTAGAGAGGGTTTCTATTTTAAATGAGGCTATTTTTCCTACCCAGGAAAGTTGTGTTTTTTGAATATTTTGTAGGTCTTTGTAGATTAGATCTAAAAGGTGGGGGTAATTAGCCTCATATATTTTGGTTGGTGGGTAAGAGAGCTGTATTCCTAAATAGGTTATTGAGGAGTTATCCCAAGCAGACACTATTAGGGGTTAATAATTAAAAAAAAAAAAAAAATCTGTATCCCCAATGCACAGCTAACGCTTCCAAGAATCTGGTATATGGTAGAACATGTAACACTTTCCCCCACTAGGTACCTGAGGTACCATTATTCAGGGCTGAATATAGTGACATGGGCTAGCAGGGCAGAGTGCTAGCCTTTAGGCTAGCCATGGATGCATAAATATCTCTCATTCAGTCCATGGGCTGAATGCGGGAAAAATCTAAAAGTCTAAAAATCAAAGCAAACAGATTCCTCCATCCACACTAAACACTGCCGGCCATTGTATTCAGACAACCGCAACACCTGTAGCTGCTTAAATACCTGAACAGTGACTGTATCTAATAGGACTTCTGTTCCCCTGACAATTTTCTACCCAGCTCTTTTGCTCTTTTATTCAAAAAGTATCGACGGGTGCCACCGTGGCTGGAATTTCATCCAATTAAGCTGGAATCAGCCCAAATTTGAGCTGTTTGCAATGGCAAGCTGGAATATCTAATTCATAGTTGTGCCTACTATCAAGTGAACCAATACTTTGTCTACTTCAGGTAAAATGCATGTTCCCTTTAACAAAGCTGGAGTTACTTTTTTAAGTTCTAATGCCTCCAATGCTAATGGCTCCTACTGCTCCCAGCAAAGCCTGCAAGAGCGGGGAGTAGAAGAGAGCGATGCAACAGATGGGCACAGCGCTGGATCGAGATCGAGCTCAGGTAACTATAAGGGGGGTGAGGGAGCGATATACATACTGAAACATTTTTTACCTTAATGCAGGTAACCAGTTAATTACCGTCCTATAGCAGATTTACTGCTACAGGGCGGCTCTCCTGTGCAGAATCACGTAAATATATGTGATTCTGCACTTCCGCCTAGGGGGCGTGTGATTACTCACAGCAGAAGTCGATCTGTGGGTGTCGGGCACTTGATGTCCACTGGCACCCACCGATCATTGGGCAGGGACACAGAACGGAACTCTGCCTATGTAAAAGAAGGCAGATCTCCATTCTGACAGGGGGAAAAAATATGGCTTTTGTGTCCCTGCAAAGCACTGGCTAGGCACGCAGTTAACCCTTTGATCACTCTAGATTTTTAACCCCCTTCCAAGCCAGTTGCATTAGTACAGTGCCAGTGCATTTTTGGACTGATCACTGTATTTAGTGTCACTGGTTCCCACAAAGTATCAGTTAATGTCTGACTGTCCACCGCAATATCGCAGACCTGCTATAAGTCGCTGATCAACACCATTACTAGTATCAAAATAAAGAAATACAAATTCCAGCATATATACCATAGTTTGTAGACGCTATAACTTTTTTGCGCAAACCAATCAATATATGCTTACTGGGATTTTTTTTACCAGAAATATGTATTAGAATACATATTGGCCTAAATTGATGAAGAATTTTTTTTATTTGATATGTTTTATAGCAGAAAGTAAAAAAACATTGTTTTTTTTTTTTTCCAAAATTGACGGTATTTTTTTGTTTATACCACAAAAAATTTAAAACACAGTGGTGATCAAATACCACCAAAAGAAAGCTCTATTTGTGGGAAAAAAATATATAGATTTTATTTGGTTACAGCGTTGCATGGCCGCGCAATTGTCAGTTAAAAAAAATGGCTTGGTTATGAAGGGGGGTAAATCTTCCAGAGGTCAAGTGGTTAAAGTAATTGTAAAGCTTCATTTATTATTTTATTAAAATAACAAACATGTTATACTTACCTGCCTTGGCCCCACCCACCACTCCCTCATCACTGGCTCTGATTGGCAGCAGCGAGAGTCAATGGCTCCTGCTGCTGTATCTGAGCCAATGAGGAGAGAGAGAGCCTAGGTATGCATTTAGGAGGGGAAGGTTGTGAGGAGACTGCATATAGAAGGTTTTTGTTACCTTACTGCATATAATGCAGTAAGGTAAAAAAAACGTTTGCCTTTACAACCACTTTAAGGTAAAAAATGCTTAGACTTTACAATCACTTTTATTATTAATGTTTAACATGTTTACCTGATAAAATAAAGAAAATATTTTAAATATTTTATTGTACAGTAGTCCTGATCGTAATTTAAATAAATAAAATACATTTAAAAAACAATATATTGTACATTATACATTTCCTACAAGTTATGGTTCCCTCCTTCCTACTGAGCCAAGGGTTTTGCTTCTATTATACTACAAGTACCACTGAGCAAAATATCTCACGGAAAATGTAATTTAGCTCAATGTCCTGTTCCAGCCTGGATCTCATATTTAGAGCCTAAGTGTTCTTTTTCAGCAACACATCTTTCAGCAAGTTTATGATGACAACCTATAATCTTGTTGCATGCCTGAAGTGTAAAATCTATCGGTGTTATATTATAGAAACATAGAAAACAGCCATTCTATTTTACAGTGTGAAGGGCTTTACAAAAATTAAAGCACAGATCCTATCTTACAGAGAAATGGTAATGATGGTTTGGGGTCACTTTTGTTTATTTTTATAGACAATTTTATTTATAGATTTATCTATATCTATATATAGATATGTACAGTATGTATATATACAGTTGTGCTCAAAAGTTTGCATACCCTGGCAGAAATTGGGAAATTTTGGCATTAATATTGAAAATATGACTGATCATGCCAAAAAACTTTCTTGTTTTTTAAGGATAGCAATCACATGAAGCCATTAATTATCACATAGTTTTTTGGATCCTTTTTAACCGCTTGCCGCCCGCCCACCGTCATATGACAGCTGGGAGGTGCGGCTCTCGTTTTGGGTGGGCGTGATATGACGTCCGTCCATTTAAACAGGGCATGCGCACGATTGTGTGCACGTAGCCCTGTACTGTCGGTGGCGGCGTGTCACCGAGACACCGCTCGTCACCGACGGGGCTGAACAGCCATTGGGCATGGCTGTTTAACACGTGATCGGCCGTGATGAATTCATGGCGGATCACAGATGGTACTTCCCCCTTTCACGCGGCGCATGCGCACAATCGCGAGCGTGCTGTGCATGCATGTAGGTGGCGGTGTGCTGTGCGTGCATGTCGGTGGAGGCGTGCTCCCGGGAACACTGATCGTCACCAACACTGGTAAACAGCCATTGGCCGACAGCTGTTTACAATGTGATTGGCTGTGATCCATTCACAGCCAATCACTAAATGTAAACACAGACCGGTAACTAACTGTTACCGGCTCTTTCCTCCTCACACACCGTTTCCAGTGTGAGGAGAGAAGAGCCAAGAGCAGTGATTTACAGATCTGTGTTCTGTAGTGTCTGCACCAAGCACAACACTTGTCACATCATCCCCCCATTGTCACCTGTGTCCACAGTCACCCCATAAAGTGCACCTGTCACATAAGAGACTGCCATCAGTGATTGTCAGCGGTGCACCCGTCACTCATCAGTGACCGTGGCCTGTCACCCATCACCCGTCAACCATCAGTGATCGTGGCCTGTCACCCGTCGGTGACCATCACCCGTCACCTGTCAGTGACCATCACTCATCACCCATCAGTGACCGTCACCCATCACTGCCCGTGGCCTGTCACCCATCAGTGACCATCGCCAATCACACCATCATCACCTATCAGTGAACGTCACCTGCCACCCATCGCACAGCCCATCAGTGACCGCCACCTGCCAATGATCTGTCACCCATCACACAGCCCATCAGTGACCGCCACATGTCACACAGCCATCAGCGTCATGTCAAAAAGAGTATACAGCAGTGAGGAGGCATTCCAGATCCTCTCCATGACTGATGAGAGCAACAGGGAGTTCTCATCAGATTCCAATAGCAATTCTGATTCCGAATCAAATTCGACATTTGAACTGATCGACAGTAGTGGATCAGCAAATGATTCAGAGGATGAATGGGTCCCTCCTAAAAGGGCACGGTGCTTTGGAAACCAGGCAGCCACCAGCAACCAGGATTATATTCCCAGGCCCAGTACCAGCGCTGCCGCCAGCAATAGGCCCCAAGAACAAATTCCCAGGCCCAATACCAGCGCTGCTGCCAGCATTAGGCCCGGGGAACAAATGCCCAGTACCAGAGCTACCGCCAGCCAGAGGCCCCGCAAACAAATGCCCAGGCCCAGTACCAGTACTGCCACATCACACCCAAGTACCAGCACAGGAAACTCAAAACCCCAACTACTGGAGTGTCACGTCCCCCAAGAGCCAGGGCCGCTACATACATGCCACTTGGTCTTGCCAACCCAACATGGCTGCCTTCTGACTCGGGATCACTAATTATTAACCCCTTTCACAGCACAGCCAGTTGTGCAAGCCAGGACCCAAAATTTCACAGAGATTGATTGCTTTTATATGTTTTTTCCCGACACTTTGCTGCAATTCATTGTGGACCAGACCAATTTATATGCCCAGCATATGCCTGTCCGTTTGAGTGGAGAGATCTGAATTATGAGGAGTTTAAATTGTTTATGGGGCTCACCATAAACATGGGGCTTACAAAAACAAAATGAAGGACATGCCTATTGGTCCACCAACCCCATCCACCGCATGCCCATTTATTCTGCCGTAATGTCCAGGTCCCGATACAAGATCATTATGCGATTCCTTCATTTCAGTAACACTCATAAATTTCTTTTCCCAATGATTTGCAGAACTCTATGTCCCCGATCAGCATATATGTGTAGTCCCTGGGACCCTTTTCAGGCCGGCTAGGAAAAATATAATACATTCTTAGCAAAAGGGCCAGATACAGAGTAAAATTTTACAAGCTTTGTGAGAGAGTCACAATATCTTTATGCGTTCCGCATATACAAAGAAAGAGATTCCCAGCTCCAGCCCTCTGAGTGCCCGGCCTACATGGGCACAACTGGAAAAATGGTATGGGACCTGGCATACCCACTTCTGAACAAAGGATATCACATATATCTTGATACCTTCTACACCAGCCTGCCCCTTTTCAAACACTTATACATCGCAAAAACCTTGGCCTTCGGAACCTCCAGAAAGAATAGGAAGGGCTTCCCACAATCCATAGTAAACAAAAAACTGCGAAGGGGGAAAGAGCAACATTGAGATGCAGCGAAGTGCTGGCCTTGAGGTGGAAGGATAACAGGAATGTTCACATGATGTCCACCATCCATGATGACATTACAATTGAGGTTCAAAGAAGACGAGGTCACATTGAAAAGCCAACATGTGTCCAAGATTACAATCTCTACATGGGGGGGTGGATTTCAATCATCAAATGATTCAGCCCTATTTGTCAATAAGGAGGTCCCGTTTCTGGTACAAGAAGGTAGCAATTTATCTCATACATTTGGCCATTTATAATTCCTACATAGTCTACACAAAATCCACAGAAAGCCCCACCCCCTTCCTAAAATTAATCAAAGAAGTTGTCACGTCCCTCATCTATCAACAAAGACCCCCCCAGAAGACCTTCGCTCCGATGCTGTTAGGCGTCTTCATGAGCGCCACTTCCCGTACAACATTCCACCCAGTGCTGGGACAATGCCATTTGGTACCTAGGGCGAAGATTGCAAACTGCGCCCCCCCCCCCCCATTTTTAAGAAAGAATCAATGTCGTTTCAAAACAAGAATATGCTTAAAACAATACAAATTCAATTATCACCCCACACACAATATTTTGCCCTTTACATGCCCCCCCCCCCCACAGTTTGTTACTCTTATGCCTGCTAACAGCCCACCCATGGCTGTCTTTACTACTTGCCGACAAGTGTACGACGATATACGTCACAATGGCACGGCTGGGCAGATGTTTTTTGAAAAAGTTTTTATTGAACAATTTACATTTTGAACATAGTTCTGCAAGTTACAGGGCAATACTGGAGAAATGCTTAAAACAAAGAAAATGTGGCTTATACACATATAGACACAGCAGATCAAAAACTTATTCAGATAGCCACCTCTGTATCCCCCCCTTCTATAGCTACCTCTGTATCCCCCCCTTCTATAGCCACCTCTGTATACCCCCCTTCTATAGCCACCTCTGTATACCCCCCTACTAAAGCCTCCTCTGTATACCCCCCTTCTATAGCCAACTCTGTATACCCCCCTTCTATAGCCACCTCTGTATACCCCGCTTCTTTAGCCACCTCTGTATACCCCCCTTCTATAGCCAACTCTGTATACCCCCTTTTATAGCCAACTCTGTATACCCCCCCTTCTATAGCCAACCCTGTATACCCCCTTCTATAGCCACCTCTGTATACCCCCCTTCTATATCCAACTCTGTATACCCCCTTCTATAGCCACCTCTGTATACCCCCTTCTATAGCTACCTCTGTATACCCCCCTTCTATAGCCACCTTTGTATACCCCCCTACTAAAGCCTCCTCTGTATACCCCCCCTTCTATAGCCAACTCTGTATACCCCCCTTCTATAGCCACCTCTTTATACCCCCCTTCCTTAGCCACCTCTGTATACCCCCCTTCTATAGCCAACTCTGTATACCCCCCTTTTATAGCCAATTCTGTATACCCCCCCCTTCTATAGCCAACCCTGTATACCCCCTTCTATAGCCACCTCTGTATACCCCCCTTCTATATCCAACTCTGTATACCCCCTTCTATAGCCACCTCTGTATACCCCCTTCTATAGCCACCTCTGTATACCCCCCTTCTATAGCCACCTTTGTATACCCCCCTTCTATAGCCACCTTTGTATACCCCCCTTCTATAGCCACCTTTGTATACCCCCCTTCTATAGCCACCTTTGTATACCCCCCTTCTATAGCCACCTCTGTATACCCCCCTTCTATAGCCAACTTTTGTATACCCCCCTTCTATAGTCACCTCCGTACCCCCCCTTCTATAGCCACCTCTGTATACCCCCCTTCTATAGTCACCTCTGTACCCCCCCTTCTATAGCCACCTCTGTATAACCCCCTTCTATAGCCACCTCTGTATACCCCCGTTCTATAGCCACCTCTGTATACCCCCCTTCTATAGTCACCTCTGTACACCCCCTACGCAGAAACTACGCTTCTGCCTACCACTTGGACTGATTGCACGTGAACTGACCTTAGCCTGTTTTATGGACTATGCTTTTGCTTACCGCTTGGACTGATCTGTTGCCCCGCTACTGTAGTACACAGGGGTCTCACATATGTGAGGGGCTCCAGAATTGTTTTTCCAAATAGAGAAAACTATTTTTTTTGTTTTCTCCAGGTTTCGTAATTTCCGGATTAGGGTCTGGAGTCCAGAGGCTTCATAGAGATTTGGGTGGGCGAAGCCTCTACCCCCGTGCCTCTGTGCACAGGTCTTACCTGATTGCAGCCCTCAGTTGGGCCTCTATAACCCGTATGTGGCCAGGCTGTGTAAAAGTCTCACACATGTGGTATCGCCATACTCAGGAGTAGCAGAATGTATTTTGGGGTTTCATTTTTGCTGTGTATTTGCTATGTGTTGGAAATATCTTATAAATGGACAATTTTGTGTAAAGAAAAAATGCGTTTTCATTTATCTTCACATTTTCCAAAAACTTTCGGAAAAAAATGAACCATTGAAAAAACTCATTATGCCTCATAAATTATACGTTGGAGTGTTTGCTTTCCAAAATGGGGTCATTTTGTGGGCAATTCCACTGTCCTGGTTCTCCAGGGTCTTCAAAATATAATAGGTGGTTGAGAAATGAGATGTGTAATTTATGCTCGTAGAACGCCTGAAGGTGCTACTTCAATGTTGGGCCTCTATGTGGCCAGGCTGTGTAAAAGTTATACACATATGGTATTGCCATACTCAGGAGGAGTAGAAGAATGTATTTTGGGGTGTAATTTGTTGTATGCATATGCTCTGTGAGAGAAATAACCTGTTAATATGACAATTTTGTAAATAAAAGCATAAAAAAATCTTCAATTTGCAAAGAATTGTGGGAAAAAATTATAACTTAAGAAAACTCACCATGCTACTTAATATCTTGGAATGTCTACTTTACTTTACTACTGTACTTTCCTGACTTGTTAGTGTCTCAAGAAATGGCCTTCAGTACCTAATGTCTGATCAGGTGTGATCAGTTTTCAGAGATAGCTTGTAGACTCTTTAACTTTCACAAAGACCAAATATTATACACTAATTTGGGTTATTTTTACCAAAGATATGAAGCCCATATACATTTTGGCCAAAATTTTTGAAGAAAAATTACTAATTTGCAAAATTTTATGACAGAAACAAAGAAAAAGGCATTTTTTCACAAAATTTTTTATTTTTTTTATTTATAACACAAAAAATAAAAAACCCACTAGTGATTAAATACCAAGAAAAGAAAGCTCTATTTGTGTGAAAAAAGAGGACGCAAATTTCATATGGGTACAGTGTTGCATGACTGAGTAATTGTCATTTAAATTGTGAGAGCACTGAAAGCTGAAAATTGCTCTGGGCAGTAAGGGGGTATAAGTGCCCTGTATTGAAGTGGTTAAATCATAATGATAACAGAAATCACCTAAATGGCCCTGATAAAAAGTTTACATCTGTGGAATGTTTGGCCTTGGTACAGACACAGAAGGTGGCACACAGGTTAAAATGGCAATTTAGACCCCTTTCACACTGGAGGCGTTTTACAGGCGCTTTATAGGCGCTATTTTTAAAAAAGCCTCATCTGCAATCCCAGTGTGAAAGCCAGAGGGCTTTCACACTGGGGTGCTGCTCTGGCAGGATGTCAAAAATAGTCCTGCAAGCAGCTTCTTTTAGGCACTTTAGGAGTGGTGTATACACTGCTCCTAAAGTGCCCCTGCCCAATAGGTAGCGCCACCAAAGCGCCTGCAAAGCGCCTCAGCAGCGGTGCTTTGTGGGCGCTTTGAACCCTCTATTCTAGCGGGGGGTTAAAGTGCCCCGCTAGCTCCAGAAAAGCGCCGCAAAAATGATGGTAAAGCACTGCTAAAAGGTTAATTTCCCACATTTGTGGCTTTTTAAATCACAATTAGTGTCTGTGTATAAATAGTCAATGAGTTTGTTAGCTCTCACATGAATGCACTAAGCAGGCTAGGCACTGAGCCATGAGGAGGTAGAAAAGAAAAGTCAAAAGACCTGCGTAACAAGGTAATGAAATTTTACAAAGATAGAAAAGGATATAAAAAGATATCCAAAGCCTTGAAAATGCCAGTCAGTACTGTTCAATCGCTTAATAAGAAGTGGAAAATGTTGGGGATCTCTTGATACCAAGGTCAGATAGATCAAGAAAGATTTCAGCCACAACTGCCACAGGAACTGTTCGGGATACAAAAAAAAAACACAGGTAAGCTCAGGAGAGCTACAGGCTGCTCTGGAAAAAGATGGTGTGGTTGTTTTTAAGGAGCACAATACGATGATACTTGAACAAAAAAGAGCTGCATGGTCAAGTTGCCAGAAAGAAGCCTTTACTGTACAAATTCCACAAAAAAGCTTGGTTACAATATACCCAACAACACCTTGACATGCCTCATTGGCTTTTTTGTTGCATTGGCACAGTAAAGGCTTCCTACTGGCAGCTCAACCATGCAGCTCTTTTTTGTTCAAGTATCCTTGAGTTGTGCTGCTTAACCACTTCCCGCCCACGGGCGTCATATGACGTCCTGGGCTTTGAGCGGGTATATCTGAATGATGCCTGTAGTTACAGACATCATTCTGATATTGCCGGTTTCAGCCGGCGAATCTCTACACCATAAGAACGATCATAGCGGCCGTTCCACCGCTTGATCGTTCCTATGGGAGGCGAGAGGGGACGTCCCCCCCCTCCCGCCGCCCTCCGGTGCTTGTTCCGACTCACCGTTACGATCGGTGAGGCGGAGAGCGGATCCGCCGGCGCCGGATGTAGATCATAGAGATTTCCGGCGGACCAGATGGTCGCCGGAGTCTCTATGATCATCGGAGGCCGGGCGCGATGTTATGACGTCACGCCCGGCTTCTCCATTCAAAAAAAAACGGCGCCGCTTCGGCTAGGAAGCGGCGATCGTTTTATTTTTTTTTTATTTCAGGTTTCCCAGCCTAGTGGTGAGATATGGGGTCTTATTGACCCCATATCTCACTATTAAGAGGACCTGTCATGTTATATTCCTATTACAAGGGATGTTTACATTCCTTGTAATAGGAATAAAAGTGATCAAAAAATTTTTTTTTTCAAAAAAGTGTAAAAAAAAAAAAATATATATATATAATTATCAATAAAAAAAAAAAAATATTTTTAAAGCGCCGCTGTCCCCGTGTGCTCGCACGCAGAAGTGAACGCATACGTAAGTCCCGCCCACATATGAAAACGGTGTTCAAACCATACATGTGAGGTATCGCCGCGAACGTTGGAGCGAGAGCAATAATTTTGTCACTAGACCTCCTCTGTAACTCAAAACATGTAACCAGTAAAAAAATTTCAAGCGTCGCCTATGGGGATTTTTAAGTACCGAACATTGGCGCCATTCTACGAGCGTGTGCAATTTTGAAGCGGGACATGTTAGGTATCTATTTACTCGGCGTAACTTCATCTTTCACAATATGCAAAAACATTGGGCTAACTTTACTGTTTTTTTTTTTTTTTAACACAAAACTGTTTTTTTCCCCAAAAAAAGGCGTTTGAAAAATTCCTGCGCAAATACCGCGTGAGATAAAAAGTTGTAAAACCGCCATTGTATTCTCTAGGCTTTTTGCTAAAAAAACATATATAATGTTTGGGGGTTCTATGTAATTTTCTAGCAAAAAAATTATGATTTTTACAGGAAGAGAGAAATGTCAAAATTGGCCCGGTAAGGAAGTGGTTAAAAACAACCACACTGTCTTTTTTGGAGAGCAGCCTGAATTTCTCCTGCAGTTACCTGTGGGTTTTTCTTTGTATCCTGAGCAATTCTTCTGCTACAGTAGGTGACCGCAATATTGTGTCAATTTTGCCACTGTTATCGGCGAGATTGACACCTGCGAACCCCGTCGCAGGAGCCAGTGCTGAGCTGGCTCGCTCATCGGGAAAGGAAAAATGTGTTTGTTCCTTTCCCAATGAGCGACAGGCATTGCTGACAGTTGTTTAATATGAATCATGATGGGAAACTCCACGCCAAATTTTAAATAAAAAATCTGCATGGGTTCCCCTCTAGGAGCATACCGGGCCCTTAGATCTTATATAGATTCTAAGGGGAACCCCCTACACCAAAAAAACGGCGTGGGTGTCCCCCCAGAATCCAGACCCATTATCCGAGTATGCAGCCCGACCGGTCAGGAAAGGGGGTGGGGACGAGAGAGCGCCCCCCGAACCGTACCAGGCCGCATGCCCTCAACATAGCGGCCCCCCACCTCAGAGCACCTTGTCCCCATGTTGATGAGGACAAGGGCCTCTTCCCGACAACCCTGGCCGTTGGTTGTCGGGTCTGCAGGCGGGGGGCTTATCGGAATCTGGGAGCGCCCTTTAATAAGGGGGCCCCCAGATCCTGGCCCCCCACCCTATGTGAATGAGTATGGGGATACATCGTACCCCTTTCCATTCACCTGGGAAAAAGTGTCAATAAAAAGGTTTTTAAAGTAATTTATTAGGAAGCTCCGGGGGTCTCTTGCGACTTCGGGGGTCTCTTCTGACTCCTCCGCTCTCTCCGGCCTCTTCTCCCTCTCTCTGGCCTCTTCTCCCGGTCTCCAGTTCTTCTCCCGCTCTCCGGTTCTTCTGCCAGGCTCCTTTGCTATCTTCTCCGCTTTTGCCACTCTTTTGCTAGCGGTGGCCCGGTCTTCTCCGTCGTGTTCTTCCCTCTTCTCTTCTTCCGATGTTGACACAACGCTCTCTCCCACTGTAATGCCATGTGTGTGGTGCGCAACGACTTATATAGGCATGGGGCGTGGTCCCGCCCCTTATGACGTCACCGCCCAGATGGGACTGTGACATCAAAAGGGGTGTGGTCACTTAGGGTGGGGGGCCGGGATCTGGGGGCCCCCTTATTAAAGGGGGCTCCTGGATTCCGATAAGCCCCCTGCCCGCAGACCCCGACAACCAACGGCCAGGGTTGTCGGGAAGAGGCCCTTGTCCTCATCAACATGGGGACAAGGTTCTTTGGGGTGGGGGGGCCGCAGGGCGCCCCCCTTCCCCAAAGCATCCACCCCCCCCATGTTGAGGGCATGTGGCCTGGTATGGTTCAGGAGGGGGGGCGCTCGCTCATCCCCACCCTCTTTCCTGACCGGCCGGGCTGCATGCTTGTATAAGGGTCTGGTATGGATTTTAGGGGGACCCCTACGCCGTTTTTTCAGCATAGGGGGTCCCCCTTAGAATCCATACCAGACCTAAGGGCCTGGTATGCTCCTGGAGGGGAATTCCCTCTCGCGCTGGCTGCAATAGGAAAATATGTTTTTCCTATTGCAGCCAGCGCGAGATGTACAGTACCCTGTCGCCGAGAATCAGCGCGATGGGATCGCGCTGAAAACACATTCTCGCGGGCGGGTACTGTAGTTGTGGCTGCAATCTTTCTTGGTCTACCTGACCTTAGCTTGGTATCAAAAGAGCCCCTAATTTTCCACTTCTTAATAAGTGATTAAACAGTACTGACTGGCATATTCAAGGCTTTGGATATCTTTTTATATCCTTTTCCATCATTGTAAAATTGAATTATATTGTTACGCAGGTCTTATGACTGTTCTTTTCTACAGTCTCATGGCTCAGTGTCTAGCCTGCTTAGTGCATCCATGTGAGAGCTAACAAACTCATTGACTATTTATACACAGACACTAATTGTGATTTAAAAAGCCACAAATGTGGGAAATAAACCTTTAAATGCCATTTTAACCTGTGTGTGCCACCTTCTGTGTCTGTACCAAAGCCAAACATTCCAGGGTATGTAATCTTTTTATCAGGGCCATTTGGGTGATTTCTGTTATTATTATGATTTAAAAAGGATCCAAAAAACTATGGGATAATAGATGTCTTCATGTGATTGTTATCCTTAAGTTTAGACAGTTTTTTGCCATGATCAGTCATATTTTCAATAATAATGCCAAAATTTCACAATTTCTGCCAGGGTATGCAAACTTTTGAGCGCGACTGTACATAGAGTTATGCTCATAAGTTTACATACCCTGGCAGAATTTATGATTTCTTGGCCATTTTTCAGAGAATATGGATGATAACACAAAAACTTTTCTTTCACTCATGGTTAGTGTTTGGCTGAAGCCATTTATTATCAATCAACTGTGTTTACTTTTTTTAAATCATAATGACAACAGGAACTACCCAAATGACCCTGATCAAAAGTTTACATACCCCATTTCTTAATACTGTGTATTGCCCCCTTTAACATCAGTGACAGCTTGAAGTCTTTTGTGGTATTTGTGGATGAGGCTCTTTATCTTCCCAGATGGTAAAGCTACCCCTTCCTCTTGGCAAAAAGCCTCTAGTTCCTGTAAATTCTTGGGCTGTCTTGCATGAATTGCACGTTTGAGATCTCCCCAGAGTGGCTTAATGATATTGAGGTCAGGAGACTGAGATGGCCACTCCAGAACCTTCACTTTATTCTGATGTAGCCAATGACAGGTCAACTTGGTCTTGTGTTTTGAGTCATTGTCATGTTGGAATGTCCAAGTACATCCCATGCGCAGCTTCCTGGCTGATGAATGAAACTGTTCCTCCAGTATTTTTTGATAACATACTGCACTAATCTTGCAATCAATTTTGACCAAATTTCCTGTGCCTTTGTAGCTCACGCATCCCCCAAACATCAGCGAACTACCTTTTCACAGTTGGAATGGTGTACCTTTCATCATAGGCCTTGTTGACTCCTCTCCAAATGAAGTGTTTGTGATTGTGGCCAAAAAGCTCAGTTTTGGTCTCATCACTCCAAATGACATTGCCAGAAGGTTTGAGGCTTGTCTCTGTGCTGTTTGGCGTATTGTAAGCGGGATACTTTGTGGCATTTGCGTAGTAATGGCTTTCTTATGGCGACTCGACCATGCAGCCCATCTTTCTTCAAGTGCCTCCTTATTGTGCATCTTGAAACAGCCACACCACATATTTTCAGAGTCCTGTATTTCACCTGAAGTTATTTGGGGTTTTTTCTTTGCATCCCGAACAATTTTCCTGGCAGTTGTGGCTGAAATTTTAGTTGGTCTACCTGACCGTGGTTTGGTTTCAACAAAACCCCTCATTTTCCACTACTTGATTAGAGTTTGAACACTGCTGATTGGCATTCTCAATTCTTTGGATATGTTTTTACATCCCTTTCCTGTTTTATACAGTTCAACTACCTTTTCCTGCAGATACTTTGACAATTCTTTTGCTTTCCCCATGACTCAGAATCCAGAAACGTCAGTGCAGCACTGGATGAAAGATGCAAGGGTCTGTCAGGAGTCCAGAAACTCACTGATCTTTTATACACACACACTAATTACAAGCAGATCACAGGTGAGGATGGTTACCTTTAATAGCCATCCAAACCCCTTTGTGTCAACTTGGGTGCATGTTATCAGGCCAAAATCACCAGGGTATGTAAACTTTTGATCGGGGTCATTTGCGTAGTTTCTGTTTTCATTATAATTTAAAAAGAGTAAACACAGTTGATTGATAATAAATGGCTTCAGCCAAACACTAACCATGAGTGAAAGAAAAGCTTATGAGCACAACTGTGTGTGTATATATATATATATATATATATATATATATATATATATATGCCCCAGAAAGACTCAGTAGGATTGGGATCTGTGTTTGGGTCATACCATCTTTCAGGACTCTTTGTTCTTGTATTTGGTGAAGATTTTTTATAATATGATGAATAAATATCCATGATGAATAAATATCTTACATTTTCAGCATTAGGGAGATCAATAATTGTGACCAAATCTCCAACCCCATGTGTACAAATGCAGCCCTAAACCTGCAAGGAACCTCACTGTTGCCTTTAGACTCTAATCCTTGTACCACTTGCCAGGCCACTGTGAACAAACTAACTTCTGTTACAGCCAAAAATTTCACATTGCACACCACTCTGTTCAAAACTCTTGTCAGATTTTTAGTCTCTGTTTCAGGACTCTGTTACAGAGATGAAAAATGGGAAAAAGTCCCCCAAGCGGGATTTTTAGGCAGCTAGCTATAGATATGAGCAAGGCATTAAGTAAAATATTAAAATTCTTTCAATAAAGAATTTTAATATTTTACTTAATGCCTTGCTCATATCTATAGCTAGCTGCCTAAAAACCCCGGTTGGGGGACTTTTTCCCATTTTTCTTGTCCATATTGGGGTGAGCAGCATTGATATCTCTCCTTAATGTGTCTTCCCTCTTTGCTGTTACAGAGATGTACCTTAATGTCCTGCTGAAAATTGTTTCACTACACAGGAAGTGAGAGAAAATCTGCAACAAGAAAATAGACAAAATTAAAAATCATTACACATTTGCTAAATTAAAGCATTTTTATTTGTTTGTGTTTCTGTTGGAGAGCTCCTCTCACGTCATGTCTGTTAAAACACAGTAAGTGGGGGTAAATCAATATAATAGCATCCCGGATAGCAGTAAAAACTTAAACCTACCCCATTCTACCCAAAATTAACAAAAGCATTTTTGGCTGGATGTACACTTTACAAATGCATAAGCCGATGCTAACTTTAGTGAAGCTGCTTGTCAAAAAGATGAGCAGCTCCAGAAAGTTAAAGGAGGGCTTAAGTTATAATCATATTTTCTTGTAAAAGTTGATCTTTTTCCCACCCACCTCCTATGCCTTCCTACTGATCCTTTAAATTTATGCATGGCTCAGAAGGTGAATGGCAGTGGTGCATGACTGCAGCTGCCTATATCTTTGAATCTACTGATTGTTCATTTTTTAGTGAGGTTTATCTCTGGTCATGTTTTTTGCATTAAATGCTCAGTTTGAAATGTCCATGTTTGTGATTAATTTGTTTTTAAGTATTTAAAAACTCAATCACCAAAATCTCATTATAGCATTATCGTGTCTAGTTTTAAAGCCTAAGTTTACCTACAAAAAAAATACAAAATAAGGGACGTTACTAACCTTCAGTGCGTCCCTTGTGCTTCTGTCTTCTAGTTCAGAAGTAATGTTCCTCCTCCGATGCCCCCGCCGCCCCCCCCCCCCCCCAAGCTGTTATTTTCCAGGGCTTATTAGAACTGAGGCTCTCATCATAAGAGCGTATCCGCCCAGCTCACCAAAACAGGATATATGAACAGAGGGGGTTGACCTTTTAATCGTCCACCAGCCTTCCATTCTAAGATCTTGTTTCAATCAATACTATAAAATTTCTGATAGAGGTGTCATAGCTCTTCCAGAGGACATTGAATATTGTATATGCCCTTAAATTTGTTTGCAGAGAAAGTGAATTTTTTAGATAAAAATGTGTGGTTTCAAAACTCTCTATTGAACAGATAATTGCATGGGGGCCTTCTCTAAACTTCTCAGAAGTTTGTGCTACAGTCTAGTTTTTTTATATTTTAGAGAACTTTATTATAGTATTCATTCTGAATTATTTAAGTAACATTTATGTAAAAATATTTTTTTACAAACATTTCACGTCTATGTTGTGGTCCATATTTTTATGGCTATATTCCATTTCGAGATTTCTAAATGTTCCCTCTAGTGCTCATTGTGGTATTAGTCTTCCTGCCAAATGACTGTATAGGTTCAGAGATTCAGTCACCACCGTATTGTTTTGGAACTGCTTTAAGTGGGCTGCCAAGGATAAATAGTAACATTATAAATAATAAGGAACAGAAAATGCTGCATTACCAAAACAAATATCAACCGCAACCAGCTGTTTTTATAAACTCTTTTATTTATACCTTCTACTGATAAAAGACAAAACCAATGTATGAATACTTTTTAAAGGCACTGTAGCTAACAGTGTACAACATTTATTATATGGTATGTTTCCATATACATTTTATGCAAAAAGTGGTGCCTTCTAAGAAATAATCTCCATCAGGGTGTGACAAATTGTTAGCAACCTGTTTAATGTAAGGCTAGGTTGAAAAAAAGAAGAAAGCCTTAACAAGAAGCAGAAAGTTAATCTCAAATAAATGCAACAAGGATCTTTCAGAAGGGGTAATTGCAAAGTTAGAAATGTTGTTGATTTTTATATTTTCTAAGCTTTGTGATTATTTATTTATTTATTTAGGTAAGTCCACAAGTAGGTATGACTTTGAGCATTCTGTTTGTCATTTTACAAATGCTAAAAATATAACATCAGTTGCATTGATATCATCAGAGATATTGGGGCATAAGCAGACCCGCTCCTCAAAAACAAACAGTCTATGTTTTTCCAACATATGTATTTGCCTACTATCCTGCTGTTTCACTCATTGATCATTATGACAGATCATTAATTATGTCTATATTGCCTCTAGTGCCTACTTGTGAATTTGTTTCGTCTATCGTTCAGCTGTACTTGGCATTCATTGACAGTTTCTGGATATAATGTTGCTTATTCTATCACATTTCTACTGCATGCAGTATGAGCATATAACCAGGGAACATCTGAAATTACATTTCTTTGTATGAAAGGCAGAGACTTCTCAAAGTAATATTATATGATACTCACAAATTTTTAAAGAATAACTTTATACTTAATACAGTATTGCTTAAAACATTGCCCAACCAGGCCCCCCCCCCCCCCCCCAAAGCCTGCCACTTGCCTCTTTACAATCGATATCTTTGCATTGGGGCCATTGGGGTCCAAACAGCCTCACCATGAAAAATATTCTGGTAGAACTGTGCTTGCGCAATAGAGCCTCAACAATTGGTCCCGCAGTGAAGATCTTTATAAGTGGCAGACTTGGGCATGGGAGGTACAGATGTGAGGGAGTGATATTTTAGGAAAACTTTACTAAAGTTAAAAAAGTAATTTAAAAAGGACTCTAAGACCTATGAACATCTATGTTGTTGTGCAGTTTCAGAAACTCATCCTTTCTTGCTTTCTATTTATTATCATTGAGGTTTTGCTCTGCTAGATCTAGAATTACAATTAACACAGATCTGATTTCAGATGTGAAAGTAAGACATAACTCAGGAAATAGCAATCACAGAGTAACTATTTTTAACGTACATTATAAGAAAAGGTAACACAAGGGTAGTACAAGAACACTAAATTTTAAAAGCGCCAACTTTACTAATCTGCCCTCCACACTACATGGCATTAAATCGACTCGAACATCGTCCGTTCGGCGAACTGCGAACGATATGGGCCGTTCGCGCCAAATTCGTGTGGCGCGTCATGGCCCATAATTCACTGCGGCATCGCAGTGCATTGCTGGCTGATGATTGGCCAAGCATGCACTATGACCCGCATGCTTGGCCAATCACAGCGCCGTCAGTAGAGAGAGCTGTAATTGGCCAAAGCCAGGGTGGCTTTGGCCAATTATGGCTCAGGGGGTTTAGAACACGCCCCACACTATATAAGGCCGCCTGCACGGCGGCCCTGTGTAGTGTGTGTTCCGGCGTTGAAAGAGAGATAGACAGAGAGACAGTGTCATTTCATTTGAGTTAGCTAGATTAGGCAGGACAATCAGTGAGTTAGCTGCACTTACAGTGTATTGTGTATATATATGCATCCCAGGTGTTGCATATATATATATATATATATATATATATATATATATATATATATATACACTGTATTCAGTTTAGCTAGATCCGTCCCTGTTATCTTCTTACTGACAGGCAGGTTTGTCTTGTTACAGTATTTACAGCTACCTGAAGAAAATTGATGGTGTTCTTTTGATCCTATTAGTACCACAGTCAGGCAGCTAGACTATTTACAGTTAGTGCAGTGCGTCCTGCTCACAGTGTTCAGCTAAAACTACAAGTTAGTGCGGTGCGTCCTGCTCACAGTGTTCAGCTAAAACTACAAGTTAGTGCGGTGCATCCTGCTCACAGTGTTCAGCTAAAACTACAAGTTAGTGTGGTGCGTCCACCTCACAGTGTTCAGCTAAAACTACAAGTTAGTGTAGTGAGACCTCTGCACAGTGTTCATCTAAACCTACAAGATAGTACAGTGCGTCCTGCTCACAGTGTTCAGCTAAAACTACAAGTTAGTGTAGTGAGACCTCTGCACAGTGTTCAGCTAAAGCTACAAGTTAGTGCAGTGCGTCCTGCTCACAGTGTTCAGTTAAAACTACAAGTTAGTGCGGTGCGTCCTGCTCACAGTGTTCAGCTAAAACTACAAGTTAGTGTAGTGAGACCTCTGCACAGTGTTCATCTAAAGCTACAAGTTATTGCAGTGCGTCCTGCTCACAGTGTTCAGCTAAAACTACAAGTTAGTGGGGTGCGTCCTGCTCACAGTGTTCAGCTAAAACTACAAGTTAGTGCGGTGCGTCCTGCTCACAGTGTTCAGGTAAAACTACAGGTTAGTGCAGTGCGTCCTGCTCATAGTGTTCAGCTAAAACTACAAGTTAGTGTAGTGAGACCTCTGCACAGTGTTCATCTAAAGCTACAAGTTAGTGCAGTGCGTCCTGCTCACAGTGTTCAGCTAAAACTACAAGTTAGTGCGGTGCGTCCTGCTCACAGTGTTCAGCAAAAACTACAAGTTAGTGGGGTGCGTCCTGCTCACAGTGTTCAGCTAAAACTACAAGTTAGTGCAGTGCGTCCTGCTCACAGTGTTCAGCTAAAACTACAAGTTAGTGCGGTGCGTCCTGCTCACAGTGTTCAGCTAAAACTACAAGTTAGTGTAGTGAGACCTCTGCACAGTGTTCATCTAAAGCTACAAGTTAGTGCAGTGCGTCCTGCTCACAGTGTTCAGCTAAAACTACAAGTTAGTGCGGTGTGTCCTGCTCACAGTGTTCAGCTAAATCTACAAGTTAGTGGGGTGCGTCCTGCTCACAGTGTTCAGCTAAAACTACAAGTTAGTGCGGTGCGTCCTGCTCACAGTGTTCAGCTAAAACTACAAGTTAGTGAGGTGCGTCCTGCTCACAGTGTTCAGCTAAAACTACAAGTAAGTGAGGTGCATCCTGCTCACAGTGTTCAGCTAAAACTACAAGTTAGTGCGGTGCGTCCTGCTCACAGTGTTCAGCTAAAACTACAAGTTAGTGTAGTCAGACCTCTGCACAGTGTTCATCTAAAGCTACAAGTTAGTGCAGTGCGTCCTGCTCACAGTGTTCAGCTAAAACTACAAGTTAGTGGGGTGCGTCCTGCTCACAGTGTTCAGCTAAAACTACAAGTTAGTGCGGTGCGTCCTGCTCACGGTGTTCAGCTAAAACTACAAGTTAGTGCGGTGCGTCCTGCTCACAATGTTCAGCTAAAACTACAAGTTAGTGCAGTGCGTCCTGCTCACAGTGTTCAGCTAAAACTACAAGTTAGTGCGGTGTGTCCTGCTCATAGTGTTCAGCTAAAACTACAAGTTAGTGTGGTGCGTCCTGCTCACAGTGTTCAGCTAAACCTACAAGTTAGTGTAGTGAGACCTCTGCACAGTGTTCATCTAAAGCTACAAGTTATTTTTTTGCGAGCTCTGCACAGTGTTCAGCTAAAGCTACCTGTAGAAGGTTGGTGGTGTTCTCATACTACAGGCAGGCAGTTGATTTTGCTAGCTGCAGTATCAGTACATATATATATATATATATATATATATATATATATATATATATATATCCCAGCTTAGTGCAGCTACAGGCCATTAGTATGTCTGGAAGGCCAAGAAGGAGAGGCAGACAGTCACAAGCCAATAAGAGAGGGCAAGCAGGCTCTGTGTCTAGTGCTGGTCGTGGAGACGGTGCATCCTCATCAGCACGTGGCCGTGGGACACGCTTGGCCTTTTTTTCGGCAGCTGGCCATGTTGAGCCGCAACATGCGGAAGACTTGGTCGAGTGGATGACCAAGCCGTCCTCATCCTCCTCATCCTCTCTCACCCATGTCCAGGGTACTTTGTCTGGCAAAGCAGCGGCCTCTTCCCTCGGCTCAATGTCATCAGTGATTCCTTCCCTAGCCCCACCATGTCCTCCTGAGGAGTCCCTTGAACTGTTTAACCACAGTGTTGGGTACATGCTCCAGGAGGATGCTCAGCGTTTGGAAGGCTCTGATGATGATACTGAGCTCGATGAAGGCAGTAACATGAGCACGGACAGAGGGGGTGCCCAAGAAGGACAGCAATCTGGCAGTCATGCTCCCCCTGCTGCAGCATACTGCCAGGTTTGCTCCAGTGATGAGGAGGGAGGGGATGATGAGGTCACTGACTCAACGTGGGTGCCTGATAGGAGAGAGGAGGAGGAGGCGGCACATCACCAACGAGGCAGGATGCCCTCCAGGGGCCAGCCTAAGGGCAGCACATTGACTGCATCACACCCCAAAGCTCCACATGTGCAGGGCACTGCTGTCTCTGCGCGTTATTCAAAAAGTTCTTTGGTGTGAGCCTTTTTTGAGACGAGTGCATCAGATCGCACCGCTGCTATTTGCAACATATGTCTCAAGCGTATCTCGCGTGGCCAAAACATCTCCCGCATGGGTACCACATGCTTGACCAGACATATGTTGACCTGCCATGCAGTTAGTTGGCAAGCGTATCTAAAAGACCCACACCAAAGAACAAAGAGGACCTCTCCTTGCTCCTCATCAGCTGAGATCTCCAACCCCATTATACCTTCAGTCTTCTCTGAGACCTGCACTGAGAGGAATGAAGGTGTAGAATTAGGTGTGTCACAAGTACTTGTGGGCAATCTGCTTTCAGTACACCAATGTCAGATTGTACCAGGCAAATTTCCCTGCCCCAGCTGCTGCACCGCCGAAAGAAGTTTGCTCCCAGCCATCCACATGCCCAGCGGTTGAATGCTAGCTTGGCAAAATTGCTAGCACTTTAACTGCTACCTTTTCAGTTGGTAGACTCTGCCCCCTTCCGTGAGTTTGTGGAATGTGCGGTTCCTCAGTGGCAGGTCCACCTTTCCCACCGAAAATCCTCTGGGTTACTGGATCTTGAGGATGAATGACTGGCCAGAGCTTGCACAGTATGCAATTGAGCTACCGGCCTGTCCTGCATCCAGCATTCTTTCGGAACGCACATTCAGTGCTGCTGGAGGCTTTGTAACCGATCACAGGGTGCGTCTGTCCACCGACTTGGTCGATCGACTGACCTTCATAAAAATGAATCAGTCTTGGATCACCACCAGCTACCAAGCACCTGATGCTTATGTAACCGAATATTTTTTTTTGAAATCTCAGATCCCTTCAAAGACTGCCTATGCTGATGCTGAGTGACTATCCCTGAGTAATTATCCTCTTCCTCAATGATCACGCTGATAGCTTGTAAGAACATTTTTGGTTCTGGGCGCTACCACCAGAGCCTAAGGCCCAATTTTTCAGCCCCTGTTTAACAGGGGCGTGTAATTACAATTTTTGATGCAATACTTTGCAGCAGGGCTCGTTTCTGCGTTACAACTAGAGTATCTGTGAGGGGTTGCAGTGTTGTGGCACCAGCACCAGTGCCTAAGGCCCAATTTTTCAGCCCTTGTTTAACAGGGGTGTGTAATTACAATTTTTGATGCAATACTTTGCAGCAGGGCTCGTTTCTGCATTACAACTAGAGTATCTGTGAGGGGTTGCAGTGTTGTGGCACCAGCACCAGTGTCTAAGGCCCAATTTTTCAGCCTTTGTTTAACAGGGGCGTGTAATTACAATTTTTGATGCAATGCTTTGCAGCAGGGCTCATTTCTGCGTTCCAACTAGAGTATCTGTGAGGGGTTGCAGTGTTGTGGCACCAGCACCAGTGCCTAAGGCCCAATTTTTCAGCCCCTGTTTAACAGGGGCGCGTAATTACAATTTTTGATGCAATACTTTGCAGCAGGGCTCGTTCCTGCGTTCCAACTAGAGTGTCTGTGAGGGGTTGCAGTGTTGTGGCACCAGCACCAGTGCCTAAGGCCTAATTTTTCAGCCCCTGTTCAACAGGGGCATGTAATTACAATTCTTGATCAAATATTTCACAGCAGGGCCCATTTCTGCACCCACCAAGAGCGATTGAGAACTTGCAGTGTTATGGCATCAGCACCACCACCACCACCAAAGGCCCAATTTTTCTGCCTTTGTTCAACAGGGGCATGTAATTACAATTCTTGATCTAATATTTCACAGCAGGGCCCATTTCTGCACCCACCAAGAGTGAGTGAGGACTTACAGTGTTGTGGCACCAGCACCACCACCACCAAAGGCCCAATTTTTCTGCCCTTGTTCAACAGGGGCATGTAATTACAATTCTTGATCTAATATTTCACAGCAGGGCCCATTTCTGCACCCACCAAGAGCTAGTGAGGACTTACAGTGTTGTGGCACCAGCACCACCACCACCACCACCAAAGACCCAATTTTTCTGCCCTTGTTCAACAGGGGCATGTAATTACAATTCTTGATCTAATATTTCACAGCAGGGCCCTGTGAGGGCTTACAGTGTTGTGGCCACAACAACACCTAAGACCCAAATTTCTGCTGAGTATATAGGGCAGGCCCCTACTTTCAAACATCTAACTTACAAACGACTCCTACTTGCAAACGGAAGGAGACAACAGGAAGTGAGATGAAATCTACCCCTAGGAAGGGAAATTCTCTCCTGTAAGAGTTAATATGGGAAAAACATTTCTCCTTTCCACTGATGCTTTCCAATCCTTGTTCCACAAAAAAACCCAAATTTTCAAAAAACATTTGTCATTTGTCAAAAAGTGAGGTGAAATCTTCTGAAGAGGAGGACAGACAGCAAAACAAATGTCACAGGGGTGATAACCCTTCCCTATGTTTTCCAAAAAGCTTAAAAAAGATTTTTTGGCTGGAGCTAAACACGTTAAAAATGTACCCGTTCAAAATTACAAACAGATTCTACTTAACAACAAACCTACAGTCCCTGTCTTGTTTGCACCGCCTGTATACTGCTGTTCAGAGTATATAGGGCCTGGTGGCCCCACACCTTTCCGTATTTTAATTTGGGTGTGGGGTTCCCCTTAATATCCATACAAGACCCAAAGGGCCTGGTAATGGACTGGGGGGTACCCATGCCGTTTGTCTCACTGATTTTCATCCATATTGCCAGGACCCGACATTACATTAAACCCGCAAGCAGTTTTAAATGAGATTTTTTCCTTTAAAAATGACATTTTGTGCAGGGACTGTTCTAAACCCGGAAACACGCGCCACTTTACAGGCATACTATAGACACACCCCAGGTACGATATTTAAAGGAATATTTCACTTTTTTTTTTTACTTTAAGCATCATTAAAATCACTGCTCCCTAAAAAACGGCCATTTTTAAAAGTTTTTTTTGCATTGATACCTGGGGCAGGACCCGGGTCCCCAAACCCTTTTTAGGACAATACCATGCAAATTAGCCTTTAAAATGAGCACTTTTGATTTCGAACGTTCGAGTCCCATAGACGTCAATGGGGTTCTAACGTTCGTGCGAATTTTCGGTCCGTTCGCAGGTTCTGGTGCGAACCGAACCGGGGGGTGTTCGGCTCATCCCTAGTAACCAACATGGATTTATGAAGGATCATTCTTGCCAAAGCAATTTGTTAACATTTTTTGAGGAAGTGAGCTGTAATCTAGAAAGAGGAAGGCACGTGGATATGGTGTATCTGTATTTTGCCAAAGCATTCAATACAGCTCCCCAAAAACACTTAATTTACAAACTTTGTAAAGTTTGTTAAGTTTGTAAAGTTGGTTGCCATTGACAATATCGTATGTACTTAAGATAGAAAAAATTGTTACACGAGCTTGTCCAGAGGGTGGGGTAAAATAGTGTATATATAGTCTAAATGTAGCATACGAATAGTCTGCAGTTGTAATTGGGGTACTCTAGGACAATTTTGTTAAATTTGTTCATAAATGTTATAAAGGTTGAAATAAATAGTTCAATCTCAGTGTTTGCTGATGGTACAAAACGAATCAGGATAATTACTTCACAACAGAATATAACAGCTTTACAAGAAGACCTTGATAAAATAGAGGGGTGGTCAACTGCATTGTATATGAGGTTTAATTATGAAAATGTTAGTAGAAAGTAGATAAAGCAAACAAGCAATATTCCTTATTGGCTGCTAGACTACAACACACTAATTTGTCTCATATGCCCCATCACCTCAAAATGAATAGACATGAATTCACTAGTTTTCCCACCAAGATAGTCCAACTCTTTAAGCAACATTTGGCCGAGCTCTATGGCTTTTTTAAAGACAGCGACAGACGCCTTCTTCTCTAAAATATATGCATAGGGAAAAAAGTATTCAGGCTCAGGTCGCTTAATAGAATAAGCAGCCACTCAGTGAAGTTGGACGAGAATCGGTTTAACCTTAAACTGTGTAGGGGGTTCTTTACTGCCAGAGTGGTAAGGATGTGAAACTCCCTTTCACAGTTGGTGGTGTCAGCAGGAAGTATCTATAATGTAACTATGTTTTTAAAATAAAATGCAAAAATATGTTTTTATTCTTTTAGCTGGGTAAATATGAAATATTGAATATAAACATTTTATATATCTTGACTGCTTTGCTGAGAAAGACCAGTTGTTTACGAAGCTGAATAGCTGAAGCTCAGTAATGCTTTGTGACACCAAGGACAATTAGTATACCCTGCACTAAATGCTTATTTGTAATACAAAGATGTTATATACATAGTAGAGAAAAACGGTTTAAAAAGTAGAAGAAAATAAAATTGTCCTACAATCATTGTATTTTCTCTTTAACATTCATTGACTTACAGAATCCTTTGACAAACAGTTTGGTAAAATATTGCACTGTTTTCTTATTAGTATTAGGCCTCATGCACTGGACGTTATAAAAAAGCTGTAGCTGTAGAGTGAGTTTTTCAGTGTTTTTGCACTAGCGCTTTTCAGCGATTTCCAGCGTTTTTTAGCTGTATCGTTTTTTAGCTTTTTTTTAGCAAAACTATACTCCCATAAGAGCCTATGGCTCAACAATGCTGAATAGCCACGTTTTTCAGCATATTAAGCTGTTTTCAGCTTTTTTTCAGAGTTAGAGCTGTTTTAAGCTCAGATGCCTCAGATCTGATAATACTTCCATTAGGTTGAGATGTTTTACCAAGCTGTTTGTCACCAGATCATGGAGGTCAATGAACTTGAGTGTACAGAGTGAAAAATCACATTTCTTTATAGCCACTTCTGATCAGGAATTCTCTGTGTAAACAAAACTGCTCTATTTTTACAGATGGACACTTTTTTATACTGCTCAGTAATACCTTATGTTATTTAGTGTTCTATTACAACTTTGCCAAGTGCTTATGACCATTTTGAGGTCTGTTACTGCACAGGAAAGAATATTAACTCTTTCCAATCCAGTCCCAGGGGCTACCTTAATAATGGTAAAGGAACGTAAAAATGCTGGGGAAGGATAAATTAAGTCCCTAAAATGTGATGCCATTCCTTTTTTAGATCCCTTCAAGATGAACTGTTTACAGTATATTGCATATATTGAATATTCAGCTAAACCTTATCCACACTAAAGGATCACTTAATATGTTCTAGCATCCTATGTTATGTGGGGGTGTCCAGTTTAGGAGTGAAGAGTCAAATATATAAACTCCACGCTTCAATGTTTAGGACTGGTGATGACAAGGTCACCTACAAAGTTAGGTCTTGGCATTTAAGGGTCAGATTCCAGAATATGTTGGTGTTCTTCTATTTAGGTAGTATGATTTATTGTCTGGAAGACAGATTTTGCCATGCAGAGAATGAGATCTGAAAAACTAGAATAAAAATAGTTATTTTTACAGTGATAACTGTAACGAAAGAAGAAACATTTGTATAGACAATTATGATTAGAAAGTGTGCAAAGAATCAACCAGTAAGCCAGCTATAATTTGCCATAAGCCCCCATTCACACTATGTGGTGTGTTGTGTGTGTGTGTGTGCATTTTTGTGCTTTGCACACAGGGCTCATTCATCTCAATGGGCGGCCCTTACACATGTAGCTCACCCTTGTAGGGACTGCAGATGAACTTAGATCTCCCATTCCTGCACAGCCAGGCATGCCAAATTTTCACAGCACCCAGAGTCAGAGAACAGTCCGTGACTTTGTTTTGTTTTTTATTAGAGGATTAATAACTTGGATAGGAATGGGAGGTTTTGGGATTCCCACTTGACTTTAGCAAACTTTAGGGACACTTTCCTATATACAGTCTATATACGGTCTCCTTCACACGCTTGCTTCAGCTGAATCACTGTAGGATAGTCTGACAGGCTCCTAGTCAGACTTTAGCAATAGCCCTTTACAGGCAGGAACTCGTAGCCCCTTGTGTAGCAAAAATGTAGTGAAACAGCTTAGAACTTCTTCTCTATGGCTCATTGATCCCAGCACCACCTCTTCAGGCTCTGCAAACCCACCTGGCTGCAGCTGCCCCTTTCACTAGCCCTCCAGGCTAACTCTCACAAGAGTCCTCCCGACTGACTCTTCACCAGCCCACCTGGCTGACTCTCAGGAGATCTCTCAGGGAAGGATGAAGACTTAAAGTGTTACTAAATCCACAACAGTAAAATCACTCTGTAAATGCAGTAATGCATGCTTGTTATACTCAGTGTGAAACCTAAGGGGTAAATCTCTGCATTATGTAAAAAGGCTAAGATATAGTGAATGCAGGGTCCTGGGTTTAGCAACACTTTAAGCACACCACTGTCTTCAGGGAGACTGGCTACATGTGGTAGTCTCCCCCCTTGTTAGTCCCCAACAGTGCCGATCTACTTACTCTGTCTTCTCTTTCTCCCGCGCCTCCAGGAAGGGCTTCCTCCCATGTGTTACGGCAGGATCTTTCCAGCACCCGAGCCCCGGCCCAAGGCAGGACACCCCCCCAGACTAGGGGGCACCTCTGAGGGCCACCAACATCCTCCTCAGCACTATATCTCCAGCTTTCACCTGACTGCCCTGCTGGCATGATCCATGTCTGTTTATGAAGTGGTCTCAGCCCCCTGCCAGCCTACCTCTGAGGGTTGGCTGAGGCTCCATAAATATTCAAGGCAGCTCCCCCTAAGATCCACTTACTATTTCTAGAAGATTCTCTAACCTTCTAGACAAGGGGGCAAAAAGAAAGGGGGGTTTTTGGGACTTTTTTTATCAAATAGTTTTTTTTTATTTATTATTAAACATTCAAACAAATAATATGTCAAATGAATCCATAAAGTATTAAAAAATAGGAAAACACACAAACCAAACAAACCTTGTAACTCTTGGACTAAAAATAGCTTAGCATATAATAAACAAAACATCATAGGAGCAAGGATACATTGTACACATCGAATTGATCACCCCTGATATCAATTATCAGACTATGGCAACTTCCTCTGTGCAGCAGCAAATTATCTTTCTTTTACATGCTAATTTCTTCTCTTCTACTCCTCACCCCTCTACCTCTGCTCTTTGCTTCCATCTATATCCTCTACCTTCACTCCTCTCCACTAAGTAGACCATCATATAGTTGAATACTAGGTTCTATCTAGCATGACCATATCATATTGTTTATGGGTTGGAGGATCAACAGATGACCATTTTTGTAAAATAACTTTAGGTGCTCAATATAAGGATCTTATCCACATAGTATGCATCTCTACTGGTAACGCTCCATCAGGTATTATTCACAGTAGTGCAAGTTTGGGCATCTCTGTTATCTCAGTGGAGCATAATAAATTTAGGGTTATAAATAATTTCCCCCAGTAACGATGAAGCTTTGGACATCGCCAGAGCATGTGGATAAGAGAACCATTAAATAGAGAGCATCGCAGGCATAACGGTGTTATATATTTTCCCGAAGCATAGAGTTTTTCTGGGGTATGAGCCCTATGTATGATAAAAAGCTGAGATAGCCTTTGGGAGGGTGAGAGAGCTGTCCTGGGAAGTGTCTCCATGGCACATGTCCAGCCCTCCTCATCTAGATCCCCTATGTCTCCTTGCCACCGGGCAAAACAATTTTTATGTTTTTCAGTATTCTCTATTATTTGTAAATTGGAATAAAGGTCTCCTTGTTTCGTGCAGGTAACCGAAATTGCCTTAGAGTGTTTATACTGTAATTGAAATTTTGAGCTTTGGATTTGTAATGCGTGGCGTATTTGAATATATTGGTAGAAGTTATTGTTCGTTAACTGGTAGTGATCTTTTAATATATTAAAAGGAGGTAAAACATCCCCTTCATGTAACCGGTACAAAAATAATATGCCCGCCTTTTTCCAATCTGAAAATTCTGAAAATCTATTCAATTCATAAAGGTAGTAGTTATCCCATATGGGCATATGTTTCATATAACCCCTATGCTGAGCAATATTTCACACTGCTTCCCATACCCTATGAATCAAGTAGAAAGTAGTGAACCTTCTCTTATTATAAAAGCGGTGAGCTACTAATAGTTGAACTAAAGGGTATTTTTAAAATTGAGATATTATTAACTTCTGTTTAGGGTCCTGCATGTCCACTACCTCCGAACCGTGCCAATGTTGTAATTGTGATGCAATAAAGTATAATCTTGCATTAGGTATCACACTTCCCCCTTTATCTATGGGCTGTTGTAATGTTTCAAATCTAATTCTAGGTTTTCCACCCTTCCACACAAAATCCCTAAAAACAGAGTCAATAGTCCTAAATAATCGTAACGTCAACCATATGGGGCAGTTATGCAATACATATAGCATTTGGGGCATCCACACCAAATTTGCCCTCCCCACCATGGACAACGGGAATTTACTCCATGTTTTGAAAAAACAAAAAAATACTACGCTACCTATAAAAACTAACCCCCCAAAAAGCAGCAGTTAAACAGTGAGATGTGCACCAAGATAACTAATAAAAAAGAAATAACCACGCTAAATATGAGTGAAACCCGTGAAGCAATCTTGAAAAATTTCCGTTAGGAAGTACATATATAAATGCAAAAACGTTGAAAAATAGAAATCAAATTGGGAAAGATACATGGGTCCACACATGTGCACATGAATCAAACATGAGTGTCCATATATAATATCTGTGAATCAAAATAAGTGTCCATATATAGTAATAGAAAATATAAATGTAAGGTAATGATCTGATATGAATCCAACCAGAGTCAATGGTGTGAAAAATATGAGTGACACCCCATACAATATCCACAAATATCCAATAATTGCGCTTACCGCAAGGCAAGCGAACACCAGCCTGTATCACGTCTTGGTATAGAGAATCCAGATGGTACTCTTAAACTGTATACATCATAGCTGAAGGAATGTAATGAGGACACCCGACTTCCTTTTCATAGACATGTAAACAAAAAGAAACTGGCCATAGTGTAATACTGCCAAACTAATTAAAGTTGAAAAAGGTAGGAAACTTACACTAGTGAATAAAGGTACAGCAGGAAAAAAGACCCAGAGTGAACACTAGCAAACTCCGTAGTGAAGATGAGACCCCACACTCCGTGCAAATAATGCGCTTACCCCAAGGCAAGCCAACAACAGCTTGTGTTCAGTATCAGTTTACCACACCACACTACGTGATCCACCACCAGGCAAATAATGCGCTTACCGCAAGGCAAGCCAACAACAGCTTGTATTCAATGGCAGTATGAGATCCACTGGCGTTCTGGACTGCATGCGGCAGGAACCGGAGGATACAGCAGAGACTCCAAATGACTTCTCACACGCCTCCTCTGCTGAATATATATTCATTCTCCAAAAAAGAAAAGTAAAGAAAAGAAAAAAGAAAGAGGAGAAAAAAATTAATAAAAATATAGGTCACGTGTCTTCATCCCTAAATCTGCAAAAAGAAAGATTTTTTTTTTTGGGACTTTAAATGAGGTGAGTACACATGGCTAGAAGATGAGTAGATACCAAAAACATGTTTTTAATGGTGAAACAAGGAACATGGCAAAATGACATGATACATGCAGCAATGAATAAGATTGTCAATCACATATTACAGACCATATATAGAAACAAACATTGGTAGCAACCAGCCAACCACTCTGTGGTATGGAACGAATCCTGGATGTAGTAAAAACACTTAAAATTACATGGTACATGGAGAACTCAAGATAATGTATTGAGTAGGGGCGTCTGCATGGGAATAAGTGCATCCAAATTATATTGACGCGTTTCGTGGATAATACCACTCTTCAGAGGCAGGTGCATGCAAGTCTATAAAAAACAAATCCTGGTCCCACAATTTATCAGACCTACACACATATAGAAATTCTGGTGCAAAATGAATGTAAAATTGATAATTAGGTCTGATAGGTCCAATGCGAGCAATTAAAAAACAAAAAACAAAGTCGCCCTAGATCAAATGGGAACAAAATGATCACGGGCTCCCTAATAGCCAGTTACACACCTCCATCCCTACATTGATATGACCTATATGTCTCATTTAAAGTCCCAAACTCCCCCTTTTTAGTTCATATCAATGTGGGGATGGAGGTGTATAACTAGCTATTAGGAAGCCCGTGATCATTTTGTTCCCATTTTATCTTGGGACGACTTTGTTTTTTAATTGCTCGCATTGGACCTATCAGACCTAATTATCCATTTTACATTCATTTAGCACCAGCATTTCCATATGTTTGTAGGTCTGGTTAATTGTGGGACCGGGATTTGATGTGCTGTTCCTCCATTTTTCTTATGTCCGGGAGCTGCGATTTGGGGTGTGAACGCCTCCCCCCATTTTTGCATCGGGTGATGCGGGGGATCGGGTGCGCTTGCCTCTACTGTAAATTGGCATTGCACTTCCACGCCATGCGCATGATGTCCCCACAGGGCTTCCTCGCGCTGGCGTATTTAAATTTTTCCATCTGGTATCGCCATATGGAGGAGGGCGTCTCCGGCCACATGGGCGGCGGCTGCTGCTCGGGCGTGGACGTCTCTCTTCCTCTCTTGATGCACCTGTATGACGTTTGGAGGAGCACATGGGGTGTGCCGAGTGTATTTAACAACAACAACACTCATCCTCACTAGCCAGTCCTCATGGCAGCACATTTTGTGCACACTGCACACTACTTGGAAATCACTTTTCTACATTAGTAACAGATAATTACATGGTCATTCTTTTCCTGTTCATGCTCACAGAGGCTCACTCTTATTTTTGTCATCTATACCTGTTTTATGGTTTTCTTTTTTTCTTTTTTATCTCTGATCTGCTCTTTCCTCCTCACACACTATTTTCCTTTCCACTCACTTGTTCACCTGCACCTTGATGTTGGGCTCTAGCAACTTCCCACAATTAGGGATGAGCTTCGTGTTCGAGTCGAACCCATGTTCGACTCGAACATTGGCTGTGCGATCGTTCGCCGAATTGCTAACGATATGGGCCGTTCGCGCCAAATTCGTGTGGTGCGTCACGGCCCATAATTCACTGCGGCATTGCAGTGCATTGCTGGCTGATGATTGGCCAAGCATGCACTATGACCCGCATGCTTGGCCAATCACAGCGCCATCTGTAAAGAGAGCTGTAATTGGCCAAAGCCAGGGTGGCTTTGGCCAATTATGGCTCAGGGGGTTTAGAACACGCCCCACACTATATAAGGCCGCCTGCACGGCGGCCCTGTGTAGTGTGTTCCGGCTTGAGAGAGAGAGAGATAGACAGAGAAAGAGACAGTGTCATTTGATTTAAGTTAGATAGATTAGGCAGGACAGTCAGTCAGTTAGCTGCACTTACAGTGTATTGTGTATATATATGCATCCCAGGTGTTGTGTGTGTGTGTATATATATATATATATATATATATATATATATATATATATATATATATATATTTATATGTATATATATATATATACACTGTATTCAGTTTAGCTAGATCTGTTCCTGTTATCTTCCTACTGACAGGCAGGCTTGTGTTGTTACAGTATTTCCAGCTACCTGAAGAAAATTGCTGATGTTCTTTTGATCCTATTAGTACCACAGTCAGGCAGCTAGACTATTTACAGTTAGTGTAGTGCATCCTCCTCACAGTGTTCAGCTAAAGCTACAAGTTAGTGTAGTGCGCCTCTGCACAGTGTTCAGCTAAAGCTACAAGTTAGTGTAGTGCGTCCTCTGAACAGTGTTCAGCTAAAGTTACAAGTTAGTGTAGTGCACAGTGTTCAGCTAAAGCTACAAGTTAGTGTAGTACGTCCTCTGAACAGTGTTCAGCTAAAGCTACAAGTTAGTTTAGTGTGACCTCTGCACAGTGTTCAGCTAAAGCTACAAGTTAGTGTAGTGCGTCCTCCTCACAGTGTTCAGCTAAAGCTACAAGTTAGTGTAGTGCGTCCTCTGAATAGTGTTCAGCTAAAGCTACAAGTTAGTGTAGTGCGTCCTCTGAACAGTGTTCAGCTAAAGCTACAAGTAAGTGTAGTGTGTCCTCTGAACAGTGTTCAGCTAAAGCTACAAGTTAGTTTAGTGTGACCTCTGCACAGTGTTCAGTTAAAGGTACAAGTTAGTGTAGTGCGTCCTCTGAACAGTGTTCAGCTAAAGCTACAAGTTAGTGTAGTGCGTCCTCTGAACAGTGTTCAGCTAAAGCTACAAATTAGTTTAGTGTGACCTCTGCGCAGTGTTCAGCTAAAGCTACCTGTAGAAGGTTGGTGGTGTTTTCCTGATCCTATCACTACCGCAGGCAGCTAAATTATTTACACATTAGTGTAGTGCGACCTCTGAACAGTGTTCAGCTAAAGCTACAAGTTAGTGTAGTGTGTGCCCCTCACAGTGTTCAGCTAAAGCTACAAGTTAATGTAGTGCGTCCTCTGAACAGTGTTCAGCTAAAACTACAAGTTAGTTTAGTGTGACCTCTGCACAGTGTTCAGCTAAAGCTACAAGTTAGTGTAGTGCGTCCTCTGAACAGTGTTCAGCTAAAGCTACAAGGTAGTTTAGTGTGACCTCTGCACAGTGTTCAGCTAAAGCTACAAGTTAGCGTAGTGCGTCTTCCTCATAGTGTTCATCTAAAGCTACAAGTTAGTGTAGGGCATCCTCCTCACAGTGTTCAGCTAAAGCTACAAGTTAGTTTAGTGTGACCTCTGCACAATGTTCAGCTAAAGTTACAAGTTAGTGTAGTGCGTCCTCCTCACAGTGTTCAGCTAAAGCTACAAGTTAGTGTAGTGCGTCCTCCTCACAGTGTTCAGCTAAAACTACAAGTTAGTGTAGTGTGTCCTCTGAACAGTGTTCAGCTAAAGCTACAAGTTAGTGTAGTGCGACCTCTGCACAGTGTTCAGCTAAAGCTACAAGTTAGTGTAGTGCGTCCTCTGAACAGTGTTCAGCTAAAGCTACAAGTTAGTGTGGTGCGTCCTCACAGTGTTCAGCTAAAGCTACAAGTTAGTGTAGTGCGTCATCTGAACAGTGTTCAGCTAAAGCTACAAGTTAGTTTAGTGTGACCTCTGCACAGTGTTCAGCTAAAGGTACAAGTTAGTGTAGTGCGTCCTCTGAACAGTGTTCAGCTAAAGCTACAAGTTAGTGTAGTGCGTCCTCTGAACAGTGTTCAGCTAAAGCTACAAGTTAGTTTAGTGTGACCTCTGCACAGTGTTCAGCTAAAGCTACAAGTTAGTGTAGTGCATCCTCCTCACAGTGTTCAGCTAAAGCTACAAGTTAATGTAGTGCGTCCTCCGAACAGTGTTCAGCTAAAGCTACAAGTTAGTTTAGTGTGACCTCTGCACAGTGTTCAGCTAAAGCTACCTGTAGAAGGTTGGTGGTGTTTTCCTGATCTATTCACTACCGCAGGCAGCTAAATTATTTACACGTTAGTGTAGTGCGACCTCTGCACAGTGTTCAGCTAAAGCTACCTGTAGAAGGTTGGTGGTGTTTTCCTGATCCTATCACTACCACAGGCAGCTAAATTATTTACACGTTAGTGTAGTGCGACCTCTGCACAGTGTTCAGCTAAAGCTACCTGTAGAAGGTTGATGGTGTTTTCCTGATCCTATCACTACCGCAGGCAGCTAAATTATTTACACGTTAGTGTAGTGCGACCTCTGCACAGTGTTCAGCTAAAGCTACCTGTAGAAGGTTGGTGTTGTTTTCCTGATCCTATCACTACCGCAGGCAGCTAAATTATTTACACGTTAGTGTAGTGCGACCTCTGCACAGTGTTCAGCTAAAGCTACCTGTAGAAGGTTGGTGTTGTTTTCCTGATCCTATCACTACCGCAGGCAGCTAAATTATTTACACGTTAGTAGTGTGACCTCTGCACAGTGTTCAGCTAAAGCTACCAGAAGAAGGTTGGTGGTGTTTTCCTGATCCTATCACTACCGCAGGCAGCTAAATTATTTACACGTTAGTGTAGTGCGATCTCTGCACAGTGTTCAGCTAAAGCTACCTGTAGAAGGTTGGTGTTGTTTTCTGGCCGTGTTGAGCCGCAACATGCGGAAGACTTGGTCGAGTGGATGACCAAGCCGTCCTCATCCTCCTTATCCTCTCTCACCCATGCTCAGGGTACTTTGTCTGGCAAAGCAGCTGCCAACGCGGCCTCTTCCCTCGAGGAGTCCCTCGAACTGTTTGACCACAGTGTTGGGTACATGCTCCAGGAGGATGCCCAGCGTTTAGAAGGCTCTGATGTTGATACTGAGGAAGATGAAGGCAGTAACGTGAGCACAGACAGAGGGGGTGCCCAAGAAGGACAGCAATCTGGCAGTCATGCTCCCCCTGCTGCAGCATACTGCCAGGTTTGCTCCAGTGATGAGGAGGGAGGAGATGATAAGGTCACTGACTCAACGTGGGTGCCTGATAGGAGAGAGGAGGAGGAGGCAGAGGCACATCACCAACGAGGCAGGATGCCCTCCAGGGGCCAGCCTAAGGCAGCACACTGACTGCATCACACCGCAAAGCTCCGCATGTGCAGGGCGCTGCTGTCTCTGTGCGTTATTCTAAAAGTTCTTTGGTGTGGGCCTTTTTTGAGATGAGTGCATCAGATCGCACCGCTGCTATTTGCAACATATGTCTCAAGCGTATCTCGCGTGGCCAAAACATCTCCTGCTTGGGCACCACATGCTTGACCAGACATATGTTGACCTGCCATGCAGTTCGTTGGCAAGCGTATCTAAAAGACCCACACCAAAGAACAAAGAGGACCTCTCCTTGCTCCTCATCATCTGAGATCTCCAACCCCACTATACCTTCAGTCCTCTCTGAGACCTGCACTGAGAGGAATAAAGGTGTAGAATTAGGTGTGTCACAGCCAAGTACTTGTGGGCAATCTGCTTTCAGTACACCGATGTCAGATTGTACTAGGCAAATTTCCCTGCCCCAGCTGCTGCACCGCCGAAAGAAGTTCGCTCCCAGCCATCCATATGCCCAGCGGTTGAATGCTAGCTTGGCAAAATTGCTAGCACTTCAACTGCTACCTTTTCAGTTGGTAGACTCTGCCCCCTTCTGTGATTTTGTGGAAGGTGCGGTTCCTCAGTGGCAGGTACCCAAACGCCACTTTTTCTCACGGAAGGGGATTCCGGCTCTCTACCGGCATGTGAAAGGCAATGTCTTGGCCTCGCTGGACAGGGCGGTCAGCGGTAAGGTGCATATTACCGCTGACTCATGGTCCAGCAGGCATGGACAGGCTTGTTACCTAAGTTTCACGGCGCATTGGGTCACTCTGCTGGAAGCTGGGAAGGATGCAGGACAAGGTAAAGTAGTGTTGGAGGTTGTTCCGCCACCACACCTCCAAAATGCCACTACTAATGATTGTGACACACCCCTCTCCTCCACCCCCTCCTCTTCTTCTTCCTCCATGGCCTCTTCCTGTGCTTTGTCCTCGGAACCAGCGGTGCTCCGAAGGCGTTCAAGGGGCTACGCAAGTACGCAGGCCAAAAGATGCCATGCGGTGCTTGAGCTGGTGTGCTTGGGGGACAGGAGCCAAACTGGGGCAGAGGTTCTGTCAGCTCTGCAGGGGAAGGTTCAGAGGTGGTTGATGCCATGCCAACTTAAGGCAGGAATGGTGGTTTGCGACAATAGCACCAACCTCCTCTCTGCCCTCCGACAGGGACAACTGACCCATGTGCCCTGTTTGTCCTTAACTTGGTGGTGCACGTCCTTAACTTGGTGGTGCAGCGGTTCTTGGGCAGGTACCCGGGCTTACAGGATGTCCTGAGGCAGGCCAGGAAAGTCTGTGTGCATTTCTGCCGGTCATATAATGCCAGTGCTCGGCTGGCAGACCTCCAAAAGGAATTTAACCTGCCCAAGAACCGCCTAATCTGTGACATGCCCACCAGATGGAACTCAACGTTGGCCATGCTGCAGCAGCTGCACATGCAGCAGAGGGACATCAATGAGTACCTGTGCAACTATGGCACCAGGAAAGGGTCAGGGGAGCTTGTTTTTTTTCCCACGCCAGTGGGCCATGATCAGGGATGCATGCACTGTCCTGTCACCATTTGAGGAGGCCACGAGGATGGTGAGCAGTGACAGTGCATGCATCAGTGACACTGTTCGCCTTGTCCACCTGTTGGAGCACACGCTGCGTGGAATAATGGACAGGGCACTTGAGGCAGAACAGAGGCAGGAAGAAGAGGACTTCCTTAGCTCTCAAGGCCCCCTTTATCCAGACAGTGTTCCTGCGTGCCCGCCGATCACACAGGAAGAGGAGGAGAAGGATTGTGTCAGTATGGAGGTGGAGCCTGACACTCAGCATCAGCAGCAGTCTTTAACCACTTGAGCCCCGGACCATTATGCTGCCTAAGGACCAGAGGTCTTTTTCCAATTTGGCACTGCGTCGCTTTAACTGCTAATTGCGCGGTCATGCAATGCTCTACCCAAACGAAATTTGCGTCCTTTTCTTCCCACAAATAGAGCTTTCTTTTGATGGTATTTGATCACCTCTGCGGTTTTTATTTTTTGCGCTATAAACGGAAAAAGACCGAAAATTTTGAAAAAAAATGATATTTTCTACTTTTTGTTATAAAAAAAATCCAATAAACTAAATTTTAGTCATACATTTAGGCCAAAATGTATTTGGCCACATGTCTTTGGTAAAAAAAATGTCAATAAGCGTATATTTATTGGTTTGCGCAAAAGTTATAGCGTCTACAAACTAGGGTACATTTTCTGGAATTTACACAGCTTTTAGTTTATGACTGCCTATGTCATTTCTTGAGGTGCTAAAATGGCAGGGCAGTACAAAACCCCCCCAAATCACCCCATTTTGGAAAGTAGACACCCCAAGGAAATTGCTGAGAGGCATGTTGAACCCATTGAATATTTATTTTTTTTGTCCCAAGTGATTGAAAAATGACAAAAAAAAAAAAAAAAAAAATATTTACAAAAAGTCGTCACTAAATGATATATTGCTCACACAGGCCATGGGCCTATGTGGAATTGCACCCCAAAATACATTTAGCTGCTTCTCCTGAGTACGGGGATACCACATGTGTGGGACTTTTTGGGAGCCTAGCCGCGTACGGGGCCCCGAAAACCAAGCACCGCCTTCAGGATTTCTAAGGGTGTAAATTTTTGCTTTCACTCTTCACTGCCTATCACAGTTTCGGAGGCCATGGAATGCCCAGGTGGCACAAAACCCCCCCAAATGACCCCATTTTGGAAAGTAGACACCCCAAGCTATTTGCTGAGAGGCATATTGAGTCCATGGAATATTTTATATTTTGACACAAGTTGCGGGAAAGTGACACTTTTTATTTTTTTATTTTTTTTTTTTCATAAAGTTGTCACTAAATGATATATTGCTCACACAGGCCATGGGCATATGTGGAATTGCACCCCAAAATACATTTAGCTGCTTCTCCTGAGTATGGGGATACCACATGTGTGGGACTTTTTGGGAGCCTAGCTGCGTACGGGACCCCGAAAACCAATCACTGCCTTCAGGATTTCTAAGGGTGAAAATTTTTGATTTCACTCTTTACTGCCTATCACAGTTTCGGAGGCCATGGAATGCCCAGGTGGCACAAAACCCCCCCAAATGACCCCATTTTGGAAAGTAGACACCCCAAGCTATTTGCTGAGAGGCATGGTGAGTATTTTGCAGCTCTCATTTGTTTTTGAAAATGAAGAAAGACAAGAAAAAAAATTTTTTTTTTTCTTTTTTCAATTTTCAAAACTTTGTGACAAAAAGTGAGGTCTGCAAAATACTCACTATACCTCTCAGCAAATAGCTTGGGGTGTCTACTTTCCAAAATGGGGTCATTTGGGGGGGTTTTGTGCCACCTGGGCATTCCATGGCCTCCAAAACTGTGATAGGCAGTGAAGAGTGAAATCAAAAATTCACGCCCTTAGAAAGCCTGAAGGCGGTGCTTGGTTTTCGGGGTCCCGTACGCGGCTAGGCTCCCAAAAAGTCTCACACATGTGGTATCCCCGTACTCAGGAGAAGCAGCAGAATGTATTTTGGGGTGTAATTTCACATATTTCCATGGCATGTTTGAGCAATATATCATTTAGTGACAACTTTGTGCAAAAAAAAAAAAAAAAAATTTGTCTCTTTCCCGCAACTTGTGTCGCAATATAAAATATTCCATGGACTCGACATGCCTCTCAGCAAATAGCTTGGGGTGTCTACTTTCCAAAATGGGGTCATTTGGGGGGGTTTTGAACTGTCCTGGCATTTTATGCACAACATTTAGAAGCTTATGTCACACATCACCCACTCTTCTAACCACTTGAAGACAAAGCCCTTTCTGACACTTATTGTTTACATGAAAAAGTTTTTTTTTTTTTGCAAAAAAATTACTTTGAACCCCCAAACATTATATATTTTTTTAAAGCAAATGCCCTACAGATTAAAATGGTGGGTGTTTCATTTTTTTTTTTCACACAGTAATTGCGCAGCGATTTTTCAAACGCATTTTTTGGGGAAAAAACACACTTTTTTTAATTTTAATGCACTAAAACACCCTATATTGCCCAAATGTTTGATGAAATAAAAAAGATGATCTTAGGCCGAGTACATGGATACCAAACATGACATGCTTTAAAATTGCGCACAAACGTGCAGTGGCAACAAAATAAATACATGTTTAAAAGCCTTCAAAAGCCTTTACAGGTTACCACTTTAGATTTACAGAGGAGGTCTACTGGAAAAATTACTGCACTCGATCTGACCTTCGCGGTGATACCTCACATGCATGGTGCAATTGCTGTTTACGTTTGACGACAGACCACCGCTTGCGTTCGCCTTAGCGCGAGAGCAGGGGGCGACAGGGGTGTTTTTTTTTTTTTTTTTTTTTTTCTTTATTATTTTTTTGCTTTTTTAATCTTACTTTTAAACTGTTCCTTTCATATTTTTTTTTTTAATCATTTTTATTGTTATCTCGGGGAATGTAAATATCCCCTATGATAGCAATAGGTAGTGACAGGTACTCTTTTTTGAAAAAATTGTGGTCTATTAGACCCTAGATCTCTCCTCTGCCCTCAAAGCATCTGACCACACCAAGATCGGTGTGATAAAATGCTTCCCCAATTTCCCAATGGCGCTATTTACATCCGGCGAAATCTAAGTCATGAAATACTCGTAGCTTCCGGTTTCTTAGGCCATAGAGATGTTTGGAGCCACTCTGGTCTCTGATCAGCTCTATGGTCAGCTGGCTGAATCACCGGCTGCATTCTCAGGTTCCCTGTTGAGACAGGAGATCCAGAGAAAAACACGGAAGACGGTATTCCCTCCCACGGCTTGTAAAAGCAGTCTAGAGGCTAATTAGCCGCTAGGATTGCTTTTACATGAAAGCCGACCGCTGGCTGAAAAGAATGATACCAAGATGATACCTAAACCTGCAGGCATCATTCTGGTATAACCACTCAAAGTCGTGAATGGCGTACCTGAAGACAAAAAAATGGTTAACAATGGTTAACAATAAAGCACAGTAAAGTGTAAATAATTACACACCTGAAAAACAAACATGATAAAACATAATAACAATAACAATAACAATAACAATAACAATCAATAACAATAACAATAAAACATTGCAGAATAGAATACAGTAAAAAAGAGCAGAACAATAGAGAGAGAGAATAGAGAGAGAGAGAACAATAAAACAACAACTATTTTTTTTATTTCATATTTTTTTTTTTTTTTTACACTTTTTTTGTAACTAACTTTTATAACGGTAACCGGTTCCAGGTTCGGGTCTCTCAAAATGCGATGGCATCTTGGGAGACCCTGTGAAAGTGTGCCTAGTCTGTGCAATGCTGTACCCTACGCTAATACTCAACTAGTGAATGGTAGCGTTCAAAACATTCACCAATGCAAAGACCAGGATTGTCAGGACAGGAGGGACAATAATAGCGGGTGTCACGCCTATATCCGCGCTTGCTGCAGACACGACATCTTTTTTGGGGGGTTCGTTGGGTAGGGGTACTCGGGAGGACATAAAAATGCCTCTCATGCAGCCGACTGCATTTGGTTGGGGATGTGAATGGGGGTAGTACGGGTGCTGCAGAAGTGGTGGGTTCCCTATTAGGATTGGCGAATGCAGCAGGAAGGGCACTATGGGCATGACGGGCCTGTGTTTGTCTTTTTGGTGGCAGCGGGACACTACTTGTGCTTGCCACCTCACCAGCTTGAACTGCACTTATGGGACTCGCCACGTCACCACGAGTTACTGCAGTGCTGGTTTGACTACGACCGGGGTGTACTACGCCGCTGGTGCTTGCCAGTTCACCAAAACGCTACAAAAAAACTGTTAGCGATCGCAGGGATCAGGCCTGACTCTGCGAACGCTGCAGTTATGCGTTTAGTGCCTTGTAAGTGACAGTGATCGATTGATACTGCACTTGGGTGGGCTGGGCCGGGCCGGGCGGAGGGGCAAAACGCAGGTGCTAGCAGGTATCTGGGCTGATCCCGCTAACACTGCATTTTTGGGAACCCTAAACTGCTGGTGACGCTAGTATAGATCTGATCGGATCAGATATTGATCCGTTCAGATACTATACCACTAAGGGAGGTGTATGCTGCGTGCGTGGGTGTTAGCGGTACTGGCGCTAATCTGACGCTGCCTGGGGCTGGTGCTTGCCAGCTCACCAAAACGCTACCAAGAAAACTGTTAGCGATCGCAGGGATCAGGCCTGACTCTGCGAACGCTGCAGTTATGCGTTTAGTGTTTTGTAAGTGACAGTGATCGATCGATACTGCACTTGGGTGGGCTGGGCTGGGCCGGGCGGAGGGGCAAAACGCAGGTGCTAGCAGGTATCTGGGCTGATTCCGCTAACACTGCGTTTTTGGGAACCCTAAACTGCTGGTGACGCTAGTATAGATCTGATCGGATCAGATATTGATCCGTACAGATACTATACCACTAAGGGGGGCGTATGGTGCGTGCGTGGGTGTTAGCGGTACTGGCGCTAACCTGACGCCTGGGGCTGGTGCTTGCCAGTTCACCAAAATGCTACCAAAAAAACTGTTAGCGATCGCAGGGATCAGGCCTGACTCTGCGAACGCTGCAGTTATGCGTTTAGTGCCTTGTAAGTGACAGTGATCGATCGATACTGCACTTGGGTGGGCTGGGCGGAGGCACAAAACGCAGGTGCTAGCAGGTATCTGGGCTGATCCCGCTAACACTGCGTTTTTGGGAACCCTAAACTGCTGGGGACGCTAGTATAGATCTGATCGGATCAGATATTGATCCGTTCAGATACTATACCACTAAGGGAGGCGTATGCTGCGTGCGTGGGTGTTTGCGGTACTGGCGCTAATCTGACGCTGCCTGGGGCGACGCATATCACCGCCGGGCGATCGGGGGGCTAAACCTTTATTCGGTAATAAACGGCGGGTGCCCTGACACTATAAAAAATAAACAAACTAACCAGCGTCACCCGTAACGGTTATACGGTGATCAGTGGTGAAAGGGTTAACTAGGGGGCAATCAAGGGGTTAAAACATTTATTAGGTAGTATATGGGGGTCCCTGACGCTATAAAACGCTGACGGCGAACCTAAATATTTACCTCACTAACTAGCGTCACCAGCGACACTAATACAGCGATCAGAAAAATGATCGCTTAGCGACACTGGTGACAGGGGGTGATCAAGGGGTTAAAACTTTATTAGGGGGGGTTAGGGGGGTACCCTAGACCTAAAGGGGGGTAACAGTAACTGTGCTAACACAGTAACTGTCACAAACTGACACTATGCAGTAATCAGGAAAAAAAAAAAAAAAAAAAAAAAAACTGCTGGTGTCAGTTTGTGACAGGGGGGGGGGGGGGGTGATTGGGGGGGGATCGGGGGGCGATCGGGGGGGGGATCGGGGTGATTTGTGTGCCTGGCATGTTCTACTGTGTGTGTGTAGTGTTGTGCACTCACATACTTGTCGTCTCTCCTCGGGCCGGAACGGAAAATACCGACCCGAGGGGAGATGACATCACTTCCTTTGCTGCTGTTTAGCATACAGCAGCAAAGGAGCGTTTTCATTGGCCGGCGGCGATCGCGAGGGGGGGGCCACGAACGGATGGTCTCCCCCTCATCACCGATCGCCGCTGGACATAGGACGACCGCCTTGGGCACCGGGGGGGGGTCCGATCGGACCCCCCACCCGCGGAAGGCAAATCACGTACCCTGTACGTGATTTTGCCTGTCCGTGCCACTTTGCCGACGTACATCGGCGTGAGGCGGTCGTCAAGTGGTTAAGGGATCAGTCCCAAGAAACACGTGGACTTGTACGTGGCTGAGAGGAGGTGGCTGCGGACCATGTCGTCCTTAGTGACCCAGAGGACTCCGGACCGAATGCCTCAGCAAACCTACGCTGCATGGCCTCCCTGATCCTGCAAAGCCTACGTAAGGATCCTCATATTCGTGGTATCAAGGAGAAGGACCAATACTGGCTGGCAACCCTCCTTGATCCACGTTACAAGGGTAAGGTTGCGGACCTTATCTTGCCGTCGCAGATGGAGCAGAGGATGAAACATCTTCGGGAGGCCTTGCAGAAAGGTCTGTGCAACGCGTTCCCAGAGACTGGGGGGTTACAAAGTCCTGTTTCTGGACAATGTGTTGCTGAGGCTTCGGTCAGTCAAAGAAGGAGCGATGGAGAAGGTGGCCGTCTGACCGATGCGTTCAGACAATTTTTTAGTCCGCAGCCCCAAGGTATGATCGGTTCCAGCAACCATCGTCAGCGTCTGTTTTACATGGTGCAGGAATACTTAGGGGCAAGATCTGACTTGGACACCTTTCCCACCGAAAATCCTCTGGGTTACTGGGTCTTGAGGATGGATCACTGGCCAGAGCTTGAACAGTATGCAATTGAGCTACTGGCCTGTCCTGCATCCAACGTTCTTTCGAAACGCACATTCAGTGCTGCTGGAGGCTTTGTAACCGATCACAGAGTGCGTCTGTCCACTGACTCGGTCGATCGACTGACTTTCATAAAAATGAATCAGTCTTGGATCACCACCAGCTACCAAGCACCTGATGCTGATGTAACCGAATAATTTTTTTTGAAATGTCAGATCTCTTCAATTACTGCCTATGCTGATGCTGAGTGAATATCTTGTTATGCTGAGTAATTATCCTCTTCCTCCTCAATGATCATGCTGATAGATTGTAAGAACATTTTTGGTTCTGGGCGCCGCCACCAGTGCCTAAGGCCCAATTTTTAAGCCCCTGTTTGACAGGGGCATGTAATTACAATTTTTGATGCAATTCTTTGCAGCAGGGCTAGTTCCTGCGCTCCAACTAGAGTATCTGTGAGGGGTTGCAGTGTTGTGGCACCGGCACCAGTGACTAAGCCCAATTTTTCAGCCCCTCTTTAACAGGGGCGTGTAATTACAGTTTTTGATGCAATACTTTGCAGCAGGGCTCGTTCCTGCGTTCCAACTAGAGTATCTGTGAGGGGTTGCAGTGTTGTGGCACCAGCACCAGTGCCTAAGGCCCAATTTTTCAGCCCCTGTTTAACAAGGGCGTGTAATTACAATTTTTGATGCAATACTTTGCAGCAGGGCTCGTTCCTGCGTTCCAACTAGAGTATCTGTGAGGGGTTGCAGTGTTGTGGCACCAGCACCACCATTACCAAAGGCTCAATTTTTCTGGCCCTGTTCAACAGGGGCATGTAATTACAATTCTTGATCTAATATTTCACAGCAGGGCCCTGTGAGGGCTTACAGTGTTGAGGCCACATCAACACCTAAGGCCCAGATTTCTGCTGAGTATATAGGGCAGGCCCCTACTTTCAAACATCTAACTTACAAACGACTCCTACTTGCAAACGGAAGGAGATAACAGGAAGTGAGATGAAATCTACCCCATAGGAAGGGAAATTCTCTCCTGTAAGAGTTAATATGGGAAAAAATGTTCTCCTTTCCACTGATGCTTTATCAACAATGCTTGTTTCACTAAAAACCCAAAATTTTCAAAAAACTTTTGTCATTGGGACAAAAAGTGAGGTGAAATCTTCTGAAGAGGAGCACAGACAGCAAAACAAATGTCACAGGGGTGATACCCCTACCTATGTTTTCCAAAAAGCTTAAAAACAGATTTTTTGGCTAGAGCTTCACTTTAAAAATGTAACAGTTCAAAATTACAAACAGATTCTACTTAACAACAAACCTACAGTCCCTGTCTTGTTTGCACCGCCTGTATACTGCTGTTCAGAGGATATAGGGCCTGGGGGCCCCACGCCTTTCCTTTTTTTAATTTGGATGCAGGGTTCCCCTTACTATCCATACAGGACCCAAAGGGCCTGGTAATGGACTGGAGGGTACCCATGCCATTTGTCTCACTGATTTTCATCCATATTGCCAGGACCTGACATTACATTAAAGCTGCAAGCAGTTTTAAATGACTTTTTTTCCTTTAAAAATGTCATTTTGTGCAGGGACTGTGCTAAGCACGGGAAACACGCGCCACTTTACAGGCATACTATAGACACTCCCCAGGTACGATATTTAAAGGAATATTTCACTTTTTTTTTTTTTTTACTTTAAGCATCATTAAAATCACTTTTTTGCATTGATACATGTCCCCTGGGGCAGGACCCGGGTCCCAAAAACCCTTTTTAGGACAATACCATGAAAATTAGCCTTTAAAATGAGCACTTTTGATTTTAAACGTTCGCGTCCCATAGACGTCAATGGGGTTCTAACGTTCGTGCGAATTTTCGGTCCGTTCACAGGTTCTTGTGCGAACTGAACCAGGGGGTTTTCGGCTCATCCCTACCCACAATATAGAGTATTTACAGTATACCCAATATATATTTTTAGATATGAAGCTCCCTCACATCACTATCTAATACAGCCATGAGTCTTTTTGGGAATAATGAAACAAGTTTTTCATACCTGGATTTGGGGATCCTGTGCCATTCCTCCTTGCAGATCCTCTCCAGTTCTGTCAGGTTGGATGGTAAACGTTGGTGGACAGCCATTTTTAGGTCTCCCCAGAGATGCTCAATTGGGTTTAAGTCAGGGCTCTGGCTGGGCCATTCAAGAACAGTCACGGAGTTGTTGTGAAGCCACTCCTTCCTTATTTTAGCTGTGTGCTTAGGGTCATTTTCTTGTTGGAAGGTAAACCTTCGGCCCAGTCTGAGGTCCTGAGCACTCTGGAGAAGGTTTTCGTCCAGGATATCCCTGTACTTGGCCGCATTCATCTTTCCCTCGATTGCAACCAGTCCTCCTGTCCCTGCAGCTGAAAAACACCCCCACGGCATGGGGCTGCCACCACCATGCTTCACTGTTGGGACTGTATTGGATAGGTGATGAGCAGTGCCTGGTTTTCTCCACACATACCGCTTAGAATTAAGGCCAAAAAGTTCTATCTTGGTCTCATCAGACTAAAGAATCTTATTTCTCACCAGCTTGGAGTCCTTTAGGTGTTTTTTTAGCAAACTCCATGCAGGTTTTCATGTGTCTTGCACTGAGGAGAGGCTTCCGTCGGGCCACTCTGCCATAAACCCGACTGGTGGAGGGCTGCAGTGATGGTTGACTTTCTACAACTTTCTCCCATCTCCCGCCTGCATCTCTGGAGCTCAGCCACAGTGATCTTTGGGTTCTTCTTTACCTCTCTCACCAAGGCTCTTCTCCCCTGATAGCTCAGTTTGGCAGGATGGCAAGCTCTAGGAAGAGTTCTAGTCGTCCCAAACGTCTTCCATTTAAGGATTATGGAGGCCACTGTGTTCTTAGGACTCTTAAGTGCAGCAGACAATTTTTCGTAACCTTGGCCAGATCTGTGCCTTGCCACAATTCTGTCTCTGAGCTCTTCAGGCAGTTCCTTTGACCTCATGATTCTCATTTGCTCTGACATGCACTGTGAGCTGTAAGGTCTTATATAGACAAGTGTGTGGCTTTCCTAATCAAGTCCAATCAGTATAATCAAACACAGCTGGACTCAAATGAAGGTGTAGAACCATCTCAAGGATGATCAGAAGAAATGGACAGCACATATATAAGTGTCACAGCAAAGGGTCTGAATACTTAGGACCATGTGATATTTCAGTTTTCTTTTTTAATAAATCTGCAAAAATGTCAACAATTCTGTGTTCTTCTGTCAATATGGGGTGCTGTGTGTACATTAATGAGGAAAAAAATTAACTTAAATTATTTTAGAAAATGGCTGCAATATAACAAAGAGTGAAAAATTTAAGGGGGTCTGAATACTTTCCGTCCCCACTGTTACTCATTCCTATGAGTACTTACAATCTCCCTTTCTTTTTGTATATATCCTCCCCGTTGAGGGGTACAGCATTGGATCATACTGGTCTACTCATGTTTTGTTTATTATAGATTTGCGTACACCCGTCCCTGAAGAGTGGTATTATCCACGAAACGCATTGGGCTAATTTGGATGCACTTATTCTCATGCAGACGCAGATGCCCCTACTCAATACATTATCTTGAGTTTTACATCTACCATGTAATTTTAAGTGTTTTTACTACATCTAGGATTTGTTTCATACCACACAGTGGTTGGCTGGTTGCTACCAATGTTTGTTTCTATATATATGGTCTGTAATATGTGATTGACAATTGTATTTATTGCTGCATGTATCATGTTATTTTGCCATGTTCCTTGTTTCACCAATAAAAACATGTTTTAGGTATCTACTCATCTTCTAGCCATGTGTACTCGCCTCATTTAAAGGTAAAAAAAAAAACCTTTTTTTTTTGCAGATTTAGGGATGGAGACATGTGACTCATATGTCTTATTTAAAACTCCCTCTTTTTAGTTCTAGACAAGGGGAAGGCACCAGAGAGCTGCCAGTCACCCATCCCAGAACCTCTACTGAACCCTGACCCAGATTCCATGACTCAGACTTAGCTCTGAGAAAACTATAAGTTCTAACACACCCTGTACTAACTTCTAGCACACACTAAAGGGTACTTACACATGCACCAAATTCTCCAAAGGAACTCACTTTTTAGCTTTCAGCTTTTTGTGTATATTTAGTTTTGCATTATTTTTTTCATGTGCAAGCCCATTCATTATTTGAACGTTTTGTAAATGCAGCACAAAACACAGATATATATATATATTTAGGTTTTGGGTATGTTTTGTTATGTTGTGGCGTGGCACCTGAAGATGGTCAAGACATGGGATATATGATTGATTATGACTGATGATGACTATGGATGGAGCAGGAAAAGGACAGAGAGTGATGGGAAACCTCTCCAATGAGGACACAGACAAAATACATTTCATATAGTGAGGAATGTTTAGAACTTCCAAAAATTTCAAGTAGAAGATTACGAATGGCAGCTTGAGTTTGGACACATCACTCTTACAATGTTTTAAGAGTGATTTGTCTAATATGTATTTGTTACAGTACCTTACATCTCAGTTCTTTCAAAATAACATTGCCATAAATTGAGGCAGTATAAAAGATGTACAGTAGTGTGATTGCTAATCACAAATGTAGAACACTCAAGTATATTGCATGAGTTGGGCTTCTAGTTATGTCTCACAATGTAAGTATTATATTGTGGCTTTCATACATCGTTTAATTGGTCTTTGGGGATCCAGGAAATGTCACATTTCCTTTGTGCATGGCTTTTCAACTGTGACCTTCTTTGCGCTCATCAACTTTGATGGTCAGATCTAGTCCTTCTATACTTTTAAGCATGTAAGTGCTACTGAGACTCTGTAAAAAGGGGGGGATTTAACTGCGCATAGGTGAAATGTGTAAACAATAAAGAGGGTTGAAAGCTGCGGATTCCTGTATGCAACACAAACACAATAAAATCGACTTAAAAAAATGGAATCGCGCTAAATGAGGAAACTGGTGTCCGTGCAAATGACATCAGTCCTCCTTAAAAGTGAATAACAAATAAAGTGTGTAAAGCATATATATTATAATAAGTCAGCAATATAAAATGAATAACAGATAAGTAATCCATCAAAAGTGCATTCTTCATGTGCAACAGTGAAGAAAATTTATATGCATGTCCATGTGTAAACAACAAGATGAATCACCCGGGTGATGATTAAAAATCAATTGAGGTCCTGCTGGATAAGGACCAAGTGCTTAATTCACCACCACATATAGAGAGACTGGCTGCTTACCAGAAACTCATGACCCCCCACTACAGAGGGTCAGAATGAGCTGTTTAAACTGAAGACGTAATTTTATTACGAAACGCCGCGTAGGGCGGAGCGACGTGTTCGCGTCACCTCCCACCGCTGTTGTGTTACCAGCGGGACGGGCTGTCTGTGAGCTTCCGGCCGGTGCTCCAGACCTCTTTCTAGGCGCTCAACTTTAAATTTTACATGCCCCTGATGTTCCATCCCAGTGCCATTGTTCGGTCTTTCGGCGGTGGTCCGGAGCAATCAGTTTAAACAGCTCACTCTGACCCTCTGTAGTGGGGGGTCATGAGTTTCTGGTAAGCGGCCAGTCTCTCTATATTCGGTGGTGGATTAAGCACTTGGTCCTTATCCAGCAGGACCCCAATTGATTTTTAATCATGATTCATCTTGTTGTTTACACATGGACTTGCATATAAATTTTCTTTACTGTTGCACATGAAGATTGCACTTTTGATGGATTACTTATCTGTTATTCATTTTATATTGCTGATTTATTATAATTTATATGCTTTACACACTTTATTTGTTATTCACTTTTAAGGAGGACTGATGTCATTTGCACGGACACCAGTTTCCTCATTAGCGCGATTCCATTTTTCTAAGTCGATTTTACTGAGACTCTGTACAATTGTGCTAAATGTTTTATTCACCTGAATTTTGAATTCTAATGAAAATTGCCTTAGTCCATAAGATACACCCTGGTACTCATTAAAGCTGAAACATATTCTGTTTATATGTTGTGTTTCCTGATTCCCTCCTCATCAACATGCAAATAACATTTTCGAAAAAACATCTTTCAATTTTCATTACATACCCAGTGATGTCATGACTTGGTCTTTGTGATTCCCTATGTAATGCAGGCAGATTATGGTTGATAGGGGGAGCTGGCAGGGGGCTGTACATAGCTTCCTAGAAAAACATTGCAGTACTCCCGTCTAGAGCCCTCAGCTCTGATGCAAGCAGTGGACTGGGTCTTGGAAGAAGTTATGCAAATATCAAAATACCCTGAGGGGGATGTCAGTCTGGAGGAGTGAGCACTCCTAGGCAGATTGCATTTACACAAAGGCTACTCCAGGTAAAGCCCATATCTGATGCCAAGCCTCCATGATTGTAAGAATTGAAATCCAATAAATAAAAGGGGCAAGTAAAGGACTGTAAGTGTAGGAATAAAAGGGGTAGATGATCCCGGACAACCTGCAGCCAGGAGATGGATGGAGGACTGAAAGGATGGCAATTTATTCATGTAGATCTGTGGTCAGCAGATTCTTGAGAGGTCCTCTTTAAGACTATTTGTGGTACTAAAATGTAACATGTTTGATCTCCTCAATTTTGTTTCTCTTGTTGTTAAAAACCAAGGCTGCACAGCCGGTATGTTATGTCCCCACATTGCTGCAGGGAATAGGCTTTCTTCATCATTAAATACTTGTAGTGTGAAACATAGGTCCAAATCATTAATCTTTTTGCATAAATTGTTCCTGTGGCACAAGGATAAAAAGAAGAGAATGAGCTGGATATGTACAAACAGGAATTGGTTGCAACCACAAAAAAATAATTCCACCAAATGTTTATAATTTACTAGCTCAAAAAGTAGCGCAGCAAGCAAACCCATGTGAAATGCACATGAACAACAAACAATATTGTTCTCTTTATTTGTAAAGAATTATGAAAGCTCATCCAGTGTATATAATTTCATGTCATCATCTGACAGCTATCACAAACAGATATTCTTTTCTTTAAAAGGCTTGTTTACTTTTGTGTTAGTCCTCTGTAGAGCGTTCCGCAGGGGGATCATTCTTCAGAGGGTGTTTGACTGGTGGTGAGAAGGTGTTATGTCCCCTCTCTACTGCCTGTTTTAACCTCCTAAAACCCACACCACCAAGCCACAACCACTTGCGGGACCGTTGTGGCATGGCCCCATTTAGTTGATGTAATGGAGGGGGGAATCAAGCTTCCTTTGCAGCTTAAAGTATAACTAAAAGCAAAACTTTTTTGGGGTTTTGGATTGAGTAGAGAGGGATTAGAATGCTTATCAGTTTTTATTGCTGTCTGCGTCCCGTTCTGTCTGTGACACTCTCTATTTGTCCTGTTTACCATTATCATTAAAAGTGAAAGTAAAAATAAATGTTGGGTTGTCCCCAAAAAGTAAAAGGAGAAATCTTCCAATGGGGACACTAGTTCTGGTGTCTTGGGGGTCCCCAAGTAATTCCCTTTATTTGCAGGGATTTCCTCTCACTTCCTGTTTGGCTATGGGACAGGAAGTGAAGGGAAATCTCTGCAATGGAACACAGATGGCGGAAAAAAATCTGACAGAACTTATAAGCCTCTCTTGCTCTATCCAAAAAAAAATGTTTTGCCTATAGTTCTACTTCAAGGGGCAATAGTTGGGGAAGCCAGTAAAAACAATACTTAACCACATTTGTTACCGCCACCAATTCCAAGTGTGAACTAGGCTATTTTGTGCAGGTAAAAAATGTGCATTTACTTTTTTTTAGGAGTCTGGAAAGCATTGCACCGGCAATAAGCAGATCACTGGTGCAATTCAGGACTCCCGCTGAGTGTAAGCTGTCTGCCTGCCCGTAGTTGTAGTTCATTAATTTACAAGACACTGTGAATGAATGACAAGGACAATGGGGAAGCCCCACAGGGCTCTGTTTTCTTTAGATTGCAGCAATGAGTGGGGGTAGAAGATCCCCTGCTCGCTGTCAAAACTGGGACTTCGAGGGGTGTGGGGGCCAGTGCATTTGTAACCTGTTATGTTACACCCTGAATATGGGTGTTACAAAAGGTGAACTTATTCTTTAATCACTTCAAAACCGAACACTTTCACCCTCTTCCTGCCCAGGCCAATTTTCACACTTTGAATGACAATTGCACGGTCATGCAGCACTTTACCAATATGACATTCTTATAATTTTTTTCACACAAATAGAGCTTTCTTTTTGTGGTATTTAACCACTTCCCACCCAGTCTATTGTCAATTGACAGCTGGGCGGGGCATTGGTCATTCCGGGTGGACATCATATGATGTGGCACGATCTGTCACCGGTGGACACAGCCAATGATTGATCAGTGTACTGGCCCGTTGCTGGTGCCATGTGATCACTGTGACCAGTCACAGCAAATCACATGATATTTGTAAACAAGGGATGGCTTCCTATCATGCCATTCATTGTGTACAATTGTTTTGCTATACTCTGCATCAGTCAGAATAACATCACACACCTAAGCTCACCCAAAATGTTTCACCCAGAAGGGCTTCATCAGGGTCCAATATGTGCACACATGTCACTCCATTTATCATTAGACAAGAAACCCTCCCTCTTTAAAACATTAACCCTTTATATCAAACATACAACCACTGCTGCATATCCTATTGCAATATACTGTACGAGAAATCCTCCCTTTGGTAACTTTCAGTTGTGCATACAGTCACAGCTATACAGCATAAACCAATATACCATGGGTATAAAATCCTCATTTAAAAAACAACATTTTTTAAAGAGTTACAATATTATAAACTATCATCGTGATATAAAGCAGCATGGATAAAACACATCCAGAAGAATGATACGAAGAAATGCTAAACACTGAAATCAGCTGGCATTGATGAAACAAATTTAAAGCGGAGTTCCACACAAAAATGGAACTTCCGCTTTTCGGAACCCTTTCCCCCTCCGGTGTCACATTTGGCACATTTCAGGGGGGAGGGGGGTGCAGATACCTGTCTAAGACAGGTATTTGCACCCACTTCCGGCATAGACTCCCATGGGAGTCTATGCCTCTTCCCGTTCCACCGCGCTGTCTCCTGGGAACACACAGCTCCCAGGAGAGAGCGGGGACCACTTGGGACGCGCAGCGCGGAACCGGGAAGTGAAGCCACAACGCTTCACTTCCTGATTCTCTCACCTAGGATGGCGGCGGCAGCTGCCGAGAACCGAGCGGGTTCTCGGCGTCGCCTGCCGACATCGCTGGACCCTGGGACAGGTAAGTGGCCATGTATTAAAATCAGCTGCAGTATTTGTAGCTGCTCGCTTTTAATATTTTTTTTTTGGCGGTGTGGGTGGACTCGCGCGTGCGCAGTAGGGAACCGGGAAGTGAAGCCACAATGCTTCACTTCCTGATTCTCTCACCTAGGATGGCGGCGGCAGCTGCCGAGAACCGAGCGGGTTCTCGGCGTCGCCTGCCGACATCGCTGGACCCTGGGACAGGTAAGTGGCCATGTATTAAAATCAGCTGCAGTATTTGTAGCTGCTCGCTTTTAATATTTTTTTTTTTGGCGGTGTGGGTGGACCCCCGCTTTAACTTCAAATTTAGTCCTCCTGGTCTCGGTGTCCATTGTGTAAATCCAATGGTTGCTACCTTGAGACTTGTCTTTTTAAATAATAACCATCTACGTTATACTTTCTGGATTATCTCTATGATGTTTCAAAAATTGCGAGGATAACTTGAGTTAACATCTCACCTAAAAGGGGCCCTATCAACATGGAAAAAATGCTGCAAATAGGCCACTAACAAAATACTACAAAAGGCTGTTTTTTAAATCAGAAGCCCTGCAGCAAAGTCTGGTGGCTTGCAATGCATACATTTGCTTGACCAAGAGGCTGCTGTTTTGGTTACAGATGTAGCACCCTGATATTTAGGCAGGGTTGCTATTAAATTTATTTGCCAAATGATAGTTGCCTTGGCCAATTGTTAGGAGGTAAATTGATTTCGCCCTAATTCTGGAATTGCTACACTTCTCTTTCTGTCACTAGATGGCTGGGTGTCTGGTGACATTAGATAAGACAAGGGCATTGCAGGGACAGATTAGGAATGAATGGTGTGTCTTAGCCAATGGGAAGAGATTTTCTTGGGTCCCTTGGCCTGCTGGGAGAACCTATTTATTTGGATGGAGTCAGGTGATTGGGGTTCTGTGCCACTTAGACGCCTGTCTGGGTGGACATGTGTCTTATTGCCCCTGGCCAGAAGTAATGGTTCCGTTGGCTAGGGAACCAGTCATGGTCGAAGATAGAGGGGAAGCTGTCGCCACAAAAGGGACCATCCACCTTGCTACCGGATGCCATTGTGAGTAAGCTGAGGCCAGTACCAGAGCAGACTTCTCATCAACCGGGAACGGTGAAGAAGTGGGAAAGCATCAGCAAGTGCAAGTGCCAAGTCTGGGAACCAGCAGGACAGCTGACGTGATGCTTGTGGGGTGCCAAGCCAGGGACCTAACGTGTCAGCAGGGTTGAAGCTTGAGGAGTATCTGAAAGTGCCAAGCCAGAGACCCAGCAGTGAAGTGGGGGTGACGCTTGAGGAAGATACCGAGTGCTACAGTGAAAAAGCTCGGGGGATCCAGTGGCTAGTGGATCTGAAGTCTAGTGAAAGAGACTGGGAGCTTGTTGAGTGAAGACCCATAGTGAGTGAGTGTGGGGTAAAGAGAACTGTTCGTGTTGCAGATAGTTAAACACCTTACCGTTAGTAACAGCTACAGGATTGTTGCCATAGGAGACAGCAGTCTCCTACCGATACAGAAGTGGTGTCCAGCTGGTTGCCTTCACCTGTATAACTGTCTACCTATAGAAGTCTCGGAGTCTGCCAATTAACATTGCATCTACCTAAGGGTGTCCTGGCCCTAATCCTCTCTCCCACAGTTCTGTTTAAGAGACAATAAATCTCTTTGCATTCAAAAAGTGTCTGGCGCCCACCTGTTCATCTTGCATTACACCCACCATGCCTTGTAACCCACTCTACATTGAAGGATGTCAGCTGACCTTAACTCTGGAGGTCACCATTGGTCTTCAGGGGCCCGGACACTTTGCTACACAGGTAAGGCCTCATTCACATGGTGCATATGCATCCGTGCCCCATGTGAGGGTTGTGTTTTTTTACCCACACGGGGATACATAATGGTTCTATTCATCCTCATGGGGGCAAACCGATTCATGTCAATTGGGATATAGCCATTTCAGGCCACGCATCTGCACAGATATCATATTGGGGGCAGTGGCTCTGTCCAAGCAGCCACTGCGTCCCAATTGACTTGAATGGAACTGCCCGCATGCAAGTTGCAGGGAACACCTGTGCATACCCATGTGGGTAAACATGGCCCTCACGTGGGCATGGATGCATACACACCATGTAAACTAGGCCTAATTTACAAGACAAGTCAACAGGAAGAAAACACTTTGCCTTGTTTAAAATAGTTAAAGTTTTATCAATTCCAGACAAACTAACTGTTTATAACAATATGTCTGAACTAACTTTTTGTGAGAGCCCTCACTATTTTGACCAAAAAAAATATCTAACAACAATACAAATTCATTATTATTTATATATATATATATATATATATATATATATATATATATATATATATATATATAGATGTAGCAAGGTCTCTGGCCTTGTCCAGTCTAATGAGAACTTTCCAGGCCAAAGATAGCAGACATCCTTCTGTATGTGGTGGGTTGTGAGGCATAGTGGGTTTAAGGTGGACTAAATTATTTGGTGCCAGACACTTCTTGGATGTAAAAGAGTTTTTTTGTTCTCTTAACAGTCCTTTTTGTATTTTAGGGGGAAGGAGGGTTAGGGCCAGGACACCCTTAAGTAGCTGTAAATTCAATTGGCAAACTCTGATACTTCCATAGGAGGACAGCCGTGCAGGGAAAGGCCCCAGCAAGGTGCCACATCTGCATATGCAGGAATGCTGTCTCATATGGCAACAGTCTTTAACAGTTCCTAACTGAGAAAATTGAGTACTGTCCGTGATACTTTTTTTATTTGCACTAACATACAATTTTTCAGGACAAGCTTTCGGGGTATGTCCCCTTCTTCAAGGTCCAAGCATGAAGAAGGGGACATACCCCGAAAGCTTGTCCTGAAAAATTGTATGTTAGTGCAAATAAAAAAAGTATCACGGACAGTACTCAATTTTCTCTGTCACAATTGCACTAATACGGCTACAACAAATCAAGTACAGTTCCTAACTCAAACGTAATAGTTCCTTCAGCTTCACTACAACTGCCTCTTGTAGTTCTTCAATGCTGAGCTCCTGGTCTCTCACTAGAACTTCTGATTCACTGACTCTGAATCCCTCGAGCTCCTCCAATCTTTGCACTGGTATCTTCCCTGCTGGGTCCCTAACTTTGCACTCCAGATACTTCTCAAGCTTCACCCCTGCTGACCGGCACAGTCCCTAGCTTGACACACAAGGCTGCTCTGCAAGCGTCACTTTCGCTGGTTGGGTCCCTGACTTAATCACCTCCTTAAGTTTCCCAATTCTCCACCGTGCCCGTTCGTTGAGAATGTTGCTCCGGTACTTGCTTCAGTTACTCACTGTGGTCCCTTTGTGGGGACAGCTCCCTTCTACCTCTGACCACTGACAGGTTCTCTGGCCGGCAGAACCATCACCTCTGGTTGGACTGCAAGCCGCATTCCCAACCCTGCGCCGCTCTCTTACTTCTGGATAGGCCCTCACATAGGCTATCAGCCAGATGCCCCCGGGATAGGCCCAATCTCCGGCCTAGCAGCACGTTGCACATGACACAAGTCCCAATTTACCACTCATCTTATTCCTGCTCCAGCAGTGCCCATTTTGCCCTCTTTCATTTTCCAGCACCAGTCCTCTTCTGGGTTAAATAATGCCCAGTGTCATTAAACCCACTTCCTGTAGTTATAGGCCAGTGATGGCGAACCTTGGCACCCCAGATGTTTTGGAACTACATTTCCCATGATGCTCATGCACTCTGCAGTGTAGTTGAGCATCATGGGAAATGTAGTTCTAAAACATCTAGGGTGCCAAGGTTTGCCATCACTGGTATAGGCTGTCCGTGACACACCACTTATACAACCTGGGCTTCTATTGGAATGCTGCATAGACTTGAGCTCAAAGGTCATAACGAGGCTGGTCTATGCAGAATGAGAAGGACCTCCCACTGTTGACATTAAAGGCACCCAGACTAGTGTTGAAGACCCCTAAAATTAAAGTGGTTCTGAAGCCTTAAGTTTTTTCACCTTAATGCATCTATGCATTAAGGTGAAAAACCTTCACTACTTCAGCTGCCCCCCAGACCCCCATTGTCCTTACCTGAGCCCATCTGATCCAGCGATGTGCACATCGCTCCCACTGCTGTCTCTCTCCTCATTGGACAGATTTATTGCAAATCAAATCCGATGACACAGGAGCAGAGGGCAGGGCTGTGACAATGGACACAGCAGCAGGGCTCAGGCGTGAACACGCACAAGTGCCCCCATGAAAGGCATCATTCTGTGCCGAAGAGGAGGGGCTGGAGCGTCAACGAGGGGACCCCAGAAAAAGAGAATCAGGGCTGCTCTGTGCAAAACCATTGCACAGAGCAGGTGTGTATAGACATGTTTGTTATTTTTAAAACGAGGCTTTAGTAACACTTTAAAGCGGAGTTCCACGCAAAAATGGAACTTCCGCTTTTCGGAACCCTCCCCCCCTTCGGTGTCACATTTGGCACCTTTCAGGGGGGAGGGGGGTGCAGATACCTGTCTAAGACAGGTATTTGCACCCACTTCCGGCATAGACTCCCATGGGAGTCTATGCCTCTTCCCATCCCCACCGCGCTGTCTGCTGGGAACACACAGCTCCCAGCAGAGAGCGGGGACCACTTGGGACGCGCAGCGTGACTCGCGCATGCGCAGTAGGGAATCGGGAAGTGAAGCCGCAACGCTTCACTTCCTGATTCCCTCACCTAGGATGGCGGCGGCAGCTGCCGAGAACCGAGCGGGTTCTCGGCGTCCCCTGCCGACATCGCTGGACCCCGGGACAGGTAAGTGGCCATGTATTAAAAGTCAGCAGCTGCAGTATTTGTAGCTGCTGGCTTTTAATATTTTTTTTTTGGGCGGTGTGGGTGAACCCCCGCTTTAAGGTATGTGCTTAGGGTTTTTTTTAATAGGATGGTAGGGGGTGGTGTGTGTGTTTGGGGGTGGGAGAGTAAAGTATAAGTTCACCTTTGTAAAAAAAATAAATAAATGCACATCTTTTTGCAAGTTAAAAAATGTGCATTTTTTGGGGGTTTTTTTTGCTATAAGCCTGCAAGGCATTGCATTTATGATCAGCAAATTGCGGGTGAAATGCAGGGCTCTTCCAGACTGTCTGTGTAAGCTATCTGCTTGTACCTCGCACTAGCAGGCAGTTACACATTGACAGGAAGCATCAATGAAATACATAAAGTGCTCAACAGTGCCCTGGTAGTTTATTGACATCTTCAAGCTGACATCCATAAAAGCTGTCGGTACTTGTAGCTCTCACATTCACAGAACTCCATAAATGAATGACGCAACGTCACATGTTGCATGTTACAACCGGAATATGGGCGTAACCATAGCTCCCAACTATCCCTGATTTCCCTGATTTGGAACAAAGTCCCTCTGTCCCTCTTTCCTCCTTATTTTGTCCCTCATTTTGGTCTGATCCATATAGTTGTATATTAAAAATGCACTTTTTATTTTTCAAAAAGTGTTTCCCAGTGCTAAACCTTTCCTCCAATTTCTAAATGGTTGCATTTGTACATTTTAAAAGCCAATATAAAGCAATTGTAGTGGTAAAAAAAGCATTTGTGTTTTTAACTAATACATTTTTTTTGTATAATTCTCCTTTAAGCGGGCATGTCAGGGGGTGTGTCCTTTGCCTACATAACTTTTCTAAGAGGTGTCCCTCATTCCTATCTCAAATGTTGGGAGGTTTGGCGTAATATGTAAAAAAAGATTAACTTATCCTTTAAGGTGGTGGGAGAAAATTTTAGAAATGACTTAGGAGCTTAAATAATAATAATAATAATAATAATAATATTCATTATAATAATATAAAAGAAAAAATAGTCTTGTTTTGCTATAAAAAGAAATGGCAATTACATGTGGCACATTCTGTTGCCTTCAACTTATACAGTATGCATATATTATTTTGTGAAAATGTTCTCCCAGGCATTGTGTAATCAAAAAGAAGCCAAGGAGAAAAAGTGCTGATGAAGAGTGAAAAGCACCCCCTCTTGTTTGTGGAACAGTGTGAGATTTTTATTAATGCACTGTCACAGCAGAGGGGATATTGTGTCTAAGCCATATTTGATAAGAACAGTAATTGTATTTACCACAAGAGCCAAAATCCTTTTATTTATGGGCTCTTCTGATGCATTGTCACTAGAATCGCTAGTATACTTGATGAATTGCAAATAGCTTCCCATTTTTTTCACATTACCCTCTAGTTTCAGTGTAGTTTTGCTGTCACCGTTTCTATTGAAGTGTTAGGTTATTGGCTCACAGCGGCACGCTTTAGCAAGGTTTTCAAATACTTATTCATATTTAGGAATAGAGGGGGAATATTTATAAGGCCGTGTTCCAGCAACATGTTTGAAGGGATTTGGTGCTCACGGCAAGACAATTTTGGAAGCTGATGGGAGCAAAACAGCAAAAGCGTTTTGAAAATATAATTGCGCTGCAGTTTAGCTATATTGCCTGTTTCTAATCTTTAAAAAATTGTCCCAAAGCTGAAATAAATTATAAATATATCATTTTTTTTTTCGTACCTTAGAGCTAGGCCACCTTTATAAAAATAACAAATATGCAAAATAATCTAGATGCTATAAGACCGTTCTGCTTTCAAAACTACATTTTTTGAAGTGTGGTACAGTGCCTTGAAAAAGTATTCAGACCCCTTGAAATTTTCCACATTTTGTCATGTTACAATCGAAAACGTAAATGTATATTATTGAGATTTTATGTGATAGATCAACAATAAGTGGCACATAATTGTGAAGTGGAAGAAAAATGATAAATGGTTTTCAATTTTTATTTTTACAAATAAATATGTGAAAAGTGTGGCGTGCATTTGTATTCAGCCCCCTTTACTCTGGAGGTTGAATACAAATGCATGCCACACTTTTCAGATATTTATTTGTAAAAAAACTTTGAAAACCATTTATCATTTTCCTTCCACTTCACAATTATGTGCCACTTTGTGTTGAGCTATCACATAAAATCCCAATAAAATACACGATTTTATATTGCTTCAAAACATTGTATGGTCAATTTTATGTTTAATGTGGATTTAAACCAAAACATATATTATAGTGTGGATTACCAATTCTTAGAAGTGGTGTCTGCATTAGTTTTGTGCTTTTCTTTCTTTTATTTTCATCTGGCAATCTGGCCAGTAAGTCTGTTGTTCTTCAACAAACTCTAACAAACCAAACTCTTCAGCAAAATTGGTAAAACAAACCATCTAACACAGAAAGGATGACATATTTGGGGCCAATTGGGGAAAAAAGGTTTGCTTTATTTTTACCTGATGGGCCCACCAGTAACACACTTCCTGACTTAGGGTGGCTTCACTCTATGAAGGAGCAATGGAGCCACCCTTGCAAAGCAGCATTGTCAATCTAGGGAAAGGATAGTGTTAGATGCACTAGCAAAATGTAGATAGACTTCACTAACAAATTAAATCTGAACTCCAACTGGCACTTTTTTTTTTTTGGGATACATTTTTTACATAAATGAATAAAAGCTGACAATTGTAAGCACCCCTGTCAGTGTTAAATGTTTTTTCTCAACCTTCTAACTGAAAATTTTGATTTGTTAATGCAAGTTAAAAAAAAAAAAGACTTATGCCCCGTACACACGGTCCGACATTGATCGGACATTCTGACAACAAAATCCATGGATTTTTTCTGACGGATGTTGGCTCAAACTTGTTTTATTATTATACGAGATTTATATAGCGGCAACAGTTTACGCAGCGCTTTACAATGTATAAGGATGACAACACAATTACAGTACAGTTCAATACAAAAGGTACAGGAGGGCCCTGCTCGTAGAGCTTACATTCTAAAGGGAGGGGGTGGTGGTACAAAAGGTAATAGCTGCAAAGAATGATTTGATGGGGGTGGCTCAGGGACAGTTATGTGGGTGTGGGATAGGCTTCCCTGAATAAATGAGTTTTCAGGGATCTCCTAAAGGTGGACAGGGTAGGGGCTGATCGGACATACTGTGGCAGGGAATTCCAGAGAATGAGAGAGACTCTGGAGAAGTCCTGAAGGCGAGCATGGGAGGAGGTAACAAGGGAGCTAGAGAGCAGGAGGTCCTGGGAGGAGCGGAGGGGGCAATTTGGGCAATATCTGCAGATGAGGTTGGTGATGTAGATGGGGGCGATGTTGTGAATAGCCTTGTATGGTATGGTTAGCATTTTGAATTTTAAGCGGTGGGATAGGGGAAGCCAGTGAAGGGACTGGCAGAGAGGAGCAGCAGTCACGGATCGATTAGTGAGGTGTATTAGTCTAGCATTAGTTTTGCATACACACGGTCGCACAAAGTTGTTGGAAAATCCGATTGTACCAAACACGGTGACTTAAAACACGTACGTCGGGACTATAAACAGGGCAATAGCCAATAGCTTTCGTCTCTTAATTTATTCTGAGCATGCGTGGCACTTTGTCTGTCGGATTTGTCTACACACGATCGGAATTTAAAGGATCAGATTTTGTTGACGGAAAAATTTATAGCATGCTCTCAAACTTTGTGTGTCGGAAATTCCGATGGAAAAAGTCAGATGGCGCCCACACATGGTCGGAATGTCCGACAACAAGCTCCGATCGCACATATTCCGTCGGAAAGTCCGATCGTGTGTACAGGGCATAACTGACCAAATCACCAGGATAAAACAAAGGAAAAAAAAAATCAAAAAACACAAATGCAGCCACCACATCTAAGACTTGGTGCAACATATTAAATGTTTGCTAAAGATCCAATCTATGTCAGTGCCAAAGTCCAAAAACTCTTTATGGGCCAGCTGCTGTGTTAAAAACACCTATTTAGTATTTTTGATAAAATTATACATGAAAAACATCACTAGTGGATCTGAAAAAATTGTGCGATTACTTTTTCTTCACTAGTGCTATCAAATGAATTACTATTAATAAAAATCAAACTAATAAGCAATTAATAAATAAATACATTTATGGAGCATAATTGTCAAGAGATTGGAGCACTAGACACTGATTATTTTATTTTGAATATGTACATGGACTTTTGTGCAAAGTTTTATAATTTCATGATTTAAATAGTTAATGTAATTAGGCACAATTGATTTGCACCAGTAATTCCACTGATTCAAGCACAGTGGAAACAGCACTTTATATGTTAATTGTTTAAAGGTTGTTTATTTATGAATAGTAATTTATTTCATAACACTAGAGAAGAAAAAGTAATGGCACAATTTTTTTTAGGTTCACTAGTGCTATTTTTTTATGTATAATACTAAATAATCTGCTTTTTAGATACAATATTTTTTTGTTGAGCTACAGGCAAACAGCTACTTATAAAGATGTAATTCTTACAGTATCTCACAAAAGTGAGTACACCCCTCACATTTTTGGAAAATATTTAATTCTATTTTTTCATTTGACACATTTAACAGTGTAAGTTGTCTGTCCCCTTAAAATAATTAAACACACAGCCATTTTTTGTCTAAACCGCTGGCAACAAATGTGAGTACACCCCTAAATAAAAATGTCCAAATTGGGCCCAATTAGCCATTTTCCCTCCCCGGTGTCATATGACTCCTTAGTGTTACAAGGTCTCAGGTGTGAATTGGGAGCAGGTGTGTTAAATTTGGTATAATCGCTCTCACTCTCTCATACTGGTTACTGGAAGTTAAACACGTTGCTCTACAAAAAAATGGCCTAGGCTATAAGAAGATTGCCAAGACCCTTAAACTGATCTGCAGCACGGTGGCCAAGACCTTACAGCGTTTTAACAGGACAAGTTCCACTCAGAACAGGCCCGCCATTGTCGACCAAAGGAGTTGAGTGCACAAGCTCAGCGCCATATCCAGAGGTTGTCTTTGGGAAATAGACATATGAGTGCTGCCAGCATTGCTGCAGATGTTGAAGGGATGAGGGGTCAGCCTGTAAGTGCTCAGACCATACGCCGCACACTGCATCAAATTGGTCTGCATAGCTGTCGTCCCAGAAGGAAGTCTCTTCTAAAGATGATGCACAAGAAAGCCCGGAAACAGTTTGCTGAAGACAAGCAGACTAAGGACATGAATTACTGGAACCCTGTCCTGTGGTCTGATAAAACCAAGATAAACTTATTTGGTTCAGATGGTGTGTGGCACCAACCAGATGAGGAGTACAAAGACAAATATGTCTTGCCTACAGTCAAGCATGGTAGTGGGAGTGTCCTGGTCTGGGGCTGCATGAATGCTGCTGGCACTGGGGAGCTACAGTTCATTGAGGGAACCATGAATGCCAACATGTACTGTGACATACTGAAGCAGAGCATGATCCCCTCCCTTCAGGGACTGGGCCCCAGGGCAGTATTACAACATAACGATACCAAACACACCTCCAAGATGACCACTGCCTTGCTAAAGAGGCTGAAGGTAAAGGTGATGGACTGGCCAAACATGTCTCCAGACCTAAACCCTATTGAGCATCCGTGGGGCATTGGAAGGTGGAGGAGCGCAAGGTCTCTAACATCCACCAGCTCTGTGATGTCGTCATGGAGGAGTGGAAGATGACTTCAGTAGCAACCTGTGAAGCTCTGGTGAATTCCATGCCCAAGAGGGTTAAGGCAGTGCTGGAAAATAATGGTGGCCACACAAAATATTGACAGCTTGGGCCCAATTTGGACATTTTCACTCAGGGGTGTACTCACTTTTTTTGCCAGCGGTTTAGACATTAATGGCTGTGTGTTGAGTTATTTTGAGGGGACAGCAAATTTACACTGTTATACAAGCTGTACACTCACTACTTTATATTGTAGCAAAGTGTCATTTCTTCAGTGTTATGTGAAAATATATAATAGAATATATACAAAAATGTGAGGGGTGTACTCACTTTTGTGAGATACTGTATATGTAAATTGTATTAGCTGACTAAAATATTTTATATCTTTTCAATCCATGTAGCCCTGCAAGATAGCATAGATTGGTCAGTGACATCAGTTTTCTCCACTGCAGTTAGGAAATACAGCATGGTTACCAGCCTACTTGAGCTTGTTTATTGGACAGTGATGGAGCAGCAACAAACTGATGTGGTGTGTAACCATGGTTGGAAAAGGAGGGTGACATAACGGTGCAATGCACAATGGTGACACTACTGAAGTGTGCTTATGAAGAAGCAGTGTTGTTGCCCTAAAACAAGCAGTGTTATGGCTAAAACGCAACTCCCTCCCCATTTCCATAACATAAAGGAGGTGTTCTGTAGTTTATAGGTGAACTTGGTATCTCTAGTGGAACATCTTGGAATTTCAGTGCAGAAGATGCAACTCACTACAGACAGTTATGAGCTCACTAGATTTTTTGGCAGTTGAATTGGTATTTTCTTCTGTACTTAAAGTGGTTTTAAACATACAGAACCTGGGGAAATGTGCATTGTTTTACCATGAAAAAAAATTACTCCTGGGGCAGTGTTGTGTAAATCTTAGAACTGGATTGACTGAATTACAAATATTGTGCCAGGTGAAACAGGTACCTTTTATGTGCGATACTGTATCTTTCTTCTTTTTTTTTTTTTCTTTAGCTATTTTTCTGGAGTTTATCGGAAAGAAACAATCATTCCACTTCTCTTATGCCGCGTACACACGGTCGGACTTTTCGTCTACAAAAGTCCGACGGACGCCGACGGACTAAAGTTGGCTGACAATCCGATCGTAGATTTGAAACATGCTTCAAATCTTTACGTCGTAACTACGCCGGACCCCGAAATCCGCTCGTCTGTGTGCTAGTCCGACGGACAAAAACCCACGCTAGGGCAGCTATTTGCTACTGGCTATCAACTTCCTTATTTTAGTCCAGTGTACGTCATCACGTACGAATCCGTCAGACTTTTGTGTGATCGTATGTAGGCAAGTCCGTTCGTAAGAAAGTCTGCAGCAAGTCCGCCAAAAGTCCGCCAAAAGTCCGCCGAAAGTCCGTCGAAAGTCTGTCGGACAGGTTGTCGGACTTTTGTAGACGAAAAGTCCGAACGTGTGTACGCCCCATTAGGTTAACTTTAGTAGTTGTTAGATAACGATATATTTTGCTGTTACTATGGGGTTGATTTACTAAAGGCAAATCCACTCTGCACTGCAAGTGCATTTGAAAGTGCACTAAAAATGCACTTGAAAGTGCACTCGCTGTAAATCTGAAGGGAAGATCTGAAATGAGTGGAAGCTCTGCCGACTTTATCATCCAATCATGTGCAAGCTAAAATTCTGTTTTTTATTTTCCTTACATGTACCCCTCGGATCTACAGCAAATGCACTTCCAAGTGCCCTTTCAAGTGCACTTGCAGTGCACGGTGGATTTGCCTTTAGTAAATAACCCCCTATGTTTCTACAAGGTATGGTTGTTTTCATGTTAGCTGTCATTCCTTTTGATCTTCTTCCTTAGATACTTGCCCTTAATGTTTCCTTTTAGTGAAAATTGTATTGATATATTGCACATCATAAAATAAAGTTATTTTGAAAGTTTTCATAAAAGATCTCTGCTTTGGACGTTACAAGCATGTAGAATGGAAAGTAGCATGACTGTTAAGAAATCTAATTAAGCCGTGTTCTTGTTTCAAAAAGCAAATATTCTGAAGGGCTGTTAAAAATTGAGAAACTAATAAGCAAGGATACATGTAAAAACAAGTTTTTTCTGAGGCTCAATAATTATAATTATTGGGACTGCAGTCCCAAGAGAGGGAGTACATACGCTTACGAGCTTTTGTCCAGGTATTTCTTCAAGGGATAGCTGCATTTACCCTGCATTTATCCTGGCTCTGGTTGCTTCTTGTTACTGGTGTATGTGATTTAATCAAGCTGGATACACCTGTGGCCCAAGTGGGAATTTTTTGGTCTCTCCTAAGGATCTCCAGCCTTGGGATGTGGTCCCCGTACTAAGCTACTTTGCAGGAAGGGCCAACTCACAGAGTCATAATTAAGGCCGAAAAGCATTGACTTTTTAAAATGTTGTTCACATGCAATAATAAAAAAAGTTTTAGCTGACTATTATGGCACCAGCCTTTCTCCCTTTTTTTCATGGGTTACATGGAGGTTTGCAGAGACCCCCCAGGCTGAGTGCTGCGTTCTTGAGGCTCACCAGGCATTACACAGGAGGAATTAGCTCAGATGCACCTATTCCAACTCACAGAATACTTATATTTTGGAAAGGATGTAAGCAAATGTTTGAGGCCATAAGATCGAGGTAAGTATGCATCTGGAGAGAGGGAGGGTGGAGCAGTTTAGTTTGGATTGTGGTGGTGGGAGGGTGAGGATATATACACTGGCTAATATTTTTGCATTCTAAGATTCAGAATTAGGATGGCATTAACCATATGAATTTAGTGACCAGTGAAACCAGATACTCATTGATTTTTTTTTCATGAAAATGATGTCCCCAAAGTCACTTGAATTGAAAAATGCTATTTTTTTCAAATATTATTATGCAGAATTTATATAGCACTGACAGTTTTTGATCAAGTTCTGTTTAATAATTTTAAGGTATAAAGCAGGGGTGCTTAACTTTTTGAAGAGTGTGGACTACTTAAGATATTGGGTAACTGGTCGCTGACCACAATGAAATGAAATTGTTCAGAGTTTTTATTTTTTTTTATTTTGAATAGCACAATGAAGATTTTAAACAACAATCAGGATCATCATTTTCTGTGGGACCAATCCCCATTGGATGTTCAATCACAATCGCAAAAATCTAATTTTTTATAACCAGATCTCCATTAATCCCACTCTCACGCTCAGGTGTGACCAGCCAAAAAAGCTCTGAACCAGTGTTGCAGCCTTCACTATATCAGGGTCTTTGCAGCCATCACTTGAATTGCCAAAGCAAGGACTGTAGACATTCTAAACAAAAAAACAACAGATCAGGGAAGCAGTGTAATAAACGTCTTTGTTAATCAAAGATAAAATGACACATAATGCACTCACACGCTCCTGGGATGACACCAAGCTCATCACACAACTATGAGAATCCACCTTCAGAATCCCTCTATGGATGTTACTAGATGTAATTCACTCAACTAAAGACTCCTCTCCCTGTGTCTGTGTGTTTGGAAAGGAAGAGAAGAGCGGGAAGATGGCCACAATAGTGGCTTGTGTATGACAGCCACCAGGATTATGGAGGAGCGCAATCATTCAGTAGAGTGGAGTACACCCAAAGGAGGCTGTGCGGGTTGCCATAGGTTTGAGGTTCTGAACCATATCAGACGGCTCTCCAGGCCACAGGTTGAGCACGCCTGGTAAAAAGGTATAAAGTACAACATAATACAGAACAAAAAAAAAAGTTCACAGTTACAAGCAGTGAATTACCAATAAACAGGTTGTGCTCCACCCCGATAACTTCTACATGGGAATATGTTATCAGCAATAAAAAATAATGACATTCCATGCCAAAGAGGAATCTGTACCAACCATAGCTCAAGGTCCTAACACACACAATACAATCTCAGCTTTGCAGTCTAGGGCTCAAGCACCCTTGTTACTGGTGTGAGGAAGATGGGCCTCTGGAACTCCTTTAAAAGATCTCCACATAAAGGTCTCACGGGTAACTAGGATATCCACCAAGCTCGACAAAACAAATAAAAACTCATAGTGAAGTACTGCATAAAAATATTTATTCACGCAATCATAAGCCACACTTACAAGATTGCTGCAGATTAAAATGAGCATAGGACAAAAAACGTGAGGCTCTTCCGTGTTTGCTGCGGCTCAGCATGCATTCCACAGAGGGCGGAAGTGATGTTATTAGTTAGGAAACCGGAAATGCGTCAACGCGCTTCGCCCCTCCTCCAGGGTGTCATCCTTGATGTCCTTGATGAAGCCCTGGAGGAGGGGCGAAACGCATTGATCTTTTAAAGGTGTTCCAGAGGCCCATCTTCCTCATACCAGTAACAAGCGTGTTTGACCCCCAGACTGCAAAGCTGAGAATGCATTTGTTCTGGTGAGTGGGGGCATGAGAGGGGAGTGTAGCGCATGACACAGCGTGTCTACATGAAGCATTTCAGCACTTTCAATATATTTTTGGAGCACTGAGCACTTTATAAAAGACTGTCCTGACTGACCTTATTGCGCTAACAGCAAGCTAAAATATGCTGTTGGCTTAGGTCACTCAGCCGGTCCAGACTTTGGAGGGATCCTGAATTTTATGCCAGGATCCATCCAAATGCCTGAGCAGCAGGTGGCTCAGCTTCTCAGTGTGCTGATAAGAGCCTAAGCCAGCTACTCCCATCCCTTCCACAGCCCAGGGCTCCAGTGAGTGCTGGAGGGGCAGAGCAGAGAGCCAGTGACTGACAGTCACCGCTCTCTGCTTATCGAAGACTAAGAACTGAGTGATCAGCAGTCTTTGATCGCTCAGTCCTTGGTCTTAGAGGCTGCGGAGAACAGATGCAGCATCAGGCAATGCTGCATCCACTTAGTACATTGGTTGTTCTTTATTTCCACACTTCTCTTATAAATAAATGTTAATACAGGCATATCGATTTCTGAAGGGTACAGTTCTGTCACTGAAATGATCACTATATCACAACACTGCTGTTATGGTAAATTTACAATAAATATTTGGATTCCTTCTCGGTGAATATAGATTGCAAGATACATAGCTGTGGTCGCATTGTATTGTATGTGGTATTCGTGACATTGAAACTTTTTCATTATCTGTCTGTCAGACAGTTGCTATAAATCATTTTGTATTTGTAAGAAAGGAAATTCTAGGAACCTGAATTCAACTTTCTAAAGGTCAGACATTCGTCTCTAATGTCATTTTGCTATACTAATGTTTCTCTGCAGACCTGTGCTTTCACTGGGAATTATTTTGTTTACTTTGTATCCATCTACATTCAGTGTTCCTGGTATGCTGGAGAAAATGCATTTCATTTTTGTATATTACGCTATTACACCGTCTTTCTAAAATGCCACAATTGATTATTTGGACAGAAAATAAGTCTAATGTTTTAGATTGTTTTACTTTGTGGTTCCTTTAATGCTTTAAGAGGAGACCACAAAATTGAAGGTGACCTTTTACTTTGTGGTTCTTTTAATGCTTTGGGAGGTGACTAGTTATATGTTGAAATATTGACATTATATTTCTTATAAAGTTCAATGGTAAGACCATTAATGCACTTTTTATATAACCATAATAATCCAGTAAGGTCAACACTGCTCACTTTTTGGCTCTGTATGTGCCATGATGCCTTCTGGCAGGTGGCATGGGCTCACCCAAGATGGTGTCTAAGTGACAGTTGGTTTTCACCAGAGTTTCTGAAGGTGGAGATGGGCCAGCAGATTACAGCCCTCAGGATTACCCCCAAGATGCTGGCTGGAAGGGTTACAGTGTGGAGACACAGGGCTGCAGATGAGAGAGTAGTTAGGTTCAGCCAAGGGTCAAGGCAGGCAGCAGGGGACAGACTAGTCAGATCCAAACAGGGGTCTAGGCAGGCAACAAGCAAGAGTATAGTCAGTTCCAAGCAGAGGTCTAGGCAGGCAGCAAGCAAGAGAGTAGAAGTCCTAGCAGAGTTTTGAGAGTAGACATTCTGAAAGAGTTGACCAGTGACCATTTACAAGTAGTTATTGCTTTTAGTTAATTTTGGTATTTAAAACATAAATGGTATGTATAGGCTTTACCCAAATTTACCTAAAGTCTCCCTCTCACCCTCTAGAGCATGTAGCTATGGCATCATCTTTGGGCATTTAAAATGGTTACATAGGCAGATGCTGGACAATCAGTTCCTACTTCCTACCAATGTAGGTACGTATCCAGAGCTACATCTACCAAAAACCCTTTCATTACACAGGGTGTTAGCAGCTCTTGGGAGTCCAATCAGCAATTAGCGACATTGTTTTGCTGGGAAAAAAAGAATGTATCAGTCCAGCAGCCAGGGCTGATAATGGGGGAAGGGACTGATGTGAATGTGCAATATACACTCACCAGCCACTTTATTAGGTACACCTTGCTAGTACCGGGTTGGACCCTTTTTGCCTTCAGAACTGCCTTAATTCTTTTTATAGATTCAACAAGGTGTTGGAAACATTCCTCAGAAATTTTGATCCATATTGACATGATAGCATCACACAGTTTCTGTAGATTTGTTGGCTACACATCCACGATGCGGATCTCCCGTTCCACCACATCCCAAAGGTGTTTTGTTGGATTAAGATCTGGTGACTGGAGGCCATTTGAGTACAGTGAACTCATTGTAATGTTCAAGAAACCACTTTGAGATGATTTGAGCTTTGTGATATGGTCCATTATCCTGCTGGAAGAAGCCATCACAAGATGGGTAAACTGTAGTCATAAATTGATAGACATGGTCGGCAACAATACTCAGGTAGGCCATGGTGTTTAACCACTTGTGGACCGCCCACCATAGATATACTGTGGCAGGGCGGCCGCTCTGCGCTGCATCATGTACAAATTATTCCTGAGGTGCTGGTGCATACTTAAAGTCAGTGGCAGCTGGTGCTCCATCAGTCGGGGGGGTGGCAGACGGACCTGACCATGGAGTGCTCTGCCCCCCAAGCCCACCCTTTCTTGAAGCCTCTGGTTCTAATCACGTGCTTCAAACCCCCCATTGGAATCCATGGTCCAGCACCCTGTATGTAGCTCAGGGGGCTGGACATATGGATAGGGGTGTGGTGCCCATGTACCCCTTTAGGGGGCGGCCGCCACTGCTTAAAGTGGATGTAAACCCTATTCTTAAAATTTTAGCTGGGCACATATATCTGCAGTGTTTTGTTATCTCTCTTCACAGCATGTCCCGTAGCTGTCTCCTGCTCCATTCTTCTGTTATCAGCCTGATAACTCCTGACAAGTTCTAAGCAGCTGGAGTTTTGTGTTAGGGAGGATGCTATAAATATTAAAAATAAACAAATGCAGCGCTATGTGATATATCACTCACTCAGGTGCCCCAGTGGAAGTCCTGTAGGATGAAACGCGTTTGATTATTGCTTGCTAAAGCTCCACACACTGCACAATTTTATACATTTTAAGTGATCACCTATTTATTGTACACATCGGTCATGATGTTTGTACTTTTTTACATTAAAACTCTACATTTTTGATCTATGCTATGTGGAGGCTTTCTCTCTTTTTTTCTTTTATGATTATTGCTCCAACTGTTGATTGGTGAGCGATCTGTGGATATCACATATCATTGGGAGATTTCGTGCAGGCTTTTTTCTGAACGCCAGAAATTTGCGTTCAAGAGCAGTACTGGAAACTCCAGACACCGGTAAAAGGTGTTAAACGAGGGTTACAACGTAAAAAGAGTGTTGAGCCTTGTTCGGCGTTTCTCTGCCTCTATTCAAAATCAGTGGTTCCCTAGGGGAGCCCATTGATTTGAAAAGAAGTCGCACTGCAAGTCATATCATCATGATCCGACTTACGGTGCGACTTGTGTGCTGAGGCTGAAGGGGAACCCTCGCCAAAATGAAAAAAAATTGGCGTGGGGTTCCCCCCTTAGACAATACCAGGCCCTTCGGTCTGGTATGGATTTTAAGGGGAACCCCCTTCGCTGAAAAAACGGCGTGGGGGCCCCCCAAAATCCATACCAAACCCTTATCTGAGCACACAGCCCGGCCGGTCAGGAAAGGGGATTCGCAGATCTTGGCCCCCCACCCTATGTGAATGAGTATGGGGTACATCGTACCCCTACCCATTCACCTGGGGAAAAAAGTGTCAAAAATAAAACACACTACACAGGTTTTTAAAGTAGTTTATTAGTCAGCTCCGGGGGTCTCTTCCGACATCAGGGGGTCTCTTCTTTCTTCTCTGCCCTCTCTGGCCTCTTCTCCTGGTCTCTGGTTCTTCTTCTGGGCTCCTCCACTATCTTCTGCTCTTTTGCCGCTCTTTTTCTAGCGGTGGCCCGGTCTTCTCAGTCGTCTTCTTCCCTCCAGTCTTCTGATGTTGACACGACACTCTCTCCCGCTGTAATGCTGGGTGAGTGGTGCGCAACGACTCTATATTGGCATGGGGCGTGGTCACCGGGTGATTTCATTCAGTGACTCCGCCCCTTATGACGTCACATTCCCAGTGCATGATGGGAATGTGACATCATAAGGGGCGGGGTCACCGGATGACACCACCCGGTGGCCACGCCCCATGCCAATATAAGTCGTTGCGCACCGCTCACCCAGCATTACAGCGGGAGAGAGCCTTGTGTCAACATCGGAAGTAGATCGGAGGGAAGAAGGCGACGGAGAAGACCGGGCCACCACTAGCAAAAGAGCAGCAAAAGAGCAGAAGATAGCGGAGCAGCCCAGCAGAAGAACCGGAGACCGGGAGAAGAGGCCGGAGAGTGCGGAGAAGAAAGAAGAGACCCCCAAAGTCGGAAGAGACCCCTAGAGCTGACTAATAAACTACTTTAAAAACCTGTGTAGTGTGTTTTATTATTGACACTTTTTTCCCCAGGTGAATGGGTAGGGGTACAATGTACCCCATACTCATTCACATAGGGTGGGGGGCCGGGATCTTATTAAAGGGGGCTCCCAGATTCTGATAAGCCTCCCGCCCGCAGACCCTGACAACCAAAGGCCAGGGATGTCGGGAAGAGGCCCTTGTAATTATCAACATGGTGACATGGTGCTTCTATAAGTGGGGGGCGCAGCGCCCCCCCTGTCCCGAAGCACCTACCCCCATCTTGAGGGCATGCGGCCTGGTACGGTTCAGGAGGGGGGGCGCTCGCGCGTCCCCACCCCCTTTTCTGACCAGCCGGGCTGCGTGCTCGGATAAGGGTGTGGTATGGATTTTGGGGGGCCCCCACGCCATTTTTTCGGTGAAGGTGTTCCCCTTAAAATCCATACCAGACCTAAGGGCCTGGTATTGTCTGATGGGGGAACCCCACGCCAATTTTTTTTCATTTTGGCGAGGGTTCATCCTCAGCACACAAGTCGCACCGCAAGTCTGATCATGATGATCTGACTTGCAGTGCGACTTCTATTCAAATCAATGGGCTCCCAACGGGAAAAATTGATTTTGAATAGAGGCAGAGAAACGCGGTTAAAAGCTAGCGTCGCAAACGTACATTGACGGCAAAGCAAAATGCTTATAAAATTGCATTTTTAAAGCAGCGTTTTCCTGCCAGCAATCCAATGTTCAGAACGGCCGTTCATGAGCTCGAGTGTGCATGGAGCCTTATCGTTTAAATATAGAAATTTATTGTAGATAAACAGCAGGGTACTCACACTTTAAGGGTGCTTGCAGCGCACCAGTCTATAGAAGAAATCCTCTCCAAACAGTTTGCAGGCTTGTGTTAAATCAGTAGCTAGCTCAAAGAGCAAGTGACTGTCTCCTCCACCATCGTCCTGGCCCCTCCCCTACGCGTGACGACACAGGGCGGTCGCATGTCTTCCTTGGGGGGATCAATATGATCAGATCGTAGGTGAGGGGCCAAGGGTGCTTGCAGCGCCTGGTGCGCTGCAAGCATCCATAAAGTGTGAGTACCCTGATGTTTACCTACAATAAATTTCTGTATTTAAATGATAATGATAATGCACTATCTGTCCTCTTTTGTATTTTAAATTGAGGATACCATCTTTGGATTACACCTGGGGGAGCCTGTAAATCCTGCTACTTAGAGCCCAGAGGTGGTTCAGCTGCTGTTGTGGACCAAACTTAATTGTGCGGAGGTGAGCGCGGTCACATGGGGGGGGGGGGATCACGTGTGTAAAGTCCTGGTTAATATTATTTGGATCATCATAACAGAGTCACTTTATGGGACAAATTATATATATATATATATATATATATATATATATATATATATATATATATATATATATTTTTTTTTTCAGTGTGGACTTGCTGAAATTAAGAATTTTTTTATATTTTGATGTTTACTTCAATTTTTGTTATTTCTTTCACTGTGCACTTGCTTGACAACAAGTATTTAACTTATATATTTTTTACCATTTATGTTCTTTGTTTGTGAATTCAAGTTGCTCCAATATTCACTCGCGCATTGCTCACGGCAATTATATATATATTTTTTCACCTGAGTGAGTGATATATCACATAGCGCTGCATTTGTTTATTTTTACTATTTTATACACAGATTATGGAACTGTGAATATGCTTAAAGGCTGTGGATTCGTTCTCACGTTTAAAACATTCTTTGGACACTCTTCATTAGTAGCTCGCAAGACATCTATCTATATCAGGATGCTATAAATACTGTAGATTAGCAGAGCCCTGAACGATTCAACAAACGGAGCTGAAACTCTCTACGTATGAGGAGAGGGGGTGTGTGCCTTTTCTCCAATCAGCTGTCTTGGCTGTATGCCGAGATTGCACTGCAGTGCTAACCAGGAAGAGAACATCTCCTAACACAATTTGAATTTTCTAAACAGTATAGAAAGCTGAAGACTGCAGATATACATGTAAAACTTATGTAGGGAGATTTGTTTTATCACTGTGTATCATCTGAGGCTGTTTACTTCACTGGGTGTTTGTTACCCCAACACTTCATATTCCTGATATGTGCCTGTTGTACCATGTACTTGTCCTGTCTGGCACCCGCTGCACAGCCATTCACTGGGAAGCTCAGAGTAATGTTGTTGCTTCTCTCCCAGCTCTTATGTGCCCACAGGTCCCGCAGACTCGATGTCCGCTGGTGGTCCGCAATTGTGGTGAGGAGAGGCAGAACGAGAAAATGCCTAGGTAAACAAGGCATTTCCCTGTTCTGCCTAGTGACATGGCAGAGATCTTCTGTTCCCTGCCATCGGGAACAGTGATATCTGTCATGTCTTAGTGAGCCCATCCCCCTAACAGTTCGAACACACCAAGGGAACACACATTTAACCCCTTGATAGCCCCCTAGTGTTAATCCCTTCCCTGTCAGTGACATTTACACAGTAATCAGTGGCTATTTTTAGCTTTGATCGCTGTATAAATGTCAGTAGTCCCAAAATAGTGTCAAAAGTGTCCGATCAGTCCGGCACAATGTCACAGTCCTGAAAAAATTATCAGATCACCACCATCATTACTAGTAAAAAATACTATTAAAAATTACTATTTCGTATAACTTTTGCTCAAGCCAATCAATATACGCTTATTGCGATTTTTTTTAACCAAAAATATGTAGAAGAATATATATCAGTCTAAACTGAGGAAGAAATTTTGGCTTTTTATATATTTTTGGGGGATATTTATTATAGCAAAAAGTAAAAAATATTGCTTTTTTTCAAAAAAAATTTTGTTTATAGTGCAAAAAATAAAAACCGCAGAGGTGATCAAATACCACCAAAAGCAAGCTCTATTTGTGGGGAAAAAAGATGTTAATTTTGTTTGGGTACAGTGTCGCATGATCACGTAATTGTCAGTTAAAGCGACGCAGTGCCGAATCGTATAAAAGTGCTCAGGTCATTAAGGGGCAAATTCTTCTGGGGCTGAAGTGGTTTAATGAGCCTTTACAATCACTTCAAGTCACACAGATATCAGCAAGCTGCACATGAAATTACACTGCTTTGAAGTCACGCTGAAGTAGCGCGACTTCAAAACTGCATTGGTGTGAACCAGGGCTTAAATTTGTTGTTCAACTTCTGTTTAGTTTTTGAGTTTCCAGTGAAAAAACACAGCTTTGACAACTCAGCCTAACTTTCTGCAGAATATAGGTAACATAGGTATACAGATAAAGACACCAAAACAAAAGATGGAAGATTCCAAGATGCTTTCATTGTTCATGATTTAATGACATAAAAACAGCCAGCGCATTTTGGGGCAACAGCGCTTTCCCTTCATCATGACTTAAGGAAAGGGTCAATTATAGATTCCTTTAGATCCAGTTCCTTTTGAGTCCATTCAAGTCTTTATTCTATTTTGTTAAGCCCCGATAAAGGGCAAGTGTTGCTGTCCCCAAAATGCATTCAGTGTTTTTATGTGATCAAATTACGAACAATTAAAGTGGTTGTAAACTCTCACATATAACCAGTGACGTGAACCACCTCAGATGATACACAGATATGAAACAAATCCTCCTATATAGGTTTTACATGTTTATCTGCAGTCATCTCCTCTCTACAACCCTCCAAAAGTGCAGATTGTGTTAACAATCTTTCTTCATCTGTCAGCAGCACAGAGCAGGGGTGGAGAGACTGCAGTTACAGTGTGTGAGAGCTGATTGGAGGAAAGGAACATACCCTCCCCCCTCCACACAGCAGACTAACTGTGTTGTGAATATAAAAGCTCTGTTCTGAGCTCTATCCCCCCTCCTGACACAAATGTATCTCATATGTCAGAAAACTACTCAGAAGTGACTCATGCTGATAACAGAGGAACGAAGCACCAGAGAGAAACAACATTTAGAGCTTTGAAGATAGATAAGTAAACACTACAGATATACAATATATTGTCAAACGTATTGGAACGCCTGCCTTTACACGCACATGAACTTTAATGGCAGCCCAGTCTTCAGCTGTAGGGTTCAATATTGAGTTGGCCCAACCTTTGCAGCTATAACAGCTTCAACTCTTCTGGGAAGGCTGCCCACAAGGTTTAGGAGTGTGCCTATGGGAATGTTTGACCATTCTTCCAGAAGTGCTATTGTGAGGTCAGGCACTGATGTGGACAAGAAGGCCTGGCTCACAGTTTCCACTCTTAATTCATCCCAAAGGTGTTCTGTCAGGTTGAGGGCAGGACTCTATGCAGGCCAGTCAAGTTCCTCCACCCCAAACTCACTCATCTATGTCTTTATGGACCTTGCTTTGTGCACTGTCGTGCAGTCAAGTTGAAACAGGAAGGGGTCGTCCCCAAACGGTTTCTATAAAGTTGTGGCCATGAAATTGTCCAAAATGTCTTGGTATGCTGATGCCTTGAGTTCCCTTCACTGGGACTAAGGGGCCATGCCCAACCCCTGAAAAACAACTCCACACCATAACCCCTCCTCCACCAAATGATTTGGACCAGTGCACAAAGCAAGGTCCATAAATACATGGATGAGCGAGTTTGGGGTGGAGGAACTTGACTGGCCTACACCTCAAACCGATAGAACACCTTTGGGATGAATTAGAGACTGCAAGCCAGGCTTTCTCATCTAAGATCAGTGCCTGGCCTCACAAATGCGCTTCTGGAAGAATGGTCAAACATTCCCATAGACACTCCTAAACCTTATAGATAGCCTTCCCAGAAGAGTTGAAGTTCTTATAGCTGCAAAGGGTGGGCCAACACAATAATGAACCCTATGGACTAAGACTGGGATGCCACTAAAGTTCATGTGCGTGTAAAGGCAGGTGACCCACTTTTTGTGACAATATAGTGTATGTGCTTTGCTCAAATTCCATGACTGGGATTTACAACCACTTTAAAGCATCAATACCAAAACATTGAGTCACTTCCAAGTGCCCATTAAGGCCCCATTCACACCTGAGTGTTTTGTAGTTTGAAGCCTGAAGCTACAAAACGATGGAGGGGAAAAAAAATCAATTATTCTCTATGGAGATGGTTCACATCTCCACTCCAAAACGCCTGAAGCCAGAAGCTCCAAAACGCCTAAAGCTCAAACAAGTTCTGAAACGTTTTTTTTAAGCAGATTTGGACGTTTTTTTGCTTTTTACATTGGTGACCTTTTGACCTGTACAAAATTGCGGCAAAAACGCATCAAACTCGCGGCAAAAATTGTGGCAAGATTGCAGTAAAATCACACAACTTTCTGCCTGAAAACACTACGCTCAGGTGTGAATGGGGACTGTGGGAGGCATCTTTAAGAGCTGCTTTACCAGAGCTAATGAACTTATTTGAAAACCTCCTTTTGTCTGATCCTTTGTGTATGTTTCTGCAGAAACAGTCCCTGCTGTGCTCTAGCCCCATTCTTACCTTGTATTTTCTCCTTTGTTAATTTCCAGTTTGTCAGCTTTCCTATCTGTTTTTTGCACCTCCTGACCTGATTATGCCCACCCACATAGCTGCAGCATCTGTGTTACTACAGGAAAATGCTAAGCACATCTTGTGGATACCTGAGCATGTATGAAGTGTATCAAATTTACCTAAAAATTTGAGCACTGCAGCAGAGTCATCATGTGTGTACAGAGGTTAGACCCTTGCACTAGTATTGTGTTGTGAATAGCCAGCTTTAGGGACCCTCAGAGGTACCCAGGGGCTGGTAATAGTGACATCAAAGGGGTTGTAAATGTTTGCTGTTTAAAAAAAAAAACTAAAAACAAACATGTTATACTTACCTCCTCTATGCAAGTGTTTTGCACAGAGTGGCCCCAATCCTCCCCTTCTGGGGTACAACCGCAGTGCCCCTGGATCATCCCCACATCGAGTGCCCCCTCAGAGACCCACTTTCCAAGGGGGCAATCGTGCAGGCGCACTCCCGAAGCCTGTTGCTGCGTCCATTGACACAGACAGCAGGACTCGGCCCCACCCCACTTTAAGTACAGTGCAACCACTTGGTATTCTTTGTAAGTTAAAGATGGAGTCACGCGCAATGACCCATGGAGGTAGCCATCATTTGCTGGACTTAGATATTAGTTGTACATTTGTACTTACAATAAAGCTGATTGTTGAGAAACTCAAGTCAGATTCTGGAAGATTGTTAAAGGATAAGTTCACCTTTGGGAACATGTTACATGTTCCACACGATTTTAGGGTGGCACATGTAACATGTTTCTAATGCTGCAGCGGCCACCCCGCTCCCCGTGGAAGCAGCATGGGGAGAAGTTCCTAGCTGCCACTATTTGAAAGCAGCATGGCCCTGCGGGGCTCCGCCCACACAGCTGCGTCATTTAGACACACACCTTTGTGTGTCTGAATGAACTACAAGCCCCAACATCCTTAGCAGCTGTCGACTTGTAGTCCTCAATGAACTACCACGGCACTGTGGAACGCTGTGGTAGTCTATTGATTCTTTCTTTCACGGAGTCTAGGCTTACTGTACAGGATGTATGGGTAAACCGATACACTGACAGTGTGCAGGAGGCCTGTATGGCATCAGTGATCTGCTGATCGCTGGTGCAATGCTTTACAAGCTCCTAATACAAAAAATGATACCTGCAAAAAAATGTGCATGTATTATTTTTTTTTAAAAAGGTGAATTTATTCTTTAACAAATTCTGCTTGCAGGTCATGCAGAATAAAATATTTTCTTTGGTTCAGTCTTAGGGGTCAATTTATTTAAAGTGGAGAGTGCAAATTCTGGTGCAGCTCTAGATAGAAACCAAACGGCTTCCATTTTTTTTTGTCTGGGTTCACACATATGCGATGCAGGAACCAGCTCGATTCCTGTGCAGTGTCCTGCATCGCATCTAACTGAGAGGCAGTTCACTCTGCTCTCTGCGAACTGCTGCGGGTGTCAAAAGAAAGTTAATGACACCCCCAAATCGGTTCGCAGAAAGCAGTGCAAACTGTGGAATCGCATCGCATGGGTGTGAACACCCATGCGATGCAATTCCAGTGCGGACCAAAAAAAGGGTCTTGCACCATTTTAGTGCAAATGCGATGCGATTTTAGCCATACAAACTGTATGGCTGAATTTGCATCGCACAGTCATCATATGTGATGTGCACAGCAATGCGGTGCGAATCACATTCGGTGTGAATCACATGCGATGTTTAGCATTGCATATGTGTGAACCCAGCCTCTATGAACAAGCTAAAGTTAGAAGCTTATAGGCTGCCATACACAGCTGCACCAGATTTTGCACTCTCCGGTTTTAGTAAATTAAAGTGTTTATGAAACCAATTTCATAGCAAAGATTTGATTGCAAATATATATTTGTATGAAAATGTAAAACAGTTTATTGATAGTTACATAGTTACATAGTAGGTGAGGTTGGAAAAAGACACAAGTCCATCAAGTCCAACCTATGTGTGTGATTATGTGTCAGTGATGTGATATTAATTATTTATTTTTACTCTGTATTCCAAAGGCTGTTTCTTTTATTTTGAACATGTGACCAGCAGCAGAGGACTAGAGGCTCCTCCTGCTTATGTTTCTCTGCAGACAGGCAGGGAAATATCTGGGTCATGTGACAGCTGTATATCGATTAGGAAAAAGGAACTTAGATGGGTTTTTTTTCATTAAAATTATTACAGTGCCATCATTCACATACAGAAATAGAAGGGACAATGTAAATAAAACAGTGTGGGTTTAGTATCACTTTAACCACCTCAATACTGGGCACTTTCACCCCCTTTCTGCGCAAGCCATTTTTCAGCTTTCAGCGCTGTCGCACTTTGAATGACAATTGCACGGTCATGTTACACTGCACCCTAATGAAATTTTTATCATTTTTTCCCCACAAATAGAGCTTTCTTTTGGTGATATTTGATCACCTCTGCTGTTTTTATTTATTGCGCTATAAACAAAAGAATAGGGACAAGTTTAAAAAAACACAATATTTTTTAATTTTTGCTATAATAAATATCCAATTTTTTTAAAATTATTTTTTTCCTCAGTTTAGGCCGATATATGTTTTTCTACATATTTTTGGTAAAAAAAAAAATGCAATAAGCATATATTGATTGGTTTGCGCAGTAATGGCGGCGATCTGCGATTTTTATTGTGACTGCGATATTACGGTGGACATATCGGACACTTATGACACATTTTTGAGACCAATCACATTTATACAGCGATCCGTGCTATAAAAATGCATTGATTACTGTGTAAATGTGACTGGCAGGGAAGGGGTTAACACTAGGGGGTGATCGAGGGGTTAATGTGTGTCCTAGGGAGGTGATTCTAACTGTGGGGGGAGGGGACTGACTGGGGGAGGTGACCGATCGGTGTCCCTATGTACAAGGGACACACATCGGTCTCCTCTCCTCTCTGACAGGACGTGGATCTGTCCACGGTCCTGCTTGGTTGCTGGGCAATCGCGGGTGCCCGGCGGACATCGCGGCCGCTGGGCACGCACATCTGGTCCCCAGTGACGCGGCGGGATCGCGCACCCCCTGGTGGCTCGGGAAGGCGGTCACGTCATATGACGTCCGCCCAGAAGAAGAGCTGCCTCGTCCAGCAGTCATATGACAGTGGGCGGGCAGCTAGTGGTTAAAGGAGTTGTAAAGGCAGAAGGTTTTTTATCTTAATGCTAATTACTTACCTGAGCTCCATCTCTCTCCAGCGATGTCCACGAGTGTCTTAGCCATCCGAGACTCTTCCCCTGATTGGCTGGGACACAGCAGTGGCACCATTGGCTCCTGCAGCTGTCAAAGTCAGTTAGCCAATCAGAAGAGAGAGGGGGCAGGGTCGGGTCAGGGTTCTGTCTCTGAATGGACACATGGAGCTGTGACTCGGCTTGGGTGTCCCCATAGCAAGCTGCTTGCTGTGGTGTCACTCGACAGGAGGGAGGGGCCAGGAGCACAGAAGAGGGACCCGAGAACAGGGGGATCGGGCTGCTCTGTGCAAAACCAACTGCACAGAGGAGGTAAGTATAACATGTTTGTTTTTTTTGTTTTTTAAACGAGACTTTACAATCACTTTAAAGACATTTTGTAACTTATCCAATTCAATTCTTCAGTTCTAGAAGTTTAGTTCTTGTATCCAGACAGGTAGTCCCAACACCTTAATCTAATCACAATGGAAAGGCTGATGTTATTGTCCAAGAATAGGATAGGAAGAGTTCTTGGACAATAACATCTGCCTTTGGATTAGGGTCCTTTCACACTGGGGCGGTTTGCAGGCGCTATTGCGCTAATAATAGCTCCTGCAAACCGACCCGAAAGTGCCGCTGCTTTGATTCCAATGTGAAAGCCCCGAGTGCTTTCACACTGGAGCGGTGCGCTAGCAGGACGGGAAAAAAAGTCCTGCTAGCAGCATCTTTGGAGCGGTGAAGGAGCAGAGTGTATACCGCTCCTTCACCGCTCCTGCCCATTGAAATCAATGGGACAGCGCGGCTATACCCCCGGCAAAGCGCCTCTGCAGAGGCGCTTTGCGGTGGTTTTTAACCCTTTCTCGGCCGCTAGTGGGGGGTAAAACCATACCACTAGCGGCCGAATACCGACAGTAAAGCGCCGCTTACAATAGCGGCGCTTTACCGCCGACGCTGCCCCCGCCCCAGTGTGAAAGGGCCCTTAAGATATCGGTGCCACCTGTATGGATATAAATGTTGGAGTATTTATTAGAACTGAAGAAGTGGCTTGGGTAAGCTACAAAGCATCTTCAAAATCACAGATAAATCCAGCTGAATGTTACTACTAGATCTTCTATGACCTGGATAAATGAGAACCTTCACAGACATGCAGGCGATATCCTTAATGGGCATATGAAAAATAGAATATGCTTTCCTGTATGACTATAAATAGCACCACTGTAAGTTGCGCATGCAATCAAATGTTTATGGGACAGATATTGCGCTGGTGGAAGCATTATCTGATGTTTAGCAATAATACATATGTAAGAGAGTTAATGTAATGTTTTTTTTTTTTTTCAAGCAGGATTTAGACAGTGATAGAGTGCATATCCTCATAATGTACTCAGCTATTTTACCATATGCACCTTCTTTAAAAATAAATGGTCTTTCTCATAAAATGGGCCTTTTGCTACATTCCCTTTATATCAGCTCTATGCATTATAGCAGTGACTGACTCTTGTCTTGTACTCTTTCAGACATCTTCTGGGGCAACTGGAAGTTTTCTTTTTTTTTTTTAATTTAAATACATGTACTATGTATGTCCCCTTAGTCTTATGATTCATCAGTGACATGTTAAGACAAAGGGACATTTTTCTTGCATTTACAAATACTTATGTAAAATTAGAAACTAGTGGACCTGAACTTAAAAAGTCAAGGTTTACGGTCTTATAGGGAAGATCTAGAATATGTAAATTATGTCTAGGCAATGCTTTGAAATATTACTTTTTGATTTAATCTTCTCATGAAAAATAGCACTACAATTTCTGTGGCCCGAGCCTCATCTGTGTAGCTGTAGTGTGAGACCATACATAGCTTTGCTGCCTATGACTGCTAGTCTCATTTAAAATGGTTGTATACCTTTTTTTTAACTTTTACCTACAGGTAAGCCTATGATAAGGCTTACCTGTAGGTAAAAAAAATATCTCCTGAACCTGTACAGTTTAGGAGATATTCCCCTCGCAATGAGCCGCTGACTGCAGCAGCGCATGCACACAGGGGATTCTCGGCTGAAAGCCCGGCAGCCACCAGACTTTGCCGGAAAAAAAGTCTCCCACGTGCATGAGCGGGAGTGACGACATCGCGGCTCCGGCCACTCACAGCGCCGAAGCCGCGATACCCGGAAGACACGCCGAGGGGAAATGTCAGCTCCCTCGGTTTGGACCGGGTGAGATGTCGGCGCCTCGTTCTAAGGTAAGTATCTCATAATGAGCTAGTATGCGGTGCATACTAGCTCATTATGCCTTTTCCCTTACAGGTGTAGGGAAAAAAAAAAAAAGACAGCGAGTTTACTACCGCTTTAAAGTAAATTTGGTGATGCCATTACTGTGCTGCTCACTATTCGCCTAACTGAAGATGAAGTTTTACCTAAAGACCTGCAGTGCAAGGATCTCCCTGCTTCTGCTTCTGCTTCATGCTTATGTGGATCTGTGCATCATCCACCCCTCTTGCTGCTTCTTGATCAATACTCATACGGTTTTCAGATAACCAGTCATCAGAGTGGACAATGAGGGGAGAAGAATCACACTGCTGCGATCTTTCCATTACTCACTTTGATGTCTCCTCCTGTCGGTGCATACTGTATGCACTGCAGCAGAGCCTGACTGGCATGCCTATCTCAGTCGAAATGCTGCTGTGCAGGTGCATACTTGATGTAAATAAGTTAAAACAAATTTAGGCCCTTACACTATTTGCTTCTCAAATTTAGGTCTATCGATTGTTTGCACCTAATTATTTTCTAAGGCATTAACTGTATTAATTTGTGGTTCATAAGTCACTCTGAAAACTTCCTTAAATGCAGTAAAAGTTGTGTTTATTATGAAAAAGTGGAATTTTCATTTAAGTCTATGAAGAATACTCTATAGAGTACTAGCTTCAGCAGAGTACTAATATTAGGAATGAATAGAGATTACAGTGAGCAGCATGGTCTGAACCAAGCGAGCATGCAGCACCGTGCATGTTACACAGCGAAGATTCTGAAGAATCATGGTGCACCTGACACACTTCTGAGTATGTTTGTTACCAAGTCTCCCTCTAAATGCTGTGGTTCTATCCGGTGGCCTGTACGGGACACGGAGAGAATAGTATTCTTATCTCCATTTGCAGGGTGCATTACAGAAAAATTAAACCAACCAGTAAATCCAGAGATATGAATTCTTGGATCTGTTCCCTCCTGTCTCTCAAACTTTGATATTCGTCAAGAAAGCTGCATATCGCATTAAAAGACAGGATCCTACCATGCAGCCCCCTTAATGCCTGTCCTCCTGCAACAAGTATGGCTACCTCGAGCAGTAGCGCTGCACACACAAGCAGTCAGCACAACTCACAGAACAGAGTTTTCTGCCTGCCCCATTGCAATTGTCACACACTAGCAGGGCTGTGCTCAGTGATACTGAACCAGTACTGGTAACAGAAAAGCCTCAGCCACTGAGCCTGTCTGTGTGACAAGCACAGCCCCTGGGTTGGGAACTCAGTAATGCTAAGCTTGTGACTTTACCAAGCTATCCACTACGGGTGGGCATGTCCAAGATGGCCGACTGAGAGGATGTGCTTTCAGGAGCTCGGCTGGAGGATTATTCTGTCATTTCTCCGCTGCGGGTGTTATTTAATCCCCAGTACTTGTATTCTCACCCTGCATGCCTTACAGAGCGTCCGACCGCCAGAAAGGGGGTAAGAAGCTGCCATTCCCCCCCGTGTGCTGGCTCTATACCCAACCCCGGGCCTCTGCCGACTGATACTACAGCACACTGCTCCAATATGGCCTCCCAGATGGAACTAGAGGAGGAACAGAGGTCATGGCAGCAATCACGTCCTGCTAGACCGCACTGACAAACAAAATTGATGCTGTTCAGCTGGACATTGGTTTGGTCCACAAGGAAACACACCACCTCCCTCCACTCCCTGCAAACCAAGTTGAGAGCTCTGGAGTACAGAGCAGAAGATGCAGAGAAAAGGAGTCGTCAGAACAACTTTCAGATAGTGGGATTGGCGGAGGGCATAGAGGGGAAGAACCCCACTGCATTCGTGGAAGAGCTCTTGTGGTCTTTGCTACCTGCCGCTCAATACTCCCCTTATTATACTGTGGATCTGGCCCACCGTGTCCCCCTGAGACCTGGCCCCAAGGGGTATCCCCCTCCCACCCTGATACTGTGGATACTTCCGAGACCAGGATTAGGTGCTGCGGGCGGCTCGGGCTGCTAGAGATTTATCTTATTGCAACACCAAGTTATTGATCTTCCCCGACTACACCTTTGACTCGGTGAAGGCTGCCATGAGGGCCAAGGGCATTAAATATAGTATCCTTTTACCTGCTATGCTCCGGGTGATTGATGGGGAGACAGGCCATGGGATGGGATGGTTGGCCGTTGCTGACTTTGTTACTGCTTTTTTCATTTTTTGTTGTTTTTCTCTCTGTGTCATTTGGTCAATATTACTGCTTACTGCAAATATCTATACAAAATGTGGTACTTTTACGTTGCTCTGTGAGAATCTGGGTTAGGACGTCTCACCGCCCTTGCACTCCCATGCACTCTACTATGCCTTTAACTACAATATTTTTATTTTATACCCTTCTGATACCCTATGGCTAAGTGTACTATATTGTCATGGAATGTTCAATGCCTCCCCTGACCCGGGAGGTAGATACGTGATCCTCCATGCTTTAATAGCTGAAGTAGCCTTTGTAATAGTAGCACTATATTTACCACCTCATGCGGATGTTACATTGTTATACTCAATAATACATCTAGTCATTCAATACTGGGTCCCTAATGTGTTGGTGGTGGGTGATTTTAACTTGTCACCATCAAGGGGCCTGGACAGGCTCCACACCTCTGCCATCTGGACTCCTGGCCTCTGATGACTTTGCCCTTATGGACGTGTGGCGTCATTTTCACCCATCTGATACGGAGTTCATCTGTCACTCGGCAACCTATTGCATCTTTTCTCGCATTGACCTGGCCTATGCTTCCTCATCGGCTCTGCAGTGGGTGACGGCGGACAATATTTTAGCTAGGGGTGCCTCAGGACATGCCCCACTTCTAGTAACTATGCAGCTGGCTAAACCTGGGGGCCCTGTGATTTGAAGACTGGCCAGGTTCTGGCTTATGGACCAGAAAATACAAGAGTCTATCCCCGAGGCATTATGTGGGTTTTAGCTTTCGAATGAGGATACCACCAGACCATTACTAGTTTGGGATGCTTTTAAGTCCTGGCTTTGAGAGGAATATATTTCCTAAATTATAGCTCTTAAAAAGGACTCCAGCCATGATCTCGAGCAATTGGAGAGTGATCTCTGGTAAAAGGAGGAGGCCTATGTTGAAAACGCTGATCGAGATGCTTATGATGCATGGCAGTATGTTTTATGGAAACTATTCTTAGAGTAGAGATGACTCAGAAGTCCCTTCTTTCCACTGCCCAATGGTTTTTTGAATTTGGGAACAAGAATGGCAGGCTGTTAGCCTGGCTAGCTAGAGGTCAGTTTGCTGTTACACATATTGGGAGGATATGAGACCTGGATGTGAGCTTGCTGTCAGCACCAAATGATATCAACTGTAGTTTTTTTGCGTTTTTATGCCTCGCTTTGCTCCTCCAGGGTTGGTTACTCCGCCTCTGAGCTCTGTACTTACCTGGATCAGATTGGTTTCCCTACTTTTAATCTTTAGACTCGAGGTTGGATAGGGACAACACCCTTCAGGTGATTCAGGTTGCCCTTAGTAGCATGCAATCTGGTAAGGCCTGAGTCCCGATGGGATCCCCATTGAATTTTATTCCCAATTCAATGAATCGTTGGTGCCCAAGCTTACGGCCTTCCTTGCCCAGTTTACCTCTCTAGACTCTCTTCTGGAGACTGTGTCGAAAGCTCTAATCATGTTGGTGCCCAAACCTGGCAAAGACCCTGAGGACTGTGCCTCCTATAGGCCCATTTCTCTACTTAACGCTGATGCTAAGTTGCTGGCAAAATTTTTGACGCTCTGTCTTACAACGCTAATTGAAGATCTTATACATGTTGATCAGACCAGATTTATGCCAGGGAAGGGCACTGACATTTATATCTGTCGCCTCTTTCTCAAGTTTGCTACCAACCATGATAATGCCGGCACAAGAGTTGTGACTTCTTAAGATGCAGAAAAAGCCTTCAACTCAGTTGAATGGATCTTTCTCTGGGAGGTGCTGCGTAGGTTCAGCTTTGGGCCTCGGTTTCTCCAATGGTTGGGCATGTTATACTGTGCCCAGCGGGCTAAGGTCAGGACCAATAATAGAATTTCTGATTGATTTTCATTGGAGAGAGGGACCCATCAGGGGTGCCCGCTTTCCCTGAGCCTCTTTGCCTTGGCCATTATGATAGTCCCGACTTGTTGAGGTTTGACACCTTGAAGGAGAAGATTTTGCTCTATACAGACAGCACCCTCCTTTATTTGCATGATGCACACTCCTCCATGCGGGCCGCTCTTGCCATCTTTGATGAGTTTGGTAAGTACTTGGGGATCTGGATCAACTGGAATAAATCGGTCTTTTTTCCACTTGACCCGGGTGCTAGGGAAACTATGGTCCCTACTCCTTTATTAAGGGCTGATGAATTAAAATACTTAGATGTCAAAATTAGAAGGGACCTAGGTAATTTATTTAATCCTAATCTCTCTCCGATGCTTCAGCAGTTAGAGAAGTGCATTTCGTGGCTTTCCCTACCCTTGAATCTTATAGGCTGCATAAATAGTCTTAAAATGATTTTTCTCCCTAAATTTAATAATTTTTTTTAGGAATTGCCCTATCTGGATAGGACGCAATTTCTATCAGGAGGCTGATAGTTGTTCTTTGGCATGACGCGGCTCTTCATTTAGCGAAATCCACCCTACAATTACCGATTAGGTGTGATGGTTTAGCCTTACCCAACCTACAGGTATACTATTGGGCTGCAGTTCTAGTCACAGTTAGGTGGTGGTTTACAAGATCTAGGGCAAATGCAGCAGTCTGCTTGGAAGCTACCAAACTGGGATCACTCGCTGAGCTGGCTAATTTGGTCTACCGCAGCCCTAGAGCTTATGCTTCCCTCTCTCATCCTACTGGAACCACACTTAAGATCTGGACTGTGGCTAGGAAGCGTTTTTTGAGGCCCAACCAGTGGTCCCCCTATAATTCCTAATGAGGAAATCCCCTTCTGTCACATTTTAGATCCATACCTGATCCTCCGGCTTGGGCATGAAAGGGAATTAAGACACTACAAGATAGTATGCCAGGGAGTGTCCTGAGGTCTTTCCACAACCTTTCCCTTAAGTATGGTTTACTCCATTGGATGCACTTCCGATACTGCCAGTTGCATCACGCAGCTCGATCATAGTTTGATGGCTCCCTCACCCTAGCGACAGACCTGATTGAGGATCTTCTCTCACAGGAACAGCTTTCTAAACCCCTCTCAACACTTTACCTAGAATTGTTGAGTGTAGAGTCTCCTAAGATAGAAAAACTATGGGAGAGGTGGAGTGCAGACATACCTACTCTAGATAGGGAAACTTCAGAGGAATGCTTTGAAGATAACTCCAGATTGGTTATTTCCTCCACAGATAAGCTGATTCAGATGAAATTCCTTCACAGAGTGTATTACACACCTCAGAGACTGCATCAAATTTTTGGTCTCTGGACTGTGCCACATTGCCATTCCTTCATTGGTACTTTTATTCATATGTTCTGGACCTGTCCCAGAGTGGCCCAGTTCTGGATGGAGGTTTTTGACCTTATCAATGTTCGTTTAGAACTGTCCCTCCCATGGGCTCCTGAGCTCACCTTATTAGGCATTCAGGATGATGAACAGAGACCTAGGTATACCAAACTATTAAATTATTTTCTTTTACATTATGCTAAGAAAGAAATTCTTTGTAAGTGGGCCCCCTTTCTAGCCTCATGGGAGTCTGCAATTGACACTGTGTTACCTATGTATAAGCTGACTTATATCAGCAGGAACTGTCCTAAGAAATATGAAAAGATTTGGAAGCCATGGCTGTCGTTATGAGTGTTACCTGTTTATTTTCCGTAGATGGTCCAAACTATTCTTTTGTGATTGGGATTTTCTCATGCTGCTCATATGCCTGTTTTAACCCTGGTTTCACATTCCTTTGTATTTACTTCACGCATCCTCTGTACGGTGTAATTTTGTTGTTATGCTGATATGTTTTAACCTGTTTCTTTTTGCTATTAATGTACCACATATCTGATCAATAAAAGCAATCTGGGTTTCAAAACAAAAAAGCTATCCTCTACAGAGCTGTACTGAAGATGGAGTGCCAGCCTCCATGAGTGCCTCCTGAGGCAGCCACCTCAACTGGCCCCATGGGTGATATGGCCATGTTTGCAGTTTTCAATAAAGCCAACTTTTAGATTGATTTGCCCAATGTTAAGACTGTCTTTTTATGCCTGTTGTGAATCCACTCCTTTGTTATTTTAGCTGTGTGCTTATGGTCATTGTCTTGTTGGAAGGTAAACCTTCGGCCCAGTCTGAGGTCCTGAGCACTCTGGAGAAGGTTTTCGTCCAGGATATCCCTGTACTTGGCCGCATTCATCTTTCCCTCAATTGCAACCAGTCATCCTGTCCCTGCAGCTGAAAAACACCCCCACAGCATGATGCTGCCACCACCATGCTTCACTATTGGGACTGTATTGGACAGGTGATGAGCAGTGCCTGGTTTTCTCCACACATACCGCTTAGAATTAAGGCCAAAAAGTTCCATCTTGGTCTCATCAGACCAGAGAATCTTATTTCTCACCATCTTGGAGTCCTTCAGCTGTTTTTTAGCAAACTCCATTCGGGCTTTCATGTGTCTTGCACTGAGGAGAGGCTTCCATCGGGCCACTCTGCCATAAAGTCCCGACTGGTGGAGGGCTGCAGTGATGGTTGACTTTCTACAACTTTCTCCCATCTCCCGACTGCATCTCTGGAGCTCAGCCACAGTGATCTTTGGGTTCTTCTTTACATCCCTCACCAAGGCTCTTCTCCCCTGATAGCTCAGTTTGGCCGGACGGGCAGCTCTAGGAAGGGTTCTGGTAATCCAAAACGTCTTCCATTTAAGGATTAATGAGGCCACTGTGCTCTTAGGAACCTTAAGTCTAGCAGAAATTTTTTGTAACCTTGGTCAGATCTGTGCCTTGCTACAATTCTGTCTCTGAGCTCTTCAGGCAGTTCCTTTGACCTCATGATTCTCATTTTCTCTGACATGCACTGTGAGCTGTAAGGTCTTATATAGACAGGTGTGTGGCTTTCCTAATCAAGTCCAATCAGTTTAATCAAACACAGCTGGACTCAAATGAAGGTGTAGCACCACCTCAAGGATGATCAGAACAAATGAACAGCACCTGAGTTAAATATATGAGTGTCACAGCAAAGGGTCTGAATACTTAGGACCATGTGATATTTCAGTTTTTTTTAAATAAATCTGCAAAAATGTCAACAATTCTGTGTTTTCTGTCAATATGGGGTGCTGTGTGTACATTAATGAGGAAACAAAAAATAAGCTTAAATGATTTTAGCAAATGGCTGCAATATAACAAAGAGTGAAGAATTTAAGGGGGTCTGCATACTTTCCGTATATATTTTTTTTTATATTCCGTGTATATTTATTACAAATGGATTTGAATAAAATTCCAGATTGGAAATACAAAACATAATAGCAAATAATGATATCATATTACATAAGATTTTTTGATATAAACATGAAGTGGTAGTCCCCAGCTACTTGCTGTTTCTTCATCAGTAAATTACGATGAGATAAAGTAGGTGGGAATCTCCAACGTATTTCGAAATGTGCAAATATAAGCAAATCTTTTTCAGGGAATAATACAACTTATGAAAAAACTATTTCAATTGAAAAACAAATAAATATTGTGTATGACTATATATGGAATTACATCTGAAAATATTATACGAATTTATATATATACGAATATATATGAATAAACTTCTTGATCCCCTTCAGTCTGGTTTTCGCCCTCAACACTCCACGGAAACTGCTCTCCTTAAACTCTCAAATGACCTACTAATGGCTAAAGCCAATGGACACTATTCTGTACTACTTCTCCTGGATCTCTCTGCTGCCTTTGACACAGTGGACCACCCACTCCTCCTCGAAAAACTCCACTCCTTTGGTCTCCGTGACTGCACTCTTCGCTGGTTCTCATCCTACCTATCCCACCGCTCCTTCAGTGTCACTTACAACTCTACTTCCTCCTCTCCTCTTCCTTTTTCCGTTGGGGTCCCCCAAGGTTCTGTTCTCGGACCTCTCCTTTTTTCAATCTACACCACCTCCTTGGGTCAGTTGATTGCCTCCCACGGCTTTAAATCTCATCTCTACGCTGATGACACCCAAATCTGTCTCTCCACCCCCCAGCTCTCTCCATCTGTCTCCTCACGCATTACCAACTTATTAGCAGACATATCAGCCTGGATGTCACATCACTTTCTCAAACTCAACCTATCCAAAACCGAGCTCATGATATTTCCTCCCTCAGGTGCCACTTCCCCTGATCTCCCTGTCAAGATCAACGGCTCGACTATCAACCCATCTCCCCACGCCAAGGTCCTAGGTGTAATCCTGGACTCTGAACTAACCTTTCGACCCCACATTCTATCACTATCCAAAGCTTGCCGCCTCTGTCTTCGCAACATCTCCAAGATACGCCCCTTCCTAACCATTGACACCGCAAAGCTTCTAATCCACTCCCTGGTCATCTCCCGCCTTGACTACTGCAACTCCCTCCTCATTGGTTTACCTCTAAATAGGCTATCCCCACTTCAGTCCATCATGAACGCTGCGGCCAGGCTCATCCACCACACAAACCGCTCAGCGTCTGCTACACCCCTCTGCCAATCCCTCCATTGGCTGCCACTCAGTCACCGAATTAAATTCAAGATACTAACTATAACTTACAAAGCCATCCACAACTTGGCCCCTAGCTACATCTCTAACCTAGTCACAAAATACCAACCTAATCGTTCTCTTCGCTCCTCCCAAGACCTCCTGCTCTCAAACTCCCTTGTCACCTCATCCCATGCTCGCCTTCAGGACTTCTCCAGAGCCTCCCCCATCCTCTGGAATGCTCTACCCCAATCCGTCCGATTTTCTCCTACTTTATCCACTTTCAGACGATCCCTGAAAACTCATCTCTTCAGAGAAGCCTATCTGGCCCCCACCTAACAACTGTACATTTATCTTCTCAATCAGCACATCACCCACAGTTATTACCTCTTGTATCTCTTGACCTCCCCTCTTAGATTGTAAGCTCTAAGGAGCAGGGCCCTCTGATTCCTACTGTATCAAATTGTATTGTATTTGTACTGTCTACCCTCAAGTTGTAAAGCGCTACGTAAACTGTTGGCGCTATATAAATACTGTATAATAATCATAATAATAATAATTATACAGGCGTAAACAACTATCCATACTCATATATACACTTTCCACAACCTTTCCCTTAAGTATGGTTTACTCCATTGGACGCACTTCCGATACTGCCAGTTGTGTCACAATGTTTGAATTTTCAAGCAAGAGCACTCCTTGAGGTGACAAGAAAACCATATATCAATGTATCATTACGCTTCACCAACTGAAGGGACCTATCAGCAAACAACTTCACACTACCCCCAAAGGGAGATAAAAAATTGCACTGTAGAGAGGAATAAGGAAACAAAACAAAAATAGATGAACAATCCCTTAGATGATAATTGGTATCTATTCCGTGGGAGACTGGGTCAACCTACATGATGGTCACCAAAAGGCTGGCCCAGTAGCTACCTGAATTCAAAAAATGAACTTACTTGTATGAACCCTTTTCCAATCTTGCATTTAGAAGGTAAGTTCAGTGTGCAAATACCCGCTGTATTCAATTGCAAAGTGCTAATGTGCTGCTAGCAGTCCTGGAGTATATGGAATGGCTCCACATCAGTTGAACGTCTATGCCCTGCACAGGTGAGGAAGGAATGGCGCCGGTAACATTACCGGCGTTCCTAAAGTACTGCGCATGCACAGGAAATTTATGCAAATTGTGTCAATGTACGTGATTGGGACATAGCCACACCCCATGTTGTCGCATCATATTCTATCTCCAGGATGACAACATCCAGAGACCAGGGTAGCAGCCATGATGGGGACAACCAGGAAGAAAAATTCCTGTGCACGCAGCACACAGGAGCAGAAGAAGATGAAAAATATACACTTTCCAAAGTTATTAATACAATAATACATTACAAATAATAAACCAAAAATCTATAAAATTAAAGGTCTCTTGTACACAAGCCAGCAGTGCCCCTGCTATTACATATTATTTTTACAAATAATTTACCAAACTTGATTTATGTGTCCAAATATGGAACATTATATATAAATATATTGAAGATTAAAACAAAGACGTACCATCTTAATCAAAACCATCAAACTAAAGATTGAGAATCAACATGCAAGATGGGAGAAAAGGAAATCCTATCCAAAAATCTCACTCCACACCCATCATCCAAACCATAACAACACTGACAACGAGGGGAAAAAAAAGTAGTAATGAAAGTAGAAAATGCTAAATATTAAAGAATATATATAGAATAAGGAGAACAGCACCTATGATCACATTGTATGAAAATTAGTCAGTTTTCCCCAAACAAAAACCTTCAAGGAAGGGTCTAAAACTCTCATATTCATAAAGGCCTGGTGGTGGGGTGGCATTAAGGAATCTGGTCCAGCGCATCTCGCGCTGGAGCAGAATCATATTCCAATCCCCGCCATGGGCTGGAATGTGAACTATGTCAAGGACAGTAAAATTGACTCTGGGCATCCTATAATTATGTCCCTTGGCTACATGTCGGCCAAGGGGCAAATACAGATTGCCAATACTCATGCTATGCATGTGCTTGATGACCCGTTGACCTAGTTCCTGTTTGGCTTTCCCTACATAGAAGGACCCACACTGGCACTGCATAAGATACATCACAACTTGCGTTTCGCAATTGGCAAAATGCTTCACCCGAAAACATTGGGTAGTGTAAAGTATGTCCTCCTTCCAATTACAGGACATTGGGAACACGACCCACATGGAAAGGTACCCCAGGTCTTACATGGGTCCCCCCTGGAGTCCCCTCTATATTCATTTTGAACAAGTCTCCCACAGATCCATCCATCTTTTCTATAGGTAATCTGTGGATTTTTAGTTACTAGGTTCCCCAAAGTTGGATCCTCAGTAAGAATTGGCCAGTATTTGGTAAAAATCTTTCTAATTTTGTCATGTTCATTTGAGTATTGTAATATGATTTTAGTGATACTATCCTCCTTATTTTTCACTTTGTGTTTGAAAATTAGGTCTTGTCTTTTGATACTTCTTAATTTTTTATATACTTGTTGTAAGTCTTCCTCTGTTTCATATTATTTAGAGAAAGGACCCTTTCTCTTTCTAAACTGACGATCTGTAAAAGAGGAAGCTGAGCACGAAGAATTGGAGGGTGTATCTGATAATCATTATTTTTATTATTTTGGTTTCTTTTTTAAAATGTTTTATCTCGGTTCAATTTGTATGCCCGACCCTTACCAAAAGCATTTTTAACTCTCCAGTGTTTTTTTTTTTCCTTTTTCTGGAGTATGGATTTCCCATACTCTTCTAAATGCTCTTTTAGCTTCTTTTCAAATTTGGTATAATCTTTGTGTTTTTAATGGTGTGGGTCTAGCATACAAAGTTCCAATATCTTTATCTAATTTTTCTAGTTGTTGTCGATATTCGTCCTACAGTAGCAACATCAAATGCCTTGAACAATCTTTTAGTTTACTTTCCCAGTTTGTTTTTAAATTATTGGAGATGTGGTCACGGATAGGAAATATCTGATCTCTCTGTCCAATGGGATTGATATCATCTCCAATATACCTTTCCAGGGATTGTATGTGCCAGTGCAGAGCCGACTTTTTTTCTAGGAATTTAGTAAGATTAAAAAAGAGAGAAGATAAATCAGATTGAATTTGTTCCTTGGCTCCCCTGGAGGTCCCCCATTGTAAGAAAAGATGGAAAAGAAAAAAGATTAAAACAATTATAAATTCCTATTAAATTTGTTCAAGCAAGAAAAGATTTCTTGCCCAAAACAAAAAGGCACACTCTTAAAAAGAGCGGACAATCTAATAGATTATTTAACAATAAAAAAAAATCAATTTGGGCCATATATGGCCATACGGGTCAGGGTGAGGATTGGGTGTGTTATCCACTCTTGTATATAAGATTAATGACTCATATGGCTATACATGTGATTGCCATATTCCCTTGAAATGAAATATAAGAATAAACCTCAAAAAATTGGATTTTATAGGCAATTGAAAAAAGATAATGTATTTATAAAACATATATATTTTTTACAAATGGATTTGAATAAAATTCCAGATTGGAAATACAAAACATAAAAGCAAAAAATGATATCATATTACATTTACGTTTTTTGATATAAACATGAAGTGGTAGTCCCCAGCTACTTGCTGTTTCTTCATCAGTAAATTACGATGAGATAATGTAGATAATGTAGGTGGGAATCTCCAACGCATTTGGAAATGTGCGGCTATAAGCAAATCTTCTTCAGGGAATAATACCACTTCTGAAAAAAACTATTTCAATTGAGAAATAAATAAATATTGTGTATGACTATATATGGAATTACATCTGCAAATATGCATATAGGAATAAACAACTATCCATACACATATATCACTTACAATGTTTAAATTTTCTAGCAAGAGCACTCCTTGAGGTGACAAGAGAACCATATATCAATGTATCAATACTCTTCACCAACTGCAGGGACCCATCAGTAAACAGCTTCACACTACCACCAAAGGGAAATGAAAAATTACACAGGTGAGGAAGGAATGGCGCCGGTTAACATTGCCGGCGTTCCTATTATACTGCGCATGTGCAGGAAAATGACGCAAATCACATCAACGTATGAGATTGCGTCATAGCCATGCCCCGTGTTGCCGCGTCATATCCTGTTTCCAGGATGAAAACATCCGGAGACCTGGGTAGCTGCAATGATGGGGACAAACAGGAAGAAAAATTCCTGTGCACGCAGGACACAGGCGCAGAAGAAGGTGAAAAATATACACTTTCATAAGTCATTAAAAGAAAAAATAATCAATAAAATTTGAAGTCTCTTGTACACAAGTCAGCAGTGCCCCTGCTATTACAAATTATCTTTACAAATAATTTACCAAACTTGATTTATGTGTCCAAATATGGAACATTATATATAAATATAATGAAGATTAATCCAAAGACGTACCATCTTAATCTAAACCATCAAACTAAAGATGGAGAATCCACATGCAAGATGCAAAAAAAGGAAATCCTATCCAAAAATCTCACTCAACACCCATCATCCAAACCATAATAACACTGACAATGAGGGAAGAAAAAAAAAGAAAAAGAAAGGGAATGAAAGTAGACAATGCTAAATATTGAAGAATGTTAAAGAATATACCGTATATACTCAAGTATAAGTCATTCCGAGTATAAGTCGAGGCCCTAATTTACCACAAAAAAATGGGAAAAACTTATTGACCCGAGTATAAGACGAGGGTGAGAAATGCACAGCTACTGTAAGTGGAAAAGAGGGTTAACAATGCACATTTGCAGCCTCACTGTGCCCATTTGCATGCCTCACTGTGCCCATTTGCAGCCATAGGTCCCCCGAACTTCAAACTTGGTAGTTAAGGGTTCCTAGATGCCCCCTAGCTGCAGCCGAAATTTGGGGTCTCTGAACCCAAAGGGTCCCAAAATGACATTGCTGCAGATGGACACAGTTGACCGAATTTGGGGCCCCGTGTCTCGGGGCCACTTAGTGCTAAGAACCCCAAATTTGGTGTGCAAACCCAGTGGAACTAGCATCATAACATATCCCAAATTCGGTTCGGAAAATGACATTTTTTGCTGCAGAAAAGTGCTTGACTCGAGTATAAGACGAGGGGGGCACTTTCAGCACAAAAAAATGTGCTGAAAAACTCGACTTATACTCGAGTATATACGGTGTATAGAATAAGGAGAACAGCACCTATAATCACATTGTATGAAAATTAGTCAGTTTGCTTTAACTTTATACATTTATTTGAGAGGGGGAAGATCAAACATTAGCATTACATTTTTTATATATTGTTTGCTCTCTGAAGTTGTGATTCTTGTGTACTGAAGGTCAAGTCCCAAAATGTAATTGTTCTTATTATGAGATAAGTCCTTCAAAAATTAGGTTTCCCAAAGTTATAACCTTTGAGCTCTTTTTCCAGGACATCATGCAAAGTAATAAACCATTCCGTCTCATAAAAATATAGATGGGGCACTCAATAAACCTTTAAAGGGCACACAAAAACTATACAAGTACAAGAGGCATTAACAGGACAACAGCCTAAACAGAATGTAGTAGTGGGTTAATCCTGGATCATACCAGTTTACAAAGCACCAGTAAAAGTGACCAGTGATTCATCTACCAATGTCTTTGCAAGACAATAATATTCACCCAACTATTCAGGATTCTGTGTAACTGTGCTGGTACTGCAGTACAGAATATGCTCTGCCATTGGAGAGATTAAGCAACCACCGGGTCAAGCTAAAAAATGGGGCCTGCCTGGCCAGCGTGTTGAGCAGTTATTGCACTTGCAGGGCTGACCACAAAGACTGAAGGGTATACTTCCTCCCTCTGACCTGTGATGCACAGTCTTGTTTTTTTCCACTGACCATCAATGCTGGTGCATTTTTCTTCCCAATCACAATAGAACATTTGTTATGTCCTTCCACTGATACTGTAGCATGTTTTTCTCCCACTAATGCTGGGACATTTTTTTCTCCTACTTTCACTGGGACATTTTTTCTTCCGGCAACTTCAGGGAGAATCTGTTTGCTGATCCCCACTGAGCAGCTGGGTGACTGGTCCATGTCCACTCCGATTATTCAGAGCAGACACAGCTCGCTCTCTTTATGGGAAGTCAGATGCAAATAGACTGCCTGTCCATTTACACCCGACTGTCCTCCGATCCGATCCGCCAGACGGATGGGGAATGGATCCCCATCTGTCTGTTTTTAGCGGATAGAATCGGATGTCGGCGAGTGTCAACGAACACGTCCATTCACAGCCACCACTCCATAGAGGAAACTGGTGGGTCCGATCGGGTCCACCTGAAAAATTGACAGACAGACCCGATCGATCCGCTAGTGTGAAAGGGGCCTTACAGTATATAGAAGTTGCTGGATTATTATATTATATAATGTAGTGGTGTGTTGGAGGATTATTTAGTGTGATCTGAGCATTATTTAATGGTAGCTTGTGAATTATACTGGAATATTACTGGCCAGGACAGACAGATGGGTTGCGACACTACATCCCAAAACTACTAAGATACTTTGATTGTGTATTCTAAAGGGGCCAAATAATTTTCACTTTAGGAAAAAAAAATTACAAGTTCAATTCAGTAATTTAAATAAATTCATATAAATATTGTTAAGCAAAGGAAGGACCAGCTTTTAGTACCATATGTGTCATAGCATGAGCATTGTGCATAGAAACCTTCTGTAAATGACCCTTCTCCTTAGTACATGTTACATCATAATTTTAGGCAGCATGACCCTTCACCTTTTCAGTTCTTCAATTGTCAAACTATACAGAGACATGGGAGAGGTCTTTTTGCCTAATATAACATGTACTAAGGTAAGGGGTCATAAAGTGAAGGTTTCTTTGCACAATGCTTACGTTATGACATAAACAGTACTAGAAGTTGGTTGTTCCTTAGTTTCTAAATAAAATGTTTGTGTTTTTTGCTAATATGTGAAATTGATTATGTATTACTTGGAGGATTATGTGGTGGCAGGATAATTAAATTGTGTATATACAGAGGTGAAAATAAGTATTGAACACGTCACTATTTTTCTAGGTAAATATATTAAAAATCTTTGGAAACAACTAAAGATCAGAGTTCAATGTAGAGGCCCACGGAACCTTCAAGATTTGAAGACTATGTGGAAGAATGGGCAGAAATCACACAAAGCAATGCATGCGACTAATTTCTCCATACAGGGGGTGTCTCGAAGCTGTCATTACCAACAAAGGATTTTGTATGATATATTAACCTCCTCACGCCTGCGCTATAGCTGAAAGACGGCTACAGCATGGGCCTAAATTGCCGGCAAGGGGGGCCATGTACGTCCTCCCATGTATGAGCTGCCTGCGCACCCCCTGCGATCTCGGCCCCTTACCACGTGATCAGCAGTCACCCAATGAGAACTAATCATGTGATGTAAACAGAAGTTCGTAATCGGCTTTTTCATGATGTGTCAGCGTGAGGAGAAAAAAAAGGGACATTGGTCCCGCACATGAACACCGACTGCTGCTAAGAAGTGCCCACCTGTGCCACGTACCAGTGCATATCAGTGCTGCCTATCAGTGCCCACCAGTGCCACCTATCAATGCCCACCAATGCCACCTATCAGTGCCCATAAGTCCTGCCAATCAGTGCCTCATCATTAGTGCCACCTATCAGTGCTGCCTATCAGTGTCACCTACTAGTGCCTAACTGGGCCCATCAGTGCCACCTATTAGTGCACTTCATTGCCACCCATCAGTGCCCATTAGTGCCACCTCTCAGTGGCACCTATCAGTGCCCACCAGTGCTGCCTCATCAGTGCCCATTGGTTCCGCCTTATCAGTGCCCATCAGTGCAGCCTCATCAGCGCACATCAATGAAGGAGAAAAAATACCCGTTTGCAAAATTTTATAACAAACTATGAAACTATTTTTTTTTTCAAAATTTTAGGTCTTTTTTCATTTTTATAGCAAAAAATAAAAAACCCAGCAGTGAAAGCTCTATTTGTATGAAAAAACAATGATAACAATTTCATTTGGGTACAGTGTTGCATGACCGCGCAATTGTCATTAAAGAGTGACAGCGCTGAAAGTTGAAAATTGGCCTGGGCAAGAAGGGGGTAAAAGTGTCCAGTAAGCAAGTGGTTAAATAAATTTCAGTTAGCGTGTTCAACACTTTTTCCCCGTGTCATTCCATTTTATTACACATAACTTAATTTCTGAACTTATTGTATTTGTTTTGGTTTCTCTGTATGTATGGATTGCATGGGTTGTTACCGACATGTGGTGAAAATGTCATGTCAGTAGCACCTTTAGATATATATTTACCTAGAAAAATGGTGACATGTTCAGTACTTATTTTACCCGCTGTATATATTGAATAAACATTGTATTTATAAATTGTATAAATATACAGTATATATTGGTGGAGGATAATAATGGTAATTATATATTTATTAGTAACTAAAATAGTTTGTATAAGAATAGTTTTAACTAACTGTAGAATATTCCACACTATTTTTCCCCAATTACAACAACCTGAATTTTGTGCAGTTTGTATCCCAGAGTTTCCTAGATCTTTTGGTCTTTTTGACATCCCTGCCCAGGACACTCGTTTAAGACATGATTGTCCCCAAACAGAGCCCATAATAGCCATGCATTTATGTTTTCTTTATACATATTGTATATCCGGAGTAGCAGCTGCTCCTTCTAAGAATAGATTGTTGAGTAACTGTTGACTGACTCTTTATCACAGACACAAACAGCTGTTTATAAATATGCTGCCTATTTCTGCTAGCTGAGAACATTCTATTTATTGTCACTTACAGGTCACTGTTAATTGCATTTTCCGTAAGCGCCTTCAGCGGTGTAGATAAAACATAAAGTTGTCGTTTGTTGGAATAAACTTTAGAAATTGTATCTTTGCATTTCAGGCTTCTATCATTGCCAATAGTAAAACTGATCAAACTGTACTCACGATCATAATAAACCTCATTTTTGAAAGTATGAGCAATAATAACATAAAGATATAAGTCTGGTTGGTGTGAGCTATAGAAGTTCTTCTTTAACCACTTCAATACAGGGCTTTTATACACCCTTTCTTCCCAGACCAATTTTTAGCTTTCAGCGCTCTCACACTTTGAATGACAATTACTCAGTCATGCTACTCTGTACCCAAACAAAATTTTTATCATTTTTTTCTCACAAACATAGCTTTCTTTTGGTGGTATTTAATCACTGCTGTTTTTTTGTTTTTTTTGCAATATAAGCGAAAAAAGAGAGAAATTTATGAAAAAAAACCTCACTTTTTTTTAGTTTCTATTGTAAAATTTTGCAAATAAGTAATTTTTCATCATAAATTTGGGCCAAAATGTATACTGCTACATATCTTTAGTAAAAAATAACCCAAATTAGTGTATATTATTTGGTCTCTGTGAAAGTTTTAGAGTCTACAAGCTATGGTGCAAATCATTGAAAAATGATCACATCTGATCACACCTGATGTACTGAAGGCCTATCTCATTTCTTGAGGCCCTAACAAGCCAGGAACGTACAAATACCCCCCAAATTGCACCTTTTTGGAAAGCAAACATTCCAAGGAATTTAGTAAGAGGCATGGTGAGTTTTTTGAAGTTGTAATTTTTTCCCACAATTCTTGGAAATTTTTTATTTTTTTTGCACAAAATTGTCATAATTCAGACCGTCGTCTTTTTAGACGGACTGCTTCCTCCTCTGATTTGGATCCTGATGTGCTGCCTTTGGGGGGCTCATATTCCGAACAAGAGCCAGAACCTGAATCTGAATCAGAACTGTGCGGTGAGAGCTCCCCGTTGCTCTCATCGGTCAGACTGAGTATTTGGTATGCCTCTTCTGGGGTGTACATCTTTCTGGACATAGTGGCTGACTGGCTGTATGTACTCTGGTGGCAGGTACTCTGGTGGCAGGTGGTGAGGTGGCGGGTACTCTGGTGAGGTGGCAGGTACTCTGGTGGCAGGTGGTGAGGTGGCAGGTACTCTAGTGGCAGGTACTCTGGTGGCCGGTGGTGAGGTGGCAGGTACTCTGGTGGCAGGTACTCTGGTGGTGAGGTGGAGGGTAATCGGGTGGCAAGTACCCTGGTGGCAGGTACTCTGGTGGCAGGTGCTCTGGTGGCAGGTGGTGAGGTAGCAGGTACTCTGGTGTCTGGTGGCAAGTACTCTGGTGGCAGGTGATGAGGTGGCGGGTACTCTGGTGGTGGGTACTCTTGTGGCAGGTGGTGAGGTGGCAGGTACTCTGGTGGCAGGTGGTGAGGTGGCGGGTACTCCTGATGGACAGGTACTCCTGATGGACAGGTAGTCCTGATGACAGGTACTCCTGATGACAGGTACTCTAGATGACAGGTACTCTAGATGACAGGTACTCTTTATTTAGGGGGGTAATCTGGGCACAGTAGTACATATATGTATGGGTAACTCACTGGTAGCTGATCTCTTCTCCTTACACTGGATCGGTGTGTGAGGAGAAGAGCCCAGCAACAGCAGTTACACTGTGTTTGTTTACATTAGTGACCGGCTGTGATTGGACACAGCCGGTCACGTGGTGAAGAGCCATCTCATTGGCTACAGTGATCGGGGCTGAGCTGTATCCAAGGTAAAAGCCTCAGCTCCCGATCACCGCTCTGTGCGCCACCGGAGGCACCGTGCACACTGCTTCCTAATGCCGCTCTGCATTGTGACAGGTCCGCCGCTCCCGACACTCCGCCGCCCGCCGCCGCCGCTTCAATACCCCTATTGGGGAACGGTTGTGTCCCGAGGGACACAACGGTACCCCGATCGCCGCTCTGCGGGCCCCCAGGGGCCCACAGTAGCGGCGGAAAGCTGAGGCCGTCATATGACGTCCACCCAGGATGGGAGATCCCATCTGTGGACGTCATTTGACTATGGCTGGGTATTGAAGTGGTTAATAAACTTTTATTTAGTGTAATTCTATAAAGCTCATCTCCAGGGAAATCTACATAAAACCCCCAGTTACAATCTGCATACAACTCCACGTGAGAAGTCCAGTGCAGGTCAGTATGTGGGAGGGCCCAGTCTGCAGTGCCCACGTTACTTACCTATATAGATGCTGCCCATTGGCAATCAGAAGAGTCATTTACAGAGTCCTCATTGGAATTCTCAGAGGGTCAAAAAGCCTTTACATGTAATGCCACAATCTTTTTGACAATGTCATAAAGGGGAGGGGCTTAGTCATTATCACATAAAGCACAGGCATGCAAAGATTTGAGAAACCTGATGCAAAAACTTAATAGAAGGATCAAGCTGCCATTGTCTGATTAGCAATTTCTAATCTGTTTTTATGTTTACACTATTGAATGCATCACATTATTCATACACACATGATCAAGGGTGGGTGGGCTGGCTGGAAGGCTGGCACCTGTGGCTTGGGGGCACCTGTGTGGCTGGGTGGCACCTGTGTGGCTAGGTGGCACCTGTAGTGGCGGGCACCTGTGGTGGCTTGGTGGCACCTGTGGCTGGCTGGCACCTGTGGTGTCTGGGTGTCACCTGTGGCTGGCTGGCACCTGTGATGGCTGGGTGGCACCTGTGGGTGGCTGGCACCTGTGGGTGGGTAGCTGGCTGGCACCTGTGGTGTCTGGGTGGCACCTGTGGGTGAGTGGCTGGCACCTGTGGTGGCTAGCTGGCTGGCACCTGTGGTGGCTGGGTGGCAGTGTGGTACCTCTGGTGGCTGGGTGGCACCTCTGGTGACTGGCTGGCAGCCTGGCACCTGTGGGTTGCTGGCACCTGTATGTGGGTGGCTGGCTAGCCTGGCTGGCTCCTGTGGGTGGCTAGCCTACTGCCTGGCTGGAAGGCTGCTTCAATTGTGGGCATTAGTCTTTTGGAAGGCTGGACCTGGTTAGCCCTTTTGCTTTGCTATAGAGAGGGAATCAAAGCTGACCCTTTCTGTTTTCGGTCCTTGTAGATGGTGCACGCACGCAATGTCAGTTCATGCCATGACACCTCTCTCCTGGAATGATAGCGCCGGGGCCAAGGACAGTGGTCCGCACGACTTCCGCCGTCACCGCCCAAGCCGCAACTCTCGAGTATTTACTTTTAAAGGGGAATTGGCAGAATTTATTTTTAAAGGGGAAATTGAGATTCCAGGGAGGGGGGCACTTGCCCCCCCCCCTTGCAGAAGCCCATGAACACAAGACCGGTCAACTGAGCAGCATAGAGCACAGAGGACTAGATGTCCAGGAACTGGCTTGAATCAGTCAGTGACCTTTACCAGGAGATGTGCCAAGAGAGATCATGTATAGTGGAGATTAGATTTTTCTGGGTTTTAGTGGCTTTAAAATTGGGTCGGTGCAAATGGGTTGGGAACTGGGTGTTCAGCTTTTTTTTTGTGTTGTGCTTTATACAGTATTTTTTTCTTTGTTAAATTAAGTTATTCTGTACACAATAGTGTAAGCTACACAACCATGTAAGGATGTAGGGGGGCGGCTTTTGGCTGACGTGCTATATTTTATATTTTCTAGTGTCTAGTGGTTTTGGTGCCTTTAATTCAGTCCCTGTGCAAGTAATATTTTTTGAGCAGTATTATATTGATTTTGAATGATTGTGGGGGTTATTTACTAAAGGCAAATCCACTTTGCACTACAAGTGCAAAATGCACTTGAAATTGCACTGAAAGTGCACTTGGAAGTGCAGTCGCTGTAGATCCGAGGGGGACATGCAAGGAAAATAAAAAACAGCATTTTACCTTGTATATGATTGGATAATAAAATCAGCAGAGCTTCCCCTCATTTCAGATCTACCCCTCAGATTTACAGCAACTGTACTTCCAAGTGCACTTTCAGTGCAATTTCAAGTGCATTTGCACTTGTAATTTGCACATGTTTGCACTTGTAGTGCAAAGTGCATTTGCCTTTCCTAAATAACCCCCATTGTGTCCTTGTCCCCCAAGGGTCAAGTGCTCTTTGTGTCTTTCACCCGTTATGCTTATGTATATACACATTGCTGTCATTATCGAGGTTCCCACTTTTCCTGTATTTTTTTTAATGTATTGTGTATTAAAGTGAACTTCACCTGGCCTAAAAAGGGCCTTCAGTAACAACTGAGTTGAAGCTGGCAAAATACTATATTAGGCTTCCTGTGTCCTTGTCAAGTCCCCTGATTCCTAGTCTCAGGCTTTACAAAGGGTCTTGACTTCACTCTTATTTGAGATGAAGCATTGTCCACTTTTGGGACATTAGGTATTTGAGTGTGGTGGAGGGGAACACTAAAAACTCCAAGATGGGTAGGAACTAAGTGGCAGAGAGATTTTACTACTAGAGTTTTAGAACACATCTTAGGTGACAAAATACAACAGACATTCATAACTGAAATAATATTTTTGTGTGGGCTGGTTCTTTAATTAAGTACATACCTGGAAGTGTGATCATGACATTAAACAGCCATACGTCAAAGATATAAGGTCCCATTTAGAGGTCGACCGATATATCGGCCGATATTTGGTGTTTTTTTCTTAATCGGCATCGGCCGATTGTGCTGATAAAAAAGGCCGATATAACTCAGCGCGACTTGCAAATGACTTCTGAAGTCAATACAAGTTGCCTGTAGTCTTCTGTGAAGCACTTCTCTCCCCTCTCTGGGTAGCCTGCCAAATCTGATAAAAAGAACCTGAATTGATACAATGTTTACACTTCTGAATGAGCTGAACTCCCTGTGTAGAAGTTCTCAGTTTAACCATTTAAAGACTAAATCTTTTCTGACACTTGTTGCTTACAAGTAAAAATCCTGTATTTTCTGCTAGAAAATCACTTAGAACCCCCAAACATTATATATTTTTTTTTAGCAGAGACCCTAGGGAATAAAATAGCGGTTGTTGCAATATTTTATGTCACACGGTATTTGCGCAGCTGTCTTTCAAACGCAATTTAAAAAAAAAAAAGACACTAATAAATTAAAAAAAAAACTAAGCAGTAAAGTTAGCCCATTTTTTTTCGTCCAAAAGTTTTGATTACCTGTTTTTGTGTATTTATTTTTAAGGTATAGTTTTTTTTTTTATATATTTTTTTTATCTAAATTATACATACAAGTGAACTGATTGGAGGTTTGTTTAATAAATGTTTAAATGTAAAAATTTTTCTGTATCACTTTAGGTTGCTTTCACACTGCAGCGGGCATGCGTTGACGGTAAAACGCTGCTAGTTTTAGCGGCGCTTTACCGTCATTTTAGCGGCGCTATTCGGCTGCTAGCGGGGAGCTTATAACCCAGCTAGCAGCCGAGGAAGGTGTTAAATGCGCCCCTGAAGCGCCGCTGCCGAAACGCTTTGCAGGCGCTTTGGCAGCGGTGCGCATTCATTTCAATGGGCAGGAGTGGTGGTATACACCGCTCCAAAGATGCTGCTTGCAGGACTTTTTTTAACATCCTGCCAGCGCATCGCCTCATTGTGAAAGTACTCGGGCTTTCACACTGAGACTGCAGGGGAGCCTTTTTACAGGCACTTTACAGGCGCTATTTTTAGCCCAAAAGCGCCTGAAAAACGCCCTAGTGTGAAAGGGGTCTAACTGTTAAATTTGATGAGATGAAGAAAAAAAAAAAAAGAAAAAAAAAATCGGCCTAATATATCGGCCCAAAAAAAGCGGCATCACATATCGGCCACCGAGATTTCTAAATATCGGCATCGGCATCGGCCAGAGAAAAACCCATATCGGTCGACCTCTAGTCCCATTACATCTGGGCATTCTAGAATTGCGTGATTTTGCTACAATTCTGGAATGCGGTAAAATCAAAGAAAAACATGCAAACGTTTGGGGTGCCATTAGCAATAATCGTAAAGGAAATGGGTGTGCAACAAAACACACACAAAATGCTCAAAACTAAGCTTTCCAAAAGCATGCCAAAGTCTGCCCCCCAAAAAAAGTAAGAGGAGCTATATTGGCACAATTTTTGGAGCACAGAGCAACCCAAATGAATGATATTGCTCCAAAAATGCGCATTTCAAAATGCGCTAAAACCACAACACATGTCATCGCTAGATGTGAATAGAGTCTTACACGACAAGCATGTGTAATATAAAAATGATGTTTAAATTATTTATTGATAGTTGTTCTGTTAAGTTTAAACTCTAAGGAAAGAGCTAAATATACAGATGTGATCAATATACTGTATAAAATCTCTCTTACTTGCCAGAAATGCTGTAACTATATTCAGGCAGCCTTATTGATCTGGAGACCAATGAAAGAGAGCACAGTCAGATCTTCAGAGAAGACACCGCTCTGATCAGTGTAGCTGCTGGAAGGATAGTAAACGGCACACCCAGTCTAGCTGTTCTGGCTTAGGACATCCTTTCAACAGCCCAGACAGGAACAAACAAAATCAAAGCCTAATGGAACCAGTGTTTCATCAGATTAGGTGACCCGTCAGAATGTGTGACGGAAGGGACGTTTCGTTGCCGCCATCTTGCTACACCCCGCACTCCTCCATAGTAAGGATACAGTGAGAAGAGGGCAAGTGGACATCTTGTTACACCCATAGTAGTTTTGCATTTTACACTTATTTTTAACAGTAAACTGAGTTTATATAGTGAAATACAGTACTTAGAACTCCGTCTGACTGTTTAGATGTTGAATTCTAAAAGCAGCAGTAAGCCTGCAGATCTCACAGGTTTCTAATTGGACAGAAGTTTGCTGCTTTTAAAATTCAACATCTAAACATTCAAACGGAGTTCTAAGTAATGTATTTCACTATATAAACTCAGTTTACTGTTAAAAAAAGTGTAAAATCCAAGACTCCCGTGGGTGTAACAAGATGTCCGCTTGTCCCCTTCTCAGTGTATCCTTACTGTGGTGGAGTGCGGGGTGTCGCAACATGGCGGCGACGAAACGTCACTTCCGTTACACATTCTGACAGCTCGCCTAATCTGACGAAACACCGGCACTTCTGGAGAAAAAGTCTTGATAATGTTTATTCCAATATAACCATGTACAAAACGGTGAGGGCTAACGTGTTTCAGCGGGAGCCTTGTTCACAGCACAACACATAATACAAACTACACATGCATATACAATTAAAGGATGGTACAATCCACCCCCTCTAATTAGATGACTTCATCAATCAAGGTGAAATGGGAAACACCGCTGCTGGTGTATACCCCCCTGTTAAGAGTGAAGCACATAATGAGAGAAAGAATTATACAAATATACTGGGCAAGCAAGCTGGAATCACATACAATAAAAGTAAATGCATTTCAATTCATAAATGAATCAAGACACAAAGATGTCAAATCATGTAAACAATCATCAGAGGAAAAGATCTACATATCTAAAGTTCATAACAGAAGGAGTCCTGGTTTGGAGGTTGAATATCCACTGTACTTCGTGTTCTAGTAGCTTGCGGTGTACATCACCCCCCCAAGTGTCAGCTGTTCGGGCCCAGTTTATAGTGCGACTAAGCAATATGGTCTGATCTAAGTCCCCCCCCAGCCTGCAGAACACTGATAAGGTCATCCTTCTTTTCTCCACTCTTCCCCTAACATGTTTGCAGTGTGCTAATGGTTTAGTGCATTTTAATAGGGCCCTTATTTATCGGAGATCCGAGTGCCAACTTTCTCTTACACCCAAGCTGAGTGTAGCTGTGAAGGTAATACTGGACCAATATTAGGACCCATTCGAGTACTTGTACTTGTCTGTATGTGTTTTGTTGCACTGGCTTGTATGGTGTTTTTTCATATCTGCCTGGAGGTGGGCTTTACTACAGAATGAATACTAAAAAAAATACTTGCAAGTTCACTTTACCTATCTTGCATCTTTTCTTTGATATTATTACTTACATACTTTGCAGGGTGTACACTCCTATGGAAAATCATCAAAATATATGTTTGATATACTTGATCCAAAGGGAAGAAAGAACTGTGATTTACATCAATAAAAAAGTCTTGTGAAGGCTGATTTCTGAGGAATTATTAATGTGCTCCTTAAATAAAGTGGAATTTGCCAATTATACATCCCCATTAAATCTAAAATTCCTGCGTGTAGGATGGCGCCTTTACCAGTCAATCAACAATCCAATTTAAGCAATGAAGATAATGATCTTGAAATGCCAATTTGTGATATTGTATTAGATAAATAATTTACGTTTCAGTTTAATGAGATGTCTTTAATCAGTTTCTGCTACTCTTAAAAGCCTTTTCCTTACTCCATGATTAATGGGGCTCCATAATAAGAGAAACATTACGCACAAAGGAGCAAGAGTTGTTTAAAGTTGACATTGTGTATACATTCTCTGAATACAGCCATTTTGTTTCTGAACTAGTATACAAGTGTCTAGTCTCTAGTTTAATGGCTCATTAAACCCAAAGACAGAAGTGTAGGAAGATTAGAAGGTTCTAGTCAGAAATTTGAGTTAAAGATCAATTTACCTGCAAGTCATTCTCCTTATGATGTTTAATCTTTACATGTTTGTAGGCAGGTGCAGTATTAAACCCAAAATCAAAAATGGAATATATTGAAGCTTACAAATCCTTAGATGTGGTGGTTGATTTTTTTTTTTTTTTAGGCTTTAGGCTTTTTCCCTCTGTTTTCACCTGGTGATCTGACCAGTAACACAACTCCTGTATTAGAGATGCCCCACTCTGGATGAAGGAGCACAGGGGGCACATTTGGACAGCAGCATTGTTCGTCTAGGTGGAAAGGAGTGTTAGATGTGCTAGCAGATTTAAATACACTAACACATTGAAGCCAAACTCCAACTAACAGTTTATAAGCAGTTACAGCAGTTTTCCATTTGGGATAAAGGTTTTACATACTTTAAATAAATAAATAAATAAAAGCTGATCATTGTAAGCACCCATGCCAGTGCTAAATGGTTTGTCTCCTCCCTAAAACATTTGCAAGAGCACTTGTTTTTTTCAAAAACAAACGACTTACTGGCTGGATCACCAGGGGAAAATAGAAGAAAGTAAGCCTAAAACAGAAAACGAATACGGGCATCACATCTAGGAATTGGTAAGCTGCAATATATTAAATGTTTGCTTTTGCGTTTAATACTGTTTTAAGGTAATTATTTATAATACAATAAAGGGTAAATGGCCAGTGCTGTAGGGGTTAATGTTTTTGTCCTATGACATGTCCTCCCCTGTTTGACTGACTTCCCTCTTCTGAAGTAATTTATATAGGAGGAGACCATAGCTTGTGGCTGTCTGGGCATGGGAGAGATGCAGTGAGGTCCGTCTGTGTGCTCTGTAAACTTTCACCGCAAAGGCACGACCCTTTAACGGGACCCCGTTATGGGTTCTGAAGACTGGACTATGGACATTAACTGTGGAAATTGACTTGTCCTAGCTTAAGATAGACAACACCACATTGTACAGCACAGCCGAAACCTAAAATAGTGTACTCTATGGGGCAGGACAGACACCTCAATGGAGATTTCAATGTAATGCTGATTTTACTACATCAAAGATGTTGACAATATTGTTTTCTTAGTAAAAACAGTTACTGTTCAAGAACTGTCTGGTCTGATCTCATTAGGTAGGATGAACCAAGTGTGTGTACTTATAGTGTATTCATAGTGTATTACAAGAATTTATAGAACTGGGGAACAAAGAGTAGCCTCTTAAAGTTAACTCTTGTGGTTCTGAAAGGTGTGAATTGCATTTAATCCTTGGGGTTATGAGCTGAAGAGTGTCAGGAAGGAGGAGCAGCCAGTTCAGGTAGTGGTGACCAGTGACAGAGATTTTGCAGGTAGAGGTGGCCAGTCATGGGGCACTCTACTGTGCTGCATAGGGACCGCAGCAGTACAGAATCCTCCTAGGGGCTGGGGATGGAACCATGTGAATAGAGGGCCCTTTGTGTAGTGTGGCGGCTCCACTCTTTGCCTTTGAGCCTGGAGTTAGGTAGGAGTACAGTGAGTGTCGTGAAGGTAGATGATTAGTGTTCTGGGCTATCTCCCTCAAAATGACTCTTTTGCCAGTGGCAGGACAGGAGTCACTGGCAGAGTATAGGATGTTATCCTTCTTTGTGTATGGCCTGGTAGTATGGCTTCCAGCCACAAAATGGTGCTAACCCACACAAGAGTTAATACAGAACACTGTAATGATGGCTGCACGCAGTTCCCCCATGTGGCCATATGCCAACACGCTTCCTGTTATATTTTTAGGATCATATTTCTGTGTATGTTAGTCTGGTGCTTAGAACAATAATATTGCTGCATCAGGATTCTACATTTAATCGTCACCTTAATTTGCCTGGAACTGATATGTTCCACTAGTGTTTGTGTGGATTTCCTCCAGCTGCCCCAGTTTTTTTAGGCTGGATTCACCCTTTTTTTTCTTTTATTTTTATGTGTATCATCAACAATCATTGCCAGTGATATAATAGGCCTCATAGTGCAAGGTAATGCATCAAAAAATGGATAATAGCACAATTTACAATAGATATGTATGTACAATCATTTAAGTGTGTGGCCATTAGTGATTTGATAAAGTGAAAAGGTTTAGTTTAGCTTGCCATTAGATTGTGTAGTGCACCAGCTATTCACAAATTTTCACACTTACCTTCTGTAAAGATAGGGTGTATTCTCATGTAGAGAGAGAGGCCTGTCTATGACTGCCTAGTGAATCACTATCTATCAATATGTGTCAGGTGTATGAGTGAGATTGTTTTGGTATTTAGGGAGGTGACGCAGCGCGCCGCCCGTGGCCCTGGACGATGTAACCTATTACGAAACGTGTAGGGAGGAGCGACGTGCTTGCGTCACCTTGCATTGTCATTGATATCTCAGCAGGACAGGTTCTGTCTGTGTGTTTACCGGTCGGAGCACCAGACATTATAGGCGCTTATTTCTGCTATTCACATGTGAGTGCAATACATGTTTCTTTTTTATCTTTATAAATCGAAGGTTTTACACTATTGGAGCTTCTCTTATCTTTACATGCCACACTCGCTATCCATGAGCTGGGGAGGTTATGATGGGATCTGAGGCACAATAGCTCCATTTGGTGTTTTTGGATGTTCTATTACCACCAACGATTCCAGTGTCTGGGTCCGTTTGCTAAGCTCCGGAGGGCTTTTCCTTACAGGCTTCCCCTGATCCTCTGTAGTGGGGGATCATGGGGTTCTGGTAAGCGGAAAATCTCTATCATTGGTGGTGGATTGAGCACAAGATTTTTGCACGTCATTGAAGACTACATACAATTCATATTTGGATGGACTCTTCTAATATTTTTTGTATTTCACTAATATTTATTTGTTCACGGGTATTTGGCCATTTCAAGTTTTTGGACATTTCACCATATGCTATATATTTTTAATTTATCACCATTTATTTATTTATTTGTTTTTAGTTTTGGTGTCACGTCATTACTTGCCCATTTGTTTATGATATATGGTATATGCACATGGTTCATTGGCAGTATTATGGATTAATGTACACACTATTTAGTTTATGTCTTAGCGCGACTCTATTATTAACACTGTATTTTTGTTGTGCAGAAGAATCGCTGTTTTTTATTATTTAGATTCACTAATCACTAGCACGATTTGTGTTTAGGTACACTATCCCAAATCACCTTAGCGCAGTTTTTTCCCCCTTTTTCCTTTTAGCATGAGTGAGGTCACCTAGGTTTGTGTGGCATGCAGTTTGCTCATAGGTTACATACATGCCAATTTCATTTTAAAATTCCCATTAGATTTACCAACAACCATGTACAGTAGTAGCTTACCTAAACAATTAATCCAAGTCAGGTAGGCCACTGATAATACATGTTAATAAATCTAAAGCAAACTGTACACACCCCATACCTGTGTGCCTTCATAAACCAGTTTATGCCCAGCAGAATGCTGAATTAGGAAGGCACTCAAGTGTATAGGTCTATGGTAATATAGGAGACTGAGGGAAGGGTATTCATCAGGTATAAAGTACCATAATCCCCTAAGTAAATGAAGCTGTGAAAAATATATAAAGTGAATTGCACATTAGGCACGTATTTTTTCTGACCTTCCAGGCATCCTCTTCCATTTGTGATATGAACCTAATCCCGTTAAAGTCACTCTCTGTAGCAGATATAATAATTATTCTTGCTGGGTCAGAGGTGAAATGTGGTGATGAGGATTGTCTCCTGGTTTAGAACACACAGACAGCTGCTCAATTTAAAACTAACATGAGCAATGTACAGTGAGAGGGCATAAATCAATTCCCAGTCTGACAAAACATTCCTCAGCACTCACCCCACCATTTAGAAGAGGAGACTGACTTATCTGTTTCTAGCTTGAAAACAATGGTCTTGGTTGTACACATTTGCAACTATATGTGGAGGATGAATAGCTGCCAGGAATGTAGTAAATGTTAGGTAAGCTTGTTCTCACATCAGTTAATATATGCAATTTTTGGTGCTGTAATAAAAGAGACCCTGTTGGCTTGGTCATGACCCTGCCCCCTAGCAATGTCACACAAAAAAACGCATTTAAAACAATCGCCCAATAATCTATTCATTACTACACAGCTTTCGAGATCCAATCATGACAGTTCTTGTGAAAGTATCCGAAGAGACAAGCACAAAAAAATTTCTCATACAATAACAGAATGAACGATTTTTGTGTAATTAGTATAGTATTTGTACGGAAAAAATTGCGTGACCAGGACCACACATGCTCTGACACTAAAGAATACATTACAATACAATACAATACATTACATCACTTCCGAAGTTGTTGTGACCCACCGGCTTGGGTGCTTCAGTCAAGATATAGCTTCCTCCAGTCTGGACCCGGAACCAGGTATTATAGCTGAATATTGCACCTAAGAATCTAGACGATACTAGCTTAGATGCTCTGGAACTGGACCCCACTTTATTGAAAACTCACACAGAATTTATATAGCACACTCGATCAGGTAGGGCCTGATCACATTACTGTAACAATACAGACTGTAAACGGGAATATAATTAGCATAGCTAAGGAACTGCCAATATAAACATAATCTACGCTAATTAAACAACTAACTACCTAGGTGACTCCATGCCCACCCTGACTGTTCAGCAGCAAGGCCACCACCCTAAAATGTAAAGTGGTCACAATATTATTCACATCTCCAAGACTTAGTTACATAGTTAGGCAGGTTGAAAAAAAATACAAATCTATCTAGTTCAACCAATATACAGACAGACAGAAACAATAGGTGACTCAATTAACAATGGGAATTCACACCTAGGAGGCACACAATGGGACAAAGAGATACATAAAAAACAATGATCCCACCCCACCTCAGGCCGTCTGGCCAAAGTCTACAACAGTCTATGAGACAAACTCATACAATGTTCCAGTAGTCTGAAAGGTGGAATAAGTTTATTTTCATACATTTCTTGAGAGATATTGTTGATAAATATTGCTGTCCTAAGTGAAGGAGCCTCTCCAACCCAGTCTGCAGGAGGGCCACCATATTTCCTCTGATCATCCACTCCAGAAGGGAAACTTTATTGTCTTTATTCATATACTTAATCCAAGACTCACTGTCAGCATTCATCACATGGTTGTTCATTGTTAGAGAATGATCTGCTCACTCCATGGGCCATAATCAGTGGGTAGGAGGCTTGCCCCTAGTCCTATCCAAAAGCACATGTCCTGGTTGGGTCTGTCACAGTTGTATTCTATCTTATGATCATTTTTGAAACTTTACTAACCTATTGCTTTTCGATATGAGATTAACATGGAAAAGAAAAAAAATGGACAATTATTCGTCTAATATTCTCATTTTACTAGCGTACTAGGATTTAGCTGGCTGATGTGCATGTAGAAGGGATGGTGGGACTTTGCAAAGATATTGTCACTTCTCCCTGCATGGGCAGGGTGACAGTGCCTTGTTACCTAGCGTAAGACTGCACAATACAGAGGCAACTTCACATGGCACTTCAGCTTCCACATATAGTGGTAAATGTAAGAATTGCAGACCTCTGTTTTTAGAAACCATATAGGAAGATCCACTTTTCTGACTGGTAGGGAAGGTTCTTTAGAATTTTTGTAGCTTTTTTCTGGTGATGCCCAACATGCATGAAGAATAAAGGGGTTGGTCAGGTCCACTGAGAATATAGAATTATACACTGCACTCTGAAGAATGCGATGTGGAAAATCTGTATGTTAAATAGTGAACTCCTTTGAAGTCTACCTATGGCCATACTGTCCCTAGGTCTGTATAGAAGGCATATACCGGTTACTGCAGGCATCAGCATCTTATATTGTGAGCCCCCAATATTTTAATTTCAAACCAATCACGTCATTTAGATCTCACGCCTATCCGTCATGGCTTGGTGCTGCTTCTTTACTTGCCGGAAGATAAGTATCAAAAATATGAATAATTCAGATCACAACCAGATTTGTGGAAAACTTTTTTTCTTATCTTATTAGTTGACACAGGAACTTGTATGTCCCCTGCTTTCTTACTAGTGACCAAATGGGATTGGCAACCTCTTTGGAGATAAAGGAGGCAGGAGTTAGCAAGCTATTCAAGCTGGGGCCAGAATTAGCATAAATGAGAACACCCTGGTTATTGGGGTGCTAGGAAGCTCTGGAAAGAAATCTGGAAGTGTATGCTATATGGACCAATCACTAGTGGTTCATTCAAGTGCTGATTGCTGGCCAAAAAGCCCTCTAAAGGTGAACAAGAAGAATGGTCTCATTTGCTTATTACTAGTTCTTGTTAAAAATATTACATTTATTTTTAAATTCAATTAGTGTAAAGATTCAGTTTTCACCTTGGTATCAGCTTCCTGCAATCACTTATAGAGTAGATATCTAACTGGCAGAGGTAAAAGCAGCACTAAGAGCCAGTCAGGAGAGCTCCTATACCCATAAGCTGGCAAGAAACATTTAGACTGGATGAGAGAACTGACTCACTACTTCCACTGAAAGTCTATTCCAAGCATCAACTACTCTTTTGGTAAAAATAATACTTTCTAAGGTTAGCTTTGAACTGTCCTTATGTTAGTTTCAGGTCATGCCCCCATCTTGCTAATCTTAAGCCTAGTACACAGGCCGAATGCCGGATGGCATCGGCAGGTTCAATAGAAACCGTCTGACATTTGGCCTGTGTTTAGCTAGTTTCTGTCGAACAGGCATGACCCAAAAATGTTTGCCGATTGGCTCCCAATCAGCGCTCTCAGCCAGTGGCTGAGAACAGTGACCGGAGTGTTCTGGCAAGGGGGGGAACCCCCTGACAGAACACATTAGCACAGCAGGGAAGATCACTGTACTAGCATCAGAGAGTACAGCAGCTCCTCCTGAGCTGTTCCTTTTTTTTCGTTTAGCCTTGCTGAGTTGAAAAAAAAAGAAAAAACTACTAGTGTGTACCAGGCTTTAGCTTCATATTGGGACTTTATTGGTACCAACTTTAGATAAGTTTAAAAAAATCACCAAAAAAAAATCACCAAAACTGTATTTTTTTATATGTTTAACAGTGTAAAATCCTTTAACAATCATACATTGCTCCAGTGATTACCCCCAATGAAGGGGAAAAAAAAACAAACTGAAGGGGAACTAACCCTCAACACCTTTACAACTTCCCAAGTCAACTTCAACCACACTACTTAAATTTGAGAGTTTATATTACTGTATTACTTGCAAATATAAAATATTACAGATACAAACGTGGAGATTGTGACATCACCTCCCCGTCTCTCCACTTTGTCAATCAGAGAACACCTTGTATTCTTTGAAAAAAATAACATCCTGTGAATGGCAGCAGTGCCAAGTTAGCGACATGCTGTGGTCAGTGTGTAGAAAGGAAGCCGCTCATACAGAACCAGAGCAGGACCCAGAAGATTATGGTTATTACTGTAGTAGTCCTGACTACTACAGTGATTTACAGCTTCTCTAGGGCAGTGGTTGCCAACCTTTTGGACCTCATGACCCACTAAACTCAAAATTTTGAATTCCGCAGACCACTAACATGAATTTTATATGCCTTATACACACACACACAATTCTCCGGCTCTATGCCCCCTCCCCCTGTATCATGCTGCTGTCTTATACACACAATGCTCCGGCTCTCTGCCTCCCTGCCCCCACACTCTGCATCACACTGCTGCTTTACACAGACTCATCATTGAATCTCACCTCCATATCCAGCCATGTGTTTGCGTTTCGTGCCCTGTCCCAAAGTCTGTGATCAGCGCTGTCATTGGAAGTCCCCTCTTTCTTCACCTCCTGCTCTCTGCACTACTCCTGGCGCTTCCCTCTGGGTTGACAGGAGCCAAAACTACAGAGGAGGCATCGGGTATCAATGTGCGCTGACAGTATTGACTGTCAGCACGCATTGAGAACAACACTGGAAACAATATTCGGTGGTATACATCTACCACAATGTTGATTTGAGGCAGAACCCCTGTGGACCGCCAACATTTTCTCATGGACCATCAGTGGTCCATGGGCCACTGGTTGGCAACCGCTGCCCTAGGGAGCCCTAGGGAACGCTCGGGTCATAGATTTGCATATTTACATTGTGCCAAGCTGGACCAATGTAACTAAGCAATTAAGATCTTTCCTGGAGTTCAACTTTAAGTTCTGCTCCTGAATTTATCTGCAAGTATCTATTCGCAGGTACACAGACAAGAGAAAGATTCAGTCCTGTCACTGAAACTCTGCTATGCAAACAACAAATAAATATACTCTGGAAATGATGAAATGCTGCATACATTTAGCCCTAGGTATTGGCTGCAGTCAGCTGCATAAAACACTTCCCCACTTAACTCAATTTATTGTTGTATAAAATTGCTCCTGATATAATTTGCTGACTCAAGAAAGGTAAAATGATCGAATGCACAGATCTACTTAGGGCAAGCGCGCTTTATTGAAAACACATTTATATTTTTGCAGCGCTAGTTATGTGTTTGTTTAGACACTAAACAAGTAGCGTGCTGACAGCTACAACAGCCAATACTCTTGTCAGGTCCAGTAGCCCCTTTTGTCAGGTCATTATAACAGGAGCCATAGGGGAAGATTTACTAAAACTGGTGCACACAGAATCTGGTGCAGCTGTGCATAGTAACCAATCACCTTCTAACTTCAGCTTGTTCAATTAAAGGGGTTGTAAAGGTTCGCCTTCCTATGCATTAAGGTGAAAAAACATCCGACAATACCGGCCCCCTCAGCCGCCCCCGTGTTACTTACCTGAGCCCGTTCACCTGCTGCGCTCACCCCCGATGTCCTCTTCGCCGCTCAGCCTGGCCATTGATTGGCTAGAGTGGATGGATTGAAAGCAGTGCAGCCATTGGCTTGTGCTGCTGTCAATCACATCCAATGACGCGGCTTGCCGGGGGGTGGGGCCAAGTGATACAGTGAGCAGCTATAGCCGCCGGCTGTATAACGGGAGCACGCCCGCAAGAACTAACCACCATGCGAGAGAGCTCTCATGAAGGTGGTTAGTTCTTGCGGGGAGGAGCTGAGACAGCCGCCAAGGGACCCCAGAAGACCAGGTTCAGGGCCACTCTGTGCAAAACGAGCTGTTATTTATTTATTCTTTTAAAAAATTTTTAATTGCCTTTACAACCCCTTTAAACTTTGACAATAAGGCTGCCTTTACACTGCAGTGCTTCTAAAACCTGCTACGCATTTTAAAAATGCATAGCATGGTTTAAATGCATTAAAGTTTAGAGCAATGCATCTGCAGTGAATAGCTGGTTGTTAGGGACGCCATCAGGTTTCGGCTCCTTAACAACCAGCTAGTTACAGGTTGTTAAAGACACATGGCAGGTGCTGGCTCAGCTATTCACTGGTTGTTAAAGGGGTTGTAAAGGTTCGTCAGTGACCGCCCCCCAGCCCCCCCCAGTTTTACTTACCTGACCCCTCGAACTTTTCCCATGGGACGCACCATCTCTCTGCTAGGGGGTTTTCGGCTGTTGATTGGATAGATTGATAGCAGCGCAGCCATTTGCTCCCGCTGCTGTCAATCAAATCCAATGACGCACTTGCCGGGGGCGGGGCCGAGTCCTGCATTTGGAGTCTATGGACTCGGGAGTGCACCCACAAGGTAACCCCCCGGGAGAGCGCTTCTTCTAGGGGGTCTTCCAATGGGGATACTAGTTTTGTTGACCTGAGGGTCCCCAAGGAATTCCCTTAAAACCCCTTCCTGCCGAGCGTACGCAGATGTGCGTACTCGGCTTTCTGGGGTTATACCGGGATGATGCCCGCAGCTGCAGGCATCATCCTGGTACCGTTGTTTAGAGCCGCCAATCGGCTATCCGAGTATAACAACCGATGCGGCTAAAAGCCGCTCGGCTGTTATACCGTAGGAGCGGGAGGGGACTCCCATTTGATCTGGAGGCCCGGTGGCCAATCGGCTGCCTCTGGAAGCTGGGGGCGGGCTGGAACGAAGCTGTGGCTTCTAATTAGCTGTCTAATTGTAAGCGTGGAAGCGACATCATGACGTCACTTCCCGTTTACTCGGCTGCCAATGGCGCCGATTTAAAAAAAATACACAGTATTCAGAATCGCCGTTTTCAGCGATCTGAATACTTTGAAGTGCAAAGGAGGGATTGGGGGTCTTTAGACCCCCAATCCCTCCATAAAGAGTGCCTGTCACCACCTATTACTGTCACAAGGGATGTTTACATTCCTTGTGACAGCAATAAAAGCCATCAAAAATTTTTTTTGTTTAACACAATTTATAAATATATAATTAAATAAAATAAATAAGAAAAAAAAAATTTTAAAGCGCCCCCGTCCCCGCAAGCTCGCGCAGCAAAAAAAACGCATACAGAAGTCGCGCCCGCATATGTAAACGGTGTTCAAATCACACATGTGAGGTATCGCCACGATCGTCAGAGCGAGAGCAAAAATTCTAGCACTAGACCTCCTCTGTAACTCCAACCTGGTAACCGTAAAAAAAATTTAAATCGTCACCTATGGAAATTCTTAGGTACCGTAGTTTGTCGCCATTCCACGAGTGCGTGCAATTATAAAGTGTGACATGTTTGGCATCTATTTACTCGGCGTAACATCATCTTTCACAAAAAAATTGGAAAAACTTTACTGTTTTGATTTTTTAAAATTCATAAAAGTGTCCCTTTTCCCAAAAAGTTGCGTTTAAAACACCGATGTGATATAAATATTGCAAAAATCTCCATTTTATTCTCTAGATGCTCTGCTGAAAAAAATATATATAATGTTTGGGGGTTCTAAGTAATTTTCTAGCAAAAAATACGGATTTTAACTTGTAAACACCAAATTTCAAAAATAGGCTTAGTCATGAAAGGGTTAATGTGCAGATATTTCCTCTCACTTCCTGTTTGGCTTTGGGATGGAAAGTGATGGGATATCGCCGCAATGAGACACAAATGGCAAAAAAAAATCAGACATTAGTTATAACCCTCCATCCAAAAATGAAAAAAACGTTTTTTCTATCGTTCTACTTTAAAATAACTTTCAGGTCTATGGGAACCCCTGCCAATAAATGCCATATCAACAACGGTACATTAGTGTGCCAATGGCGCAGATTTAAATAAATTACAGTATTCAGAATCACCGTTTTTGGCGATCTGAATACTTTGAAGTGTAAAAGGAGGGATTTGGGGTCTTTTGGGGAGTAAAGACAGGTACTCTTTACTCCATAAAGAGTACCTGTCACCACCTATTACTGTCACAAGAGATGTTTACATTCCTTGTGACAGCAATAAAAGAGATCAGAATTTTTTTTAAAGTGACAACGTAAAAAAAAAAGAAAAGAAAAAATAAGAAAACATTTTTTTTTAAGGGCAGCAAAGAAACCGCATGCGTAAGTCGCGCCCGCATATGTAAACAATGTTCAAATCACACATGTGAGGTATCGCCTTGATTGTTAGAGTGAGAGCAATAATTCTAGCAGTAGACCTCCTCGTTAACTCTAACCTGGTAACTGTAAAAAAAAAATTTAAATCATTGCCTATGAAGATTTTTAGGTGCTGTAGTTTGTCGCCATTCCACGAGTGTGCGCAATTTCAAAACATGACATGTTAGGTATCTATTTACTCGGTGTAACATCATCTTTCACACTATGCAAAAAAATTGGGCTAACCTTACTGTTTAGTTTTTTTAATTGATGAAAGTGTCTTTTTTCTCCAAAAAGTGTGTTTGAAAGACCTATGCGCAAATAACGTGTGACATAAAATATTGCAACAATCACCATTTTATTCTCTAGGGTCTCTGCTAAAAAAAATGATATAATGTTTAGTGTTACCACACTTCCAAATCCTAGGATGACAGCACTCACTTGTCCTTCTGTATCAGGAGACAAAACAGAACTACAGGACCCTTCTCTCCTATTGTCCATAACACAGAAGGTTCTGTAGTCCTCAGAGAATAATGTATTTGACAACAGTCAGCACAGGTAGAAAGCTCAGGAAGTCATGAGCTTACAGTACATGATTTTAGGAAGATCAATGGGTATGTTTTGAACTTATCAAACAGTAGAGTTGGGCTGAACACCCCCCTGTTCGCGCCAGAACTCTCAAACATCCCAAAAGTTTGAATCCGAACTCTGAACCCCATCGAAGTTTATGGGACCTGAGCTTGAAAAATCAAAAGTGCCCATTTTGAAGGCTTATATGCAAGTTATTGGCCATCAATGGGTTATAGGGGTCTGGCTACTGCCCTGGGGGACATGTATCAATGCAAACATTTTTTTTTTTTAAATATCGTTTTTAAAGGAGGAGTGATTTTATTGATGCTTAAAGTGAAACACTAAAGAAGCTATCCTGGAGGGAGGAGCCGGATGTGGGTGGCTAATTGGACCAGCTGCTGAGCCCGGGATGCCGGACGTTTCCACCTCCAGCTCCGGCGTGTGGCTGAGAGCAACCCTGTCCCCTCGGTAGATCCGTCCACCCCCCCCCTGTGTTGGAATCAGGGAGCCTCGGAGCTCGATGACCCGCGCCGTGCCGCCGCTTACCCCCCGCTAATTCCCCGTAGGATACCCAGGACGAACCCCCCAGCCATACCAAAAGCTCCCCTGGCAAGTGCAGACAAGCCGGGAGACAAAGGAAGCTGACAGCAGCCAAGCCGCGTGAGAGTTGAACTGAAGGGCTGCACTGCTCGCAGAAGCAGCTGACACAGGAGGAAGGAGGAAAAGGGAAAAAAAAAAAAAAAAAAAGAGCTTGGTAAGACCGTTTAAAATTTGACTGAGGGGGTAAGTGCCTTCCTTCTTTTTTTTCAAACAACCTGTGACATTTCCCCTCTCTGCAAGGGACTGGGATATACAGTCTAAAATTATGAAAAGTAACATTATAACTCTGTGAATATGCTAATGCTAATCACCCCTTCTATTGATGGCAATCACCTTTTTTTCAAACAACCTGTGACATTTCCCCTCTCTGCAAGGGACTGGGATCTACAGTCTAAAATTATGAAAAGTAACATTATAACTCTGTGAATATGCTAATGCTAATCACCCCTTCTATTGATGGCAATTATCTTTTTTTCAAACAACCTGTGACATTTCCCCTCTCTGCAAGGGACTGGGATCTACAGTCTAAAATTAGGAAAAGTAATATTATAACTCTGTGAACATGCTAATGCTAATCACCCCTTCTATTGATGGCAATTACCTTTCTATGTTCCATATTTGATCTTACTCAGCGACAAAGCATCCGTAGTCAGCCTCAGTTTTATAAATATTTAATAGAACGGGTTCCCACAAGCTGCAACTAAAGCTAACCCGCTCCATGCAGTTTAAAAGTGGTCATTTCTTGTAACCCTTGGGTATGTTAGTGCGGTCAGCTAAAGCATAAAACGTTCCCCTGACAATAACTGAGAACGGGATTAGCGGGGACTATGGTGGTGGAAGGAGGCTGACCGGCTGGATTTGTGGACCTGTAGAAATTGCTTACTGGAGGGTCACCGAGTTGGAGGGTCTCCTTCCCTCCCTCCCCCGACCGCCCCCCCCCCCCCATCTACCTCTTCCTGGACCCACCGCTCACCCCTCATCAGGGACTCAAAAGTACAGTGAGGGCATTGCCCCACCACAAGGAGTAAGAGCTACCCTTAGAAGGATCAGGGGCGTACAAAAAAAAAAAAAAAAAAAAAAAAAAAACACTCGTCCCGAAGGGGGAGGGGCCCCAGAAGAAAGTAGCCCATCGGTGACTGCTAACTGTACTGGTGAGGGGCAGAATACAGAGTGTACCAATACATAGGGAACTACGCCGGAAGGACACATATATTTACCCCGCAGGAACCACAGGGCTAATAGCATAATGAAGGGAAGGGGAGGGAAAGCGGTAGCGGCCAATATGGCTAATAGTAATAGTAGCAATAGAACCAGTGTGAGCCCGGGCGCTATAAGGAAATACATGGTCCAGGATGGGAATAAAGGGAGCCCAGGGAAGGCTGGAGGCTCTAAATGCAAAACCCCTGAACCTTTACCTAAAGTCAGTACACGAAGACAGTTAGCGGAGATGGATTCCAATACTCTAAGCACAGAGACAAGGACAGAGACCGCAGAGGCCCCACAGGAAGAGAACCATATAGCAACAAAAAGGGAGATGGCAGAAATGTTTGCAAGGCTAGAAGCAATTATCAAAAGCGAGATCGGTGCAATCCGACAGGATATGGGCCATACATTAAAAAGAGTGGAAGAGTTGGAAACAACAACAGACACTCAGGGAATGGAGATAAAAGCCCTCAAACAGCAAATTGAAGAAATTCAAAGAGAACAAAGGAACCTCCGGTACAGACTGGAAGACCAGGAGAACCGTAACAGGAGGAAGAACTTGAGGATAAGAGGTCTTCCTGAAAAGCAAGGGGGGAAGGAAAACCTCCAAGAAATAATGGATCAAATCTTTGGAGATCGTTTGGATCCAACTGAAAACAGATCTAAGATCAAGCTAGATCGGGCCCACAGGATAAGGAAGCCAGCGGAGATCAGGGGAGATGTCCCGCGAGATGTAATTGTCCGATTTCACAATTTCCAAGACAAAGAAAAGATCAAAGCAAGTATAAGAGTAAACCAACAAGTGAAATACGGTGAGGAAAGCTTACAGATCTTCCCAGATCTATCTGCAGAGACGCTAGCCAGGAGAAGAACTCTTAAGCCACTCCTAGCCCATCTCAAAGCAAACGATGTTCAATACTCATGGGGCTTCCCGGCATGTCTGACTGGACAAAAGGAGGGTCGCTCGGCGACACTTAGGTTCCCAGAAGAGACACAAAAATTCTGCCAACGTCTGGAAGTGCCACTGGTGGAAATTCCGGGGTGGTGGGAAAAATCCGAAACCCAAGAGAATAGGGAGGGGACACCTGCCTGGAAACCAGTTACTAATATGAGGCGACCGCAATTAGGAGACACTGGACTGTGATATGCGCATAAATAAAAGGGGAAAAAAAAGAAAGGGAAAAAAAAAAAAAAAAAAAATAAAAAAAAAAAAAAAAAAATAATAAAAAAATAAATAAAAGGGGAGCGAGAATGGCGGGGGGAGGGTTGGCGGGTGTGGGTTCCATGGGGGGGGGGGTGAGGGGGAGTGGGGTGGAGGGAGGGAGTCGGGTACTCAGGGGAAAGCAGGCGGTTCCAAGGATGGTACCCCCGAGCTCAACCTCTAGGGGGAGAACCGGGGGGCCAGGAGGAGTCAGTGGGGCCACGGTTAAGAGGGCCAGGCGAAGGCCCGTTACCCCAAGGGGGAGGGGGGAGGAGGGAGGTGGGGGGGATGAAAGGGGGGGGAAGGGGGAGGGACGGGGGGGGGAGGAGGGTAAGGGCAAGACCGGCTGGCGTGACACTGTTCCCTGCTCTCCAGAGCTGAAAGAGAGGTCTAGCAGACGAGGAGGTGCGCCAATAGCATGGCCGGGATAAACTTAATCTCGTATAACGTTAGGGGCATCAACTCTCCCGTGAAGTGCGCAAACATAGTTGGGGAGCTGAGGTTTCTCAAAGCGGAGGTAGCCTTCCTCCAGGAGACGCACTTCCTCGTGGGTAGGAATCAAAGAATACGCTCGAGGGACTTCCCAAACTGGGAATATGGGGACACACCAGTTAGGAGCTCAAAGGGTATAGCGATAGGTTTTGCTAAAAACATTAGGTTTGGTGTAGAGGGAAGAATGATTGACCCTGAGGGACGGTTCCTATTCCTCAGGGGCAAGCTCAATGGTGTGGAATGCACGCTGGCAAACATCTATTGCCCAAATACTAATCCTGGGGGGTTCCTATTGGTCACCCTTGCAAAGTTGGAAAGCTTTAAAAAGGGGAGGACCATTATTGCAGGAGACTTTAATATATGCCTCGACCCAGGGAAGGATAGTACGTCGTGTGTCCGTGGGACCGGAGGGATATGGATGAACAAACTTAAAAGGAAGTTGCATCAATATCAACTGCTAGACATTTGGAGGTTGCAGCACCCGAATAACAGAGACTATTCCTATTACTCCCACGTACACTCGACGTACTCTAGGCTAGATTTCTTTCTGGTGGAACATAAGTATGCGGACGAGGTAGAAGCCACAGGAATAGGGTCGATTACATTCTCCGACCATGCGCCAGTGAGCCTTCTGTGGAAAGCGGTTAAAGGAGGTCAACCTTCCAGCAGCTGGAGATTAAATGAGGACTTACTGCACGATAGAGACATAGATCAGCGCATTAAAGAGGGACTGGAATTCTACTTTAAAACCAATTCGGTTGAGGAAACACCAGAAGCTGTAGTTTGGGAGGCCCATAAAGCCTTTATCAGAGGCATCTTAATAAAAGCGGGCTCAGAAAGAAAGAAAAAGGAGGCCAAGGAAAGAATAGCCATACAGAAAAGTATCCATGAGTTGGAACAACGACATAAGCAAACGGGAGAAGACGAGATATTGGTAGATTTACACAAAAAAAGAGAGGCTATGCGAGAGCTCATAGAATCAGACAACCGTAAGGTATATAACCGGGTAAAGAAAGAAAGATATATAGGGGGCAATAGACCCGGGAGGCTCCTGGCTAGAGTCCTAAGTAAAAAGAAAAATAATAATTATATCGATAAAATAAGAACCAAATCAGGTGAGACGGCCTATAAAGACAAAGACATCGCTAGAACCTTCCAGGAGTTTTACGGGGGACTGTATGCGATAAATAAAAAAATTAGTACTGAAGAGAGGGTAGAAAAGCAAGGGAAAATTAAAAAATATTTAGAAGACAGTGGCCTGGTTAAACTTTCAGAAAATGAACAAACTAACTTGGAAGCCCCATACACGGAACTTGAAGTGAGGAAAGCGCTCAAAGGGTTGCAAACGGGAAAGAGCCCAGGTCCGGATGGACTGACGGTGCTCTACTATAAAAAATATCAGGACCTTCTAACACCAAAAATGTGCTCCTATATGAATGACGCCGGGGAAAAAGGGGAACTGAGAAAAGAAGCCTTAGAAGCCATAATAGCAGTTATCCCAAAGGAAGGCAAAGACAACACAGTATGCTCAAGCTACAGGCCGATCTCTCTCCTAAACGTCGACACGAAAATTTATGCCAAGGTAATCGCGGACCGACTAAAACCCATAATAGAAAGGATAGTGCACCCAGATCAGGTCGGGTTCGTGTCTGGCCGACAAGGCAGGGACAACAGCATTAAGACCCTCCTGGTGGCACAGCAGATGAAGAAAAGTGAAGTCCCAAGTCTACTCTTGTCAATTGACGCTGAAAAAGCGTTTGATAGGGTAGACTGGGACTTCATGATGGGTACACTAGAAGAGATGGGTTTTGGGATCAAGATACGGAGAAGAATAGGGGCATTATACTCGGGACCCACTGCTAGAGTAAGAATAAACGGAGTCCTGTCAGAGCCGTTCGAGATGTATAATGGGACGAGACAGGGGTGCCCGCTCTCCCCCGTCTTGTTCGTATTATCATTAGAGCCCCTATTAGAGACGATCAGGCGGTGCCCGGACATTAGTGGGGTAACGATAGGCAAGGACCAATACAAATTAGCCGCATACGCGGACGATATCCTTTTATATATATCACGCCCAAGGATATCCCTCCCAAACATAATGTCAACCCTATCAGAGTACGGTAAGCTTTCTAATTTTAAAATAAACCCGAACAAATCGGAAACATTAACCTTTAACATCAGTAAATCTAGAGATCATTCATATCAGAAGCATTTCCCCTTTTTATGGGGGCAAAAGGAATTAAATTACCTAGGGATTAAGATCACAACCTCGTATGAGACGCTTTTCCACGCCAACTTCATTCCACTTCTTAATAAGATTAAGCAAGAACTAAGTAGAATTCACTTAGGACAATTGTCCTGGGGAGGGAGAATAAATATATATAAAATGGTTATACTGCCAAAAATTACCTATACAATGCAAATGCTGCCAGTGGCACTCCCACAGGCATACTTAAGAAAACTCCAATCAATTTTCCTGAGGTTCATTTGGAGAGGGAAAACACCACGTTTAAAATTCACACAATTGACAAAAGCGAAGGGCCACGGGGGATGGGGAGCACCAGATGTGAGTAAGTACTATGAAGCTATAGCTTTAGCCAGAGTAATTGACTGGGTAAAAAATAAAACAGATAAACACTGGGTGAAAATGGAGAGGGAGATTAGTGACGCAAGGTTGAATAGAATAATCTGGATACCCCCACATTTAAGAGAATTCAGTTCTGAAACGCACGAGATCACCAAACACGCACTAAAGATATGGGATAAGGTTCACAAGAAGGAGCACTGGGGATATAACTCCCCTTTAATGTCACTTAGGGATTCAGCATACTTTGCACCAGGGAGGGGGGAGTGGTTTGGGAGCTGGCTATCAGATGAAAATATACAGTTAAAAGATGTTATGCAACAGAACAAAATATGCACATATCAAGAATTAAGGGAAAAAAGAAGTTTGCTGGTAATAAATACCTGGCGGTACAACCAATTGAGTCAGTTTATCAGATCCCTCCCAAAACCAATTAGATCAATGGGAAATCTACGCCCACTAGAGAAAATGTGCCAGGATAAAGACAGGAAGGGGGGGTTCTCCCAGACATATAGATTACTGATAGGACTAGGGAACACGGAAACCCCCTCTTTTATAAAGAAGTGGGAGAAGGAGTTGGGGAGGGAGCTTACCCCCCCAGAGGGGTCATTGATCCTAAGTAGAGCAGCAGCTACGTCAGTCAATAGTAAAATTCTGGAGTTGAACTACAGATGCCTAACCAGGATGTACTTAACCCCAGAACGCCTGAACAAATTTCAGAACGGACCCCCACAATATTGCTGGAGGGGGTGCAAGGAGGTGGGATCAATGGCCCATATCTGGTGGCAATGTCCGACTATAAGAATATTTTGGACAGAGGTGAGGGGATTTATCAAGGACATAACAGGGATCAATATCCTAGACGATCCCTGGGTATGCCTATTTCACCTGAGCGAAATGTCCAATAAAGCCTATCTGAGAACGTTACTGCCGCATCTTTTAGATGCGGCCAAAAGCTTGATACCCAAATACTGGAGAAGAACAGAGAGACCCGCTATGAAGGATTGGCTAGAGAAAGTTAATGAAATACACAACTTAGAATATTTAAGATATAGTGAGGGGTTGAAAATGGGCGCCTTCGAGGAAAAATGGAAAAGGTGGGAAGAGTTTAAAATGTCCCTGAGAGCGGCAGAAATATGGACAGCCTAGGTAGGGGAAAAAAAAAAAAAAAAAAAAAAAAAGAGACCTAGAGATCAACAGCTAAACGACCTCGGAAATTGAAATAGAGGGAACAGATAAAGACAGGGAGAGAAGAGGGGAGCAGGAGGGGACGCACGGTCTTGGGGGGGGTTAGGCGGGGAAGGGGGGGGGATGGGTAGAAATGCATAAAGGTAAATCGTTTAAATACAATGTAAACAAGCTTTGTAAGACAAAAAACAAAACAAAAAAAAAAAAAAAAAAAAAGAGTACAATCAGCTTTACCACGATGATGAGAAGCAGGAACGGGATGAAGTTGGAAGTACTGATAACTGAAAAACGATTCCCAGACAAACAATCTTGCTGAGTGGAAAAAAAAAAAAAAAAAAAAGTGAAACACTAAAAAGAAAAAAAATCCTTTAAATATAGTGCCCGGGGGGTCCCCTTAGTCTGCATGTAAAGTAGCACATCAGTACTGTTGCAGAAAAATTGACATATATAAAGAAAAAAAAAAGTCATTTAAATTGATTTTCACTGCAAGCTTTCTTTATTATGTAAACAAAGGCTTGGGGAGCCAGTCTCTATGCGATTCGACTTTGATCCGACTTCAGTGTTATTCAGTGGGCTGAAGTAGGATCAAAGTCGGACCAAAGTAGTGCATTTTCAAAGTTGGACTGACTTGTGTCAGACCAGTTAAGACGGCTCCCATAGGGAAACATTGATTTTCACACGTCATGTGACATGAGCTCCCAATGTCGGAGCGTTTGTCGTACTAGTGTGAACCCGGCCTTAAGCTCATGTTACTCCCTTCCTCAACCTCAGAACCAACATCAGAATTAAGTAATGCCTGTGCATCATCAAGAAGCAAGTGGGTGACGCTGTGTTCAAACAGCTGACTCCATGCATGATGCAACATCACTAAACAGAGACAAATGTGCCTGCTTGAGGACGGACCACATCCACTTTTGCCTGTTAACACAGACACTGCTGGCCCCCTCAAAGTGGCATGGGAACGTCTGCCTCTGCTTGTTGTGGCCCCAGACATGATGTGGGGGGGGCGTAATACCCAAATTTAATAATTTAATTGAAACTGGGAAACAGTGGCAGCTGATGCTCAAAATTTTTTGGGAGGGGCGCAAACAAACTAAAAAAATTCTGAAAAATACTGAAAAAAAAAACATTAATTGCAGCCTCACTGTGCCCAGCAAATGCAGCCTCTGTGCCCATCATATGCAGCCACTGTGCCCATCATATGCAGTCACTATGCTCATAAAATGCAGCCATTGTGCCCATCATATGCAGCCTCTGTGCCCATCATATGCAGCCTCTGTGCCCATAATATGCAGTCTCTGTGCCCATAATATGCAGCCTCTGTGCCCATCATATGCAGCCACTATGCCCATAAAATGCAGCCACTGTGCCCATCATATGCAGCCACTGTGCCCATAAAATGCAGCCTCTGTGCCCATCATATGCAGCCTCTGTGCCCATCATATGCAGCCTCTGTGCCCATAAAATGCAGCCTCTGTGCCCATCATATGCAGCCACTGTGCCCATCATATGCAGTCACTATGCTCATAAAATGCAGCCGTTGTGCCCATCATATGCAGCCTCTGTGCCCATCATATGCAGCCTCTGTGCCCATAATATGCAGTCTCTGTGCCCATAATATGCAGCCTCTGTGCCCATCATGTGCAGCCACTATGCCCATAAAATGCAGCCACTGTGCCCATCATATGCAGCCACTGTGCCCATAAAATGCAGCCTCTGTGCCCATAATATGCAGCCTCTGTGCCCATAAAATGCAGCCTCTGTGCCCATCATATGCAGCGACTGTGCCCAAAAAATGCACCCACTGTACCCATCATATGCAGCCACTGTGCCCATAACATGTAGCCACTGTGCCATCATATGCAGCCTCTGTGCCCATAATATGCAGCCTCTGAGCCCATAATATGCAGCCTCTGTGCTCATCATATGCAGCCACTGTGCCCATAAAATGTAACCACTGTGCCATCATATGCAGCCTCTGTGCCCATAATATGCAGCCTCTGAGCCCATAATATGCAGCCCCTGTGCCCATAATATGCAGTCTCTGTGCCCATAATATGCAGCCTCTGTGCCCATCATATGCAGCCACTATGCCCATAAAATGCAGCCACTGTGTCCATAAAATGCAGCCTCTGTGCCCATAAAATGCAGCCTCTGTGCCCATCATATGCAGCCTCTGTGCCCATCATATGCAGCCTCTGTGCCCATAAAATGCAGCCTCTGTGCCCATAAAATGCAGCCACTGTGCCCATAAAATGCAGCCTCTGTGCCCATAAAATGCAGCCTCTGTGCCCATCATATGCAGCCACTGTGCCCATAAAATGCAGCCACTGTACCCATCATATGCAGCCACTGTGCCCATAACATGCAGCCTCTGAGCCCATAATATGCAGCCTCTGTGCTCATCATATGCAGCATCTGTGCCCATAATTTGCAGCCTCGGTGGCCATCATATGCAGCCTCTGTGCCCATAAAATGCAGCCACTGTGCCCATAAAATTCAGCCTCTGTGCCCATCATATGCAGCCACTGTGCCCATAAAATGCAGACACTGTACCCATCATATGCAGCCACTGTGTCCATAAAATGTAACCACTGTGCCATCATATGCAGCCTCTGTGCCCATAATATGCAGCCTCTGAGCCCATAATATGCAGCCTCTGTGCCCATCATATGCAGCATCTGTGCCCATAATATGCAGCCTCTGAGCCCATCATATGCAGCCACTGTGACTTCCACCTCGCCCGCTAGCTGTCTGACCGGCACTTACCCTATTCTGGTGGTGGGTCAGGCAGCGGGTGACGGCAGCAAGCTCTGAGACATGCAGCGGGTCAGACATCGGCTCCTGCATTCTCCATGGTTCCTGTGCGTCTCTTCTTCTGTTTCTGCTAGGCATCCAATAGGGATGCCTGTGCCTTCAGCCAATCAGGTGACAGGTTTTAGACCGATGCTTCCTGATTGGCGGAGATGCAGTTTAGTGTTGCAAAAGCAAATATTTATTTGCTTTTCTAACACACTTGGGTGGGCTCTAAACGCAATGCTCTGTGCTCTGAGTCCACCTTTTTTTAAGCCTATTAGAGCCTATGGCTCTATGCTGGTGCTTCAAGAAACACCTCAGCCACTGTAATTCAGGCGCCCGGCATCCAAAAAGGGGCCAGACGCCTGAATAGGGGGTGGCTACAGCGGCCATGGATAGGTTCATGCTATGCATAAATCTATCCATTTTACATATAGGGGGTGGAGTGACAGAGGGGGCGGCACCCGTGTGCCCTTAATGGACGCACCACCACTGCTGATAAATGTGTAATTGGATGCACTTTATTGAATGAAAAGTGGTGTTTGGTGTGCTTTAAATTGAGGAGTGACGCAGAAATGTAAAATCTATAAAAAAATAAAAAAGGGGGAACACCAGAGTCGCAGTCATAAAAACTTCGACTGACAATTTAAAAAAGGGGGCAGGCAGGGGACAAAAAAAAACTAAAATGCTCATAAACATTTAGGGGGTGTACACCACTGTATACAGCACTAAATGTTATGTAATGCTTTGTTAAACACTGCACTACACTAACACACTACACTGACACTACACTATACTGACAAACTACACTATACTGACACACTATACTCACACTACACTATACTGACACACTATACTCACACTACACTATACTCACACACTATACTCACACTAAACTATACTAACACACTATACTCACACTACACTATACTGACACACTATACTCACACTACACTATACTGACACACTATACTCATACTACACTATACTGACACACTATACTCACACTACACTATACTCACACACTATACTCACACTACACTATACTGACACACTATACTCACACTACACTATACTGACACACTATACTCACACTACACTATACTCACACTACACTATACTGACACACTATACTCACACTACACTATACTGACACACTCGAATGCCGCGGGGATACCCGCGATCGCCGCACGGAGAGGATGAACGGGGAGATGCTGATGTAAACAGCATCTCCCCGTTCTGCCTAGTGACAAGTGTCACTCGATCTCTGCTCCCTGTCATCGAGAGCAGTGATCAGAGTTATGACACTGCTAGCCCATCACCCTACAGTTAGTAATCACTCCCCTAGGACATACTTAACTCCTCCCCGCCCCTAGTGGTTAACCCCTTCACTGCCAGTGTCATTTGCACAGTAATCAGTGCATTTTTAATCGCACTGATCGCTGTATAAATGACAATGGTCCCAAAAATGTGTCAAAAATGTCCGACATGTCCGCCATAACGTCGCAGTCACAATAAAAATCGCTGATTGCCGCATTTACTAGTAAAAAAAAAATTAATAATAAAAATGCCATAAAACTATCCCCTATTTAGTAAACGCTATAACTTTTGCGCAAACCAATCAATAAATGCTTATTGCGATTTTTTTTTACCAAAAATATGTAGAAGAAGACGATCGGCCTACACTGAGGAAAAAAATGGTTTTTTTTTTTTCAAATATCAAGTTTATTTCAACTCCAAACAGGGGTGGGGCCCCGATACAGAAACATAAATAAAGAGCACTCTGACATGGTCGTTATATAGAGTTGAAACAGTACAGAGTATAATATAGTCCACTTTTAGATTTGAAACTTCCTAGTACATGTATACTTTAGATGAACAATAAAGAGACCCACGGCAAAGTGTTGGTATCTACAGTTCCAGGGTATTCCCCACCCAACTTTTTCCATGTTTTCTAAAGAAAGATGGGGACCGAAGTCCCTAGACCAGAGTTGAGGAGGGAAGGGTAGAGGGGATAGGTTTAGGGAGAGAGGGAGAAATAATAGAGAATGAATAGGAAGTGGGATAAGAGGAAGGAAAGAGGGAGGCGGAGAGTAGGAGACAGAGACAGAGACAGAGACAGAGACAGAGACATGGCGGTAGTTAAGCCAGTATACCGGGCTCTACGGGATCCACTCAGTACATATAGGGAAGGAGTTATATGCTAAGTAAACGTTGTCCTTCTTCGGAATAAATAAATACGTTCCAGATGTCCCAAGTTTTTTTAAAAGCTTCTTGTTTATGTTGAGCAGTGAGGATCAGGTCCTCCATATGTTTTATATCCTCTACTCTCCGCAGCCACAAGGAGAGGGCTGGTGGGGAGGGTTGTTTCCAGCAAAGTGGAATGCACGCCTTCGCAGCATTGAGCAGATGACGCGTGAGAGATTTCTTGTATCTCTTGATGGGGATCGAGGAAAGGTGCAGAAGAAAGAATGCGGCCTCGTCTGGGATATTATACTCTGTACATTTTTGTGTTATCCGTCTGACTTCATCCCAGAAGTCCTTCAACTTCGGGCATGACCAGAAAATGTGTATTAAGGTTCCCTCCTCCTCAGCACAGCGCCAGCACCGGCCCGAGGAGGTGGGAAAGCATTTCTGTAGTCTGGAGGGGGTCAGATACCAACGGGTGAGGAGCTTGAAATTCGTTTCCTGAATTTTAGTGCAAAGCGAGGACTTAAGGGCAAGTGTGAGTATGCGTTGTCGCTGTGTGATTGAAAACGAGCAGTTCAGGTCTCTTTCCCATCTAGTTAAGTAAGAAGGTGGGGGTTGTTCGTTCGGTGAGATTAATAGTGAGTAGGTTTGGGATAGGATATGAGCCAATGGGCCCTCTTCTAGACAGAGCTCCTCGAACGTAGTTAGTTGGCGGACGAACGTTTGTGTTTTTGGTAGGGAGTGGAGGAAGTGGTGCAGTTGGGCTGCTTTCCAGAAACTTAGATGGTAGTCACCGGTCGGGTTGGTTAAGTCCTGAATGGAAGGCCAATGTCCCTCTACAATAAATTTGGCAGCGTGGTCTCTACCCGAGTCTCTAAGGTTGTTGTAATCCACTGTATGTAATCCCGGAGTGAAATTTGGATGGCCAAGAATGGGGAGTAGGGGCGAGTTTTTTGTTGTGAGGGAGGTCTGCATGGCTGTTTGGTGGCTATGTCTCAAAGTGGTGCCTATCAAGGGATGAGATCTCAATTTAGGTGGGAGGGCATCAAAACACCACAGTGCACTCTTTAAAGGTATCAGTGTTTGGTTCTGTTCCAGTAGGACCCAGAGTTTAAATGCTTTATTTCTCCTCCAGTCCAGTATTCGTCCTAGATGAGAGGCCCGATAGTATTGGCGAATATCAGGTAGAGCTATTCCTCCCTCTTTTTTGGGGAGCGTGAGCTGTGAGTGTTTTAAGCGGGGCTTCTTATGAGCCCAGATAAACCTGGTGAAGAGGGATTGGACCTGTTTGAAGAATGAGGATGGGATATTAATTGGTAGTGCTTGGATCAGGTAAGTAAATTTAGGTAGAACACACATTTTCAGAAGATTACATCTCCCAAACCAAGAGTGGTAGCCCGCGTTCCACTTTTCTAGTAAAATCCGGGTTTTAATCAGCAAGGGTGGGAAGTTCAGGTCAAATGTGCGTGACAAGTTAGAAGGAATTTTTGTACCTAGATACGTCAGGGCTGTATCCGTCCACCTAAAGTTGAAATTAGACTGTAAGTCCCTTAGTGTCATGGGGGGTATAGAGATGCCCATTGCTTCTGACTTTGAAAAGTTTATCTTTAAATGAGATATGGCTCCATAAGTTTTGAATTCTTGCATGAGATTTGGCAGAGATATTCTGGGGTTAGTTAGGGAGAATAGTAAATCATCAGCATATGCTGAGATTTTGCAGTGGGAGTTACCTATTTGGAGTCCTGTTATGTCTGGGTTTGCTCTAATAGTGCATAAAAAGGGTTCCAGGGATAGGGCAAATAGGAGGGGGGAAAGGGGGCAACCCTGTCTAGTGCCATTGGCAATAGAGAAGGTGTTTGATAACACACCATTAGCTTTTACTTGGGCGGAGGGATTAGAATAAATATTTTGGATCCACTTCAGCATCTTGTTTCCTAGGCCAATATGACGGAGAACCGAGAACATGTAGGTCCAGTTCACTCTATCAAAGGCCTTTTCGGCGTCGGTGTTTACAAATATGCAGGGGGTCTTGCTATCATTTGCTACGTGGATAAGATTGAGGGCCTTAATGGTGTTGTCTCTTGCCTCTCTGGAGGGTATAAACCCAACCTGGTCTAAGTGTATTAGGTTTTGGAGATGTTGTGCTAGTCTGGTGGCAATTATCTTGGAAAATAGCTTTAGATCTAAATTTAGGAGGGAAATGGGTCTATAGCTGCCGCACGAGCTCGGGTCTTTCCCATCTTTATAGATCAAAGAGATATGGGCTTTTAAAGTCTCTCTCGGGAATTTAGCATCTTCTCCCAGGGCATTAAAGAAGGCCACTAGTCGTGGGCCTAAAATGGGAAGAAAGGTTTTATAGTATTGGGCAGTGAAACCATCAGGTCCTGGGGCCTTACCTAGTTTCAGAGATTTCACTGCTGACTGGAGTTCTTCTAATGTGATTGGTTCGTCTAAAATTTCCTGGGTTTCAGTCGGGAGGGATGGGAGCTGTGAGTCAGTTATGTATTTATCTATAGTTGCTCGTTCGATGGGGGAGCTGGGTAGATTATATAAGCTTGAGTAGAAGTCTCCGAATTCTTTGGATATCAACTGTGGGGTAGAGGCTCTTTGGCCGTCGGGGCTAATTATTTGTGGAATGTAGGTAGTTGATTTAAGATCTTGCACAGATCTGGCCAGCAGTTTCCCACACTTATCTCCCGATTCGTAGGATAGTTTGCGGCAGAACTGGAGGGCCGCTTTTGCCTTGTAGCGTAAAAGGTCTGTTATTTGTGTACGTAGTGTCATCAACTGCACCTCCAGGTCTCTAGTGGGGGTTTGTTTATGTTGCATTTCTACTGAGGCCAGAGTTGTAAGTAATTTAGTTATTTGCGCATTTCTTTTTCTCTTTATGGACGCCCCATGTTTAATTAGAACCCCTCGTAGGACACACTTGTGAGCCTCCCACAATATTCCGGGATCGCATCCCTGGGTATCATTCTCCCGGAAGTAGAGATCAAGCTCTTTAGTTACATCCTCCAGAACCTCGGGAGTTTGAAGAAGACTCTCGTTCAGACGCCAAAACAGGGATCTGGGCGAAGGTCGGTCTGTGAGGGTATATGTGAGAGAGATGGGAGCGTGATCGGACCATGTGATCTGACCTATTGATGAGGAGCTCACAAGGTGCAACTGGTCATGGGGTATCAAAAAAAGATCAATTCTGGAATATACCTTGTGTGGGGGAGAGAAGAAGGAGTAGTCCCTCTCCCTTGGATGCTGGAGACGCCACACATCGGTTAGCTGAACACTAAGTAAAGTCTGCATTATTCGTTTTCTGGCGGCAGGGGAGAAAGAGGAATTACCAGAGGACGTGTCTATTGAAGGGGTCAGAGGGACATTTAGGTCTCCTCCTATGAGTAGTTGTCCTTGTTTATATTGTGACAGTTTTTCTATTGTGCGTTTAAGGAATCTGTCCTGGTGTTCATTTGGGGCGTACAGTGTGGCCAATGTGAACTGATTCCCCGCAATTAGGCCCTTTACAAATAGAAAGCGCCCCTCAGGGTCTGCTAGCATCTCTTGAAATTCCCATGGTAGTTTGCTGGATATTAGTATGGAAACCCCTTTAGATTTAGATTGGGAGTTGGTTGAGTGGTAAACACGAGAGAAAAATCTGTTTTGTAATATGGGGGATTTATCTGTTTTAAAATGGGTCTCCTGGATGAAGGCGATGTCAGTCCGCGATCTTTTAAAATCACTAAGTAACATACGCCTCTTCTCCGGGGTGTTCAAGCCCCTGGCATTAATAGAGGTCAAAATAAGAGAATCCACCGCCATGCCTGAGCGAAAGAAAGAAGGGGGGGTAGACTAGAGATGGAGGAGGGGTGACCGAGAAGGAAGGGGGGGAAGATAAGAAGAAACCTAGATCAGAAGATGGGAGGAATAATTAGCAAGTTTTTAAACACACTAATAGACTCTATGTAGAGTAACTAAATCAATAGTACTACAGTACTAGGGCGCTCCCCAGTGCTACCTGGAAATCGAGCGCAGGCCTAATTGGGGTTGTGGAAAGAGATAGCCAGGATTGAACTCACTGACCTCCCCTCTTCCCACAAAAAAAAACCCGCTATAGATTTGTATATGTCAATGTTGCAATGAAAACGGCTATTTGTACCTGGTCAAATAGAAACAGCATGGCTAAAACACGTAACAGTAACTACTTAGTAAACAGGTATATATCCTTTTGCAATCTGTGTGGAACACATAGTGCACCAGCCCAAGCACGACAATAATTAAAAACAAAGTAAGAAAGATTGTTTGTATAATGTCTACAAGGGGAAACGGGGAGAGCAGCCTCAGGACCCGAGAGAAGGAAAAGAAAAAATACACAAAAAGGGGGGGTCCGGAAACCATACTTAACTAGGGGCCGCCTCCCCAGGTCCCCATGTGCATTTCTCAGATACCTCCCTCTGCGTTAGTAAGTCTCCCGGTGCCAAAAGCATCAGAGCTAGTGTTCCTTTCTGCAGGTGAGCCAGTTCAGTACAGGTTGGAAGTTTGTGCTGTGGGAGCGGTCATCATCCCATCTGAGTTTATGAGGCGAGCTTAAGCTTGAGGGATCACGTGGCATATTCTCAACTCCGTAGTGGGCGGAGTCCCTTGCAGGTACAGGACGGTAGGGTAGCAAATGCAGAACGTGTGACCTTTAGCTCGGGAGGGAGTTTGCTTCCTTAGCGTCTCCTATAGTTCTGACATATCTAATCCAAACCGAACACAGGTGTTGTAATGTTCCTGTCTCCTCCATCCGGGGTTTATATCACAGTGTGGTTATGTCTCAAGGGATAAAAGGTCTCTTATATTCAGGTGGATCAGATGTAAATGTCTGTCAGTCAGTGAGCATGTAGGCATCTGTTATGTACACATGGGGAGGATCAGTCAGTAGGTCAACAACAACAGGAATGAAATTAACATGTCATGCTCAGGTAATAGATTGGTCTGGTATAGTATGGAGCAGCTGGATTATGACTCACGTGTGCCCTCGTTGGAGGGTGCCCTGGACCTCCTTCTGGATCGTTGTTGGCGGAGCGGTTGAGATCGATGAGCAGTGGATCCAGATCTGCCTGTGGGGCGCGGAACAAGGGTCAGCCAATTAGGGACGATGATCGGTTCTGATCCCAAGAAGGAAAAGAGAGCTGGCAAGTCCGCTGGAGTGCGCAGGGTAAAGGATGTTGTGGTATTCCGGAAAGTCACCGCCAGTGGGTAACCCCAGCGGTATGTGCATCCCTGTCTCCTTGCTAGCTCCAAGACTGGTTTGAGCATAGCTCGTCGTAGTAACGTGGCTCTGGAGAGATCCGGAAGGATCTTGATCTCGGCGCCGTCAAACATTACCTCCCCTTGTTCCCAAGCTCTGCGGAGTATGAGATCCTTCTGGGTGTATCGGTGTACCCTACAAAGCACATCTCGAGGTCTGTCTGGGTCCGTGGATCTTGGGCCGAGCGTCCTGTGTACACGGTCCAGTTCGATGGATGGAGGCGGTGTGTCCAGGACCCCCTGAAAGATGGCCGTCACTGTTGCTGCCAAGTCCTCAGTGCCAGTGGCCTCCGGAAGACCCCTCAGCCGCAGATTATTGCGGCGGCTGCGGTCCTCCAAGTCCTCGAGGTGGAGCTGTAAATCAACCGCCGCGGAAGCCTGGGCCTCCTGTGAGCGCTCCAGATCAGACACCCGTTGCGTGAGGGCGCTAATCGAGCTTTCTCCTGCGTTGACGCGGTCTGCGATCGTCTGCATCTCCTCTCGGATCTCCTGTATGTCCCTGGTATGGGCCTCCTCCACACGCTGGATGAGGGCCTCAATATCAGATTTGGATGGTAGGGCCTCAAAGTCAGCTTTAGTGGGAAGTGCTTGTAGGATGGCGCGGATATCATCCGGTATATCCCTGCTATACCTCGTCGGGTTCGCCATACCTGTATGAGGATCTCTCATGGGTTCCAGAAGACACTCTGAGCCGCCGAGCGAGGATGAGGGTGTAGGTGTTGGCGGTATAGTAGATTCTGCTGGGCAATGTGCACGTGGTGCCGTTACAATGGCGCCCGGTGAGCTCCTTTGGGAATCCGGGAAATAGCTCCGTATACTGCTCCGTGGGGTGGAATTCCGGGTGCCACTAACTGAAGCTCTCGTCCTGTATTTCTTGCAGGTTGGCATGCCGCGTTGATCGAGAGTTTAGCCGTCTTTTTGTGCGGGCAGGGAAGGGGGAAGCCAGGAGCTCTCTAGATATGCTTCCTCACACGGCCATCGCTAAGCCACGCCCCCGAAAAAAATGGTTTTTTTATATATTTTTGGGAGATATTTATTATAGCAAAAAGGAAAACATAATGCGTTTTTTTCAAAATTGTCGCTATAATTTTGTTTATAGCGCAAAAAATAAAAATCGCAGAGGCGATCAAATACCACCAAAAGAAAGCTCTATTTGTGGGAAAAAAAGGACATTAATTTTGTTTGGGAGCCACGTCGCACGACCACGCAATTGTCAGGTAAAGCAACGCAGTGCCGAATCGCAAAAAACGCTCTGGTCAGGAAGGGGGTAAAATCTTCCTGGGCTGAAGCGGTTATAACAGCATTATACATGGGATATACAATATAAAGCCATATATAATGCTATTTTAACATCTTTTTCCTGAAAGGATTGAGAAATTTTGAGGGATCTTCAAACCCAAGACTGTCCCTGTAGAGTGTAGACCAAATCACAGCTTGCATCTTAGACATGGTATGAAAAAATGTAAAAGGATTTTTACAAAGGACCAGAATGCTACAATAAAAAAAATGTTACATGTCCTCGATAAAGGTTCATCAAACAAGACATTTATGAGTAACTGAAAATCTCCAATTAATGAGAAGGCATTGTAAATATTATTATTTTTTTTTGTATTGCACAGCAGATGGTCCGGGAACAGTATACCACAACAACCCAAGAATCAGACATAGATCATCCAGAGAAGCAGTATGTCTATAATATTGGAATCTATGGCTGGAGAAAGCGCTGCCTCTACCTGTTTGTCTTACTTCTGCTCATCATCTTAGTTGTGAATTTTGCTCTAACCATTTGGATACTCAAAGTCATGTGGTTCTCACCAGTAAGTATCATTCATAACCTTTTTATTGCTATCATTTTTGTATCTGGTCAGTTCAACAGCCTTCATTCATAAATAAAATTATGTCTGACGTGTTTATATTTTTATCATTTAAAGCAGGGGCACTTAATTAAAATTCATGGTGGTCTGGTCAGTAAAATTGCAGAGGATCCCTCCTTAACATCACTGTCACTTTTGCAACACAGCACCCTTTGCAAGCACAGCCTCCCTCCTCACATCACAGCCCCCCTTACATCAAACCCCACTTGCAATCACAGACCCCCTTCACATCACAGACCCCCTTTATATCCCAGTCCCCCTCCACATCATGGCTCCTGCCTCCTCACATCACTGCCCCCCCTCCCCCCATAAAATCACAGCTCCCTCCTCTAACATCATATCCCCCCTTATATCAAAGTCCCCTTTGCAACCACAAACCTGCTCTCACATCACAGCCCCTCCCCAAACACAATCCCCCCTTGCAATCACGGTCCCCTATGAAACCACAGTCCCCATTGCAGTTACAGCTCTCCCTCCTTCACAGTCCTACCTTACAACAACTGGACAGAGGATGGGAGGCACAGTAGTGTGTAGTGTAGTGTTTACTCACCTGTCTGCTGCTGTTAAACTTATAGCATGGGCAGGACACATGGCAGGTCTGCACTAAGGTTGGGAAATGGCCAATTTTTTTTAATTAACAAGTGGGTGATGGGTTGCTGTGACATCCTAGCAACCCATCACTCGCTTGTTAACAAGAAGAGTTGGGCAGCTTCCACCCTCAGTGCAGACCTGCCATATTCTTCCCCCTGCCCTGCTGTGAGTTTAACAGCAGAATCGGCAACAGCATGTAGGTAAGTACACACAGAAGAGGAATCCACCTAGGCTGCTAAGTGGTGTGGCCACAGTCCAGATAGGGCTTTCACATAGTCCATGTCCGGACCATGGCTCGCCATTTAGTGACGCCTGATTTAAAGTGACAGTCCACACAAAAGTGATATTTTAAGATTATGTGAAGTATGGTGGTCAGCATGAGCACCTGTCTTCCTGTATGTCTTATATGGCTATTTTGCTTGCGTCTTTAAAGCAAACCTTCAGTCATTTTTTCAAATTTCCATCTATTAAATCTTCTGCCCTTTGTTGTTTTAACTTTGGATAGTAAAACATTTTTTTCTGCCAGTAAATACCTTATACAGCCCACTTCCTCTTTCTTGTCTGGTAAAAAGCCAAGGCATATGACATCATGCACAGATCTCTCTCTCACTCTCATAAGAGTTTGCCAGAAAGGGAGGGGGGATGAGTCATAAGAGAGCCAATGAGAGCTGCGGGGCTGCAGAGCTGAATGTGTGCCTCTGTGTGTCTGTGTAAATCCAGGCAAGTGAACAGGCAGCAGCTTCAGCTGCCCACAGTTAAAATGGAAGCAGCCAGACTTAGTGGAGGGAGATTTCTGGACCATATTTGGCAAGTACAGAATCACATTATATATAAAATAATATGAAAAGTGGTTGGAGGGAAGCTTCAGGATGGCAAAGATGTTTTTATTACAAATTAGGTGAGCAGACTGCAGTTCCTCTTTAAGGTTGTTTTGCGGTAAAAGCCAAGGAAGCTTAGACCTCTGTAATGTATTAATACTTTTGCTAAACAAAAAAGCTGCACATACAAATGGCAAAGATGTTTTTATTACAAATTATGTGAGCAGACTGCAGTTCCTCTTTAAGGTTGTTTTGCGGTAAAAGCCAAGGAAGCTTAGACCTCTGTAATGTATTAATACGTTTACTAAACAAAAAAGCTGCACATACAACTGGAGAAAACACACTTCATAGCATGAAAAGTATAACAAAATATGCCTACAAATAAGCATGAACAATATCTATGCAATAAGTACTGTATACTAAACAGCTACTCAACTTGGAGATGGAATCAAGATGCAGTCTTCTTCTTTGCGCCAACTCAAAACTTTTTTTTCCTCCTATATCAACAGAACAAGTCTTGGCTCTTTGTCTTCAAGAACAACTTTCCTTTTTGTCTCCCACATGCCTATTCAAAAGTCCTAATCCCATCCCATACTTCCCGTACATTATATCCTGTAAGGAGCTTCCTCTGCTGAGCTCATAAACTAGTCCAACTGGTTCATTTGCATATCAATAGAGGAGGCTTAGCTTCTAAAACAGTACATGGTTTTAAAATGAAACTCTTCACATATAAATACGATATAAAATCACCCAAAAATATCCATAGCAACACTTTGGCTCAGCAATGTGAACCTGTTATTTTGTCCAGTATGGGGAAATACAAGTTCACTTTAGAGCTCTAACTCTGAGCTGTGGACTTTTGCACCCCAGTGTTCCCTCCTCCTGACTGAAGGTCCTCCCAGCAGTATTTTAAGCCATATTCATTATATACTTACCTTTCCAGAAGTTTTCAAGTCAGTCATGTTATGCAGCAGGGTCCTCTTTTGCACCTCTTCTCTGGACTGGTTCTCAGTAATGCAAAGATCAGTACTGATGTGCTGATGTCAGTACCGTTCATTGCAGCATTACTAAGTGAATGCAGTGCCTTGGGAAATGGGCTTATGATGATTGGCACTCACAATATTTCCTCAGTCTTCAGGGTTAAAAGACACTAGATGTCGTTCAACCAAGAAGACTGAGAACATCTTGTGGCAAAAAGTGATTGCTAAGGAGGGACAGGTCTGCTGCTGAAGAACATTAAACCAAAAAAATAGCCCAAAGTTGGGCTTTAAAAATCCTAAATGCATTTTTTTGTTATAAGGCATATAAAAATGTTGCATACGCAGTACAGTTATATTAATTATTGATGGTATTTTAAACCAGCTAATGGTGAATATTTATCTTCCTTATTAAAATCCATCTCTTTTACTTGTAATCACAAATGTAATTCTTTCTAATTCAGCATTCGTACATTATTTTATTGTTTAGTTAATTATTTAATTTCTGTTACTCTGTTATGTCCCCAGTGCACAATTACTCAGAGGGCTAAAGATTTTTTTTCTTTATATATTGTAATAAGTTAAGGAGCCTAATATGGTAATTAATCATTTCCAATTGATGTTAATTATTATGGATATCAGCCTGTTAATGTTCCGTGATTCAATTTACTTTCATTTGAATCTCTGCTTGGGTGTGTCCGCTAATTGTTCATTTTCTTGTTGATTAAAGAACTCTGTAAATGAAATAGTCATCTTTGATCGAGAAAAAAGGAGGAATCCTCATTGCTTTACTGTAAAGCTGTATTTCACTTGCTGTTTTGTATGTGTGAAGAAGTGAAAGGATAACCAAGGCAGACACAGTTCTTATTTCTTTCACTAATAAAGGTTTAGGCATATGTTAGAATATAATCTGCTGTAGTATTGTGTGCTGCCATGTTGCTAGTCTGTTACAGTTTCCAGGGTTATTTGTCATTACCTCAGTACATTATTGTGACCCCAAAATCTTCCACAAGCAAACCTGCTTATGACTTCGCTGTATAAAATGGAGTGATAAAGGACGTGGAGTTCGAAACATATTTAAACCCAAGAGCACATGTAATATATTTCAGCTTACCAGTCCTTAGTTGTATTGGCTACAATGGCCTTCTTTTGCTTTATTTTAGCCTGATGATCCTGCCACCTACACACTTCTATCCTAGAGTGACAATGCTCACTTTACTGTAGCTATGGAGGAGTATTGTCACTTTAAGAAAGACTACACAACACCTCCCCCTCTACACTTCTCCAAACATAACATGGGTAGGGGGAGTGTTTCAAAAGTCCACAGAGATAGCTGGGAACCGTGCTAACTAATAAAAGTCAGCACAGACAAAGTCCACAGGAAGTCATCAGCTCACTAATTTCTGACAGGGTCAGAAATTACGGTACAGTATTTCTTGCACTTATATATACAATTATAAATTTCTTAGTATATTTAAAATATTAAACGGAGCAAATAAGTGATAGTCCTTGTTAGGCTAAGTTCATACAGGCAAGAAAGTGGTGGTTAAAAAGAGGATGTTGATCAGTGTTTTTACCACCCCCAACCACCTACCTACAAATTAGCATGACAGCTGCCTGGGTCAGTGCACATTGCCGCAGCCACAATGCTTTATGGTAAGGCAAAATTAACTAAGCATGTTGGGTTTGTCAGATGGTACTTATTGCCAAGTGTGCTGATTGAGGTCAATGGGACCGTAACCAACCACATGACAAACATTTGGTACGTAAATGCAGAACTGTGTTTCCCCTTGATATTGTGGGGGAAAAAATAGGTGTTAAGGAGATGGAAATATTGCTTCCTGAGCGTCTACAAACTACAGTGGATCTCTTTTCAGAGGGGTCCCAAAGTCTTTTACTGGTGTGAAAGGGGTTTTAGGGTTTACATACACTTTAATAGTGTGGTGCAATTTATTCATTTTGAATGGCATTCCAGCACACTAAGGTAAAACAGCTCAAACACATGTGTTGCAGTGCAATTAATGCACATTAACAAACTGTGAACCCAGCTTAATGAATATGTAAAATCAAATCACTAAAACCTACGGTAATAAAACTTTACCACTTTAAGGTCATTTTCTAAATACATTTTTAATAACCTTATTTATTCTTTCATTAAAATAATACCCAGGGATCATTTCATGAAGGCATTTCTTCCTGTTATAGAGTGACAAACACTGTCTCTGTCTCTCTATGCACTGTTGAGTTGTCAGTGTCACTCTGCTTCCAACAGAGACTGCAAGTGGCTGTTTCAACACACGTCATTCAGGCATGGTCCACTGTTGTCATCAAAGAGAAACTCGCCCTGACAAATGCTATACAGGAAGCTGCAGGAGATCTGCAGCACTGAGAGGCCACAAAGAATGAGCAAAAAGAGGAAACAAGTATTTTATTAAAAGTATTATTCAGCCATTAATTATGTCTACTTTAATATCACAATTCCATAATGCTCTGTACATTTTAGGAATAAAGAAAGAACGAGGGCATTGACTATCCTCTGCACCCATTTCCTTGTAGAATATTATTTTCTTTATAGCAAGTATACTTTCATTAAAGTGGAACTTAAGGCACATTTTTGGTTATTGCCCGTAGTCTTTAAAAATGTAAACTGTCCAAAATCAAGGACTACTGTATATTAGGTATCATTTAGCTTTATTGATAACCATATATAAATTATGATTCCTGGCAAAAATTTCTATATCTTTTAAGGTTAAACAAGATGCATATTTTTTTGTACAGACTGCTGCATATGGCAATTAAAGCCAATAATCTGTCAAGTCTAGAATAACCTAGTATATCTAAAAGTGGCAAAAAAAGAAAGGAAGCCACACTGCAGAGCAATATGAGAGGGTAGTCTGAAAAGTTCATAGCACAACAGGAAAGTAGTGACCACACAGACATGAAACTTTATCACCGTACCAAGTCACTCTTCCAGATGTTCAGCTCTGAAAATGACGCATGAACGCTATGCGGTTTTCGCACGCTCTTTGAAAATGGTTTGCACCTCCTGTTGTCAAGTTGAAAATGGAGAAAGTGGAAGAAGGAGGCTCAAAGTGTTCCATCAGTGGGCAAAGTGATGGCAGGATTCTTTTGAGATTCTGAGGGTGTGGAGCAACAGTGCAATCTCCATTAGGGTAAGAGCTGAGGAGCATTCCTCTACCTAGGAGGGAGAACAGGCAATTTCCCCCCAGCGGGGGGAAGGGGGGGGGACATTCCAGGTCATTGCATCCCTGTTATGCCAAAGCTAGATCCAACCCACTGATGACAACCCACTGATGACAAACTCACCAGAAGTGTGTCAGCTGACAAAACAGACAGAAATCTCTGTATATCCCCACTGCAGGATTCTGGAGCCTCATTGACAGAATGACTGGCAAATGATGTCATACAATTAAGCTAAATCCACATTTAACCCACCTACCCCTTCCCCTGACTTCTCTGTCAAGATCAGTCCATCCCCACAGGTCAAGGTGCTAGATGTAACCCTGAACTCTCCTTTTGGCCTCACATCCAATCGCTGTACAAATTACAATGCCTCAATCTCTGCAACATCTCCAAAATATGCCCTTTCTTAACCAATGACACGGCAAAGCTTCTAATTCACTCCCTGGTTATCCTTTGGCTCAAGTTCTGCAACTCCCTCTTCAGTGGCTTACCTTTACATAGTCTATGTCTCCTCCAGTCCATCATGAATGCTGCTTCTAGACTCATCCACCTTAGCAACCATTCAGTGTCTGCTACCCTTCTTTGCCAATCCATTGGCTTCTGCTCTAGCTAACAATAACTTATAACACCATCCACAACTCTGACCCCAACTACATCACTAACCTTGTCTCAGATAACCAACCAATTCATTCCTATTGGTTCTCACAAGACCTCCTGCTCTCTAGCTTCCTTGTCACCTCCTCCCTTGTTTGTCTCCAGGACTTCTCCAGAACCTCTCTCATCCTCTTGAACGCTGTACCCCAATCTGTCCAGCTAACTCCAACTTTAGGTGATACCTGAAAACTCATCTCTTGAGAGAAGCCTATCCTGCTACAAACTAATAAACTATCTCTTGTTGCTTTCTCCATCAGCTCCTTCCCACAGTTATTACCTTTTGTATCACTTGATCCTTCATCTTAGATTGTAAGCTCTAATGAGCCCTCCTGTATTAAATTGAATTGTAACTATACTGTCCGCCTTCATTTTGTAAAGCGCTGCGCAAACTGTTGGTGCTGTATAAATCCTGTATAATAATGATAATAATTTATGCCCACATGGTAATGCACATTAAAAGAGAACTATGGCCAAAAGTTTTTTGGTCATTCTTCTCTTGCGGATTACAAGTGTGCACTTAATCTTGCTCTCCTGTGACCCAAAATCAGCAGACAATGGGCTACAGCCTGCTATCAGCTGATGTGGTAAAGCCTTTCTGGGTTCGGGAAAGATCCTGACAATTTTGTCGGGATCCACTCAGCTGCCTGATTAACAGTTGGCTCTGCCTCTCAGCACGTGGCTGAGATCCGAAGCCAGCTTTGCCCACCCAGAAGCATAGTGACAGTCACAGATCTCTACTCAGAGCAGACCTAGAACTGAGCTATCAGGTGTCATCAGGCTGCCATTAGAGCCAACATGGGACATAGAGGTGAATATATGTTTATTTTTTTATATACCCCAAACATCTACTTTAAATTCCTTCCATGCAGTATGTGTGTTGTGGTGCCTTGCTAAGGCTGAAGCTCTTTTACTTCCCCCAAGACAAATGTACTGTAAGCTAAACAATGAAAAAGAATATATATATAGCTATTATAATTTAAGGCTAATGCCGTGTACACACGGCCGGACTTTTCAACCAAACTTGTCCGACGGAACAAATCCGTCAGACAATTCGACCGTGTGTGGGCTTCATCGGACCTGCAGCGCACCTTTTCTGTCAAAAATGTTACATAGTTACATAGTAGGTGAGGTTGAAAAAAGACACAAGTCCATCAAGTCCAACCTATGTGTGTGATTATGTGTCAGTATTACATTACATATCCCTGTATATTGCGGTCATTCAGGTGATTATCTAATAGTTTCTTGAAGCTATCAATGCTCCCCGCTGAGACCACCGCCTGTGGAAGGGAATTCCACATCCTTGCCGCTCTTACAGTAAAGAACCCTCTACGTAGTTTAAGGTTAAACCTCTTTTCTTCTAATTGTAATGAGTGGCCACGAGTCTTATTAAACTCTCTTCTGCGAAAAAGTTTTATCCCTATTGTGGGGTCACCAGTACAGTATTTGTAAATTGAAATCATATCCCCTCTCAAGCATCTCTTCTCCAGAGAGAATAAGTTCAGTGCTCGCAACCTTTCCTCATAGCTAAGATCCTCCAGACCCTTTATTAGCTTTGTTGCCCTTCTTTGTACTCGCTCCATTTCCAGTACGTCCCTCCTGAGGACTGGTGCCCAGAACTGGACAGCATACTCCAGGTGCGGGCGGACCAGAGTCTTGTAGAGCGGGAGAATTATCGTTTTATCTCTGCAGTTGATCCCCCTTTTAATGCATGCCAATATTCTGTTTGCTTTATTAGCAGCAGCTTGGCATTGCATGCCATTGCTGAGCCTATCATCCACTAGGACCCCCAAGTCCTTTTCCATCCTAGATTCCCCCAGAGGTTCTCCCCCCAGTGTATAGATTGCATTCATATTTTTGACACCCAAATGCATTATTTTACATTTTTCTACATTGAACCTCATTTGCCATGTATTCGCCCACCCCATTAATTTGTTCAGGTCTTTTTGCAAGATTTCCACATCCTGCGGAGAAGTTATTGCCCTGCTTAGCTTAGTATTGTCTGCAAATACAAAGATGGAACTGTTTATCCCATCCTCCAGGTCGTTTATGAACAAATTAAATAGGATTGGTCCCAGCACAGAACCCTGGGGGACCCCACTACCCACCCCTGACCATTGTGAGTACTCCCCATTTATCACCACTCTCTGAACACGCCCTTGTAGCCAGTTTTCAATCCATGTACTCACCCTATGGTCCATGCCAACGCACCTTATTTTGTACAGTAAACGTTTATGGGGAACTGTGTCAAATGCTTTTGCAAAATCCAGATACACCACGTCTACGGGCCTTCCTTTATCTAGATGGCAACTCACCTCCTCATAGAAGGTTAATAGATTGGTTTGGCAAGAACGATTCTTCATGAATCCATGCTGATTACTGCTAATGATATCATTCTTATTACTAAAATCATCCCCTCCAAGAGTTTACATACTATTGATGTTAGGCTAACTGGTCTGTAATTCCCAGGGATGTTTTTTGGGCCCTTTTTAAATATTGGTGCTACATTGGCTTTTCTCCAATCAGCTGGTACCATTCCAGTCAATAGACTGTCTGTAAAAATTAGGAACAACGGTCTGGCAATCACCTGACTGAGTTCCCTAAGTACCCGCGGATGCAAGCCATCTGGTCCCGGTGATTTATTAATGTTAAGTTTCTCAAGTCTAATTTTAATTCCGTCCTCTGTTAACCATGTAGGTGCTTCCAGTGTTGTGTCATGAGGATAAACACTGCAGTTTTGGTTACTGAAGCCCCCCGATTCACTCGTGAAGACTGAGGAGAAGAATGAATTCAATACCTCTGCCATCTCCCCATCCTTTGTAACCAGATGTCCTTCCTCATTCTTTATGGGGCCAATATGGTCTGTCCTCCCTTTTTTACTGTTTACATACTTAAAGAATTTCTTGGGATTTTTTTTGCTCTCCTCCGCTATGTGTCTTTCATGTTCTATCTTAGCCATCCTAATTGCACCCTTACATTTCTTTTTGCATTCTTTATAAATTCTGAATGCTGTGGATGATCCCTCAACCTTGTATTTTTTGAAGGCCTTCTCCTTTGCTTTTATATGCATTTTTACATTGGAGTTAAGCCATCCAGGATGTTTGTTCGCTCTTTTAAATTTATTACCCAATGGGATACATTGGCTAATGCCCTTATTTAATATGCTCTTAAAGCAAACCCATCTCTCCTCTGTATTCTTTGTTCCTAATATTTTATCCCAATTTATGCCTTTTAGCAAGGTTTGTAGTTTAGGGAAGTTGGCTCTTTTGAAATTCAGTGTCTTTGTGTTCCCTTCATGTCTCCTATTTGTGTGATTTATACTGAAACTAATTGACCTGTGATCGCTGTTACCTAAATTGCCCTGTATTTCCACATCTGTTATCAGGTCTGTATTGTTGGTAATCAGTAGATCTAGTAATGTTTTATTTCTAGTTGGTGCGTCTACCATCTGACCCATAAAATTGTCCTGCAAGACATTAAGGAACTGGCGAGCCTTAAATGAATGCGCGGTTCCCTCCGCCCAGTCTATGTCTGGATAATTAAAATCCCCCATTATGATAACACTTCTCATCCTTGCTGCTAATCCAATTTGTGATAGGAGATCCGTCTCCACTTCCTCCCTCAGGTTAGGGGGCCTATAGCATACTCCCAGTATTATTTTCCCCTTAGCTTCATCCCTTTGGAGCTCTACCCATAAAGATTCCACCTCCTCCCTAGCCCCCTCAGTGATGTCATCTCTCACATTCACTTGTACATTATTCTTGATATATAGGCATGCCCCTCCCCCTTTTTTACCCTCTCTATCCTTGCGGTATAGGGTATACCCTTGAATGTTTGCCAGCCAATCATGAGAGCTGTTGAACCAGGTCTCTGAAATTCCCACAAAATCCAAATCCTCCTTGTACAACAGTATCTCTAGTTCACCCATCTTGTCTGCCAGGCTCCTGGCATTGGTGAACATGCCACATAGTTTAGACCGGTCGCATATTGTCCTCGTATTGGGTGTTTCAAGATTGCAACTTGGACTTGCTACTATACTCACCTTGCGTTTTTGTGCTTTGGTTAACCTACCACTAATGCCCCCAATACTACCCTCTGGAATATCTTCCGCGCTGGCTATCACTGTCTCTGGACCCTCCCCCCCATCTCCTAGTTTAAAAACCCCTCTAACTTTTTGGCCATCTTCATTCCCAGCAGATCTGCACCCTCCTCATTTAGGTGCAGTCCGTCCCTTCTATAGTACCGGTTACCGACTGAGAAGTCGGCCCAGTCCTCCAGGAACCCAAACCCCTCCTTACTACACCAGCTCTTCAGCCACTTGTTTACTTCCCTAATCTCCCTCTGCCTCTCTGGTGTGGCTCGATGTACCGGTAGTATTCCTGACAACACTACCTTGGAGGTCCTTTTCCTCAATTTAGCTCCTAAGTCCCTAAAATCGTTCTTTAGGACACTCCATCTGCCTCTGACTTTGTCATTGGTGCCAACGTGCACCATGACAGCCGGGTCTTCCCCAGCCCCTCCCAGTAATCTGTCCACAAGATCCGTGATGTGCCGAACCCGAGCGCCCGGTAGACAACATACTGTTCAGCGCTTCAGGTCTTGGTTACAGATTGCCCTCTCTGTCCTTCTAAGAATTGAGTCCCCTACCACCAGAATCTGTCTTTCCTTTCCCTTTGCTGCCCCCCCACTCTCACTGGAGGAGTTCTTCCCCTGGCAGCTAGGAGAGTCCCTCATCTCCAGCAGTGCTGGTCCCTGACTGGTTACACCAATGTCACTCAATGAAGCGTACTTATTGGGATGCTCCAGTCCTGGATCGACCTCCCTGGCACTTCCCCCTCTACCCCTCCTGACTGTCACCCATCTACTCTTTGCTAGTGCCTGCACCTCTTTGTCTCCACCCGCCTCTGTGCTGGCCCCTGCCGGCACCTGCCGTGTACGTTCCTGGCTCACCTTTAGTATGGAGGGACTTCTCAGTGCTGACAGTTGCTTCCCCAGATTCAGAACCTGGGCTTCCAGGGAAACAATGTGCTTACATTTTGCACAGCAGTATTCACCCTCGATCGGATGATCAAGGAACGCATACATGTGGCAAGATGTACAAAGAGTCGCCTCTCCACACCCGCCGGGCATCGTACCTATTAAATTTAGTGAGGATTTGGGGATTTTACCCTGTCCAAATTACCTAACAACTAGCTTCCTGGCACTAATACTCAAGACAATACACAGGTACACGACAAGACAATACACAGGTACACAATACACAAGTACTAACGATCCACACACACTACTCAGACAACACTCAGATAATCACACTACACAGGTACTATGACCCCTGTTATAACCTCCTGTTTTAAACTCTTGTTTTTAACTCCCACTTAATCCAGCTCCACTTACACCAAGCTCCACAGCTTCAAACTGAGCACGCTCGAACTGAGTCCTACAACAAGTTAAATAGGCACCTGGGCACCTGTGAGCAATTAACCACACCCCTTAATTGATAGACTGATGAAACAGAAAAAAAAAAAAAAAAGCTATTTAAAAAGTGACAGCAAAAGGCAAATTAAAAACTAAAAGGAAAAGTCCCCAAAATGCAACCCAGCAAACACCAACAGACAGCAGCAATACACACACACCAACAGACAGCAGCAATACACACACACCAACAGACAGCAGCAATACACACACACCAACAGACAGCAGCAATACACACACACCAACAGACAGCAGCAATACACACACACCAACAGACAGCAGCAATACACACACACCAACAGACAGCAGCAATACACACACACCAACAGACAGCAGCAATACACACACCAACAGACAGCAGCAATACACACACCAACAGACAGCAGCAATACACACACCAACAGACAGCAAACACCAACAGACAGCAAGACTTGTATACTCTAACACTTGTTTTTAACTCCCACTTAATCCAGCTCCACTTACACCAAGCTCCACAGCTTCAAACTGAGCACCCTGTGATGAACTTTAGATTTAGAACATGTTTAAAATCTTTCCGACGGACTCGAGTCCGGTCGAAAAGTCCGCTCGTCTGTATGCTAGTCCGACGGACGAAAACCGACGCTAGGGCAGCTATTGGCTACTGGCTATGAACTTCCTTATTCTAGTCCTGTCATACATCATCGCGGTTGAATCCGTCATACTTTGGTGTGAGTGTGTGTAGACAAGTCCGATTCGACTGAAGTCCGTCAAAGTCCATCAAAAGTCCGTCAAAATGTCAGACGTGATTCAGTCCGTCGAAAGTCCGGTTGTGTGTACACAGCATTACTCAAACCAACATCATTATTTGGTTAGGATGGGCACCAATAGGCCTCTTAAAGTGGATGTAAACTCTCACATATACCCAGTGCAGTGAACAGCCTCAGATGATACACAGAGATGAAACAAATCTCCCTACATAAGTTTTACTTGTATATGTGCTGTCTTCAACTTTCTAGACTGTTTAGAAAGTCCACATTGTGTTAGAAGTTTCTCTTCCTGTTCCACCACTGGGTGTAGATTCTTGGCATACACTGTGTGACAGCTGATTGGAGGAAAGGCACACACCCTCACTCCACATAGGCAGAGAAAGGAAGGAATGTGCAGAGCTGTGCTGTAAATAGACCAGCTCTCTGCTAATCTATTTATAGCCACTTCCCTGACACAGATTTCAGGCTGGTTTTATCGCGGTTGTCGGACAGCTTGTCAGAAGTTATCATGCTGATAACAGAAGAAGCGAGCAGCAGAAAGACATGGAACCTAGGGCTTTGGAGAGAGATAAGTAAAAGCACAACAGATATATGTGCCCAAGTCAAATTTCATGAATGGGGTTTACATCCAGTTTAAGTCTCTAAATATAGGAATGTTTTCCTGCAGCAGATTGCATTGTTCTCAGACATGGATTTTCTTATTATGTTTTACACAAAATGATCTAGAATAAGTTATTATATATTTTTTATAACAATATAATTTGTCTTAGTAACAGCTGCTGAGAAGGAGATATGGACTTAGAAGGCAGGAGGGAGTAGGGACAAGCTTGACTTTGAGAAGAAAAGTTGTGGTGATTTGCCTATAAATTCATCTATCTGTAGATTTATATCTACTGAATACTTTGACTTGTGATCTTCACTAATGGTATCCTCTGTGTATACAGTATACTTCTTTATCACATGCTCAGTTTGAGTTAGCTGCTTGTCTACTAGTGCATTTTTATTATTATGAAATATTAACCTTCAGTGCAATTATCTAATCCTCCACCACTACCTCTCCACACTCACAGAGCACTGTTTCTGCAAATTGAGCTTGCTGCACTCCTTTTTGTTGACTTGTTAGTTTTCCAAACTTTCAGCAGCAGTAATGAGAATAAAATGAAGGCTATCAATCATTCATCTGTCTAGGTGTCTATCTGTACCAGCACCTGTATACACACCACTAAACACCTGCATATTACATTATGTCCCAAAGTGTCTACACACCACTAAATCACCTCACATTTTATTATGCCACGGACTCCCAAACATTAACCCTCAACTGTAATTTCCCCTGCAGGTCCAGAGACACAGTACTATGTCTTGTATTTTATTACTCCAGTTTCAGCTGTTGTCACTGATGACAGCATAGGTTGCATAGTTGTCGTAAAATAATTTACAGTGACAGTTTGTTCCTTAGTTGGAATATCAGAAAATCAGAGCATGTGATACGAAGACCCCAAATTAATATGTACACAGTACAATCAATATATTTTACCAAGGACATTGTATTTTACATGTTGTTTAAAAAATACTTACCTAAAATATATTGTAGGTATCATATAAGTTTTTCCTTGTCAAAAGAAGTTTATTGAGTATACAATGTTATAAAGATACATAAAGTAAGTTTACAAGGATCTATAAAGGAAGCTCATTGTTTTACAGTAGGGTTTATATAGGTAAATATCATGAAATTTCAAATATTAAACATTGAGTTCACGTAAACCTAAATTAAAGATATATATCATTTCCTTAGTTACTTTTGTAGGTATTTAAATGATTTATATCTACTATACATATTGTTTACAAGTAGAGTGTATATAGGTCAAATAAATTCTGATAATGAGCTTTAATCGTAAGGTGGAGAAAAGGAAAGAGAAAGAAGAAAAAGGGTTGAAAGGTAGAGGTATGGTCCACAAGGTTGTCCCGCTCATCAGTTTATTATTCTTTTTAGTTCTCTTTGAAGCCTTAGAATGGGTGTCTCTGTAAGTCATTTAATCTGTTACCATGGCAACAGGACAGAGTCATTGAAGTTTGACAGGAACTGTTGCTTTATCCAAGGATGCCAAAGTTTTTCAAATTTTGGAATTTGATTTTGATCGATGGCTACCATCTTAGCATGGGACATTGTATTATTCATTCTGTGAATTGTTTCTGCTAGTACCAATGTAGGAGATTTCCATGCTTTGGCCACTGTTTGTTTTGCAGCCGTTATTAGTTGGATCATAAGTTTGAATTGAGAGAGTGTTAACCATTCCGGTTTTAGATTAAGTAAAGTTAAATATGGATCTGGTTGTATTATTTTTTAAAATATTTTAGATGCAATCACGAAGACTTCCCTCCAGAAGGTTTGGATTACTGGGCACGTCCACCATATGTGTAAATATGTGCCTATTTCTGGGCATCCTCGAAAACAAAAAGTTGAGGTATTAGGTGAATATTTTGCCACTCTAGCGGGTACAAGGTACCAGCGAGTTAGGACTTTATAATTTGTCTCCAGTGCTAAGATGTTGGGTGAAGATGACTTAGATGTGAGCCATATGTTAGACCAGTCCGTGTCTTCTAAAGTTCGTCCCAGGTCCTCCTCCCACCTCTGAACGTAAGAGGGTCTATTAAGATTTGATACTCCATATAATTGATTATAAAGTGATGAAATTGTACCTTTAGCAAATGGATCTTTTGTACAGATTGATTCAAAAATGGATAATTGGGATAATGGTGTATCCCCCTTTAGGAATGGTGTATAGAAATTTTTGATTTGGAGATATCTAAATATCTCAGAGTTTGGTAGATCATATTTTTCTCTAAGCGATGGGAATGAAAGGAATGATTTAGATGCTATGAAGTCATTTAGTGTCTGAATACCTGATGTTGTCCAAGCTTTAAAAGAATTTGGGTAGATCCATGCCGGATAAAAGGCCGGATTTCTGATAAAAGAAAGGAGAGGATTGTGTGGAGATTGTAACTGATATTTGGCTTTTAGTTTATCCCAGAGAGATAAGAAGTGTTTAGTTATGGGATTATGAATTTTAAAGCGGTCTTTAGGATCAAGCCATAATAAATTTGATATTAATAGAGGGTCATTTTCTGAAGCCTCTATAAATACCCATAATGGGATTTCCTGTTTTGCATGGTATTTGGACAGACTGGCCAAATGTGCTGCTCTGTAGTAGTTAGTAAAATTAGGGTATCCCAGGCCTCCTTTATTTTTGGGAAGATGTAGTGTGTGTATAGGTATACGTGGTTTAGAAGAGCCCCATATAAACGAAGTTGCTCTTTTTTGTACTATTCTCAAAAAATAGGAAGGAATTGGAATAGGGAGGACTCTGAATAGATAAAGCAATTTGGGTAGAATAGTCATTTTTATTGCATTAATCTTCCCTATCCAGGATAAAGGAAGTTGCGACCATTGTTTTATTAGATTTGTGATCTGTCTTAATACAGGAGGATAATTGGTTGAGAATAAGTCAGAATGAGATGCTGTTAAATGAATTTCAAGATATGGGATTGATTTTTCTGCCCATGTGAATGGGAGTGCAGCCCTAGCCGGGATCAATTCCATGTTTGTGAGTGAAATATTAAGCACTAGGCATTTCTTAGGATTAATCATAAGGCCGGATAGGGCTGCAAATCCATCAAGAGCTGGTATTAAGTTAGGACCAGAGACCTGTGGTGATGATAGAAAAAGTAATATATCGTCTGCAAATATACATAATTTGTGTGTAATACCTCCTACTTCAATGCCAGTTATAGTTTGGTTTGTTCTGATATATTGGGCCATGGGTTCGAGTATAAGGGCAAATAATAAGGGAGATAATGGGCAACCCTGTCGGGTACCTCTTTCGATATTAAAGGCTTCAGATTTGTAACCAGCATATTTTATATAGGCTCTGGGTTTATTATATAATGCTTTGATCCATGTTAAAAAGTGGGGTCCAAAACCCCATTTTTGTAATGAATATTGCATATATTGCCAGGATACTGTGTCAAATGCCCTCTTAATATCGAGAGATAGAAAACATAAAGGGATTTTCCGTTTTTTAGCAATATGTGCCAATAACACTGCCCTGCGTATATTATCGCCTGCCTGTCTATTTGGCATGAAGCCTACTTGATCTCTATGTATTAATTTTCCTATAATGCTATTGAGGCGTTTTGCTATTATTTTTGCTAATAATTTAATATCGAGGTTTAACAGAGAGATAGGCCGATAATTCACACAGGAAGTATCATCAGAAAGGGGTTTTGGGATCATACAAACAATTGCCATTAGTGTTTCTTGCCGAAAAGAATGTCCATCTAGAAGTTTGTTAAAAGTTTCAGTGAGAATGGGAGAGAGTATTTCTGAGAATGTTTTATAGTATAAAGCCGAGTAGCCATCTGGGCCTGGTCTTTTGTTAAGTTTTAGGTCTTTTATGGCGTTAGCAACCTCATCTATAGTTATAGGCTCATCCAAACTGCTTTTTTGATTCTGAGATAACTCAGGTAAGGTTATTTTTGAGAAGAAGGATTCAGCTTCTGTAGGATTAAATTCATTGTTTGTCTTGTATAAAGTTGCGAGATGTGAGTGAAATTTATGGACTATTTTAACTGGATTACAAGTGTAAACATTTTTTGATAATTTCAAATGTATTGGTTTGAAAGATTTGTTAGTTGAATTTAATGCCCGAGCCAAATATGTACCTGGTTTGTTTGTATTCATATAGAAATTGTGTTTGGAGCGTTTGAGGGATTTATCAACTGACTCAGTGAGGAATAGATCGTATTCCAATCTAGATTTTTCCAGATGAGATTTTGTTCTCTGAGATGGATTATCTTGAAATGATATGTAGGCTGCATTAAAATTGAGTTCTAGTTTTTTTGCTAGATTTTTGCGTTCCCGTTTAAATAGTGCCATTTGTCTTTGTATTGTACCACGCAAGACAGGCTTATGAGCTTCCCACAGTGTTATTGGGGAGATGTCTGTTGTATTATTAATTGATATGTATTCCTTTAAAGCTTGTTCAATGGCCATCTGATGTAGTGGGTGTTTGAGCATTATGTCCGGTAAGTACCACGTTGGGTCATGCGCTTTTGGTATGGCTGAGGCTATAGTAGTGTATACTGCATTATGGTCAGACCACGGAATCGGAATTATATCTGATGCAATAATTTCTGGTATCATTCCTATTGTTAGAAAAATATGATCTATTCTGGTGAAGGTTTGATGAGGGTGCGAGAAATAAGTGAATTTCTTTTTCATTGGGTTACTTTCTCTCCATGAATCTACCAGATTGTATTTGGAAAGAAGTTGAGAAAAAGGTAATCTAGAGGTTATTTTGGATGGTGTAAAAGGTGATTTATCTAGACATGGGAGGAGGACCTGGTTCGAATCCCCCCACATTATCACTGTTCCTATTTTGTGTGTATTAATCACTTGTAATATATGTGAGAGGAATGGTGTAGGTTGTTTGTTAGGAGCGTAGTAGGAAATCACTGTGATTGCTGTATCCATTATATAACCCATGAGTATCAGGTATCTACCTTCTGGGTCTTTAATTTCTGATGATAAGGTGAATGGTGTGGATCGGTGAAATGCAATTAGAGTTCCCCTTTGCTTGGTACAGGCAGAAGCCGTGTAAATTTGTTGATAAAAAGGAGAAATATATTTTGGAGTAGAATCTTTGGTGAAGTGTGTTTCTTGGAGGCATACTATGTGAGCCTTCTTGTTATGGAAAGTACGGAAGGCTTTGGTCCTTTTTTGAGGGACATTTATTCCCTGAACATTCAGGGAAAGTATATTCAGTGGTGCCATGGCAATAGATCAAATAGTTTTGACTTACTTTTTGTTATGCAGAGCTGACTGCGCAGATCAACCTGTGTGGACTGAAGAGATGAATAGATAGAAAAGAAACCAGTGAATTCTGGAGTAAAGAGTAAACAAAAAACATATGAGATTAGACGATACATTGTATAAATTATTTTTTGCAAGTAATCACAATTTACCCGTGAAAGAGAATAAATATCTCTCTCAGGGGAATAAGTGCCTTCGTCACACTCCCACATAATATGGTTGGGAGAATGAGGAGGGCTAATGGGGGTACACGGATCTTCCGCTTACAGGAGAGAAGTGCTATGTCAAAAGACATCAAAATGATGTTTCATTAATTGGAGTGCAGAATATAGTTTTTGTTGAAATTATTTATTCCAGGGTGGTTGTATATGGTTAGTCTTGCCCTAGGCTAAATAATTCAGTTAGAAAGATACTGTTAATAACTTTGGTATTGATGAAGATAGTTTGAATTATTTTGGGATTTTAACCCTTTTAGAGTAAACAATTACATATTTTATTCATATGTAACTGTTTAGATATGTTAACTCATAAAATTGAGGTTGTATTGCTTCAGATTAGAATAAACAAAAACATAGTTCTAGGAACTAGGTAGGTAATAATATATTTGTTTTAAGAAAAGAAAGAAAAAGCTTCCATTACTTCTGGATTATTGAACATATTTGTCCTAAAAAGTAATAAATCTATTGTTATTACCTGATAATATATAACTGAACAAGAATTTCCTTATTTCACTTATATATTCTAAGGCTATATGAATCAGAAGTAATAAGAAATATAACTGGAATGTAACATGATCCCACACAGTGTGTGATTATCAGAATGCAGTTACATTCAGTTATAAATATAGGTTTTTTATAGAGAACCATCTCTTAGTATAATAAATGAAGAGATATCAGGAATTAGACTGTCAGTCCATTGAATCTTATATGAGTACAAAAGTAATTCTGCGCTGCTCACATATAAAAGAAAAGCAGCTAACACAACCATCAAAGTAAAAGTATAGAAAACAGAAAAAATGTCCAGCGCTACACATTTTTTCTGTTTTCTAGTCCATTGAATCTTCTTGGTCCATGGATGATGTGGCATAACGGCCTCTTTTGTGAGAATGATGATTCCCATTTTGTTCTGAAATTTTCTGGGTGCTGCCTGAAGGTGAAGATGATGCCATTCTTCTGCGTGTGGGAGAGTTGCTGCTTGTGGGTTCTGTCAGATTTAATTTTAAAAGGGTTTGTTGTAGTTCATCTGCTGATCTGCTTCTGTAAATTGTACCTTGGTAGTTAAATCTGACTGAAAAGGGGAAGCCCCATTGATACATAATGTTGTGGCGTTGCAGTTCCATTAGTTGGGGTTTCATGGATCGTCTTTTAGTAATAGTAAGTTGAGATAGGTCAGCAAAAATTTGATAATTGTGTCCTTGAAAATGAAGTTCCTTTTTTTCTCTTGCAGCAATTAGTATTTGTTCTTTCGTTCTGTAATAATGAAATTTTGTGATTATATCACGTGGGGGTCCATCTTTCTTTTTGGCTGTGAGGGCTCTGTGTACTCTGTCCAGTTCTAAACGTTCAATAGGGATATCTGGCTTTAGTTCTTGTAATAGAGCAGTAATAGTAGATTGCAGGTCTGTCACAGTTTCAGGTATTCCCCTTATGCGCAAGTTTGAACGTCTGGCTCTATTTTCGTAATCTTCGAGCTTAGTTTGAAGTATTAAATTCTCTTTTTTTAATTGTTCCAATTCTGTTATATTTTCTTGGGTTGTAATTTCAATTTCATCCATTTTTATTTCTAAGGCTGCGGTGCGGTTTCCCAGCTCTCTTATTTCTTTGGTTAGGCTTTTTGTTATTTGGTCTGAGGTTTGTTTTAAAGCTTTATGAAGCATCTTTTCAAATTGTAATAATATTACTGGGTGTGGAGCTCTAACAATGCATGTCTGCTCCGCTAGGCTCCGCCTCATATAAGTTTTTAATATGCTACCGTCATTTCAAAACAAATTTCTTTATTGTCCATTAAGGTATAAAGAAATGAAGGAATGTAATAATTCTGAGACATTTGGGGTATACTACTGCCTTCGGGGGGTTTGGAAATTGGCAAACAAAAAATGTTAAGTCAGCCCCTCTAAAACCCTGCTTTCAACCTGCCATACTTTCTTGATAATGTCCTAGGAGGTTGGGTGTCATTTCCTCAGCTCTGTGGATAGCCTTTTTATTCATATTTTTATTTCTTCTTTAACCAAGATGGAATGCGACCTTTGCGCATTGGGCTGTGTTTGGTGGCATTTTTAAAGTCCTCTGGTGTAACCAAGTCTCTGAGGACTCATGTCGTAAGCTAGGTTGTTTGGGCTGAAGCACTAGGAGCTACTTCACAGTTGATACTTTTGGGTACAATTTTAAAAATTTCCACCACTGCCATCTTATACTGGTATTGGTTTTGGCTGTGTAAACTGTGTGCTGACATTATGCCCTAGGTAGAGTGTTGCATGTGTTCCTTGCTCTTTCTGCTACCATTCAGCCTAAAGAGGAAGCACTTGCCTGCTGCTCCTGATTTGAATACATAGGGCCTGGCCTCACTTTGGGATAATTTCTTTCTCTGTTTCATGGTACAGCATGTATTTTAGGCCTCATGCACACGGACGTTTTTACAGCCGCTTTTTTGAGCGTTTTTTGCAGCTTAAAAACGCCTGTCTATGTTAGTCTATGGCTTCATGCCCACCTAGGTGTTTTTAAGCTGCAAATGGCATAGGCGTTTTTAAGCTGTAAAAAAAACCCAGGACCAGTGGGTTCTGAGAGACATTTTTCAGCTGCAAAAATGCTTTTATGCTGATAAACGCTCAAAAACGTCACTCACCAAAGTTTTTTTAACATTTTTCATCCATTGAAAAAAAATTTAAAAAAAAAATATTTGAAAAAAAAAAAACTAAAAAACACTAACGCATGTAGGAAATCTTTCAGACCTCCATCCAGTATCAAACACAGACTTATTTGGGGACCGGAAGCGGGCGGAGGTGATGGGTGGTGAGGAGTGAGAGCGTGTGTGCACCCTGCTCCACGTGTTGTATACCGATGGCATGATTCGCATGATCCACTGCAGTCCTTGGTGCCTCTCTTGTCCTTTCCCGCTGTGGACCCTGCATACCCTGCCCTGTCTGGGGGTACCTAGCAGAGGTAGCGCGGTGCATCAGTAGACACCTGTCTTGTGTGTCGGAGGATGCTCGTAGCCGGTCTGCTGTAGCGTAACCTTGCGAGATCTCAGGAGATCACGGAGGGAGAGGAGGGACGGCCGTTGCAGGAGGGAGACAGCAGTGGAGCTCTCTGTAAGCTCTCTGTAAGCTCACTTGGCTAAATTCTGGAAGCCGTGCCGTGAAGAGAAGTGGAAGTGGAAGAAACTACTGTGTCTCTGTAGAGGGGTCTAAAGACATGATCTGGACTGAGTGACGGAGTGAGTGATCTATACCCAGAATCAGTAGACCAGCAGAACGGAGGTACTGTCTTACTTATGTCTTAGTCTCCTCGCTGCTATAAACTGAGGCTAGTGGAAGGCTTACCAGGGTAATGTGAACTGTGGAGGACTGTAAATCTATGTGTGTACCTGCGAAGAGACCAGTATACAGTACTTGGGAAACACTGCTTTTTGCATGTTTGACTGTGATAACTCCGTGTTTAAGGAGAGCAGGGGTAATTTATAGGCACATGAAAGGTGGCTGTGGCATGGGCATCCCCCCTGTGTTGATGTTTTTTACGGTTGTTCTTTTTACCTCACTGCTGCAGTAACCTAAGCATTAGTAATAATGAGTGAGGTTGTGCGTTGGCTCCTTGCTTGACAGTTAAGGATTTCGCTTGCTCCATCATAGAAAATAATCCTCAAGAGCAGACAGGCATCATGTCGACTCGATCAGCTAAAGAAAAAGAGAAGGATAAAGGGGCTCAGTCTACTGTGGCAGGTGTAACAGCGGCGGCCGTGGCGGCCTCGAGGGGTAACCTAGAATGGTATGGGATGGGTGGGGGGTGGGGGGGAAATATTTCAAAATTTTGAGTTGGGGGGAGGGGGGGGTAAAGGGTACACTAGCAGAAGAACACATGGGAGGGTACTAGTGGGAACACTGAATAGTAAGAAATTATACGGTACACTGGTTTATATTAATAACATACATGGCACAACAAAAAATAGGTATGACATATGGTACACTGGGTTATGTAATAATACACATGGCAAAGTAGAATATGGGTATATTAGTAAAGAGTGAAGTGTGGAAATATGGGTATGCTCTGTAAATAAAAGGGACACTAATTTAAGTATTTGATAAATAGGGAAATTATTTAATTGATAATGGGGTAGAACAAGGGGCAGATTGGATACAGGGGGGCATTAGTGACGGTTAGAGTCCTGGGTTTAATATGGCAAGATGCCCTACAAGGATTATTAGTACGAATTGTATTTCTCTCCTTGTAGTTTTAGTATTGTTTTTCTCGTTTTTTTGCTGATAATCATGTCCCAGAATAATCAATGGCACTGAATATTGACTCATGGAATTTCCGTGGGCTAGGTACCTCTGCTAAAAGGGCTGCTGTCTTTGATATGCTAGATATTTTTAAAGTGGGTATTGCCTGCTTGCAGGAGACACACTTGACTAATGACACTAAATTTCAAATAAAGAATAAGTACTTTTAGTACCAATACCATGCGGTACACACCTCATACTCCAGAGGTGTGTCGGTGTTTATTGGTGGAGGGGTAGTGTTTACCTGCAAGCAGTGCAATATAGATGGGGAGGGCCGTTATATTTTTTTTCATTGTATAATAGAAAATCAGGAATGCATACTTGCAAATATTTACATCCCCCCTCCTTTCAAACTAGATGTCCTGTACTGTTTACTGGAGTTCATAGTTGATAAACCTAGTATACCAGTTATTGTAGTTGGGGACTTCAATGCCATTATTAATAAAAAAATTGATAGGTTTCCCCCAGGTAATCAGGGATGGGGGCCACAAGAAAAGCGTATGGGCCAATTTCTTGAAGAAGCTGGATTGTTGGCCCTCTGGAGAATACGGAACCCGTTGGCACAGCAATTTTCCTGCTACTCGGGCTCCTATTCTACACTTTCAAGAATTGACCTTATATTGGGCAATTACTTAGCCTCCCAAATAATTAAAGATATAGTTTATCAACCTAGGGGGGTGTTGGATCACTCACTGTTGACAGCTATGATAAATATAAGGAATAATAAATCAGGTGGGTTGTGGAGGATGAACCCAATATGGTTCGAAATAATAGATGGTCAGAATGAGATTGTAGGCAAGTTGAAAGAATTTATAGAGCTTAATATGGACACAACAACAAGAGGGGTGGTGTGGGATGCATTAAAGGCGTATCTGAGGGGCTTACTTATCCAGCAGGTCTCAAGAACAAAAAAGACATCGTTGAAATGGGAGGTTAAGAGCAGGGCGGAGTTAGCTGCGGCTGAAAGGGAGTATGTGAAGGAGCCATCCTCCGGCACACGTAGTATTTGGGAGAATAAGCAACAAACATATAAAGATGTAATGGTCAGGAAATCGGAAAACAAAGGACTGTTCCAAAAACAAATAGCGTATGGGGAAGGGGAAAAAGTTGGTAAGATGCTGGCCTATATTGTTAGGTCCAGTGCCTCACCTTCCGCGATCCCCGCCATTAGAACCATGGGTGGAGAGATATCATCTGTGACAGACGAAATAAGCAATACATTCAAGAAATATTATGAAGAATTGTATAAGTCCCGCGGGGTTGCGGGAGGGGAAGAAATGGACAGTTTTTTTTAAGAACATTGAGCTACCTTCCCTTACAGATACTGACAGAGATGTTTTGGAGGCCCCGATAACAATAGAGGAAATTAGAACGGCAGTAGCGGAAATGGCAAATCAGAAGTCCCCTGGTCCCGATGGCTTCCCTGCGGAAACATATAACAAATACGGGGAAATATTGCTCCCGGAGCTTCTTAATGTACTTGACTGGGCAAAGAAAGAGGGAAAATTACCCAAATCAATGTCTGAAGCCACGATTATTATGTTACCTAAGGAGGGGAAAGACCCCTTAGAGCCTGGGTCTTATAGACCTATTTCTTTGCTGTGTTCAGATGCTAAGATTCTTGCAAAGATTCTTGCTACTAGACTTAAAAAAATAATCTCAAAACTAGTTCACTCGGACCAGACAGGTTTTATTCCCCAGAGGTCAACTAGTAGGAATATAAGGAGGCTCTTTTTAAATCTGCAAATACCAATAGAAAATGCGGGATCAAGGGCTGTTATGATGCTGGATGTGGTAAAGGCATTTGATAGCCTGGAATGGGGGTTTATGTGGCGTGTCCTGAAAGAATTTGGCTTCGGCCCCTCTTTTAGAAAGTGGGTTGAAATCTTATATAATGACCCTAGTGCTAAAGTTAAAGTTAATAACGCTCTCTCGGGTGGGTTCCGACTTGAAAGAGGCACAAGACAGGGGTGCCCTCTGTCACCTCTGATTTTTGCCCTGGCCATGGAACCAGTGGCGTGGAGTTTTGGAAAGTTATCTGGTCTCACCATAAATTGGGAAAAATCAATGCTATTACCAGTAGACCCAATTAGGAAAAACGTCTATTTGGATAGTATACAAATAGAAATAGTGGAGATAGTAAAATACTTAGGTATTTATATGACAAAGGACCCAGGTAATTATATAAATCACAACTTGGTCCCCTTGTTGTCTCGGTTTAAAAATAAAATTAATCTATGGAGGAGGCTCCCATTATCAGTTGCTGGACGATGCAATTTGATCAAAATGCTGTGGTTGCCCCAGATGTTGTTCTTATTGCATAATTCACCAATATGGATTCATAAGAAATGGTTTAAAAAAATTGACACAATGTTAAGAGATCTTATATGGAAAGGGGGACAGTCCAGGATAAGCCTACAAACTTTACAATTATCAACCCGAGAAGGGGGTATGGCGGTTCCACATTCCCAATGTTATTATTTAACGGCTCAGTTACAGCACATAGGGTCAGGGGATAATAATAATGAGGGTATAATGACCATAGGAGTGCCTCATGAAACATTAGTGGAGGCGCTGGAGGCAAATTCTTTTGCCTCTAGACCCCCTACAGTTAAATTAATAACAAAAGTTTGGAAATCCATTAAAACTTTGGAAGGTATGGGAGGAATAGCTAGGTATGCCCCCCTCTGGGATAATAAGAACCTACAAGAATTAATGTCAATGGGGAAAATAAAGACTTGGGAAACCAAGGGAATAGTCAAATTGGCTCAATTGTATAATGGTAGCACACTAAAAACATTCTCCTCATTAAAGGAGGAATTCGATATCCCAAACCACTCGTACTACAATTATCTACAAATTAGGCATGCCCTAAAGGCTCAATTTGGGGAACAGGGCCCGAGGTGGAGTCATTCTCCTATTCTTTACAGAATGGGTAGCTCGGACGGACCTAGTGGCTCCATAGCAGAAATGTATCCTTTTTTATGCAGAGGTAGTGTGGAGAGACCAGAAAAGCTCAAGTGTAGAAGTAAATGGGAAAGGGACGTGGGCAATATTTCGGACAAACAGTGGAAAAAGATACTGGAGGGAGGACATCAGGTCTCGGTCTCACTCGCGCAGAAGCTTTCACACTTAATTCTCCTACACAGGGCATACTATACATCAAAAAGACTGTTTGAATTTGGGCGGAGAGTGGATGCCAATTGCCCAAGATGCCAGAACACTGGGGACCTGAGCCATATGATATGGAAATGCCCAAAATGATTCCGGTACTGGACAGAAATACTAGAATTTATAAATAAGATCTTTAAATTAGGATTGAAAATGGACCCAAAGCTGTGTGTGTTGGGAGTTGGGGAATGCCCAGGTAGAGGCAATAGTATAAATAAAGGAGTGGTGAGATGCCTTTTTCAGGCAAGGAAATTAATAGCTCAGAGGTGGCAGGCGGAGAGACCCCCTTCAAAGGATGACTGGATCAGAACAGTGACAGAAACGGTATGGAAAGAAAAAGTAGTATATGTAAGGAGGAAAAATCTGAAGGAGTTCAAAAAAATCTGGAATCCATGGTTAGAAGAAATGGGGTATCCTATGTAAGATGTGTGTAGGAAGGGGGCGTTGTAGAGTTATGCAGAATGGCAAGAAACTAACGAAGGTGTATTAGTAAGATCCCTGAGCTGGTGGGGGGGGGGAGATAGGTATACAGGGGGGGGGGGTGGAAAAAAGGGAAAAATGGGTGAATAATTTTCTAGGGTATTTTATATTTGGTGTGTTGTGCATATGAGTTTTGTAAGGTTTACTGTTGATGGTAATTATTGTATAACACTGTGTAATGAATAAAGACTATTTAAAAAAATAAAAACGCTAACGCGGAAAAACGCTAACAAACGCTAATAAACGCTAAAAAACGCTATTGCAAAAAACATTGAAAAAAGTTTAAAAAAATCACTGCAAAGATACTGGCATTTTCATAATGTTATTTTAACCTCCTGTGTGCATGAGGCCTTATATTCACACAGAGGACAGTCCTGCTGTAATAGGCAACCTCAGGCCATTCTCCTCTATTGTTACTATGAGCAATTTCTCAGTGTCCCTGGAAGGACACTGAGACAGTGAAAAAATATACCAAAAATTAAAGGAAAAATTATATAAATGTAATGAAAATTATTATAAATGGTAAAGTCCACTCAAATAGACAAAATGAAAAGTCCACTATTATAGACAGTCTTCCGGGGGGTGACTTATTGTTCTTCTATGATCGGTGACATACAATTCCAACACTGGAGGTGATAAGTGTAGGGGTGCAGTACAAAAAGTGCCTCCACCACGAGAAATGCTGCCGCTTACCAGCTCCCTAGATCTCTTTTTACGGAGATCTAACGTGCCTTAGGCTTCTAACCCAGCCTCGGGTATTGCGGTGGCTGTCAGCGCTAAGAGGATTCCCCACGGTCTCAGTATGAGATGTCATCTCATGTGGCAAACAATCGTTCATATGCAGTAAAAAGATACAAAGCTTCCGTAGTGTATTACCTTTTAAAAAGTTTATTAAATTAAAAAATATTGCACTTACAGTTATGCAGATGGTTTTCAGCAATGGATAAATAGAATCAAAAACACGAGCCGGCCGGCTCTCGTAAGCTGCCCGTAACTTCCGGGTTCAGCGCAGTATGTGATGATGTCAGCACGCCGTTCCTCCCTACGCCGTTTCGTCACAGATGACGTCTTCCAGGGGCTGGTAAGCAGCAGCATTTCTCGTGGTGGAGGCACTTTTTGTACTGCACCCCTACACTTATCACCTCCAGTGTTGGAATTGCATGTCACCGATCATAGAAGAACAATAAGTCACCCCCCGGAAGACTGTCTATAATAGTGGACTTTTAATTTTGTCTATTTGAGTGGACTTTACCATTTATAATAATTTTCATTACATTTATATATTTTTTCCTTTAATTTTTGGTATATTTTTTCACTGTTTGCGCACTCATCACTGGTGTTAGTGAAAGTTTATGTGATATTATATATATGCACAACTGTATATCCACATAACTTGCAAAGGTTTTGGTAGAGGATTTCAAATTAATTTATAGCGCAGCTTAGTATTTGGTATATCCAATTCTGACCCTACTGGACCTCTGCTCTAAGTGTGCCTCCCCTCCTCATGGACGAATTAGATTTCCTCTATCCACTGTCTTTGCCTGTTCATTTCCTCCTTCTAAACCTTGCACTCTTTGTTACATAATCTTGACCCCTGCACTCTGAGATATCCACTCCTGACTCCTGCAATTATTTATATTACCCACTCTTGACCCCTGAAGTCTGTACATTACGAATTCCTGACACCTGGACTTTGTACAGTATATAGACCTGATATCTGCACTCTCTATGGTGCATACATCTGACCTCTGTGCAAGTATTTAACCCCTCCATCTGTTAGCGCAATTTTGCCACACCCAAGTTTCTTCATGACACATACTACCTGCAGGCTAGGGGAATGGGTTCTCAGGCTCAGGCCCTGGCCCTGTCAGGTAGGCTGTATGAGGCCCCATGGTTTCTAACAGTAGCACTGGTCCGTCACATTATTATTTGAGGGCCATTATTTTTTCAGGTAGCAACTTCTCCCTACGGGCGACTACATTCCCTGGTCTGGAACACCAGATTGATCCTCAGTGCTCTTCCTTTGTTTGTAGTAAACCTTTGGTTGTTCCATATTTGCTTTGGCCCTTCTTTATCAAGCCTTTGTTTAAGACGTTGATTTATTCAGATCCACATGGACTGGATATCTCAGTGGCCGTTGCCCCCCCATCAATTGCTTTAGGACATCTCAAATATCTAAGAATTGCCACATTCCTGTATCTCTGAATGTACTTCAAGAATTATTTTTTTTATGGTGAATGCAAGAATCTTATTTCTAAGTACTTTTAAATCTGTAGCTCTCTTTAAAACAATACTTGGTGATTCTACCGTGAAGCTCCTTGTTCAAGCACTTACTACTATAAGGTGACAACTCTTTTCCCTTTCTTCTAAATGTGCCCTGCATTGTTGTGCTATCACATGGGCTTCCAGTGGAAAAGGGGCTATTTCAACAAATACTACGCAGGAATGTTCCACTTTTTTCTCCATTAGGAAACGGGTATGAGAATTGCCTTGTACCCATCGATAAATTGCATGTATCTATGTAAGAAGTGACTGCAGGAGATCAACAGCACCAAAATCCCTTTCCTGTAGTGATATAGGAAACAAAGCGTCAGGTATCCAAAACTCAGTGAAGAGTGTTGGATACTGAAGACAGAGCTGCTCATGCAACAGAGTGAAGATCAGCAGCATGGGCAGCACGACGGGTACATTATAACGTTGTTCTTTTACAAGCACTTCTTTGTTTTTGTATTTTCGGTGACGGGGTCCCTTTAACTCACACAAGCCAACAAACGTAAACAAGGTGTGTGGAGATATCCCCCCGGCCCAGGACATTGTATTTTGACAGCGACACCTGCCGGTGTCAGAATATATTGATCAATGGCTGCAGCTAATTGGCCAAAAGAGGTCCCTTCAATATCGTTCAACAAGTTTGTTGAGTGAGGATGCCACAGACTGATCAAAATTTGTCCAGTTCCTTTCGAACCAACTGAAAATCAATCAGTATGGCCAGCTTATACCAAAGGTAAACTGTATCTCTTTTTCATGCCACAAAGCAGCGTGGTCTACCTGTTGGGTTTTACATTCCACACCCAGTGACATAACATGACTTGGCAGTTTCTAGTGCATGTTGTAATTGTTGGAAAAGAATAACAGCATGTAATGTAAAGTTGTTAATAAACTGACAATACTGCATGCATTATACCTATCTATGCAGCAGGTGACGCTGTGGTATTATAGTGTATAGTTCTTCTATGATATAACAGGATGTACTGTCCATCTATGCTCAATGCACTGGTTTGTGTCCTCTTCCTGTTTATGTCTACATGATGTAAAGCCATGATAAAGATGTTCTCCATGAAAGTAAAGGTGTTCTGCTGCATACAACAAGCTTCCAGCGCTTAATTTCAATACTCTGCACAATAATAATTTGAGTTATTTACAGTTTGCAACAACAGAACTGAGCAGAGATTTTGGCATACAGTAGACTAAAGCACTGATTAAGTTGGCTCACTCTAAGCGGGAATGTAATAAATAATAATATAAGAGAAAAAAGTATGCCTTTCTGAACATGGACAATTACACCCAGATGCGTTGTGAATGGTTTTCAATAGCCTGGAAAGCAGTGACCTTTGCAAACGTACAGTAATGTGACTGCATGTAAAAGCTTATAAAATTAGAAGCTACCACTATAAATTACGGTTGTGTATTTATTAGGTCTGGGGAATCTAGTAAAGAGTCATGTTCTGTTTGTATGTTATATCAGAGTTGTAAGGCCAAGATTATATTCAGCAGCTGCTCTTAAGATAATTGCAAAGATGACGCACACCATCTGTAAGGATTTCAAACATCTAATAATAGAAATACGTGATGTACGTCAATTTGTTGCCCTGATATGCTAGACACTGTACAAACCTAATATAATTCACAGTAAATCTCCTGCTCTTTATTTTAGTTTTTTATAACTAACTGTCACCTATTAGCTTTTGACGCCTTTATCTGACTTCTTAATTCGCTAGACCCCAATCCAGCCATCCACAGGGTGGACGGTGTTTAAAAAAAGCCTGTCTTTAGGAAAATATGAAGGCTGCAAATGCTGAGCTCACTTTCTGAAAATGCTAGTTTCCTGACTCCTTTTTTTGTTTATACTGTAATTTATTTTTTATCATAGTTATCATAAACCAAGTAGTCTTCTGGCTGGTCATGAGATTTGCCAGTATCCTTCCTCTTCTGTAGGGATGGGCGAACGGTTCAGCCCGAGCATACGTTCGGGACTAACTTTCGTTGTTCGGTCGTTTGACAAACAACCGAACAAATAGGTCGTTCAACCGTTTGTTCGGTCCCTCGAATTGACCACAATGCATTGTGGTGCTGAGCAGTGCATTGCAAGCCCTGATTGGCTGAAGCAGAGAAAGCTTCAGCCAATCAGGGCACAGAGCACTGTCAGAGTCATGATTGGATACTGTCATCATGACTTTATCCAATCGTGGCTCATTGCCGCCCCACTGTATAAAAGTATTCTTTCAATGACAGCCATTTTCAGTGTGATTTCTATGTGGAGAGAGATAGAACAGGGCTATGTTCAGTGCTATTAGTGTGCTATACTGTGCTATTTTGCTTCATTTTTCTTTGTAGAATTTTAGTTTAGTGTCAGTCTAGGGCAGTGATGGCGAACCTTGGCACCCCAGATGTTTTGGAACTATATTTCCCATGATGCTCATGCACTCTGCAGTGTAGTGGAGCATCATGGAAAATGTAGTTCCAAAACATCTGGGGTGCCAAGGTTCGCCATCACTGGTCTAAGGATAGTGTGGGTGTAGTGAGGAGGACCATCATTCAGCTTTGCATAGTGTGCAGCTAGAGTAGGGACAGCTCAAATAGTTTCACTGTAGTATAGTGAGACCATGTCATTCATAAATACATTACCGTAGAGTCGGGACAGCTCATATAATTTCAGTGTAGTGTAGTGAGACAGTGTCAGTAATCTTTACATTATTGTATAGCTAGAGTAGGGACAGTTCAGATAACGTCAGTGTAGTGATGGTTGAACACCGTCTGATTGCGTTACTGCCAGTTTAACGGCATTTACTTTTGTGTACCTTACTGCCAGTTTAACACCATATAGTTTTGTGCGTTAATGCCAGTTTAATGTCATTTACTTCTGTGTGCGGTACTGCCAGTTTAACACCATATACTTTTGCGGGTGTTACTGCCAGTTTAACACCATATAGTTCTGTGTGCGTTTCTGCCAGTTGAACGCTATTTACTTCTGTGTGTGTTACTGCCAGTTCAACGCCATATCGTTTTGTGTACGTTACTGCCAGTTTAATGCCATATAGTTTTGCGTGCGTTACTGCCAGTTTAACGCCATATAGTTATGTGTGCGTTTCTGACAGTTTAACGCCATATTGTTTTGTGTGCGTTACTGCCAGTTCAATGCCTTTTACTTCTGTGTGCGTTACTACCAGTTTAACGCCATATCGTTTTGTGTTCATTACTGCCAGGTTAAGGCCATACAGTTCTGTGCGTAACTGTACGTTTGGCACATTATATTGCAGTATAATATAGTGTATCCGTGGAGTGTGTCTGTGTAGTGTGAGTACTCAAATTAAAGTGCACCAAACACCTCTTTACATTGATTAAAGTGCATCTACGTACAGATTTAAACTTCTTCTTTACATTTGCTTACAAGCACCGCCTCCTCTCTCCCAATAATGTCTGGGAGGACAACAGGGAGAGGCAGACGTTCCCTTTGCACTGTAAGGAGGCCAGCAACAAATGTGTCCATAGGCAAAGGTGGACGTGGTGGTCAGTCCTCAGGCAGAGCATCATTTCCTCTATTTAGTGAGTTTGCCCATGCTATCCACTATCTGCTAAACCTTCCTCATCCTCCTCATCCTCTGTCACACAAGCAGAGACAAGTGTGCAGTCCCCTGAAGTTGCCAGAGTGGATAAACCTGCCTCCTTGTGCACATATATTCCTGCCATAGCCCTAACATCAGCCATTGAGGAGTCAGCTGAGTTATTTGACCACAGCATCAGCCACTTGCTCCTTGATGATGCCCAGCCATTACTGAATTCAGATGTTGGTTCTGAGGTTGAGGATGACAGGAACATGAGCCTAGAGAGAGGGAGGAACACTGGTAGACAAATTGGCATTCATGTTCCCCAAGCCGCAGCGTATTGCCAAGTTGTCTCCAGTGGTAATGATGCAGAGAAGGAGATGGAGATGATGATGATGATGAAGTCACTGATGTGACTTGGGTGCCAGATAGAGCAGAGGAGAAAGCTGAAGGTGAGGCGGCCACCCTATTCCATCACATTCTGCAGCTGTTATCACTCCCCAAAGCTCAGCTGTCTGGGCCTTTTTCAACACATCTACAGCAGATCGCACTGTTACTATCTGCAAACTGTGTCTCAGGCACATCAAACGTGGCAAAAACACCAACCATTTGATTACCACATGCATAACAAGGCATTGAGCGTCCAACCACTCAGCCCGTTGGCAGGAGCACCTAAAAGCCACACAAAAGGGGCACAAATCTGTCCCTCCTCCTCCTTTACCACTTCAGTCTGCCCCTGCAATACCGAGTCATTACCTCTCAGCAGCCTCTACTGACAGGGATGATGGTATAGCACAGGGTGTCCCAGGTCCTAGCAGCACAATTGCCAGCAGCACACCACCAGTTGTAGACTGTAGCCGGCAAATTTCTCTGGCCCATCTGCTGCAGCGGAAAAAAAATACAGTCCCTGCCACCCACATGCCCAGTGTCTGAATGTAAACATGTCAAAGCTGTTGGCTCTCCAACGTCTGCCTTTCAGCATGGTGGTTTCTGCTCCCTTCCATGAATTTGCACAATGTGCTGTACCATAATGGAAGGTTCCCAGTTGCTACTGCTTTTCACGTAAGGCCGTTCCATCTCTCTACCATCACGTGGAAGGGAATGTTATGGCATCGTTGGGCAAGGGAGTCAGCCGTAAAATCCACCTTACTGCTGACACGTGGTCCAGCAAGCATGGGCAGGGACGATATATTTAGATCTCAGCACACTGAGTAACGCTGATTGCCACTCGAAAGGATGCAGGACAGGGCTTGGTACTGCAGCTTGTTTTGAGCCCACGTCTGCATACAGCTGGTGGTGATGATGCCAGACCTGTGAGAGCTACTCTGCCCTCCTCTGCAGAATTGTCCTATGAACATCAGGTACCCCCTAAGAGTTCAAAGGGCTATTCCCAATGTCAGGCTAAAAGGTGGCATGCAGTGCTTCAGCTGGTGTGTTTAGGGGACAGGAACCAAACCGGAGCAGAGATTCTTGCAGCTCTGCAGGGACAGGCCCAGAAGTGGTTCACACCACGCCAGCTGGAGCCAGGAATGGTGGTGTCCAATAATGGCTCAAACCTCCTGTCCGCCCTTAGACAGGGAAACATGACACATGTTCCATGCCTGGCACATGTCCTCAATTCGGTGGTGCAGCATTTCCTAAGTACGTACCCAGATGTACTAAAGCAGGCCAGAAGAGTCTGCAGCCATTTTAGACGGGCATACATAGCCAGTGCTCGGTTGGCTGAAATTCAGCGAGAATGCCACCTGCCCGTAAACTGCCTGATTTGTGACATGCCCACCAGGTGGAACTCTACTTTGGGAATGCTGCAGCGGCTATACATGCAGTAGAGGGCTGTCAACGAGTACCTGTGCCAGTACGGCACGACGACAGGCTCAGGCCACTTCGACTTTTTTTCCCCACGCCAATGGCTGATCATTAAGGATGCATGCACTGTATTGTCACCATTTGAGGAGGCCACAAGGATGGTGAGCAGTGAGAGTGCATGCATCAGTGACACAATCCCTGTTGTGTTCCTTCTGGAGCAGACTCTACGTGGCATTATGGACAGGGCACTGAAGGCAGAGCAGCAGGAGGAAAAGGACTTCCTTTCCTCTCAAGGCCCACTTTATCCAGACACCATCATTCCTATGTCACAGAACACACAGGAGGAGAGAGGGGAGGAGGATGAGGAGGAGGATTCTGGCACATTCATAGGCTTCGAATAAGAGGACGACATGCGTCAATCTGTAAGCGATTGCTTCCAACCCCAGGACCCTTGAGAGTAGTATGTGGCTGGGAGGAGGAAGTTCCAGATGCTGTTATCCTGAGTGACCCCGACGAGTCTGCTTCTCAAGCCTCGGCTTCAAAGCCTGCAAAAGGTCCCAAGAATACGTGGAATAAAGGAGAAGGATGATTACTGGTTGGCAACCCTCCTTGACCACCGTTATAAGGGGAAGGTCTCAGAACTCATCCCGTCCCCACTGAGTGCAGATAAAATCTCTTGGACACGTTAGAGGATTTTATTGAAAGTTTTTCCTGACTCCAGTAGGTTACAGTGTCGTGGAAAATGTCGTTTTGAGTCTTCTGTTGGTCAAGAGAGGAGCATTGGAGAAGGAGGAATTTCGGAAATGTTTTAGTCCTCGCCGCCCAGGGCTCTCAGCTTCCACATCCCATCGGCAGCATCTGCATCCCATGGTGGACGATTACCTCAGGGCCAAAACAGAGATGGAGAGCTTTCCAGCTGACGATCCACTGACTTACTGGGTCATGAGAATAGACCACTGACCAGAACTTTCCCCGTATGCTATTGAGTTGTTAGGCTGCCCTGCATCCAGCGTGCTTTCAGAACGGACATTCAGTGCTGCAGGAGGTTTTGTTACTGATCATAGAACGCGTCTGTCCACAGACTCTGTGGACCTTGGACTTTTATAAAAAATGAATCAGTCCTGAATTACCAGCTATGAAGCCCCTGATGCTGATGTCACCGATTAAGTCTTTTTGGGATGTGGAATCTCTGCAGGACTTCGAGGCTGCCTAGCTTTGAGGGTGTTCAATCATTTCATCTGGAAGAATGTTTTTGGTATAGGTTTCATGGGCACATGTAACACCCAAAGACCAATTTTTCAGCACCTGTTTGACAGGTGCATATCATTGCAATTTTTACAGCAAGGCCAATTCTTGCTTTCATCAAGATTACCTCTATAGGGTTACGGTGAGAAGGCGCCACTGACACCCAAAGACCAATTTTTATGCTTCTATACAAAGTCAAAGTGACACCAGAATGTATTAAAAAATCTCTAATCTTGTTCCCAGTGCACTACATTGTGGCCTCATCATACACACTGGGCAGCTGTTGCTGAGCAAAATAAAGGCAGCTTGCAGGGGAAATGTCATTTTTTTGGGCTTTATAAATGCAATTCTTGCTGCAGCAGATTCTAGACATGGTACAGATCTGCCACTTTACAGGTAGACTAAGGGACCCCCCCCCCCAGGCACTTTATTGGAAGGAATTTTTCAATTTTATGCTTTCACTTTAAAAATCAAAAAATCACTGCTCGTTTAAAAATTTTCTCATTTTCACAACCTTTTTTCTTTATTAATACATGTCCCCCAGGGCAGGACCCGGACCCCTATAACCATTGTATGCCCAATTACTTGCATACAAGCCTTCAAAATGGGCACTTTTGATTTTTGACATGCGGGTCCCATTGACTATAATGGGGTTCGTTATTCGGGTCCGAACATTCGCGTTGTTCGAAAGTTCTGGTGCGAACCGAACAGGGGTCCGTTCGGCCCATCCCTACTCTTCTGTTCTGGTGTTGGTGGCCTGCAGTACTGCAGAGAATCATATTATCAGCACTGCTGTCTGCACTATTGTACTGTGGGCCCAGGCAGACGGGGTAAAGCACCCCAAGGGAGGTGTGTCCATGACAGCCTTGGCTTACAAGAAGTGGGTTGAATGATACTGGCAGAGATTCAACCATGTAGAGGACCGCTGTTGAAGTGGACTTCTGTAAGGAACAGTGCTAAAAATAAGGTAAGTAATGTAGCAAATGCTGTTTTTTAATTTGTAAACTTGATGCAGTGGCGTGTTATCCAGGCGCTACCTATAGCCCCTGAGAACTACACCCTGTTTTGGCCATGGCTCGCACAGTGCACCATGCTTTTTTTCTCGGGCTTTAGGGCCTAAATTATGGTCTTACACACAGGCCCACTGCTTTCATTAAACACTTCTGACCCGATTAGCTGTTTTTTACTTTTTAAACCTGATGAGTAGTTAATTTTTTAATTTTCTGTTGCCTGGAGTTCTGCTGTAAGATAGTGGTAAGTATAACAACTGTGCAATTAGCATTTTAAGAAGGAGACCCATAGCTGCAGCCTCCATATTTCTCTTACATCAGGTTTATGTTAGGCCTAACTGGGAGCTGGGATGGCAGGCTATATAGTATTCCTGCTGTTATGATGGGATCTCTGAAAGCTAGTACCAGCTGGAAGAGAAACCGGAGCATCCACAGGCAGTTGGGGCACAGGAATAATTCCCTCGGGAAAACTGGATGGGCCCAATTCCTCGTGGTTTGAATAAATCTACCTTGCCTGACCATGAGCGGAAAAGACTGAGTGTCTGCAGTGTCTGTGCCTCCTGAGAGTGGTCGCCCTAGGGATGCTCTTAGTAACACCTGGGTGCGGGACCTCACGGTGTGAAAAGGCATATGGTCACAGCACCGAAAACTTTTTTTTGCACTGCCCCTTTTAGAACTAGGCCTTTTGGGTAAGTCCAGGGCAATTTTTGTTACCAGACCTCTGGGCCTATCCAGTGCACTTGCATGGCCACTTATTTTTTTATTTATTCTCTTTCACGTTTGTCACCTTTCACTTTTGTGTGTGTTTTAGTTCTCACTGGATGGAGGGTGTGAGTTTTCAGGCTTGCCCTGAAATCTAGGGGGAGGATGTGTGGCCATCAGGTTACTTCCTCCCCCGAACCTTGGGGCTCTCTCTTCAGGAGAGCCCCTCGACCTAGTACTTGGTGGTCAGCTTCGGCTGACCACAAGGAGAGGGTCCGCCTAGCCAAAAGGCCAAGCCGTACCCTATTTCCCTGTCAGAAGCCTTTTCCCCCCGGAGGATCAGGGAGAGATCCTGCTCCTTTTACTACTCCTTCGGGGGGGTGGAAAAAGCACACCTTTAAGTGCACTTTCTAGCGTGTTTTCACATGCACCTTTTTTTGTACACTTCGTTTTTAGCAGCACCGCAGATTAAAAAAAATCAAATTATGTAAAAATGTATCTGAAGCTAAAACATTTTTTTCTAGTTTTGCATATGGTGTGAAGATGTTGTCAGGTATTTATTGTTGTATGTAACCCTGCTAGATAAATTTACCCTTCTAACTATTGTTAGCGGGACAGAACATGATGGAAAATCCAAAATTCTACAGCTGTCACCTGAACAGGGGTAGATGTTAAAGACATAATAGAGGTATTTTTGATTGGATGAGGTGGAGAGCCTGACATCAATGCCCCATTTCTCCATCTTACCCAATCAGAGTTCTTTGCATTGATTGAGAAATGCAAAGCAATCTCTGAATTATGCCTGTGCCAAGTGGGCAACCTTCTATATTTATAATGCAGCAGGGCAGCCATTCGGTACAGGCGGAATTAAAAGGGTATGGTATGGTATATGCATAGTTACATTGGTCCAAGCTGGAATTATATTACAACATATATATATTCTTTTTTCACTTTTTTTTAGATCTTTTCATTTACCCTCTCCTGCAATGTGACAGTGAGCTGTGGGAAACTTGAGACATAATGCTGATGCTGATTTATGAAACCAAAATATACATATTTTATAAGACCACAGACCATGATGAATTACTTGTGGCCATCTTAAAACATGCATGATCAGCAATAACACAGCAAACCATCCATTAAAGCTCTGACCTTTATTGGGTAATAGATCTGCATCTTGCATTCAGTTCTTTATTGTTCTTATGAATATCTATGGTGTAAAAAAGCAGTTATTGTAACTGCAGATAATAGAACTCATTTTTACTGTTTTCCACATGGGCATGTACCAGCAATGTTGTATGAGTTAAGCGTAAGATAAACACAGTCAAATATTTTATCTAGTTATCTTTTCATATTAAATATTTTATATAAGGCTAGACTAAATACCTGAACCTGTCTTGATATAGGCCTCCTTTAATCCCTGTCAGAGGAAAACTTGCACTTGGGGAAGGACCTGCACTCTTTGATAATCAACGCTGTCAGTCAGTATATTAAACGTGGTTAAGCAAAGAAATCTAAAGAATTGGGTCCACAGGGCTCACTACTAAATGAATTTTATCCAAATAAATAGATGCAGAAAATATACAAGTGTCAAGAAATGGATCACCTGCTGGTGACACTGTGGTTCTCGGATCTTAAGGGTGTAGTCCTGATGTTCACCAGCAGGTGTATCCCAATAGCCAACTGATCCCATAAATTAGTCCCCACCTGATGCTGGCTATTGGGAGGGTATTTGCCCCTCCTCTAGCATTCCATGGTGCCTCAGTATTTTGCCTGTGGGCCCATCAGCTTTGTTTCTGTAACCTTTACCCTGATTGCCTCCCTGCTTACCTGCTTGTACCTTCTCCCCATTCTAGTTCTTTCCTGACCTTGCTATTCCATGCTCCCCAGCCTGATCCTGCTGTGCCCCATTTATCCTGCTGTTTGTACATAGCATCGTTAGTTTAGGTAGGTGTGCTTGTGTTTGCTTTAGTTGGTTCAATTGCACTAGTTAAGCTCACTTTTATAAGGGGCCACTGAGTTTTATATTTTTCCGTGTACATGGATGGTTGTGTTTATGTTGCTTTCCACTTGTGCTGTTTCCACAAAAAGAAACTAATTTTCACTTAATTTTGAGTCTGTATTCTCTGTGCAGATCCACATACATCAAGTGACATCTGCTCTACAGGATTCCAGCACTTGGCATCCTAACAAGTATCAAGTATCAAAATAACGGCAGCTTCACACTGCCTGGCTGTGGGTTTTGTGTGGGTAAGCTGCGCTTTCCAATAGACTTCTATAATGTCCAGCGGTTTTGGTGCAGTTTCAGAAAGCGCACCAAAAATGCAGCATTCAGGAGTCATAGAAGTCTAGTCAACACCCCTTCACCCTACAACTTCATAAAATAGGGAGATGTTCTGTATTCACAAAGATGAACTTAGCAGGGTTAATGTCAATTCATGTCAGATTCAACCATTGTAATGAGGCACTGGCTGCAAAACATGTGAAACCCCACATGGGAAGAAGCAGGAAGACCTGTTTAAACTTACAAAAACTTACTGTAAAGTTTTTTTGGAAATTGCTGGAAGTGAGCAGCGGGGGTTAAAGAATTACTGGTAAAAATCAGATGTTTCTTCAAAACAAATCACAAACTAAAATTGATTATCCTGTTTTTGGATTAATTGGGGAGAGTTTGGCTCCTCTCTGAATTGAAAATGGTCTCCAGGACTTTGCTGTGTCTTTTGGGCCCCAGCACCCACTGTTGCAGATGCATTCTCTGACAACAACATCACACTATGCTGAGCACCTTTATCATTTCACTGAATAAGATTACAGCAATATTGTGAGAAAGTAGCTTAAGCTGAGTAAGGCTGATTCCTGCCTTAGTACTGGGCAATACTTTACCACCAAGTATTTTGTGTGCATATGTGCAAAATCATAGTCAAGTAACAGGTCTTACAGTAACCAAAAACAAATATGGGACTTTGGAAGTACAGTACACATTACAGTATATACGAGTTGTCTTCACTGTTAAAATTATATTTTATTAACATCCATTAAAACTTCTATAATAAAACCTTTGTACAGTATACAGTATCTCACAAAAGTGAGTACACCCCTCACATTTTTGTAAATATTTTATTATATCTTTTCATGTGACAACACTGAAGCAATGACACTTTGCTACAATGTACAGTAGTGAGTGTACAGCTTGTATAACAGTGTAAATTTGCTGTCCCCTCAAAATAACTCAACACACAGCCATTAATGTCTAAACCGCTGGTAACAAAAGTGAGTACACCCCTGGGTGAAAATGTCCAAATTGGGCCCAATTAGCCATTTTCCCTCCCCAGTGTCATGAGACTTGTTAGCAGTGGTGTATTTAGATTTTGTGCTGCCCTAGGCCTGACTAAGCTCGCGCACCCCCTAATTTAACTATGACCCACCCCTTCCTGTCAAGGCCACACCCCTTCCTTTTTAAGATCCGCCCTGTCATCTTCATGGGAGGACAGAGGGACGCAGCGGGAGAAGGACAGTGAGGGATGCGGCATCTTTTCATTTGGGGGGTAAGGGGATATGCGCTGGGAGGCTCTTGCACTGAAGTCGTGTCCCTCCTCTGTGGCTCCTCCTCCTCCTGGCTGTGTACACTAGAACATTGGAGCCGAGCACAAGGGAGGAGGAGCCGAGGAGTGTGTGTGGCTGACAGTGGGGAGAGAGGTGTCGGCTGCCACGGAAAGCCCATTGCTGCTTGTGGGACTCCGGGCGGCAAATGTCCTGGGTGCCCACGCTGGTGCATACCTGTCTGGCCAGTTACCAAAACTCAGTGGCTCAGTCCCTGGGAACAGTAATGGATAATGGCCAACAGGCTTTCTTACCAGACCCAATTAAACCGCAACAGTGATACCTCTGGCTGGACGTTCGCTCACTCTGGGTTGCCCAGGCCGACTCTAGTCAGTAGTGTAGCATGTCTCTACCCTGGCAGTGGCTTAATTTTTCTCCTCCTCTGGTGGTGCGGGTACAGCATGGCTCTCTTTGGTGGTGCAGGTACAGCGTGGCTCTCTGGTGGTGCGTGTACAGCGTGGCTCTGGTGGTGCGGGTACAGTGTGGCTCTGGTGGTGCGGGTACAGTGTGGCTCTGGTGGTGTGGGTACAGCATTGCTCACTGGTGGTGAAGGTACAATGTGGCTCTGGTGGTGCGGGTACAGCGTGGCTCTGGTGGTGCGGGTACAACGTTGCTCTCTGGTGGTGCGGGTACAGCATGGCTCTCTGGTGGTGTGGGTACAGCGTGGCTCTGGTGGTGCGGGTACAGCATGGCTCTGGTGGTGGGGGTACAGCGTGGCTCTGGTGGTGCGGGTACAGGGGTACAGTGTGACTCCCTATCTGGCTTCCCCAGCACAGTATTCTTTTTCTCCTCCTGTAACACCCCCCAGCAATCAATTAGAGCCGCTCTCTCTCTCTTCTCCCTTCGGCTGACAGAAAGGGGAGGGGAGGCGAGCGGGGGAGATACACAGACAACCCACATCTCTCCTCTCCCTGTCACAGCGTTGCTGCTCCATTTACCAGAGAACTCGGCAGCAGCAGAGAACTCCTCCGCTCGCCCCCCATCCCCTTTCTGTCTGTCGAAGGGAGAAGAAAGAGAGAGAGTGGTTCTAATTGGTTTTGCCGTGCCGCCGCCCAGCTTCCTGACCGCTGTTTCCCTCCCCATGATTGGCCACAGCAGAGCACCAATCGGAGAGAGAATCACGGCTTTACAGGGGCGGCTTGACGGCTCCTGCATACACTGCTTTCTGGCCCCATCTGCAGCAGCAACGCCACTGCACTGCTAAGCTTTACTCTGCTGATGTGCCCTGCTGTGCGGGAGGAGGGCGCGGATGCCGTTTTGGTGGGGGGGGGGCGGCTTTTTTGCCCCCTGGGCCTTGTTGGCCTAGGCCAAAACACAGCACTGCTTGTTAGTGTTACAAGGTCTCAGGTGTGAATGGGGAGCAGGTGTGTTAAATTTAGTGTTATCGCTCTCACTCTCTCATATTGGTCACTGGAAGTTCAACATGGCACCTCATGGCAAAGAACTCTCTGAGGATCTGAAAAAAAGAATTGTTGCTCTACATAAAGATGGCCTAGACTATAAGAAGATTGCCAAGACCCTGAAACTGAGCTGCAGCATGGTGGCCAAGACCATACACCGGTTTAACAGGGCAGGTTCCACTCAGAACAGGTCTCACCATGGTCAACCAAAGAAGTTGAGTGCACGTGCTCAGCATCATATGCAGAGGTTGTCTTTGGGAAATAGACGAATGAGTGCTGCTAGCATTGCTGTAGAGGTTGAAATGGGTGGGGGGTCAGCCTGTCAGTGCTCAGACCATACACCACACACTGCATCAAATTGGTCTGCATGGCTGTCATCCCAGAAGAAAGCCCATTCTAAACATAGTGCACAAGAAAGCCCGCAAACAGTGTGCTGAAGACAAGCAGACTAAGGACATGGATTACTGGAACCATGTCCTGTGGTCTGATGAGACCAAGATAAACTTATTTGGTTCAGATGGTGTCAAGCGTGTGTGGCGGCAAACAGTGAGGAGTACAAAGACAAGTGTGTCTTGCCTACAGACAAGCATGGTGGTGGGAGTGTCATGTTTTGGGGCCGCATGAGTGCTACCAACACTGGGGAGCTACAGTTTATTGAGGGAACCATGAATGCCAACATGTACTGTGACATACTGAAGCTGAGCATAAACCCCTCCCTTTGGAGACTGGGCTGCAGGGCAGTATTCCAACATGATAACGACCCCAAACACACCTCCCAGATGACCACTGCCCTGCTAAAGAAGCTGAGGGTAAAGGTGATGGACTGGCCAAGCATGTCTCCAGACCTAAACCCTATTGAGCATCTGGTGGGCATCCTCAAATTGAAGGTAGAGTAGTGCAAGATCTCTAACATCCACCAGCTCCGTGATGTCATCATGGAGGAGTGGAAGAGGACTCCAGTGGCAGACTGTGAAGGTCTGGTGAACTCCATTCCCCAAGAGGGTTAAGGCAGTGCTGGAAAATAATGGTGGCCACTCAAACTATTGACACTTTTGGCCCAATTTGGACATTTTCACTTAGGGGTGTACTCACTTTTGTTGCCAGCGGTTTAGACATTAATGTGAGTTATTTTGAGTGGACAGCAATTTTACACTGTTATACAAGCTGTACACTCACTACTTTACATTGTAGCAAAGTGTAATTTCTTCAGTGTTGTCACATGAAAAGATATAATAAAATATTTACAAAAATGTGAGGGGTGTACTCACTTTTGTGAGATACTGTACATCCATACTTCCATTTATCAACCATCAATCATATCTTTGATTTATACAGAGGAATAAAATAATCCATAGTCATGAATGTTAAGTTATGATGGGAAGGGTGCACACAGTCTTGATGCATTTAGAAAAAATCACTTAAGCCTAGTACACATGATGAGATTATTGGATGAATGATAGTCCGTTTTTTGTTTTTTTTTTGCATGCTAGTCTCCATATTGAATGCAAATAGTATTAATGGCTTCAATGCTCAGAACTCTCACTAGATGTCAGTGTATTTTTTACACACATATATGGTAATGAATGTTGTTACTCAAAATATGTTGTTCTTTACTGCAGCGCTTGATACAATGTTGCAAGAAGCAGTTGCTAAAAATATGCATATAATAATTTTTCTACATGGTGATGATGATGGGGGGAATATCATGGCTAAACGTGCCTAGTAGGGATGAGCCGAACACCCCCCTGTTCGGTTCGCACCAGAACTTGCGAACAGGCAAAAAATTTGTTCGAACACGCGAACACCGTTAAAGTCTATGGGACACGAACATGAATAATCAAAAGTGCTAATTTTAAAGGCTTATATGCAAGTTATTGTCATAAAAAGTGTTTGGGGACCTGGGTCCTGCCCCAGGGGACATGGATGAATGCAAAAAAAAGTTTTAAAAACGGCCGTTTTTTCGGGAGCAGTGATTTTAATAATGCTTAAAGTGAAACAACAAAAGTGTAATATACCTTTAAATTTCACACCTGGGGGTGTCTATAGTATGCCTGTAAAGGGGCGCATGTTTCCTGTGTTCATTGATAAAAACGGCATGGGAATTCCCCACAGGGGAACCCTGAACCAAAATTTAAAAAAAAAATGACGTGGGGGGTCCCCCTAAATTCCATACCAGGCCCTTCAGGTCTGGTATGGATATTAAGGGGAACCCCGGGCAAAATTTTTTTTAAAAAATGGCGTGGGGTCCCCCTCAAAATCTATTCCAGACCTTTGAGGTCCCCCAAACACCTTGTCCCCATGTAGATGAGGACAAGGGCCTCATCCCCACAACCCTGGCCGGTGGTTGTGGGGGTCTGCAGGTGGGGGGCTTATCGGAATCTGGAAGCCCCCTTTAACAAGGGGACCCCCAGATCCCAGACCTCCCCCCTGTGTGAAATGGTAAGGGACCATTTCACTAAAAAACTGTCAAAAATGTTAAAAATGACAAGAGACAGTTTTTGACAATTCCTTTATTTAAATGCTTCTTCTTTCTTCTTTCTTCTATCTTCTATATTCCTTCGGTTTCTTCCTCCATCTTCTTCTTCTTCTGGTTCTTCCTCCGGTGTTCTTGTCCGGCATCTCTGTCTTCTTTCCTTCTTCTCCTCGGGCTGCTCCGCATCCATGATGGCATGGAGGGAGGCTCCCGCTCTTCTCTTCATCTTCTTCTCTTCATCTTCTTTTCGGGCCGCTCCGCATCCTTGATGGCATGGAGGGAGGCTCCCGCTGTGTGACGCTTCTGGTCTTCTGACGGTTCTTAAATAACGGGGGCCGGGGCCACCCGGTGACCCCGCCCCCCTCTGACGCACGTTGACTTGACGGGACTTCCCTGTGGCATCACGGGGAATGCCACAGGGAAGTCACGTCAAGTCCCTGTGTGTCAGAGGGGGGCGGGGTCACCGGGTTGCCCCGGCCCCCGTTATTTATTTATTCTGGTACTTCTGGTTCTTCTGGTTCTTCCTCCGGTGTTCTCATCCGGCATCTCCTCCGCGGCGTCGGTGTCTTATTCCCTTCTTCTCCTCGGGCCACTCCGCATCCATGATGGCATGGAGGGAGGCTCCCGCTCTTCTCTTCATCTTCTTCTCTTCATCTTCTTCTCTTCATCTTCTTTTCGAGCCGCTCCGCATCCATGATGGCATGGAGGGAGGCTCCCGCTGTGTGACGCTTCTCCTCTTCTGACGGTTCTTAAATAACGGGGGCCGGGGCAACCCGGTGACCCTGCCCCCCTCTGACGCACGGTGACTTGACGGGACTTCCCTGTGGCATCACGGGGAATGCCACAGGAAATTCCCGTCAAGTCACCGTGCGTCAGAGGGGGGCGGGGTCACAGGGTGTCCCCGCCCCCCGTTATTTAAAAACCGTCAGAAGAGGAGAAGCGTCACACAGCGGGAGCCTCCCTCCATGCCATCATAGATGCGGAGCGGCCCGAAAAGAAGATGAAGAGAAGAAGATGAAGAGAAGAAGATGAAGAGAAGAGCGGGAGCCTCCGTCCATGCCATCATGGATGCAGAGCGGCCCGAGGAGAAGAAGGGAAGAAGACGCCGATGCCGCGGAGGAGATGCCAGACGAGAACACCGGAGGAAGAACCAGATGAACCAGAAGTACCAGAAGAACCAGAAGAAGAAGAAGATGGAGGAAAAAAACGAAGGAAGATAGAAGATAGAAGAAAGAAGAAGCATTTATATAAAGTAATTGTCAAAAACTGTCTCTTGTCATTTTTATTATTTTTGAGAGTTTTTTAGTGAAATGGTCCCCTTACCATTTCACACAGGGGGGAGGGCCGGGATCTGGGGGTCCCCTTGTTAAAGGGGGCTTCCAGATTCCGATAAGCCCCCCGCCCGCAGACCCCCACAACCACCGGCCAGGGTTGTGGGGATGAGGCTCTTGTCTTCATCAACATGGGGACAAGGTGTTTTGGGGGCTACCCCAAAGCACCCTCCCAATGTTGAGGGCATGTTGCCTGGTACGGTTCCCCTCTTTTCCTGCGGCCTGCCAGGTTGCGTGCTCGGATAAGGGTCTGGTATGGATTTCTGAGGGGACCCCACGCCGTTTTTTTTTTTATTCTGGCGCGGGGTTCCCCTTAAAATCCATAGCAGACCTGGAGGGTCTGGTATAGATTTTGACGGGGACCCCACGCCATTTTTAAAAAAAAATTTAGCAAGGGTTCCCCTTAATACCCATACCAGATCTGAAGGGCCTGGTATGGAATTTAGGGGGACCCCCCACGTCATTTTTTCTTATAAATTTTGGTTCTGGGTTCCCCTGTGGGGAATTCCCATGCCGTTTTTATCAATGAACTTTTATGTGTATTGTCGGACCGGCAATTCATTAATAGCCACGAGTAGTTTAAATTACTTTTTTTCCTTTGAAATGTCATTTTGCTCTCGGACTGTTCTAAACAGGGGAAACATGCGCCCCCCAGTATAGTAAAGGCATATTATAGACACCCCCCAGGTACGAAATTTAAAGGGATATTACACTTTTATTGTTTCACTTTAAGCATTATTAAAATCACTGCTCCCGAAAAAACGGCCATTTTTAAAACTTTTTTTTGCATTGATCCATGTCCCCAGGACCCAGGTCCCCAAACAATTTTTATGACAATACCATGAATATAAGCCTTTAAAATGAGCACTTTTGATTTCTCTCATAGACTTTTAAAGGGTGTTCCGCGAACACCCCAAATTGTTCGCTGTTCGGCGAACTTGCAAACAGCCCATATTCGAGTCGAACATCAGTTCGACTCGAACTCGAAGCTCATCCCTAGTGCCTAGGAACACAGTTGACCTATTTCTGATAAGAAGATGGGTATTATTATTTTTCTACATGGGGATCATGGGGTGATATCATGGCTACACATTCCAAGGAGCATATTTTTCCAATTTTTGATAAAAATATGTGTATAATATTTTTTCTACATGGGGATTATGGGTGGAATATCATGGCTAAACAAACCTAGGAACACAGTTAACATATTTCTGATAGGAATATGCATATAATTATTTTTCCACATGGGGATTATGAGGGGAATATCATGGCTACACATTCCAATGAGCATATTTAATCTATTTCTGATAAAAAATATATGTCTAATTATTTTTCTACATGGTGATTATGGGTGGAATATCATGGCTAAATAATCATAGGAACACAGTTGACCTTTTTCTGAAAAGAACATGGCTATAATTATTTTTCCACATGGGGATTATGGGTGGGATATCATGGCTAAACATTCCAAGGAGCATATTTAACTTATTTCTGATAAAAATATATGTATAATTATTTTTCTGATAGGAATAGGGGTATAATTATTTTTCCATATGGTGATTATGGGTGGAATATCATGGCCAAGCATGCCTAGGAATGATCGTTGGGAGAACAGTTTGAGTCGAACTGACTGTTTGGTGAACACCTGAATTTGCTTGGCTTTCGGCAGGATGTTCGCCCGCTTAGCTCCCCTCAATGCACTGTGCGCTGCAAGAATATTGGCATGCATTAAAAAAGGATTAAATCCAGGGATGAAGTGATAATTCTCCCACTCTACAAGACTCTGGTCCGGCTGCACCTGGAGCATGCTTTCCAGTTCTGGGCACCAGTCCTCAGGAAGGATGTACTGGAAATGGAGCGAGTACAAAGAAGGGCTACAAAGCTAATAAAGAGTCTGGAGGACATTAGTTATGAAGAAAGGTTGCGAGCATTGAACTTATTCTCTCTGGAGAAGAGACGCTTGAGAGGGGATATGATTTCAATTTACAAATACCATACTGGTGACCACACAAAAGGGATAAAACTTTTTCGCGGAAGGGAGTTTAACAAGACACGTGGTCACTCAATAAAATTAGAAGAAAAGAGGTTTAACCTTAAACTACGTAGAGGGTTCTTTACTGTAATTGCGGCAAGGATGTGGAATTCCCATCGATAGTTTAAAAAAACTATTAGATAAGCATCCGAACGACCGCAACATACCGGGATATACAATGTAATACTAACATAAAAACACACACTTAGGTTGGATTTGATGGACTTGTGTCTTTTTTCAATCTCTCCTACTATGTAACTATATAGCATCCATATGAAACTTTTTGCACAGCTATTACAGAATCCTTATTAAAACAATATAAAGCAGCGTTACATGAAAATACCATAACATCAATGCATGTGTCAGTGCAGAAATGAAAGTGGTATTATAGTGAAGATTGATGGTAAATTCCTCAGTCCATATAGAGCAAAAGAAAGTTCAGTCAGGAAGTGAGGTCCCACACATTTGTATTCAAGGATATTTAACCACCAAACACCCCCACTCGTGCGATAAAACAGGGGACTGAACACCCCTATAAGAGATATGCTTACCAGACTATGCTGGAATATAGGCATTAATGGACACAGATGTTAATGAATGATTGGGTATTTCCGTCCTATACTGCAACTCAGAGGATGGATCTTTGCACTGGTACACTCATGCAAAATCAAAGAAGTATATCCATAGCATGATACCGTTTAAAAATCTTTATTTGCAACTTTCAACCCCCCTCTTAAGTAATGCACTTACAGTGTGAATGAGAAATACAAGCAATGAATCAAGTAGACATCAAACACGTCCTTGCAGGATTGGATACCAAGGAGGCGTCTCCTACCTCGCTCTGCTAGGTTCTCTGGCGAACGCCCGTCCCGTCCTGATCAGTGTGATGACGTCACTATTGGCAGTCGCTTGGCCCAACCCTGATGCTTTTCATCATCACGACATCATCTGAGGGTGTGGCCAAGCGACGCGACATGCCAGATAATATACCGTCCTAATACCATTCAATTGACTCTATCAGAGCCTCGTTAGTGGACGACCGCCATAGTAACTTCCACTCGGCTCACACTTCCTGGTTCCTGCTGTGAACGGACATCACTAGATCTATCTGTCAGTGCTCATACAGCCGCCGACCAACATTTTAATCGTGTATTACCGTACATCTCAGCATTAAAGGGCACAATAAATAACAGCTAAAACTGTTCAGTTTCTATACAAAAAAAACATAAGTTAACATAGATTAAAAAAAAACAATCATAGGTCTATGTATGTCATAAAATAATCTGAATGTAGAAAATGTCACCAAATAATAAATATTAAAGTATATTCAAATAAAATAAAATATAAAGGATATCTGTAAAAATGGTATGCATAATCTGGGGAAATAAAATGAACGTAAAAAAAGGATGGAACGTTAATTAAAACCTCATATAGGGCTACATATAATGGAAAATATGGCTATATAAGAAATTCTACTAAAAATCTCTAATAAAGCAATTCATATTAAGTTCAATAGTCATTGCTCTGGGTCTCAGTGTGTCCATCAAAACAATCCACCGGGTTTCTCTCTTAGATATTTCCCGTACAAGGTTAGAACCTCTCCAGTTAGGGTGCACACAGTCTACCCCCCAAAATTTAAGACCCGAGGGATCCTGATTATGGATGTCACTAAAATGTAATGTCACACTGTGGTACTTGAAACCGATCTCAATGTTATGTATGTGCTCAGATATCCTAATTTTCATTTTTCTTTTGGTCCTACCCACATACATTAAATTACAAGGACACTGTAACACATACACTACATGTATAGTGTTGCATGTAATTAATTCAGATATGCTGAATGTCTTTTTGTTCCCAGTGGACAAATTCGGACAAAGCTCTAATGGGGTTACCTAACTGTAAGCATACGCTGAACTTTCTACATGAATAGAAACCAGTACATTGCCAGAACATAGATTTCTTAACTGGAGGATCAAGAACTCTGTGTGCAATCCTGTCCCCAAAATTGGGTGCTTTCCGATAGATGAACAGCAGATTCTCTGGCAATACATTCTGCAGGACTCTGCCAGAGCCGGAGTCCTGCCAGTGCCAGTGACGTCTGAAAATATTTTCGATTTCTTTGTATTGTATATGGAAATCAGAGATGAAGCCCCATTCTTGTCTGGGATTCGGTTGTCACTCTTTATCATTCAGGCACACATCACGTGGTGTCTCAGCTACTTCTCTCACTATGTTATCCAGGTGTTGTTCTTTATAACCTCATCATCTGTGGTACAATTCCTCCTCACTCTCATGAATTGGCCTTTTGGGACGTTTTTCAACCAGTGTGGATGATGTCCACTGATTAACAGCAAATAACTGTTTCTATCCGTCGGTTTAAAGTAAATGGTGGTGATCAAAGTAGGCCCCTGTCTTATCACATCTACATCCAAAAAATGTTCACGGCTATACTCATATTCAAGTTTTATATTGTTCTTATTGGAGTTTAATTCTCTCATAAATTCATGTAGAGAACATTTGTCTCCTTTCCATATAAAGAAAAGATCATCGATGAATCTCCTGTAAAACAGGAGACCCTCCTTTCTGTTGGCGAAGACACATTGGTCCTCCCATTCCCCCATAAACAAATTGGTGATACTGGGAGCGAAACAAGCTCCCATCACCATGCCTCTTTTTTGGGAATAGAACTTGTGATTATACCAAAAATAGTTATGAGACAGGCAAAAGTCTAATGCCTGTCTCAAAAACACTTTTTGTTCATAAGGGATGTCCTCACGTTGACTTAAAGCCCAATTCAGTGCAAGCAGAGCGTCGTCATGTTGTATGATGGTGTACAGAGACGACACATCTGCTGTCACCAGAAAAATTTCAGATTTTCCTGCTAGATTAGTCTCCCCAATTAGTTGTAAAAAACTTTTGGTATCCTTTAAATATGCCTTGGTATTAAGTACGCTGGCCTGAAGGAACATGTCTAGGTATTGCCCAAGTCTAGCTGTCGCGGAACCTATACTGTTCACAATTGGCCTGGCCGGGGGATTCACCACATCTTTGTGAACCTTGGGCAGTGTGTAAATTCGACAGAAGCTAGGGTTTAGATACTTGTATTCTTTTTTGTTCAAAACTCTTTTGTCTCTGCCCAAATCTACCAACTTACATAGATCCGCTTGGTATGCATTCGTAGGGTCATTTTTAGGTTTGACATAGGTGTTTACGTCCGACAACATTTCATTGAGTTGAGAGTCATAGTAAGTTTTGTCTAATATGACCACCCCACCCCCTTTATCGGCAGAGCGCATAACAATGCTTTTCCTATCTTGCAGTTGTTCCATTTCTTCTTGAATGTGTGGAGGGTTGGTATTTCTTTTAGGCACTACCTTGTCCAAATCTTTCAAAACCAAGTTTTTAAATACTTCCACATGTTGATTAACTGTATTGACAGGGTTGAACAGAGATTTGTTTTTCAAGCCACTATCCACACCTATTATACTGGTGTTCACTGGGTAGCTGCTGCTCGGTTCACTCTTTAGAAAGTATTTCTTCATATTAAGTTTTCAAATATATTTGTGGACATCCATATGGACATCAAACTTGTTAAGTGATTTTTTAGGGGCATATTTTAATCCCAAATTCAATATATTTAGCTCCTTATGGGTTAATTCAGTAGAGCTAAGATTATATATTTCCGTCATTCCTTCCTTCTTTTTTTGCTGTTTGAACTGGATCCGCCTCCCGGCCCTACATCCTCTCCTTCCCTTCTTATTGGTTCCGGTGGGTGTGGGCCATATCGTACTTCCTGCGGGGTCTTTTTCAACCTCACCTACTATGTAACTATGTAGCATCCATATGAAACTTTTTGAACAGCTATTACAGAATCCTGTATTGCAGACATTTCCCTCGTATAACTAGTCTATGCCTTGTTAGTCTGTCTGTATTTCAGAACACAGAGGTGATAAAACAAGGTGTCTAATAGGCCATACTGACTCAGTCTTCCCAGAAGAAAAGAATACTCCTGTTGACCTCAGTGACAGCTTTTTTGGTGACACCAGAAATCTCGAAAAGTAATGATCTAAGCCATAAGTTTAAGTGTAGAAAGGACACATTTCTCATTTAAGCACCCTCACCTCATATACTGTTTAGAAGATGGTGTCTTTTGTTAGGATCAGTCATAATGTCACCATTAAACTAGACAAATTACAGGGAAATGTGTGGGAAATATAATATTGCATCATTTCAATTGAATTAATCAGTCAGTGCATTATGTACATCTGTTGCTCTTTGACAGGTAACTTCCATTATTGTAAAGCCTTTTCTCTAAGCTACCAGTAAAAGAATGGTTTATTTATTTCTGTTTATTGTAAAGGTCTTGAAATACATTTTTAGAAAACTGAACTCTCTTGGCATAGAGTGCACATTTTGCTTTGTCCATTCAGCTGAGATCGTTGCAAGCTAGCAATGGGATTGTAGAAGAACGTTACAATGGCAAGACTAAATTTCTGCAAAAATCAGCTCCATCTTTGAGGCAGCTGTAGGGGGCGGTGTGATGCACAATTCATCTGGGTGAAGGGCTAATCACAGCAGTCCTTTACCATGTGATCAGCTGTGTACAATCACAGCTGATCCCATGTAAACACACTTGAGATTTATAACACCTGTCAGAGTTTTTTTTGCCATCTGTGTACCATTGCAGAGATTTCCCTTCACTTCCTGTTCCATAGCCAAACAGGAAGTGAGAGGAAATCCTTTCAAATTAAAGGATAACTCCAGTTTCATGGAAAATAAAATCGCAAATAAAAAAAATACAATAGTATAGCTAATATAATTGTGACACATATTGTCATCGAATGTTATTAAAAATGACCTTTCCTTTTCAATCTGCAGCTCTGTAATTTTTTGTGAAATACAATGCAATATGGCTACCTGGAAGTGTTCTGTACACAGAATGTGTACATAACGCCCCCTGAAAATGTAATTTCCTGCTTGTGTGATTGGCTCACTGATTTTCCCAGATGTCTGCACTAAGATACAAGTTAGATTTCTGGCATCCCCTGCAACAAAAATGTCATTTTTGGTAAGATACTCCCAATAGGAAATCACTTCTAAAGGGATGAAGGCCCTGCAATTTTCCTCATTGAGCTTTACAGGTGCAGTAACTGGTTGATAATTATGAAACCACTCCCATTAGACTTACTTCTGCACATGGGGACAGACAAACACACAGCCATTTCTTCAGAATGACAAAAGGTGGGAATCTGAAACAAAGTTTGTAAAAATCCTTGTTATGTACATAGATCATCCAGAGGGGAATGCTTTTTTCTCAACAAAAGTGGAGTTACTCTTGAAGAGAATTCCTTTTGGACCCCCAGGCCCATGCTTCATCCCTGGCTCATCCATCCACATTCATGCTCATCCATGCTTCATCCCTGGCTCATCCATCCTTATTCATGCTCATCCATGCTCCATGCCTGGTTCATCCATCCTCATTCATCCTCATCCATGTTCCATCCCTGGCTCATCCATCCACATTCCTGCTCATCCATGCCCCATCCCTGGCTTATCCATCCTCACCCATGCTCTATCCCTGGCTCATCCATTCTCATTCATCCCCATCCATGGTTCATCCATGCTGAATCATGGCTCATCCGTGCTACATCAGTGATCATCCATGCCACATCCATGCCACATTCGTGCTCATCCATGCCACATCAGTAATCATCCATGTCACATCCATGCCACATCAGTGATCAAGTGCTCATCCGTGCCACATCAGTGATTATCCATGCCACATCCATGCCACATCAGTGTTCATCTGTGCCACATCCATGCCACATCAGTGATCATCTGTGCCACATCTATGCCACATCATTGCTCATCTGTGCCACATCATTGCTTATCTGTGCAACATCCATGCCACATCAGTGCTCATCTGTGCCACATCAGTGCTTATCCGTGCCACATCAGTGCTCATCCGTGCCACATCAGTACTCACCCCTGAGACATCCATGCCACATCAGTGCTCATCTGTGCCACATCCATACCATATTAGGTCTCATCCGTGCCACATCCATGCCACATCAGTGCTCATCCGTGCCACATCAGTGCTTATTCATGCCACATCAGTTCTCATCCATGCCACATCAGTGCTCATCTGTGCCACATCCATGCCACTACAGTGCCCATCAATGCCTCACAAAAGTGTAATAGGTAGTCAAATTAGATTTGAAATGTATGCCTCTGGAATACCTGATGGTGCTCCCTGCATGTTGGGCCTCTGTATATGGCCAGGCTATGTAAAAGTTTCACACATGTGGTATCGCCATACTCAGGAGTAGCATAATATATTTTGGGGCGTAATTTTTGCTATGTACAAGCTATGTGTTAGAAATAGCTTATAAATGGACAACTTTTTGTAAAAAAAAAATGCGTTTTCATTTTCTTTCCACATTTTCAAAAAACTCATTATGCCTCATAGAATATACGTTGGGGTGTTTACTTTCCAAAATGGGGTCTTTTTTTGGGCGTTTCTATTGTCCTGGTGCTCCAGGGCCTTTAAAATTGTAAGAGGTAGTTTAGAAATGATATGTGTAATTTATGCTCCAAGAACGCCTGATGGTGCTCTCTGCATGTTAGGCCTCTGTATGTGGCCAGGGTGTGTAAAATTCTCACAAATGTGGTATCGCCAGAATGTATTTTGGTGTGTAATTGCAAGTATATATATGCTGTGTGTGAGAAAAAAAAAGAAAAAAAAAATCTTAATTTTGCAAAGAATTGTGGGGAATAAATTACAACAAATTACATTTCTGCAATAGGAAAAACACATTTTCCTATTGCAGCGAGCGCGAGAAAGAATTACGCTCCAAGGGCATACCAGGCTCTTAGGTCTGGTATGGATGTTACCCCTACACCAAAAAAATGGCGTGGGGGTCCACCCCAAAATCCATACCAGACCCTTGTCCGAGCCGGTCAGGAAAGGGGGCGAGCGCCCCCCCCCCCCCTGAACCGTGCTTTCATGGTTATGCAATAGAGTTTTGTCAGCTTACCTGTCTCCATGTGTTCACCTCTAGAGACCAGCTGACTCTCACCTGACTGCTTTTATAATCTCTCCTCTAGCATAGCTCCACCCCAGCTCCTATCAGAGAACTCTATATTAACCTCTGCACTGCAGGCCAGCTCTGCTGATCAACCTTTGTGTGTTTTGGCTTCCTGCCTGCTGTGTGCTCTACGTTTTGTTTCTGTTACCGACCTTGGCGTGTTCTCGAATATTCCTGTCTGCTCGTGACCCTGACCTTTGGTGTGTCCCCGACTATCCCTGTTTGCCTGTGACCCTGAACCTTGGCGTGAACTCTGTTGTACTTGTCTGCTTGTGGCCCTGACCTTGGCTTATTCCCTTACTATACCTATCCTCCTGTTGCCTACTGTGGGTGTGAGCTGGGGGTCCCGACCTGGAGCCAGTTGCAGCCCAGTCCATCCTCACCACTAGAGGCTCTGGTGAACACCTGCTGGCTGTTAGACTCCGCGCCCCAGGGAATCTTACGCTCTAACCCCGGTGGGATCCCTGTTGGTGTTCCAGCGCCCCTGCCTTCCTTACCACCCTGACTCCCATCCGCAGAAGTCAGCTGTAGGGTCCACTACCTTGCGGTGCACTCCTGATCCCATCAGTATGCATCTGTCACCTAGCCTCAAGGTGACCTGACTCACGTACCAGGCCGCAAGCCCTCAACATGGGGGGGTGGGTGCTTTGGGGAAGGGGGCACCCTGCGGCCCCCCCATCTCAAAGCACTTTGTCCCCATGTTGATGAGGACAAGGGCCTCTTCCTGACAACCCTGGCCGTTAATTGTCGGGGTTTGCGGGCGGGGGGCTTATCGGAATCCGGGAGCCCCCTTTAAAAAGGGGGGCCCCCAGATCCCGGCCCCCCACCCTATGTGAATGAGTATGGGGCATCTTACCCCTACCCATTCACCTGGGGGAAAAAAGTGTCAATAAAAAACACATGACACAGGTTTTTAAAGAAATTTATTAGGCAGCTCCGGGGGTCTTCTGCTGACCTTGGGGGTCTCTTCTGACTTCTCCACTCTCTCCAGCCTCTTCTCCGCTCTCTCCGGCCTCTTCTCCCGCTCTCCAGCCTCTTCTGGTGTCCGGTTCTTCTCCCGTTCTCCGGTTCTTCTGCCGGGCGATCTCTTGCTAGCATTGGCCCGGTCATCTCCATCATCTTCTTCCATCTTTTCTTCTTCCGATGTTGACACGACGCTCTCTCCCGATGCAATGCCGTGTGCGCGGTGCGCAACGACTTATATAGGCATGGTCACCAGGCGATGTCACCCGGTGACCACACCCCTTATGACGTCACAGTCCCATCATGCCCCGAGACTGTGACCTCATAAGGGGCGGGGTCACCGGGTGACATCACCCGGTGACCACATCCCATGCCTATGTCATTGCGCCCCATGCCTAAGTCGTTGCGCACCGCTCACACGGTATTACAGCGGGAGAGAGCATCATGTCAATATCGGAAGAAGAGAAGAGGGAAGAAGACGATGGAGAAGACCGGACCAACGCTAGCAAGAGAGCAGCAAAAGAGCAGAAGATAGCGGAGGAGCCTGGCAGAACCGGAAAGCGGGAGAAGAGACTGGAAAGCGAGAGAAGAGGCCGGAAAGCGGGAGAAGAGGCTGGAGAGCAGGGGAAGAGGCCGGAGAGAGCGGAGAAGAGGCCAGAGAGAGCAGAGAAGTTGGAAGAGACCCCTGAAGTCAGAAGAAGACCCCCGGAGCTGCCTAATAAACTACTTTAAAAACCTGTGTAGTGTGTTTTTTATTGACACTTTTTTCCCCCTGGTGAATGGGTAGGGGTACGATGTACCCCATACTCATTTACATAGGGTGGGGGGCCGTGATCTGGGGGCCCCCTTATTAAAGGACGCTCCCAGATTCCAATAAGCCCCCCGCCCGCAGACCCCCAAAACACCCCCCCATGTTGAGGGCATGCCGTCTGGTACGGTTCAGGAGGGGGGCTGCTTGGTCGTCCCCACCCCCTTTCTTGACTGCGTGCTCGGATAAGGGTCTGATATGGATTGTAGGGGGACCCCCACGCCGTTTTTTCGCTATAGGGGGTTCCCCTTAAAATCCATACCAGTTGGGCCTCTCCCCTGACCAAAAAATATCCCATACACTATTTAGTGCTGTCCACTGGTGTATAGCCCTGTTTTGGCGCACACCCAGGGTCCCCTGGAAACAGGTCCTTCGACAAATGTCTGCCATTCAACTTATGGAAAAAATTTTGCATACAATTACAGACACTATGCACGTTTATGATCGGAAATGGAAATCATGGGTTCCTTAAACACCCAGGATTCTCTTGTATTAATTAGCATGGTCTCCTTAAGATTATGGCATCAATTCCATTTTGTCCACATGGGTCTCCCGTAACCCGATCTGTACCACATGTTAGTGGTTGCATATCCATGTTTTTTTTTTGTTCTTTTTGTTTCTTTTTGTTTTCAGTTATTTAAAGTCTCTAGCATTTATTTGCACCACATGAGTGTCAAAACTAAGTGTACAGACCCTCCAGCTCTTTCTCAGGCCCCAGGGCCCTCCCTTCCGGGAGGCCTCCTCAGCTCATGATGTTTCATTTAGTAACTTATATCTTTGTGACTACTGTATGTACATCTGATATTCAGAGTTCTGGACCAGACATGCCTGCCACATGTATTGTTTCTGACACACTATGTATTCTGTACTAATTTTCAATAAAAACGTGTATTAAAAAAAAAAAATCCATACCAGACCTAAGGGCCTGGTATGCTCTTGGAGGGGAACCCATGCCGTTTTTTTATTTAAAATTTGGGGTGGAGTTCCCTCTCATGATTTATACCAAATACATGTCAGTATTGCTTGTCGCTCATTGGGAAAGGAAAAAATAAATTTTTTCTTTCCCGATGAGTGAGCCAGCTCGGCGCTGCCATATCGCGGTCACTCTTCCTGGGTAAATTCTTTTCCTTTTCCTGTAAAGTCACTTCACTATAGATGAGGATTCGACTTGGAGGTGACTTCCATTGAATTCTATGCGTACAGGTCGCCTAGAAGTCGCCTTGAAGTAGTACAGGAGCCATTTCTGAAGTCGGAGCGACTTCAGTAGTGTACATTAAGGCGGCTCTCATTGACTACAATGTAATTCCCAATGTCAAACGACTTGGGGTGACTTGAGGACTGACAAGCCGGATCCCAAGTCGCGGCAGTATGAAGCGACACTCAGGGTCTCAAGAAATGAGATAGGTCGTCAGTATATCAGGTGAGATCAATTTTAAATGATTGACACCATAGCTTGTAGACTCTATAACTTTCACAAAGACCAAATAATATGCACTCATTTGGATTATTTTTACCAAAGATATATAGCAGTATAAATTTTGGCCAACATTTATGAAGAAAAATTACTAATTTGCAAAATTTTATAACAGAAACAAGGAAAAATGCATTTGTTTTACAAAATGTACGGTCTTTTTTAATTTATAGCGCAAAAAATAAAAAACCCAGTGGTGATTAAATACGACCACAAGAGAGCTCTATTTGTGTGAAAAAATGGATAAAAATTTCATATGGGTACAGGGTTGCATGACTGAGTAGTTGTCATTCAAAATGTGAGAGCACTGAAAGCTGAAACTTGGTCTGGTTAGGAAGGGGGTTAAAAGTGCCCAGTGGGCAAGTGGCTAAGCTGAATATGCTCTCTTGCAGGACTGTATAAATATCAGGACTAGTTGAACATCAATATAAATTCTTTGACAAGGTAACCTGCTCACTTTTGTGTATTCAACTGTTTGTGCTGTTTGTTTAAAGTGTCCGTTAACACCAAAATTAGCGATCCTGGTCCCTTAAAGCAGATTAAACAGCACGGTGCTTGTGCTGTGTAATATGCCCCTCTCTAGAAGGTAAAAAACCTGCAACTTCCTGTATCCCCCTTTCTGTGCTAATCACAATAAGCTGAGCCCTGATCACCATGGTCAGCGTATGTCCCTCCATCATCCACAGCCCTGCTCTGCTCTCCTCTCTCTGCCTCATCCCCTCCTCCCTGCCTGTCAGCTCTGTGTCTCTGTATCCACCTCCCTTCCTCCCTCCCCCGTCGCTATTATTAAGAAAAAAAATTGAGTCACTGCCAGCCCCTCTACTATAGATAGGCATAGCACACTGTATAAGTCTTTTACAAAAGAAAAAGGAGGCATGCAAATATCTTTTTAGAGCGATCATCAGGCCGGTCATGTGACTCTCGGCCGGATTCCAGGGCTACTGCAGGAGGGGCTGAGCGGCCATGTGATCTCCCCTGCTGACATCAGAGGAAGATCTTGGCCCCTCTTGCAGAAGCCATGTATCGGAACTGTAAAGCGGCCACGAGTCATGTAACCAGCCTAAAACTGTATTTACAAGCTTCGATTTTAAATAAACGACTTATACAGTGTGCTATGCATAGCTCAAATAGAGGGTCAGCAAGTGATTTCCATGTTTGACTTAACAAACACTTTAAAGCGCAGCTTTAAAAAGAAACTTCTTCAACATTAGCAGTATTTCTTCCCTATAGCTACATGCTTAGTATAATGTTCTACAACAGAAACTAGCCCTTGTGTATTATATTTAATCACTCTTCTCAACTAAGCGCTTGCTGCATATTGCAGGTACCTGGGAGCATATTTGTTTTTTTGCTCACATTAAAATGTAATTAAGGCAGTGATTAAAAAAAAACTCCATTAATCTGCAAACAGTAAACGTTAATGCCCACACTACATTAAAACAAATGTGTTAGCACTGTGCTGGTAACTAGTTAGCATTTGGGACTTAAGTATCGTTACTAATTTTGACTGCTGTACATAAAAAGTAACTATTCCTTATGTTCAGCTTTATCTGTTGGGAAAATTAGGCAAATGGATCGAGTAGGATAGTTTGTGAAATTAGAGACTGCGCACTACCATTTACCTTATAGTCTAACCGCATTTTCACTAACAGTATACATTTGTACTTGTCCCTGCAGTCTATTTAAAAAATGCCAGTAGTTTTAAACCCTTCTTCCAGCAGCATGGCCAAGTTCTGTGTTTGCACACATCTTTGCTGTACAGAAGCTCTTCTCCACCACTAGAGGGTACTATTTGGAGACAGGAGATCTGTCCAGTATCAGCTAAACAAGCAATACATCTCGAAGGAGCAGATTGAGCAGATCACAGCAGGATGTGCTCAGATGCTGCCAGGACACTGCTTGCAGTATCGCCGGTAAGAAATCTTCAGTAAGGGCAACTGATAATGTTGGGAGAGACTTCTAGAACATGCACAAATGTAGAATTTTAGGTGGAACAGCACTTTTTATCATGTGTAGATACTATATTGGTTTAAGGCTGGGTTCACACTAGTGCAAATTGGATGTGGGTTTCTCCGGATCCAATTCGCATAACAGGAGATTGTGACCGGCTGTGTAGCGGCTTGCACAGGAGTCCTGTGCGTCTTTGGCTTCATTTCAGTGCCGAATTCAGGCAAAAATTTGGATCTGATTCATCCCTGAAACAGAGAACAGGGATGCACCGGACCCCTGCTGCGAGCCATATCCGGCATTAGTGTGAACCCAGCCTGAAGCAGAACTGTACACAAAATAGTTTTTATGCTCTGGTGCAAAAAACAAGCAAATATATGGAAGAACATGTTTCTCCAGTTTGAATAAAGTTACAGCAGGGTTTGATTCTTTGCAGGGTGTGGACTTGAATTCCAGTTGAGAAAGATCAACCTACTTCTATTGGAGTCACTAAATCTAGCCATACCCCATTAGAGTTTTGCCAGACTGTACAGAAAATTTGTAAAAGCGTCTGTCAGAGCATTTGATCTTGCAAGCACGGAATCAACACATTTTCTTTGTAATTCCTTAAAATTTCATCCAGACGTACTACATGAGTGGGATCCCAGACATATTAAACAGGTTTCTTTTGTGTCTAGAATAGGGGTTTCCAAACTGTGGTCCCTCTGATGGGTATATATCCAATAGCCAGCTGCTTTCCTGGTAAATCTTGGACTCTTGTTTCCTTAGACCATGTGCATCATACACATATGTCATAAGAGCAGGAAAAAAACTAACATGGTGTTGAACTGTATATAAATAGGTCTTTATTGAATAAAAATAATCACACTTACATTTATAGGTGCACTAGCTCTGGTGCACACAGATGACTCGCTTTGTACAGTTGGGATCATAAAACCCCTTGCTTGCTCCCTCTGATTCCTTTGATGGGGCTTTTGGTATCCACCTACTGATGCCTTTGATGGGGCACCATTCCTACCAATGACTCTGACATTGGAGCACCATTCCTCCAGCTGATACCAACAATGGGGCACTAATCCTCCTATTAAAACCCATGATGGATTGCTTACTCCTATTGGCTACTCATACCAGCCACAGTTTGGCCCCCCTAAAGCCAGTAGGACAGTAAACCGGTCCTCTGTTTAGCCACTTAAAGACTAAGCCTTCTCTGGCACTTTTTGTTTACAAGTTCTAATTAGTATTTTTTGTGAAATTTTTTGTGAAAAATAGATTTAATTAATAAAATATATATATATATGTATATACCCCAATTTTTTTGTATAATATGAAAGATGATATTACACCAAGTAAATAAATACCTAACATGTTACGCTTTAAAATCGCATACACTCATGGAATGGCGACAAATGATGGTACTTAGAAATCTGCATAGGCCACAATTTAAACGCCTTTACAGGTTACCGGTTTAGAGTTACAGAGGTGGTCTAGTGCTAGAATTACTGCTCTTGCTCTAACGTTCACGACGATAACTCACATGTGTGGTGTGAACACGGTTTACATATGCATGCATTTCTTCTTTTTTTCCTATTTATTTTATTTTTTATTTTTACCCTGTCCCTTTAATTTTTTTTAATCACTTTTATTCCTATTACAAGGAGTGTACCATGCATACTCGAGTATAGGTCGTTCCGAATATAAGCCGAGGCCCCTAATTTACCACAAAAAACTGGGAAAAACTTATTGACCCGAGTATAAGCTGAGGGTGAGAAATACAGCAGCTACTGTAAGTGGAAAAGAGGGTCAACAATGCTCATCTGTAGCTGCATGCCTCCCTGTGTCCTGGGCATGTGTCCCTGTGTCCTGTGCAGCCTACCTGTGTCCTGTACATGTGTCCTGTGCATGTGTCCTGTGCAGCCTACCTGTGTCCTGTGCATGTGTCCTGTGCAGCCTACCTGTGTCCTGTGCAGCCTACCTGTGTCCTGTGCATGTGTCCTGTGCAGCCTACCTGTGTCCTGTGCAGCCTCCGTTTGCCGATTTGCAGCCTCCATGTGGCGATCTGCATCCTCCGTGTGCCGCTCTGCATATACCGATCAGCTTGTCATAATAACATTCGGCAGGCATTCCACTGTTCAAAAGCAACGCCTCCTCCTCATCTGTGATAGGCTTAACACTCCATTTCCCAGCAGTCAGCGGTCAGCCTATCACGGACATTCTCTCATCCTCATACCACGGACGAGGATGAGAGAATGTCCGTGATAGGCTGTACACTGACTGCTGGGAAATTGAGTGTTCTGCCTATCACAGACGAGGAGGAGGCGCGGCTTTTAAACAGTGGAATGGCCGCCATCTGTCTGCATGACACGCTGATCATGTAGGCAGACGGCGATGACTCGAGTATAAGTCGAGGGGGGCACTTTCAGCCCAATAAAAGCTAAAAATCTAGACTTATACTCGAGTATATACGGTAAACATCCCTTGTAATAGAAATAGAATCCTCCAGCAGGTAAAACATATACATATATACTGTATACAGATGTGCTCTTAAGTTTACATACCCTGGCAGAATTTATGATTTCTTGGCCATTTTTCAGAGAATATGAATGATAACACAAAAACTTTTCTTTCACTCATGGTTAGTGTTTGGCTGAAGCCATTTATTATCAATCAATTGTGTTTATTCTTTTTAAATCATAATCACAACAGAAACTACCCAAATGACCCTGCTCAAAAGTTTACATAACCCAGTTCTTAATACAGTGTATTGCCCCCTTTAACATCAATGACAGCTTAAAGTCTTTTGTGGTATTTATGGATGAGGCTCTTTATCTTCTCAGATGCTAAAGCTGCCCATTCCTCTTGGCAAAAAGCCTCCAGTTTCTGTAAATTCTTGGGCTGTCTTACATGAACTGCACGTTTGAGATCTCCCCAGAGTGACTCAATAATATTGAGGTCAGGAGAATGAGATGGCCACTCCAGAACCTTCGCTTTATTCTGCTGTAGCCAATGACAGGTCAACTTGGCCTTGTGTTTTGAATTATTGTCATGTTGGAATGTCCAATTATGTCCCATGCGCAGCTTCCTGGCTGATGAATGCAAATGTTCCGCCAATATTTTTTGATAACATACTGCATTCATCTTATGAATAATGAAAAGTGTATACTGTGCTGTGACCCCACAATCCAGCATCCAGCACGGCTGTAGACAAAGAGCTAAGTAGGTAGAAAATAAATAAGTGCAGCGCTATGATTGCAAAAAAAAGGGAAAAATTGTATATGATTCAAACATATATGTGACAAAATGACACAAACTCTAACATAATAGATGTGAATGGATATTAAGCAATGTGCTAAAATAGTGACTGCACTACACACAAATGTCCAAATTGAACGAAATGATGAAATACAGTCCAATTAGGTTTGTGATCCAATACACATGTGAGAAGTTCCTGGCATTCCTGGGAACCTTGGAGTGAAAAAATGGAAGCAAACACCACCACCGTGAAAGAGGAAGGAGACTTACCAGATAATATTGACTTGGCAGGGCGTATACCACCCAAGTCAACAAGGCTTGTTGGGTTCAAACCACCCAATGGGGGACAGCAGATCCTGGAACTCCGTCAGTCCCTTTGATAAAGTGGCGTGATGGTCACGCAACACATCAGGGAAGAGAGACGGGCTTCATTCGGCTCCCTGATCACGGCCGGATCGGTTAGCAGTCTATTGTGCTCTGGCGTTTTTGTAATCGTTTACATGTAAGTGCAATACTTGGAATAAAACTTATGCTTTTAAACTACTACACTATGTAGTATTTCCCCCTGTGTTTTATATTGCTGGGCTGACTGACTGAGCGACCTGAGAGTGGAGGGCGGTCCATGTTAGGAGATCCCTAGGGGAACCAGCATTGGGGGGATCGTGAAACTGCTGAAACCATCTGTAATTGCTTACTGGGCTGTTGTCGCTCAGCCTTAAGGTGAGAGGCTGGGGGAACCACAATTCTACACACACTTGTGATTGATTGTCAGCACTGGGCACTTTGTGATCAGCTATTTCTTCACAACATTTCAATCGGGATTGGCACAATTTGGATTGGATCATATATGGGTTGTGTCTATTGAAGATTCTGTGTGTTTTCTATCTAAGACTGTTTTTTGGTTTTTTGGATTCTAATTTTAGTTTTTTTACACACCGTTGGTGGAATCGTACTTTAACTTTTATATTTACTCACTTCATGAGACGTTTGCCTGTCACATTATAGTTTTTGATTTATTTATTTACCAGATGTTTGCACAGAGTATATTTGTATTCACAACTATTAATTAGCACGCTATGATGTATCACACTCATTAATATCGCACTTTTATGCACTTTGCACTTTTATATATATAGTGTTCACATATTTTTTCTTGTGCTCTGTTGAATATTTTTAATTTATTTGGAGGAACTTTTATCCCCCTTTTTTTTCACCCGGTTTTTCCCTCCTGAAATAAAGTAAATTTTTTCAGCTTTGTGCAAAAACTCCATTATTCATTTCTTTGATGTAACAATGGTTCAAATATAACCTTTAGTTACGCATTATTATGGAAGATCAATATTAAACAAGTATTATTTGGATTTTCTGTTATGAATCTCCTGAATAATCTATTGCTTTACAAGTTTAGTTGTATTTAGTATTTATTTATTTGAGTTTAGAAAGCGCCGCATAATTTATTTTCCTTATTTGTCCTTTCTTGGTGTGAGAACATCCTTATGCTGGCAGCTTTATTCATTAACCCTTTAGTTGCTTTTGCTTTATTATTTTTTGGTGTGCGCACAAGTAACTTACTATTTATCATGATAAAAATCGCTGATCGCCGCCATTACTAGTAGTCTCTTCTCCAGAGAGAATAAGTTCAATGCTTGCAGTCTTTCCCCATAGCTAAGATCCTCTAGTCCATTTTTTAGCTTTGTTGCCCTTCTCTGGACCCTCTCCAGTTCCAGAACATCCCTCCTGAGGACTGGTGCCCAGAACTGGACAACATACTCTAGGTGCGGCCGGACCAGAGTCTTGTAGAGTGGGAGAATTATTGTTTTATCTCTAGAGATAATCACCTTTTTAATGCATGCCAATATTCTGTTGGCCTTGCCTGCAGCAGCCTGGCATTGCTTGCCATTGTTGAGACTGTCATCTACCAAGACCCCAGGTCCTTTTCCATCCTAGACTCCCCCAGAGGTTCTCCCCCTAGCGAGTAAATTGCATTCATGTTTTTGGCACCCAAATGCTATATTTTACATTTTTCTTCATAACACATCACAGGAAGCACCCTCATGGCTAACAGGGGATAAAATTAGAAGTAGGCTTAAAAAACGTGACATTAATAAGTCACCATGGACCACATGGCATCATCCTGCATTGAAGTTAATGGCCTGCTTAGCTTAGTATCGGCCGCAAATACTGAGATTGAGCTGTTTATCCCATCCTCCAGATCATTTATGAATAAATTAAATAGGATTGGTTTCAGGACAGAACCCTAGGAGACCTCACTTCCACACCAGACCATTCCGAGTCCTCCCCATTTATCACCACCCTCTGAACTCGCCCCCGTAGCCAGTTTTCAATCCATGTATTCACCCTTTGGTCTATGCCGACTGACCTTCATTTGGGCAGTAAACGTTTATGGGGAACTGTATCGAATGCCTTTGCAAAATCCAGATATATCACATCTACAGGCCTTCCTTTATCTAGATGGCAGCTCACCTCCTCATAAAAGGTTAATAGATTGGTCTGGCAAGAACGATTCTTCATGAATCCATGCTGATTACTGCTAATAATACAGTTTTTATTACTAAAATCTTGTATATAGTCCCTTCATCCCCTCCAAGAGCTTATAAACTATTGATGTTAGGCTACCTGGCCTGTAGTTCCCAGGGATATATCTTGGCCCTTTTTTAAATATTGGTGCTATATTGGCCAGCTGGTACCTTTCCAGTCAGTAGACTGTCAATAAAAATTAGGAACAATGGTCTGGCTATCACCTGAAGGACCTTCGGGTGCAAGCCATCTGGTCCATGGTGAGTTATTAATGTTAAGTTTTTCAAGTCTACTTCTAATTTTATCCTCTGTTAGCCATGTGGGTGCTTCTTGTGATGTGTTATGAAGATCAACATTGTAGATTTGGTTATGAAATCCCCCCTTTTCCCTTGTGAAGACTGAGGAGAAGAAAAAATTCAGAACCTTTGCCATCTTTTATATAGATAGGGGGGTGGTAGTTGCGCTGTGATAAGAAGGGAAAAGGAAAAGGGAAGGGGGGACTATACTATAGTGCATTGAACAAAAATATCAGATGACCTGAATACATGAGTCAAATATGTGAAGAAGGACTCACGGATGCAAATACCGTATATAAATAAAAAAATATAAATACAAACAGAAAAGTTTACACTAAGTAGTGCATACCAAAAGTGCTAACATCAAACATAAAAATAAAATACCAGCAAACAGTGCACATGGGTATGTGAATCAGCTTCAAAAGTGCATAAACCCCAAAAAATATCAAATAAAAATCTCTTTAGACGTGTATAAATATGTATGACATTATGGTCGACTGATGGCATGAGAAACGGGTAGGTAATTAGTATCAACAAAATAAATAGATAAGTGAAAAATATATTTATAAAAGTATATTAAATAGTCCCAGTGGTAGATGTTAGTAGCACGCCAACACTTGACGACTTGCAAAAATAATCCAAAAATGAAAGAATATATGACAGACAGTCCCACCACCAAATGTGACACTTCTAAATGCAGACCAAATGCCAATGGTGGAAAGAGAGGGGGAGTATTCTTCAGTGGGGGCACCTCCGTGTTCACAGGCCCCTTACCTTACAGCTGTAAGGTATACAGCATATGTAGTGGAAGCCCAGCAAATAGGGAAATCCAAAGGTACAGTGGATGGCGTTGGTTGCGGATGCAGTATGACATATGCAGAGACAAAACGAACAGCATATAGTATAATTCCGTTTGGTGTGAAGGACACAGAAGGGGGGAGGAGGAGTGGGGGGGGTTGCACTCACTTGTGAGCAATGAGCGCAGGCCTCAACCCATGAGCTCGTATGATCCCAAATGCTGGCTCTGAATCCTCCAAACTGTTCCCGCTTCGCCATCTTTTGTAACCAGATTCCCTTCACCATCCTTTAGGGGGCCAATATGTTCTGACCTCCTTTTCTTACTATTTATATACTTAAAGAATTTCTTGGGATTTTTTTTACTCTCCAGTGCTATGTGCCTTTTGTAATTTATCTTAGCTGCCTTGATTGCACCCTTACGTTTCTTATTACATTCTTTGTAAATTGGAATTCTGACGATGACCCCTCAGCCTTGTATTTTTTGAAGACCCTCTCCTTTGCTTTTATATGTATTTTTTTGTTGGCATTAAGACACCCAAGACCTTTGTTAGCTCTTTTAATTTTTTTTGGGATGCACTGGTGATTACCTTTATTTAATATGCTCTTAAAGCACTCCCATTTTTCCTCCGTGTTCTTTGTACCCACAATTTTATCCCATTTAATATATTCTAGCAAGGAGCGTAGTTTAGGGAAGTTGGCTTTTTTGAAATTCAGTGTCTTTGTATTACCCTTGTGTTTTCTATTTCTGGGAATTATGCTGAAACGAATTGACCTGTGGTCGCTGTTTCCTAAATTGCCCCGTATTTTCACATCCGCGATCAGGTCTGTGTTAGTAATCAGTGGGTCAAGTAACGAATTGTTTCTTGTTGGTGCATTCACCATCTGACCCATGAAATTATCCTGCAAGACATTTAGGAAATTGCGGGCCTTGGTCGAATGCTCGGTTCCTTCTGCCCAGTCTATCTCTGGATAATTAAAATCCCCCACTATAATAGCACATCCCATCCTTCCTGCCATTCTAAATTGTGATAGGAAGTCTGCCTTCCCCTCCTCCCTCTGGTTAGGGGGTCTATAGCATACTTCCAGTATTACTTTCATCTTAGTTTCCTCCCTACCTATAAGGATTCCACCTCCTCCCTTGCTCCATTAGTGATGTCGTCCCTCACTTTCACTTGTACATCATTCTTGATATACAGGCATACCCCCTTTTTTACCCTCCCTATCTATGCGATATAGGGAATACCCTTGAATAGTTGCCTTGCCAAACAATCATGAGTGCTGTTGAACCAAGGCTCTGAAATTACCACAAAATCTAAATCCTTCTCGTACAACAGCAGCTCTAGTTCTCCCATCTTGTCAGCCAGATTCCTGACATTAGTGAGCAATCCTCGTAGTTTTGTCCGGTTGCTTGCTATCTTCTTGTTAGTTATTCTGAGGCTGCAATTTGGATTTGTTAATTTACTTACCTCGGGTTTAGGTGCTTTAGTCAACCTACCACCAATGCCCCCAATACTACCCTCTGAAATTTGTTCCACGCTTGAGCAGTTTTGGTGCTTTTTTTGAAAGCACACCAAAAGTCCCTCCCCAGATAGCAAGCAATTGTGCTGCAAGATTGAAAATTACTTGCTAAGCTATTGCTAGACTTGCCAGACTTCATAGGTCTGTTGCACAAGTGCAATATACAAGTATAGGCGCAATAAACTGAAAAAGGCAGCAAAAAAACCCTAACCCACAAAAATGAAAAAGGACCGAGTGGGGTACTGTGAACATAAAAACTATAAAACTATAAAAACCATCTTAGATAATAAAATACATTCAAAGGCAAATGCGTGAAAAGGTCATGATGGTGAATGTAAATATATGTATATATACGGCTTTAACATCACAGCAGTATCCTTCCACACGCAGGCAGCGCAGCTGGCAGACAAGAGTTTATGACCAACCTGATGACACCCCCCTTGATGGATACTCCACATTTACATGCTTTTTTATGATCTTCTAAACGTGAGTGTGATTGATAAAAGATGTATTAATAAAACTGTTTTTAAAGTCTACACCCAGAGGCGCCTCTCTCTCTTTGTGAACCACACGGGGGGACCTAGTGAATGATCCGCAAAGAGCTGGGACCAACGTAACAAAGGCTACCATCAGTAACACACTACACCGCCAGGGACTCAGATCCTGCAGTGCCAGACATGTCCCCCTGCTTAAGCCAGTACATGTCCGGGCCCGTCTGAGGTTTGCTAGAGAGCAGTTGGATGATCCAGAAGAGGATTGGGAGAATGTCATATGGTCAGATGAAACCAAAGTAGAACTGTTTGGTAGGAACACAACTTGTCGCGTTTGGAGGAGAGAGAATGCTGAGTTGCAACCAAAGAACACCATACCTACTGTGAAGCATGGGGGTGGCAACATCATGCTTTGGGGCTGTTTCTCTGCAAAGGGAACAGGACGACTGATCCGAGTACATGAAAGAATGAATGGGGCCATGTATCGTGAGATTTTGAGTGCAAACCTCCTCTCATCAGCAAGAGCATTGAAGATGAAACGTGGCTGAGTCTTTCAGCATGACAATGATCCCATGACTAATGTTTGTGACATTAGTAGCGCACCTGAATATAGTTACCAATGATCCCAAACACACCACCCGGGCAACGAAGGAGTGGCTTCGTAAGAAGCATTTCATGGTCCTGGAGTGGCCTAGCCAGTCTCCAGATATCAACCCCATAGAAAACCTTTGGAGGAAGTTGAAAGTCCCTGTTGCCCAGCGACAGTCCCAAAACATCACTGCTCTAGAGGAGACTTACAGCAAACTTTGACCTCTGTCATTGCCAACAAAGGATATATAACAAAGTATTGAGATGAACTTTTGATATTGACCAAATACTTATTTTCCACCATAATTTGCAAAGAAGTTCTTTCAAAAATCAGACAATGTGATTGGATTTGTTTCCATATTTTGCCTCTCATAGTTGAGGTATAACTATGATGACAATTACAGGCCTCTCTCATCTTTTTAAGTGGGAGAACTTGCACAATTCGTGGCTGACTAAATACTTTTTTGCCCCACTGTATGTGTCAAGTTATCCTTGCTATCTGAGTCATGTACATTTGATGTGCTGTGCGTATGCTGTGCTTGCACCCGTGCTGGGGGGAAACTGCAGATTAGTGTGAAAGGGGTCTAATGGAATGCACATAAAATGCGCAAAGAACACAAGTTCAAAGCACGTGTGTTAAAGCAACACTTCGCTGTGAACAGACCCTTAGCATTTCAACTTGCTGTTTAATCTACCTGTTCAGTGGTTAATGGCAACTGTAACTGTCCAATGAGGAAGCTGGAGGTGGAGAAGTGACATAGGAAGCTAAATTGTTAATCTGGGAAGGTGGTTTGCTTAGTTAGGAACTACGTGTGTCACCTGTCTGGCTGCGCACTGAATAAACTGTGTGTAAATCAAACAATTTTGCAGGCAAATAAATATACGTATATCAACAGTGCATGTACCAGTTTGCCTGGAGTTAAAAATACTTTTGTTTCACCTTTGCAGCTAAACATCCATTACAAGATTCTAATTTAATTACAAAAGTTTTTAGCTCACAACTGCTGTTTTGCAACCTAGTTTTTCTCTTCATAAGCCATTGTATCTGTTTGTCTATAACACATGTACAGCTGCTGGTGCTGTACTGCCAAACAAATCACCGTTTTGCATTGCCCAACTAGCAGGCAAATTTACGCCCTGCATACAATACACTGCTGCAGCTGTATACACAAGCAGGTTTATGACTGGTTAGCCATTGCCAAGCAATAGAACTGATGTAAAACATGGTGGGAGATATTAAAGAGGGAACAAAAATATATTCACACAGGATGCATAAACAGCACTGATGTACCTTAATATTTAATGTGACAGTCCCTTGGTTTAATTAAAAGCCTATAGCCCCTTTATAATTTGGTTCAGTCTTATAATATGCTGCACCCTTTCTAACAATAGTTTACCTTTGACCTCTAGTGTCTTACCTAAAAACTGTCTTTCATTTGGCAGAATAGTTTCCTGTAAAGGAAGAGTGGGTGGCGTTTGATGGAATGGGAAGGGTTAAGCCTTTTATATTTTATGATAATATTTTTGGGAGGTACTTATGTCTTTTTAACTAATACACCCACTTAGGTATCTGCTCCCCTCCTATCTGTTGACCTTACTCAATTAGGTAAAAGATGATGGGAGCCCATCTGGAGCCTAATCAGTCAGCGGTGGAGGCTGGAACAGTACGTTTTTCTTCCTATCAAGGTTTCTTCGTCCTCCCTGGGGAGGAACAAAACTTTGACAGTGGTCTTTTGACTTTGGTGGCCACAGGAAGTGACATGTGGTCACATGAGGCTAGATGGGTGTAGTTAATCCATAATGTGGGCAATTTCTATTGGCGCCTGTTTAGATCTAGGAGAGCCTAAATATTTTTATTGTATTCATCCTAAGTTGTTGAGAGTCATGCACTTGCCACAGGTTGAAACACAGTGTTATATCATTAGTATCTTCTGTATGTTTGACATAAAGAAAAAATGAAAATACAACCAGGGTACCCAGGCACCTTGGAGTGCCTTCAGGCGTCTTCAGGGTGCCTTGGCACAATGCCTAAAAAATTGCCCAAAAATTGTATACAAGATAGTAGGTGGATCAAGCCTGCCTTTTATAGTTACACCAAGCCTCAGGTTTTCATTGTGCACTATTACACTATTACACTATTACAACCTTCTAGCCGCTGGCATTGTAACAACCAATGATGTCATCGGTTGATAAGGAGGATGTTCGGCACCTACACAGCATCCTACTTTGCCCCTCCCCTGCACCTCTCCATCAGTACTGGGGTCACATTAGCTGAGTGAGGGAGAGAAACTGAAGGAGAAGAGATACATTGGAGTCAGTGTACAAAGGTGTATTCGCTTTGGAAAAATAAATCCCCCCTAACGTTGGGTGTCCTTCATGTGTGGATGTTGCTGTGTTATGTAAAACTAGCAGTTTAGTTTTTTTTACATTTTAAATTGGGTGCCTTAAGATTGTGCAGGATTTTAAAGGGTGCCTTGACTGAAAAACACTGGTTTTACAGATCCCTCTACCCCCCCCCCCCCCAAACTGTGACTGAATATGTATCCCTAAAGCATTAGCTCTACCAAATGTTTGGAATATGAGGCTTAACTCACTAGTAGAGTTGGACTGAACACCCCCCCCCCCCCCCGGTTCAGTTCACGCCAGAACTCTTGAACATTACAAAAGTTCGCACCCGAACCCCACTGAAGTATGGGACCCATACTTGAAAAATCAAAAGCCCCAATTTTGAAGGCTTATATGTAAGTTATTGGCCATTAAAAGGTTATGGGGGCCTGGGTACTGCCCTGGGGGACATGTATCAATGCAAAACATTTTTTTTTAAAAGATAGTTTTTACAGGAGCAGTGATTTTAATAATGCTTAACCACTTGCCTACAGGGCACTTACACCCCCTTCCTGCCCCAGCCATTTTTCAGCTTTCAGCGCTGTCGCAATTTGAACGACATGACGGCGGTCATGCTACACTGTACCCAGATGAAATTTTTATCATTTTCTTCACACAAATAGAGCTTTTTTTTTTGGTGGTATTTAATCACTGCTGGGCTTTTTTTTTTTTTACAAAAAAAAAAGACCAAAAAATTTGAAAAAATATTTTTTATTACTTAGTTTCTGTCAGTAAATTTTGTAATTAAGTAATTTTTCTTCTTCACTGATGTGCGCTGATGAGGCGGCACTGATGGGCACTAATAGGCTGAACTGATGGTCATTAATGAGGTGGCACTTATGGGCACTGATGGGGCGGCACTTATGGACACTGATTAGGCGACACTGATGAGAAGGCACTAATATGCCACACTTATGGGCACTGATAGGTGGCACTGATATGTGGCACTGATGAGCACTGATAGGCGGCACTGAAGGGCACTGTTAGGTGGCAGAGATGGGCACTAATAGGTGGCACTGATTGCCACTGATAGTCGGCACTGGTGGGCACTGATAGGCAGCACAGATAGGCGGTACTGATGGGCATTGATGGGTGGCACTGATGGGCGACACTGATGGGTATTGATGGACAGCACTGACAGGCAGCACTGATAGCCAGCAGGGACAGGCATCACTAATGGGCACTAATTGGTGGCACTTGTGGGCAGTGGTGGGCACTGATTGCTGGCAGTGGTGGGCACTGGTGGGCACTCATCGCTGGCACTGATTTGTGGCACTGGTGTCGCTATTGTAATCAGTGCCCTGATTACATGTGTAGATGTCTCCTGTGAGGAGATGCCGCTGATCGGCTCTCCTTGCCCAACACTCTGTCAATGTGAGGCGAGGATCGCCGATTACCGGCATCTCCATATTTACATGTGACGGGCTTTGATTGGACACAGACGATCACATGGTTAAAGAGCCGCGGAAGCTCTTTGAGATTGGGACAACAAAGAGATGACAAAGCCCACCTTGGTTGCTTCTAGAGAGAAGGTGCATGGTTGTAAGGCAAAATAGAGCTCACAGGCATTGCGAAACGCACGGTATTTGCTGTGTTCTCCGGCAAACCTTTCAGGAGTGGGTACTCTGGGCTCTGGAGGAAGCATCACTACGGAGGGTGCAGATGAAAATCCAACAGAAGATGCTCCCTGGGGATTGGAGAGAGAGGATAAAGCTTAAATTTGTTCCTCCAGTCTTGAATAGCTTTCCTGAAGGCTCTTTACAGGCTTGAGTAAAACCCGCCAGATGTATACAAAGTTCATCCATGGAGGAGGCCCGCTGCCCGGACTCGGTCATGGCTGCCTGATACTGTCAGACTTTACTTACCAGACGGGTGAATCCGATTGGGCAGAGGGTGGTCTCCCATACGTATCCTACTCGCGGCCCCTGGTAGAATGGACAGGAGGCACGGGAGTATGGAATGGTAAGAGAGCCTGGTAAGGGATCCAGGTGCTGGAGGGAAGCAGACCTTCAAGCAGCAGATGGTATACTGGAGCACAGGCAAGCAGATGCTGAGCAGGAGCAGAGCGGGTTGGACAAGGCACAGGCAGAGTTTGGTAACAGGCAGACAACACGGTACAATAGGAGCAGGCAGTAGCAGGGTCAAACAAGCTGAGGTCAGGTACAGGCAGAAATCAGCAGAATATCAAGGGCAAGCCGGGTCGTCAGGAGATCTTGGAAACACAGGAACGCAGGAACAGGCACAGGGAACTATGGAATCGGGAGCTGTTGATCAGGCAGCACCGGGCAGAGTGCAGAGCAGACCTAAATAGGCCGATTGGCACCAAACACCGCGCGCGTGTGCACGCCGATGCGCACCGGCACACGCACAAGCACATACACGCCCGCACGCGCACCCCCGAATGCCAGTGCGCACGCCAGGGCCCACTTGAGCATGCACACCAGCACCCATAGGAACACGCACAGCGGCGCGCACAGGAACGCGCGCACCAACGCGCATCGGTGCACACAACGCGCACCAGAGCGGCCAGCACCGCGGCCAATAAGGTAACCTCTCTGACAACTAGAACAACACAGCAGTTACACAAACATAAACTAAAACAACTGACAACTACCCTTTCCTAATCCCCCTTGTTACACCTTCTTAGGGACATCGTCCAAACTAGAGAAGGACTTACAGACCTTAATGTGGGTAAAACAGAGAAGGCCCTGAGTGCAAACGAGAAGATCTGGACAGCCGCACTCCAGGAAGTAATAATCCAAGTTTCTTTATTTTAAAATCAGGAACACATCAGATACAGGACATCATAGACAGAGTGTACAGATCATAGTCTAACGCGTTTCACACATGTCCAAGTGCTTACTCATGAGCTATGAGTAAGCACTTGGACAAGTGTGAAACGCGTTAGCCTATGATCTGTACACTCTGTCTATGATGTCCTGTATCTGATGTGTTCCTGATTTTAAAATAAAGAAACTTGGATTATTACTTCCTGGAGTGCGGCTGTCCAGATCTTCCCGTTTGCACATAGTCTCTATTAGCATGAGCCAGCACCTGGAACCTCTCATCTCTGGAGAGCAAGATCAGCTTTACACCTGGTGAGACCTAAACTAGTGCGGGGATAACTTTTGTAGAGAAGGCCCTGACTCGGCTCAATTAGCTGTTCTATGATAAGGGACTTAAAGCTCACACACTCTTAGGGTAGAAACTGCGTGAGAAAGTGACTGACACTGCCCTTCATGCTGTTTGGACAAAACTTGAACTCTTTACTTTTATGCCTCTCAGATAGTTCATATATTTTGTGATTTTTAATCTGACCTACTGTATATAATAGACCTGATATTCCCCAAGCTCCTGCACCTCCTGATGTGACTCAAAAAATACAACATTACCTCAAGGACACTTACCTCCCTACTATACCCGCCTCCAACCTACTTCTGCTAAATTCCTCTTTTATTATTTAATGTAAACTATAGACCAATAGCCTTGCTGAACCCCCACTTACCTGAAGTTCCTCACTAAATTGCTAGCTGTTAGATTGAATAGTATTATCTCTTTAATAATCCATAAGGATCAGGTTGGGTTTATCCCCTTCCAACAGGCAGCAGATAACACCAGGAGTGCTATTGGTCTCATAGAGGTGACCAACAAAAAAAAAAAATACAAAGCTTCTTCTCAGCTTTGATGCAGAAAGGCTTTTGATAGGCTCAGTTGGCCATTTTTTTGCTGTTCTTTTTCTGAGTTCCTCCACAGAGCAAGAGATTAATCTCACAAATTTACAAATATACTGCTTTCCTTCCCCGTTCTCCATAAACATTTATACTTGGCAAGTAGGAGAAAATATTAGGTGAGGAACTGCCATTGGAGACCTGACAATTATTGGTCCCAAGCTGCGAGATCCCCAGTACGTATCCTGTACAAAGAGAATCAATACAAAATACTTTATCGGTACTACACCCTGGATAAGCTACCTGCCCTATATTCTTCAGCTGATTATAGGGGCTGGAGATGCAAGAAAGTTCTTGGAACAATTCAACATATATTGTATATTGGTACTTCCCAAATATCTAACCTTATTGACAAGCTGTTCATACGCTGATCTACTGCCTTTTTGACGCCTGGATCCCTTTCACATCTAAAACATTTCTTTTAGGCTTACCCCCTTCCGATTTCTCTAGGACATCTGAACAATTGCTGGCACATATCTTTACGGCTACACACTGTTTGGATGCCCTCAATTGGAAAAGACATGAACCTCCCACTCTGACAGAGCTTCACTCCAGGATCAGGGACAATAAAAAGATGGAAAACCTTACAGTCATCATTAACCACTTCCGGGCCATTTTTTTGTGATACGGCACTGCGCTACTTGACAATTGCGTGGTCGTGCGACGTTATACTCAAATAAAATGTATTTTTTTTCCCTCAAATAGAGCTTTCTTTTGATGGGATTTGATGACCTCTGGGTTTTTTTTTAATCAATATATCAATATTTTTTACTTCCTGTTCTAAAACACATCCATTAAAAAAAATGTAAAAAAATTAAATTTATTCATCGATTTAGGCCAATATGTATTCTGCTACATATTTTTGGTAAAAAAATCCCACTAAGCATATATAGATTGGTTTGCGCAAAAGTTATATCGGAGGGTTGAGTCCCAGGCGCTAATCACAGGAAAAACCACATACTGCAATATATGTTCAACTGAACCGTTCTGCTGTCTAATGGCAAAGGTGTAGTTTGAGTATACATGTGGTTCATTGCAGCCAATAATGATCAATTCCATCTCAGTTCCTGAGCGCTGTCAACCCTTTTTGTCTTCAGCAAAAGTTATATCGTCTACAAACTATGGGATCATTTTTTTAATTCTTTACATTTTTTTCCTAGTAATGTCGTAGATCAGCAAATTATAGCGTGACTGCAATATTGCGACGGACAAATCAGACGCCCAACTGACACTTTTGACACTTTTTTGGGGACCAGTGACATAATTACAGTGATCAATGCTAAAAAAATATGCACTGTCACTGTACTAATGACACTGGCAGGAAAGGGGTTAATATCAGGAGCAATCAAAGAGTTACCTGTGTGACTGACCAGTGCTTTACTACTGTGGGTGAGGTGTTTTTACTAGTGGAAGACCTGGATCTGTGTTCCTGCTTTATAGAAACACAGGGTCCGTGTCTTCTGTACTGACAGAATGACAATCTGCCTTGTTTACATAGGCAGACTAGCATTCTGTCAGTGTACCAAATGATTGGTGGATCCTGGCAGACATCAGGTCAACGGGACCCGCTGATCAGCTCCCGCTGTGTAAAATCACAGCAGAAGCGAGCCGTGGGTGGCACGCACTCGCACCTCAAACCCAAAAGTGCAGACCAACGTATATATATCTATATTTATTTAGATATATGTACTGTATATATCTATATATGTATAGATAGATAGATAGATAGATAGATAGATAGATAGATAGATAGATAGATATAGATATATATATCTAGATATATATCTATATATATCTAGATATATATATAGATATATATATATATCTAGATATATATATCTATATATATATATAGATATATATATAGATATATATATATATTTATTTATATGTATATACACATGATTCTGCACAGCGCGGCCACCCTGTAGCAGTAAATCTGCTATAGGGTGGTCATGAAGCAGTTAATGACTCGTTGATAAATACAATGAGGTGTGGAAACTGTGGCATGCCTTGGAGGGCCCTCCTTAGTCTACTGTAACATAACATACGGTAGTAGCTTGGGCCCTGGTTGGTGATCAAGGATACTGGTCCTTTATCCCCCTATTCTCCCCTTCTACTATTCTTTCTTTATCTAGACCTCTGTTGTTTTATGTTTTTTTTTGTTTTTTATTTTACATTTATTTTTACATTTTTTCCTCATCTGACTAGTTTTTGCACTTAATCGTACCTATTCCAGTGACTTCTTAGGCTCCACTCTTAAGTCAATTGATTGGTATTTGTTAACTGGTTTACTTAGACAATTTGCTCATTCTTAGGTCTTGGCCTTTATAGGATGTGTTTCACAATATCTACTACAATTTACAGTTCCTATACCTCAATTTCCTTATGGAATCTATATTGTATGCTTGAAATTATGTTTTGTATGATCATTGCTTCTTATTTCTGGTTTTACTGTGTATTTTCTCCTTTTATTGCAGTTCAAAAATATTTTCAATAAAAAGACAGGTATCAAAAAAAAAATCTGTACACCCATTACATTCAGGCTTTGAGCAGTTTTCCGAGTGGCATTACTGGCATTCGGAAGTAATCATTTTTCAACCCCCTCGTCCACCTCCCCCACCTAAGGAATAAAGCAGTGCGTGGCACCATATTGCGGGTGCAGCCAAATTATGCTAATAGTGGGAGCGGTTTAAATGATCATGGTTAAATAAAACTTGAGCCTACTAACTGTATACACAGCACACATATGCCACCATACTTACACTTTCAGAACTGCGTAATGCACAGATTGAAGGATTCAAGAGTGCATAACACACAAGCCACTACACAGAATACAACCAAATATTACCCCCTCCTCCCAGTACAGATCTACCCTCTGAAACTAATAACCCCCAGTACAGGCTCCCTCCCACCCTGAGCCCTCACTCAGTACAGACCCTGCAGCCAAGGTTGCCAACCTATTAAAGTGAAATTTACTGACACAACACCAAAAATTTATGGACACATCCAAGTTTTTACTGACGTTTCAAGAAGTTAGAAAATAACAGTTTTCAGTGCAAATTTCAGTATTTAACCTCTTGGCACTGAGTGCACACAAATATGCAGCCTCTCGGTGGCCGGGCCTTGGCACTGAGCGTTCCCGTAGTCTTTTGGGACCTGTGTTGTGTTCCAGAAGACTCTGGAGGTTAAGGAGGGGGGCCAAACTTCTGTCTCAGATCACTGTGGTGCACCCCTACCTCCCAAGCCCGCTCCACCCCAAAAAGTGCTAAATGTGGCAGTGGAGGGGCAGGATGTAAACAAGCAAAACTTCCCCTTTTTGGGTGAATTTTCACTTTAACTTTACAAGTGAGAACACACACATTCTACCTCGGTTGCCCCATGGGAAGGGGAAAGCATAGTTTTTGCAAATTTTAACAGATAGTGGAAATGGTAGCAAAGGGGTTAATTGGATTATAACAGCGCCAATAAAAACAGTATACGAAGCTAATAAAAATAACAATATTTTATTACATAGAAAAGATACACATACAATTTCTAAAAAAAGCAGAGTAATTGTATAGATTAATTATACTGGCCAAAGTATCTGTATACACAGAATTGCTACTGATGAGTATCACATCCCTACATGTTTCGCCATCAATGGATTCCTCAGAGGATATACAAATCACCAGTGTTCAAGGCACCTCTGATAATAATAGATACATAGAAAAATGATTAATTATCAAAAAGGATAAATAACAAAAGGTCATACATCATCATGGCTCAGGGCTCCCCTCATCATGCAATCCCCAACACACTTACCATAAGGTCCCCCAGAGGGGTGCACAACAAGCTAGCTCAGTATTGCAGTGGAGGAGGTTCTGTGTTACCACAGAGGGCATACAGGGGCCAGGCTACAAAAAAATACATAAAAAAGGACAAGATAGTAAATATTGTATACTAGAACTTAAATTTTGTCCAGTATATGGGCTAACATAGCCTCTAGTATACTTACATAAACTCTGCTATAATAAGGTGTGGGTACAGGGGCGCCAGATAGTAGGACCAAGTGACAAAAAAAATGGAAAAGTGACTCCACTGTAGGGAAAAGGAACACATGTGAGGTGTAGTTGGGGAAAAAGGAATGATGATGGTACTAGAAGCATAACACAATGAATGGGTTTGTATACAGTCAATTATATATACAGTATCTCACAAAATTGAGTACACCCCTCACATTTTTAAAAATATTTTATTATATCTTTTCATGTGACAACACTGAAGAAATGACACTTTGCTACAATGTAAAATAGTGAGTGTACAGCTTGTATAACAGTGTAAATTTGCTGTCCCCTCAAAATAACTCGCAGCCATTATTGTCTAAACCGTTGGCAAAAAAAGTGAGTACACCCCTAAGTGGAAATTTCCCAATTGGGCCCAAGTAGCCATTTTCCCTCCCTGCTGTCATGTGACTTGTTAGTGTTACAAGGTCTCAGGTGTGAATGGGGAGCAGGTGTGTTAAATTTGGTGTTATCGCTCTCACTCTCTCCTACTAGTCACTGGAAGTTCAACATGGCACCTCATGGCAAAGAACTGAGGATCTGAAAAAAAGAATTGTTGCTCTACATAAAGATGGCCTAGGCTATAAGAAGAGTGCCAAGATCCTGAAACTGAGCTGCAGCACGGTGGCCAAGACCATATAGCGGTTTAACAGGACAGTTTCCACACAGAACAGGCATTGCCATGGTCAACCAAAGGAGTTATGTGCATGTGCTCAGCGTCATAGCCAGAGGTTGTCTTTGAAAAACAGATTGAGTGTATGAGTGCTGCCAGCATTACTGCAGAGGTTGAAGGGGTGGGGGGTCAGCCTGTCAGTGCTCACACTATACGCCGCACACTGCATCAATATGGGCTGCATGGCTGTCATCCCTGAAGGAAGCCTCTTCTAAAGATGATGCACAAGAAAGCCCGCAAACAGTTTGCTGAAGACAAGCAGACTAAAGACATGGATTACTGGAACTATGTCCTGTGGTCTGATGAGACCAAGATAAACGTATTTGGTTCAGATGTGTCAAGCAAGTGTGGCAGCAACCAGGTGAGGAAGTATAAAGACAGGCGTGTCTTGCCTACAGTCAAGCATGGTGGTGGGAGTGTCATGGTCTGGGGCTGCATGAGTGCTGCCAGCACTGGGAATCTACAGTTCATAGAGGGAACCATGAATGCCAAATAGTACTGTGATATACTGAAGCAGAGCATGATCCCCTCCACCAGATCCGTGATGTCATCATTGCTGAGTGGCAGAGGACTCCAGTGGCAACCTGTGAAGCTCTGTTAAACTCCATGCCCAAGAGGGTTAAGGCAGTGCTGGAAAATAAAGGTGGCCACCACAAAATATTGACACTTTGGGCCCAATTTGGACATTTTCACTTAGGAGTGTACTCACTTATGTTGCCAGCGGTTTAGACATTAATGGCTGTGTGTTGAGTTATTTTGAGGGGACAGCAAATTTACACTGTTATACAAAGCTGTACACTCACTACTGTACATTGTAGCAAAGTGTCATTGCTTCAGTGTTGTCACATGAAAAGATATAATAAAATATTTACAAAAATGTGAGGGGTGTACTCACTTTTGTGAGATACTGTATACTGTACAAAGGTTTTATTATAGAAGTTTTAATGGATGTTTAATAAAATATAATTTTACAGTGAAGACAACTCGTATATACTGTAATGTGTACTGTACCTCCAAAGTCCCATATTTGTTTTTGGTTACTGTAAGACCTGTCACTTGACTATGATTTTGCAAAGTGTCATTTCATCAGTGTTGCCACATGAAAAGATATAATAAAATATCTACAAAAAATATCTATCTATATATATATATATATATATATATATATATAGAGAGAGAGAGAGAGAGAGAGAGAGAGAGAGAGAGAGAGAGAGAGAGAGAGAGAGAGAGAGAGAGAGAGAGAGAGAGAGAGGAGAGAGAGAGAGAGAGAGAGAGAGAGAGAGAGAGAGAGAGAGAGAGAGAGAGAGAGAGAGAGAGAGAGAGAGAGAGAGAGAGAGAGAGAGAGAGAGAGAGAGAGAGAGAGAGAGAGAGAGAGAGAGAGAGAGAGAGAGAGAGAGAGAGAGAGAGAGAGAGAGAGAGAGAGAGAGAGAGAGAGAGAGAGAGAGAGAGAGATAAACCCCTCCAAAAATCAAAATAAAATTTATCTTATTTTTTTTATCTTATAGTTGGCACTCCACAGATATCAGTCTGTGGTGGCTGGATAATTCATGCACATTTCCTCTCAGCACCAATTCCAATATG